>OU026069.1:18750000-20000000 GCA_907269065.1 Crocallis elinguaria
ACGGACTCTCGCAGAAGAGTTAGTCCTCCCACTAACTATAGTTTTAAATTTTTAATCATCATTTAATTTATGTGCCATTTTATAGATAAACTAGCTTCTGCCCGCGCTGTTCAACCGCATTCCCACAGGAACCGTGCATTTTTCCGGGATAAAAAGTAGCCTATGTTACTCTACGGTCCATAAACTATATCTATGCTAAAAATCACGTCGATCCGTTGCTCCGTTACTGCGTGAAAGAAGGACAAACCAACAAACACACTTTCGCATTTATAATATTAGTAGGATTCTCAAATCAAAAAAGCTTTTGTGGTGTAAGGCAAGGACGTTTATAATATAAAGAAGCTGCGGGTAATGAAGATACGTACAACTGCTGAGATAAGTTACTTGTAGTATTTATACTTGCACATATATAAAAGAGTAACCCAACATCATAGTATGTAATGGCTATCGTTTTTTTTAATCTTGTATACACAAATATATAGATATTAGTAAGGTTATAGAGGTTAGTGAAATATACGCATAAAATATCGATGTAAAATAATCTTTAGAATATAAAGACTTCAAGCGCCATTTACTCAATATTATTTTAACGGATGCAATATTAGCAAATTTACATACCTAGTCATTGCTTTACTAAACATACTTTAAATAATTTTTATTTACGATATTTGTTCAAGATATTGACATAAAAGGTGCTTAGACTTTAAACTAAATCCTGTTTTACAAATCTTATTTAAAATCATTATATTATTAAAATGTTTAGTTAGGTCCCGTTATGATTATAATTAAAGGACTACATTTAGACATTGGTCGCATTTGGTAGACGTTGGCAGCACGTGTCGAATCTAGGGTCTTACCACAAAAAAATTAAACACACGTAAAACCTGTGTTAATCACTGTTTAACGCCTGAACATGCCTTAGTCGCGCGATTAAATATGAGTAACCACAAATCCTGATTTAAGTAGTGTCTAACCGTTGTCTAACACAATTCTGTTGTGACATTTCAAATCATTTTTGACGTTTATCTTTAGACGCTGTCTAGCTAAACATGCGACTAAAAATGTTTTTTTTGTGGTAACACTAATAATGTTTCTGGAGAAAGTCAATTTTTCTGTTAGGACGTAGAATATAGTTGTTTTGTGGAACAAATTGTTTTATATCAAGAAGTCCATGTTATAATTGAATCGCGTTAATTTTTGAAACTAGTCTAAAAATGAATAGAAACTACTCTAATTCAGATACCTCTAAAATTTATAAAAATAATATTTCATCATTTTTCAAATAAACGAATTATACTAGCTTGATTAATATTTAAAAGATAGAGTTTTATGATGGACCTTTTCCGTAAGTAATTATTGATTTAAAACCTACTTAATATTCTAAATGCGAAAGTGTGTTTGTCTGTTTGTTGATTTGTTGGTTTGTCCTTCTTTCACGCAGTAGCGGAGCAACGGAGCGCCGTGATTTTTGGCATAGATAATTATATTTTATGGATCGGAGAGTAACATAGGCTGATTTTTATCCCGGAAAAATGCGCGGTCCTTGTGGGACGTGGGTGAAAACTGCGGGCAGAAGCTAGTGGTTTTATAAAGATACATCGTTATCAGATTGCTATTCTTTTAAAAGAGACAGTTTTACAAAAAATTATTCGTTTTATGAGCTCGTGTTATATATTATAGGATGGAATATATTTTAGATTTATCAAATTACTCGTAACCCATTTGTCCACGGATGGTAATGGCGAAAACATAGAAATTGAAAGTGAAATTTGAATGTGAATTTGAAATTACAAAGTCCACGCTTCCACCATCGTCTAGGCGATAACCCATAAAGTCCATGTTTCCGTCCTTGCCATCCATCCAGTTCACATTACTTTACCTTAACTTTCTTACTCCAGCCAGCATGAATTCAGCAGCGGCCGTGAGCCACATCACCACGATCCAGCATGCCTTCAATATCATATCTATGCTGCAACTCACTGCCTACCTTTGGCCCGAACATGCTATTGTAAAAGGTTAGTATAGCTGATTTTATTTTGTAGTCAGACGGTAGATTAAATGGTTTATTTTACTATGTTCACCTATGACGGCTCCGTAGCTAAGTTGGTAGTAACCCTGCCTGCAAAGCGAGGGGTCCCGGGGTCGATTCTCAGCTGGGGCAGATTTTGTGTAACCGTATAGTTTGTTCTCGGGTCTTGGATGTTTATGATGTGTATCTGTGTGTGTCCATGCCACTTGCGACACAGGGAATCCTAGTGCGGGGGTATGAGTATGTAAGCGTTTATGATGAGTGCCCATCTATTAGAAAGTGGACCATCGTTCCACTCAATCCACGACCGCGACGCGCGGAGCGATGGATTTGGAACGCTCGTGTATGTGGGCTAAAACAGGCGATCGCCTCCTGCAAAATGAACTAGTCATCTTTGATTTTTATCGTCCGGTTTACACAGGTCGATAAAAATCAAGAGCCGAATTTCCAAGTAAGCGATTACCTATAGAGTTAGAGCATGTTTTGGCGACTATTATCGATTTTTGTAACCCTACTTTGTAATAGGTTATATTATAATTACTATGTTAATATAAATTAATTTCGTAACATTAATTACGGTTGGTCTCCCAAGCTGAACGTTTATTTTCTACGACAATGTGATACTTATTTAAAAGTATATTTTTACAAATGATACTCTAAACATTTTGATACCTAAGTACCTACAAAAGTAATGTAATCGTAAGTCTTTTTTGTCCGAAACTACATAGGTAGTTTTATAATTGTTTTTAATATTTACTCAGTAAAGAGATAATAAGAGATTTACAAAGATAACAAGTTAAAATATGTTGCTGGAAAGGATCATTAAAATTAATTAAGTTTTCTTTGCATCGTGTACCTTTTTTATATTTTTGAGTAATTAAATGTGGTTGTTATATTAAGTAGCTACCTTGGATCTGAATTCGTAACGAATCTGAGATTTGGAAACTAATTATGGCAAAAATTAAGTCCAGTGACACCTTGGGAAAGGCATGATTATGTCTAGTACCTAGTGGACCTAGTACGCCAATTTTTATGACAGAAATATATAAATAAATAAAATTAATATTGTAATATACTGGGCTAGAATATCTGAATTTATGGGCCTTTAACGGCAATTTTGCGGTAGTTTTGATTACAATTTGATGTATGTAATTAGATTATGTATATTATTTAGGTAAGTACCTACGTTTTTTATCTTAGTTAATGCTGACATCGAAACGTAATAATTAAATAATAGCCGGTCACAATGAAAACTAGTAATGAAAACGAGTGTATATGTGTTTAGGGTTCATGTAATTATGTATGTGAGTTTTTTTATAAATACATCCAAGTATGTTCAGGTATTTACAAGTTAGGGACTTGTAAATGCCTGAACATACTTGGATGTATAGGGTATCGTTAGAATCCTTACACCATCCCGAGTGATACTGGCTAGGGCAGTCGTGTTTTTTTATGTAACTTTTGTTATTTTTATTTTGTAGATGGAGATTCGTTCGACTTTATAGTGATGGGAGCCGGGTCCGCCGGCAGCGTCATAGCAGCAAGACTTGCTGAAGACAAGAAGACCAGCGTGCTGCTAATCGAAGCTGGTGGTGATCCTCCAATAGAATGCAGTGTAAGTCTCACAATTGGTTTTTTTATAGGTTAACCTTTGATCACTATCTCACCTAATTTGGGTGATGAGTGTGAGTGAGTGAAGTCTTCTTAGATGGTGAGCATGCAAAGCTACATTTAGGTAAACAGTTTATGTCAATTATGGTCCATTTGTCGACATAATCCAACTTTAAGCTGGCAGCTATGTTGTAGACTTTGTTGGTCTTGATGATTTTATGTCAAACTTTTTTCTGCAGATTCCAAGTCTCATGATATATCTGGAGAAGAGCTACGTTGATTGGAACTACACAACAGAAGATGATGGTTACACGCAGCAGTGCCACAAAAACCATGTGACTGACCTCATGCTGGGTAAGATGCTCGGAGGTACCAGTGGCTTGAACTACCTGCTCTTCTCGCAGGGCCACTACAGAGACTATAACAACTGGGCCGATGCCGCTGAAGACCAGACCTGGAACTGGGCAGGAGTATTACCCTATTTCGTCAAAGCTTCGAAGCTTGAAGAAACATCTATATTCAAAAGCCATAGCATGCACTATTATGGGAACAGAGGATTATTAGGAATATCAAAAGATGCTCACAAAGATTTTAACGATACATATTTAAACGCTTTTGAAGAAACGGGAAATGAAATAGTAGACGATATTAATGGAAAGAAAACACTAGGTTATGCTAGATCTATGTATACCATAGCTGACGGTATACGGCAAAGTACTGCTTACTCTTATCTCAGGCCCATCAAAGAATACCCCAATCTGCATGTTTTGAAAAATACAGTTGCAAAAAAGATATTGTTTGATGACAAGAAAAACGCTGAAGGTGTAGAAATTGTTACTGAAAGTGGAAAAACAATTATAGTTAAAGCCAAGAAAGAGGTAATCCTATCAGCTGGCACTATTAATAGCCCAAAGCTTCTCATGCTTTCTGGAATAGGGCCTAAGGAGCATTTGGAAAGTCATGGCATAGACGTATTATCTGATCTGCCTGTAGGCCAGAATTATCAAGATCACATTGCAGTTATTGTTATCCACAATATGACAAAACTACAAGGAACCATCAAGGCTAGAGATCCTCGTGAGTATCCAGCTCATGTCGTCACGGGTTACGTCAACACAGACAAAACAAAAGACTTCCCTGTATATTCTACTGTTAGTTTTGTTAATTACGCCAAATATCTGGTCCAGTTCTGTACAGTGACTTACGGGCTATACGATGAGATATGTGACGCCATGTTTGCTGCTCCAAATACAAATCAGATGCTCTTCTCAGTAGTGACAAACCTTCGCCCTAAATCACGGGGTGAGGTTCTTTTGCGAAGCGGAGAATATACCGATCCTCCTATAGTTAAAACTGGATACTACTCGGAAAAGGAGGATTTGGAAAATGAAGTGAAGTATATAGAAGACTTTGTTCGTATCACAAACACATCTAGTTTCCAAAAAGCAGGTGGAGAGTTAGTAGATCCAAAATTAGCTAGCTGTGCTGCGTTTGAATTTGGAACTACAGATTATTGGCGATGCTATGCAATGTGTATGATGACCACGAGGAGGCATTATGTTGGAACCAATGCCATGGGGATGGTTGTGGACAGCAGGCTGAGGGTCAAAGGGGTTAATAAATTGAGAGTTGTGGATGCTAGCATCATGCCTGTCATCACTAGTGGAGACACTAATACACCTACTGTTATGATTGGTGAGAAAGCTGCTGATATCATCAAGGAGGACAACAAAATGACAATCTAAGGTGTGGTATAATCACATATTTGCCGTCAGTACATAAGTTACTTATAAGTGACTATTCACTATAAATGTTGTAAAGGTTTGGTGTGTATAAAATGTATGTACTTACTTATAAATCGCCTGTAGTGTTAAAACCATCCATTGTAGGATTAAAGAGCTTTTTACAGCATGGTTTTTGTTGTATTTATTTCTCAACAATGTCACAAAACAAGTAAATATATCTCAACAATTTCGCTGCCAACGCGGGATTCGAATCCGCCTGTTCTGGGTTATCTAGACCAGACGCTCTAACCAACTACGCTATGGGAGCGATCGATGTTGACGCTGAAATTTTTGAAATGATGACTTCTTTCAGCATACGAGCCATCAATCTATCAGACCTCGCTTTACTCCATTTGTGTTACTATTCAGAATCAATCTTCTTAATCGCAGATAGACTACACTATTTACTACAATTCAGACACAAATCAAATGACATTTTGAGATGTTGCACTTTTGCTCCCATCAAAGCCTTGTTCATAATATTTACGGTGTATACCTATCAAGAAATGAAGTTTCGCAGCACTTAGCGAGGCGAAAGCAACCTTTGTTTTCCTGAGTTATCTTTTGCGAGTGTCTGTTTGGGTGGGCTTTCATGAGCAAAGTATGATCTGTGAAATTACTTACCAGACTTACCTAATGTCCCAGGATAACGAGCGCACTGCAGTCGCACAGGCTTTTGTGTTTTAAAGTTCTGACCATGGACTGACGTTATGCTTACGATTAGGTAAACGACTTTCTGGGCTCGTTATATAACAGATAGTATAAAAAAAAAGAACTGGTGGTATTGCTGGATGAGCTTAAAATATTGTTTTTTTTTTGTTATTTGGTAACGAGCCGAGCTGGTCGTTTGACTGATGGTAAGCATAACGCCAGCCCATAACAATTGCAGTACCACCCAGAACTTTGAAACACAAAGGCGTGCGCGGCACTGCAGTGCGCTCGTTACCCTGAGACATTAGATATTAAGTCTCATAAGCCCAGTAATTTCACTGGATACTCTGCTTATCAAACCGGAACACAGTAAATGCTTGCACACTACTGCTTGGCGGCAGACTTCACGAGCAAAGCGGTGGTAACAACCCAGACGGACATTCGCAGAAGAGTTAGTCCTCCACTAACAAAGTAAAGTGAGATCAGCTTCTCACTTTATTTATTTCAACGATGAAGGCTCAACCTGAAGTTATCATTCTAACATGAGGTTTGTCACATATTCGAATTAATAAATTCTTTTTGAGCCCTTGATAAAAAAATATGATTTTGTCGGCATCTTTGCGGAATTCAAGAGAGCTTTCTCTCAGGGCGAAAAACAATGATTTATTTGAATGGCGCGATAGATCACAGCCTGCGAGCCTCACAGCTTGGGAACCAGGCTTACTTTCCAACGTAACCTTTTTGTTTTATATTCAAAATCTTATCCTCAGCACACTCAACGAGGCAGTATTTATTTATTCATTTGAGTCGTGAAAGCGCCGAAACGAATAAACTTAAAAGGATTTATTGTAGGGTTCAGTGGTAAGTATAAAAAAGACATTTGATACCAGTTTGCAGTTTATTTGTTTACAGTACCTACACAGTACGAGATAATTACAGGTTGATTTGTTCCCTACATTCATTGATAGCAATAATCGCTTCAAAGCGCTTCTTGTTTGTCCTCTTACACTTACTCTCTAACAGCGGACAACAATCTATCAAAAAAAATGATTTTAAAATGCGTAAACCAACTTCGACGAAAATATCACGAATAAAATTTCATCCCCCATTTTCCCACCCTTTGAACCACCCCTTTATTTCATAGAATTTTATAAAAGGACCAGCCTTGTGTTCCATTTAAATCATTATTATAAAAAATAATGATTTAAATCGGTTGAAAATTAACGGCGAAATTGAATGAAATCGTCATAAAAAAAATTTTACATGAATTGAGAACCTTTACTGGAATAAATAATGATATTATAATTATATATTGGAATAAATAATAATACAAATTTATCTAACTTTACTTATTTTTAAAAACATAGCGACAAACCATAATGGAAGTTAGGTCCAATATCTTGAACGTAAAGCCCGACCCTGGATGTATCCCGTAGTCTCTGGCCTCGTGGCCCTTTTTGTCGCAGCGAAGGCAGTCCTCATTGCGGATCATCTCTGACTTGCACTGGGCCCATATGTGGCCCGGCTCGAGGCAGCGGTAGTATCAACGCCGCCTTTTGTCTAAAATTCGGACCTGGGCCACAACCCAGCTCACATTTTCTCTACTTTTCTTCGCTCAACTTTTTACTAACAATTCAAACACAATGTATTTTGTTACTGAATAAATACAATACAATACAATACACCAAGCCTCGGCCACTCGTCGCTATTTGTTTAGCGTCCACTTTAGGGCATCGCACGAATGCTATGCCCGTCCCTGCAGGGCCGCACCTGATTTCGCCAACCTTTACGACAGGGTATCCTCCAGCTTTGCCGAGAGCTTCTGCTAGCTCTTTCGGCTTTACAGTTTCGTCCAGGCCGAATACTCGCATTTAATTATTTAAACTCGTAATTTATTCTGAAGATGTGCCGGGTGCTTGAGTGTAAATTGGAAAACGTCTAATCATATTCAAGGCACGAAAACGTTTAAAATATGTTGAGTTTATCAATAACAACAATTTGGCAGCTTTTCTTTTGGCAGCATTTCTTTATATTGACTTATCTTACTAAACCCAAATTGATATTAATACCTTTGTAGTCAGTGTGAGTACGACGAGACATGGTATTTGCATTTAATAATAATAATGTAAATAAGATTATATATATTATATTATAACACATAAAAAACAAAATTAATAATTACAATACACATTCTTAATAACCTCCTGGCATCCTCAGATAGTGGGGAAGCCAACAGGCTATTGATTATGCCTACATTATTATTTGATGGAATCAGGCGTTACTTTGCGGAAATCCATTTTAAATAAGATTATGTAAAGTGAATAATTTATAGTTTCACGCGGTCATCGCGGAATTGAAACTATAAATTATTCACTTTACATAATCTTATTTAAAATGGATTTCCGCAAAGTAACGCCTGATTCCATCAAATAATAATGTAGACATAATCAATAGCCTGTTGGCTTCCCCACTATCTGAGGATGCCAGGAGGTTATTAAGAATGTGTATTGTAATTATTAATTTTGTTTTTTATGTGTTAGTTAAGCATTTAGTTGCTAAAATAGGCTGATTAACTCACGGGAGTGACATTATCAATCTGTGATAAAACCCCTTTAAAATAAATAAAGATTAAACAAAGTCAGTGTGTCGATGATATCATTAAGTTGTTACTTGTTGACGCGAAATTTCTACAAAAAATAATCTTTACTTTAAATAACTGCGCTGTATCAGTTTGCTGATAATAAGAGGACTTTAGATGATAAATCAGAACCACCCTGTTTCGTTCCATAAAAGTATTTCAGTTTCAAAAGTTAATGATCCAAAATGATCCTTTAATTAATGAATTAACAAAGGAATTTTGAAACTCGTAACGGCCGAACATATTATAAACTCATTTTACAATAAATTCCTTTGGAGGGAAAGACGTCAAGTATTTTAATTAAAATATTTATATAGGTAAGTAGCTAATCCACAAATTTAGGTTGCGTTGTTTTTTACAATTGGGTGACGAGACGAGAGTATCGTTTGCCGCCGGATGGTAAGCCAAAACCAGCTTACAACAATTGCAATGCCACTCTGAACTTTGAAACACAAACACCTGCGCGCCACTGCAGCTACCCTGAGACATTACCAAAAAATTATAATTACTTTATACATTGTAACGGGATATTTATCGTGATTATTATAAGCTGGTGAGCTCCCGATATTTCGACGCTGTTGCAAGCATCATGTTCACGGTAAATATCCCGTTACAATGTATAAAGTAGTGAATAACCGTGAAAGTCTAAAACAGTGTTAAATTATAATTAACCTGAACTGTGGTTGGACCTTCGAATGTATATATCAACAATTTGAAGCCGCAATGTTTAGAGAGTATAATAAGTCTCAACTTTAAAACCACAATTGAGTAAACTTTCCTTTTAAAAGTTTTGAAAGTCCGTTAAAGCCCGTAGAAACTTTTAAACTTCTGAATAGAAAAGATCGAAAAGCCTATAAAAGCAGCTCCAATCTCGATCTCAAATAAAACTTTTTGAGATTCCTTTGGAAACTTTCTCGTTAGCATTTAATTTGTCATCACCGTTTATACTTTTTAGAAGAATATTTATGGAAAAATTTCAATGAAATTTGGTATTTTAGTTATATTTTTTCAACCTTCTAGCTCAAAAAGTTCGTCATTGTAGCGTGCCACAGAGGTTATAAAATATATTTTTTTTTTTCTGGATACAATGAGCGCTCTAGTGCTCACTTAGCGAGCTACAATCATTAAATAAAAATTGGTCAACAAGCGCCTCAAAGTGTATTTTGGCAATTGTACTCCAGTCCCATCGATATACTAACCCCGGTAAAATACTGTACTATCCGATCTCACAACAATGTATTGATTTTGCTATAATATATATCAGCGCTCAGCGTATCATCGCACAGCGCACGGCGCGAGGCGGTGGCTTAGCCAATCAGAGCGCATTATATGTAAGCAAAAATGGCGGAATTTATTTCATATAAACCAAACGTCACTGCACTTCTTGAGGTTAGTAACTCGTTGTCCAGTCCTAATACTTCGACCACATGGTTAAGATCAGGCGTGATAAGTAATTTATAATAAGTATCTCACATTGTTTAGATGCACGCCCACATCCTTCTTTTCTTCTACTTTGTGTGGATGACTGGTAGAAAATACTAATAGTATTAAGTCCTCCTTTTGTACATTTCTTTTGTGCAATAAAGTATTAAATAAATAAATAAGGTCAAATGAAACTTATCAATTATTAAAACAAATATCATCAATCAAGCGTGTCCGCGTTTTGATTGCTTGCGGTTGATTTGTCGGCACCTGACGCGTCATTAGACTAGTCCATTTATATACCTATTCTAAATACCATTAGCTGAAACAAAAGGGAAAATGGATTTTCACCGTATCTCCCTGATGTGATGGCAGGGTAACTGAATGTCGCACACTGCCGGCGGGAGATTGATTACAATTAATTACTACAGAGTCAGGTGACAGTTGGACGACGATAGAGCAAGTTTAATTGGTGAGTCGCACAATTGAATGGCAAAAAGTAGTGTATTTTAGAGTTGTGCAAATGTGATAATGACTAGGTAAAACTTTTTCTATTTACTTGAGCTAAATTTTGACGAATATCTCACCTGTCAATTACTTAAACTCAAATTTTAATCGCAATAGGGGATGTTACATGTATTAAGTACATAGTTACTGTGGTTATACAGGTTTAAGAACATCAGATTAACACAATAAACATGATATTCATAAAAATATATAATTTAAACTGCATCTAAAAGATTCCCGAATTCAAAATTTTTTTCTCATCCAATATTAATTTGTTAATTTAAATGATATAATCAGATTCTTTACATTTCTATGATAAAAAAAGTTTGTGACTAGAACTATGTACTTGATCGCAGTTTTTCACGGCCAAATCAACAGAATGCATGCTTTACGGCCCCCGTTGAACAAGTGACGTCAGACAGTTGTCCTGCCCAATTAGTACGGGGCGCTTTAGCGCTTAGTGACGTCACTAACCGGTCCACACGGAAGATGAGCGCTGGTTGTCAACCAGCATTTATGCTGAGTTTGGACCGATTTATAACAATTACCTATTGTAACAATTTCCGTGTTTGTGATTAAGGTTTAAGTGGTTGATTGTTACAAATAAATGTTTTTCATTGTTTCATTGTAGTCGATACGCCCGACTTTGACTCTCTATTTGGCGTTTGTAGCATTGATTTCCTGTTTTTTCTATACTTATACACATTTGTTTTTCAGAGAAAACGAATTGATCGACATCATAAAAAATGGAGTCAGCATCCCTATTGTTAGCATTAGAACTATTGTCACAAACATCGCTTTAAATCACATTATTTACCCATTTCAAAGCTTAATGAGTTGGTGTTAGTTTGAAACGTCCATAGTTTGAACGTGAGATTGACCATATTAATTTGCTGCGTATTTGTGCAATAATTACGTGCAAACTAAGCGGTGAGCGTGGTGAAGCGGTCGACCGCTGCACGAACAGCGCTGTTACCACCACATCAGATAGCAAAACATATCTGATTGCAGCTAATTTTCATAACATAAAACACAAAACCGTTTATTTTGCGTAGACAGATAAATAAGTACAGTAGTTTCAGGTATTATGGCCTACTTACTACTATTTCTCCGAAAGCAAACCAGCTGCCTTATCGGCTAACGGCAATCGTCTTCGTTTTCGATTAAAACCAGCAGTCACTTGTCTTCGGCTGAAAGGAGTTGTCTAGAGGTTTAGCTAGTTTTCGTTTTGTAACAACTTGTCTCCTTAATAACGTTCGTTCTAAAATGAAAACCAGTGAAAATTCTAGACAATTCCTGCCAGCCGAAGATCTGGCGACCGCTGTTTTTAATTGAGTTGGAGTTGAAAACCAACACGATTTTGTTAGCCGGTAAGGCCCCAGCACTCGAATTAAACACGTCCCTGCCCGTGGTCCCTCCACATATTTGCCACGTTGATGGAATCCAAGTGGAATCCTACCTTTCAACCCCCGAGTCACACCTGCGGTATTGCGAGTAGGTACTTGTACGAGTAATTTTATTGTGTGCGCGGCGATCCAGCGGCGCAAGTACGGATCTTTTTGATCGATAAAATTGACAGTTCAAATCGATAAAGTGGGTATTATCGACTTATAATATAAATTATCGAACCTCGATACTATCGACAAAAGTTGTCGAAAAGCTAGGTCGAATCCAAAGAGAATTTATAGAGCTACTACAATACTTTACGATCAGACTTCGGTACTCGCAACATTCGATGAATTTATCAAGTTTTTCGATTCGACAAATTTATCGAACCGACTTCCGTATTTGCGCCGTAGATGACCATATTTTGATGTTGTTTTTTTAACTGCCGTTTATATTTATAGTATTAGTAGGATAGGATAGGATTGCATAATGTGTGCAATCCTAAATGTATCTAGGTATACTTTTTTGGTAAATTGCAATCAGTGCAGATCTTTTTTACATTATTTTGGGCAACGAGACGAGCGAGTCGTTTATCAAATGGTAACTGTGATGACAGCTCATGACTCGAGTTGTGACTGTTTTTGTTAGAGCACAGTTTTTTTTTTATAGACAATGTCTGCAATTGTTTGATTAGGTCTGATCCTAGCCTCTATCGATTTATTTTTCCAATGACGAAGCGAAAATATTTTCTCCGTACCACCGCCGACAAAAACTTTCATCATAATAATAACCCATATCAATTCGGTTAAGATCAGATGTGTAGCCATCGCTAAGAGCGATAAAAGTAACTCAGTTTTAAGATGAATCATTTGGCCACGTAGTGTAAGAATAAAGGTAGAACATGGTGTGGTGCTACGCTATGACGTCAGCAAGTCAGTGCTACGCCGTAGTCGTCCCAGCGCTACGCAAGGGGAAGGACAGCGGTCCTCATTGAACTACGAGTGAAAATACACGTGTGTCGATTATTCAAACCAAGTTGTCTCATTTCTGGACCTAACAGTAGATACCCGTGGAAATTAAAACATTTTTCATGTTTATTTATGTGAGTCGATCGTATTGTAGTTTATCTCAAATAACCGTTACATAATTATTTCTAGGTAGCCAAATAGACCCTCGTGGGCACTACAGAATAATTATAAACATATGAGGGTTAGGTTAAATATTCGACAACAATATTGTATTCTCTTTATTTTTTAAACATACAAAGGCAATACGTACGTTAGTCTTATTTTCGCATCGTTTTCATATTTTTCGCAGGACCTGGAGACGTTTCCATCATAAATTTATCGGCACATCCCTGAGGTCCTCGTTCTCCGATGACAAATGGTAGCAAGCGACTTATCTCTGTCAATAATATAGTGATGGATCGGACTCGCGAACGGGCGTTGATTTGATTTTATCGTTTTTTTCTAAATTTTTTTAAATTTTAATTTTTTTGTTTAGCGCGTTCGTTACCTACATGATTTTGACACCAAAATTTTACTATGTCGTTACCCCGAGACTTTAAGACCTATTAAGTATCATAAGCCCTGTAATTTCACTGTCTACTTTGCTCATCGAACCGGAACACAATAATGCTTGCACATTACTGCTTAGCATTAAAGCTAAATGTTTTTGCTATTGTATTTTTTAATAATGTATGTCGTAAAGAATAAGGAATGGGCGAGCTCATCGTTAAAAAAATCCCGTATTTGATTACTACATAATTGAACTGAATTTACTGTCTCACGGGAAGGCTAACTTAACTAGTTTTTTGTTATTTACGCAACATTCTAACGTAAGCTTTTTTATGGCTGTTCTTGTTTTATTAGTTAGTCATTTTGTTTTACTACTTACGTCTCGACAAAGAGTTGATTGAATGTAGTGGACGTGAGAAAAGAGGTCACAGTTCAGAAGTGGGATATGGGGATGGTTGAGACATTGGGAAAAATACCTACGAAGACAACGAATAGAAGTAGTAGAAAATTGGGGATTCTGAATCACTATCGGTCGCCCGAAACGATGATCCTTTCGATCGATAGTGATCCAGAATCCCCAATTTCGTACTACTATATAACAGACTAGGCTCTAGCACAGTTTTAAAAAATATGGCCCTATTGTGAGAGACAATATTTTTGCACTTTTGATAGGTTAGCTCACTTTATCCTACTTAATGATACGTAATGGTCTGATGAAGATGAATACATGAATGATTCAGGTAGTCGAATGTTGCAGAGGCTCGCTGTTAGAGTCATTTAATTTAACTTTCATAAGTCAAAGTCGGGCGACTTTGACTCTCTATTTGGCGTTTGTAGCATTGATTTCCTGTTTTTTCTATACTTATACACATTTGTTTTTCAGAGAAAACGAATTGATCGACATCATAAAAAATGGAGTCAGCATCCCTATTGTTAGCATTAGAACTATTGTCACAAACATCGCTTTAAATCACATTATTTAGGGTAAAACCCGGATAGTTGCCTCAGTGGGATACTTGCCGCAGTGTCTAATACACTATGTTAGGGATGTTGGGGGTGTTAGTACTTTACTATAATTAGAAGCCCTTCTACCACAGGCCTCGGTGCCATGTAAATTGTCTGAATAGACGTACGCGTCTTGTCCGTGAGAGCAAAAAACTTCCGCGCCGAAACTTTGACGGGCGTCAAAATTATATTGGTCAGTAATTTTCATTGAATATTTTTTTAACTGACTGTGGTTTCAGTCAAGGTTTTGTTTATTTGCATGCATTACAGTTTAAATTACACTGTTTATTACGTTTTATTGTTATATAGTTTTTATTTATTTCGCAAATAAAAAGGGCAAGTATCCGTATCAAAAAGGATAGTTGCCATATTTGCCTTTGCGGATAGTCGCCCTTGGGGCAACTATCCGCAATTACAAATTCTTTAATAAAGCAAAGACTTTTTCTTTAGGTGAAATTCAGTAGGCGACGTTCCCAAAATACTGGCAGCATTGCCACATTGAATGGCAATGCTTTATCTTTGACCTAAGTACAGGCCAGCATTTGGAGGTTCTTTTTATTGTATTTTTATTTTATAGTTTAAAACATTAAAACTGAAATACTTACTATTTAATAATGTTAATTAAAATTTTATTAGTTGATACTTAATAAAGGATCGATAAACAATAAAGACGGATTACTTAAATTGATATTAAATTTGTGTCTATCTAATAAAATCATAGTGTGGCGTCTATAGCCCTGCACGAGGCAAGTATCCCCGGAAGCATTTTGTCCGTTAGGCTACTATCCGCCACGGTAGGCAACTATCCCTTTTTTGAGAGGTCTAATAAAACAGGATTTACTCGAAAACCATATTAATTATGTTTACAAAAATAGGCTCCTATTAAAGATCAAAGACCTATGTTTTGACATACATGTTGTATTAATCGCAGTAAGTACATAATTTTGAATAATAGAGCCTTTTTGAAAAGTGTGGCAACTATCCGGCTTTTACCCTACCCATTTCAAAGCTTAATGAGTTGGTGTTAGTTTGAAACGTCCATAGTTTGAACGTGAGATTGACCATATTAATTTGCTGCGTATTTGTGCAATAATTACGTGCAAACTAAGCGGTGAGCGTGGTGAAGCGGTCGACCGCTGCACGAACAGCGCTGTTACCACCACATCAGATAGCAAAACATATCTGATTGCAGCTAATTTTCATAACATAAAACACAAAACCGTTTATTTTGCGTAGACAGATAAATAAGTACAGTAGTTTCAGGTATTATGGCCTACTTACTACTATTTCTCCGAAAGCAAACCAGCTGCCTTATCGGCTAACGGCAATCGTCTTCGTTTTCGATTAAAACCAGCAGTCACTTGTCTTCGGCTGAAAGGAGTTGTCTAGAGGTTTAGCTAGTTTTCGTTTTGTAACAACTTGTCTCCTTAATAACGTTCGTTCTAAAATGAAAACCAGTGAAAATTCTAGACAATTCCTGCCAGCCGAAGATCTGGCGACCGCTGTTTTTAATTGAGTTGGAGTTGAAAACCAACACGATTTTGTTAGCCGGTAAGGCCCCAGCACTCGAATTAAACACGTCCCTGCCCGTGGTCCCTCCACATATTTGCCACGTTGATGGAATCCAAGTGGAATCCTACCTTTCAACCCCCGAGTCACACCTGCGGTATTGCGAGTAGGTACTTGTACGAGTAATTTTATTGTGTGCGCGGCGATCCAGCGGCGCAAGTACGGATCTTTTTGATCGATAAAATTGACAGTTCAAATCGATAAAGTGGGTATTATCGACTTATAATATAAATTATCGAACCTCGATACTATCGACAAAAGTTGTCGAAAAGCTAGGTCGAATCCAAAGAGAATTTATAGAGCTACTACAATACTTTACGATCAGACTTCGGTACTCGCAACATTCGATGAATTTATCAAGTTTTTCGATTCGACAAATTTATCGAACCGACTTCCGTATTTGCGCCGTAGATGACCATATTTTGATGTTGTTTTTTTAACTGCCGTTTATATTTATAGTATTAGTAGGATAGGATAGGATTGCATAATGTGTGCAATCCTAAATGTATCTAGGTATACTTTTTTGGTAAATTGCAATCAGTGCAGATCTTTTTTACATTATTTTGGGCAACGAGACGAGCGAGTCGTTTATCAAATGGTAACTGTGATGACAGCTCATGACTCGAGTTGTGACTGTTTTTGTTAGAGCACAGTTTTTTTTTATAGACAATGTCTGCAATTGTTTGATTAGGTCTGATCCTAGCCTCTAGCGATTTATTTTTCCAATGACGAAGCGAAAATATTTTCTCCGTACCACCGCCGACAAAAACTTTCATCATAATAATAACCCATATCAATTCGGTTAAGATCAGATGTGTAGCCATCGCTAAGAGCGATAAAAGTAACTCAGTTTTAAGATGAATCATTTGGCCACGTAGTGTAAGAATAAAGGTAGAACATGGTGTGGTGCTACGCTATGACGTCAGCAAGTCAGTGCTACGCCGTAGTCGTCCCAGCGCTACGCAAGGGGAAGGACAGCGGTCCTCATTGAACTACGAGTGAAAATACACGTGTGTCGATTATTCAAACCAAGTTGTCTTATTTCTGGACCTAACAGTAGATACCCGTGGAAATTAAAACATTTTTCATGTTTATTTATGTGAGTCGATCGTATTGTAGTTTATCTCAAATAACCGTTACATAATTATTTCTAGGTAGCCAAATAGACCCTCGTGGGCACTACAGAATAATTATAAACATATGAGGGTTAGGTTAAATATTCGACAACAATATTGTATTCTCTTTATTTTTTAAACATACAAAGGCAATACGTACGTTAGTCTTATTTTCGCATCGTTTTCATATTTTTCGCAGGACCTGGAGACGTTTCCATCATAAATTTATCGGCACATCCCTGAGGTCCTCGTTCTCCGATGACAAATGGTAGCAAGCGACTTATCTCTGTCAATAATATAGTGATGGATCGGACTCGCGAACGGGCGTTGATTTGATTTTATCGTTTTTTTCTAAATTTTTTTAAATTTTAATTTTTTTGTTTAGCGCGTTCGTTACCTACATGATTTTGACACCAAAATTTTACTATGTCGTTACCCCCAGACTTTAAGACCTATTAAGTATCATAAGCCCTGTAATTTCACTGTCTACTTTGCTCATCGAACCGGAACACAATAATGCTTGCACATTACTGCTTAGCATTAAAGCTAAATGTTTTTGCTATTGTATTTTTTAATAATGTATGTCGTAAAGAATAAGGAATGGGCGAGCTCATCGTTAAAAAAATCCCGTATTTGATTACTACATAATTGAACTGAATTTACTGTCTCACGGGAAGGCTAACTTAACTAGTTTTTTGTTATTTACGCAACATTCTAACGTAAGCTTTTTTATGGCTGTTCTTGTTTTATTAGTTAGTCATTTTGTTTTACTACTTACGTCTCGACAAAGAGTTGATTGAATGTAGTGGACGTGAGAAAAGAGGTCACAGTTCAGAAGTGGGATATTGGGATGGTTGAGACATTGGGAAAAATACCTACGAAGACAACGAATAGAAGTAGTAGAAAATTGGGGATTCTGAATCACTATCGGTCGCCCGAAACGATGATCCTTTCGATCGATAGTGATCCAGAATCCCCAATTTCGTACTACTATATAACAGACTAGGCTCTAGCACAGTTTTAAAAAATATGGCCCTATTGTGAGAGACAATATTTTTGCACTTTTGATAGGTTAGCTCACTTTATCCTACTTAATGATACGTAATGGTCTGATGAAGATGAATACATGAATGATTCAGGTAGTCGAATGTTGCAGAGGCTCGCTGTTAGAGTCATTTAATTTAACTTTCATAAGTGCTCCTTTCCCATATATCAATGCAGATTAAATTTGCAATGAGGCACGGTTCCTGTGGGAACGCAGGTGAAAACGATGGGAAGAAGCTAGTAATGAATAACTTCGATAATAACTTGTATACAAATCTTGCTTTATATGTATTTATGGTGTGTTTATTGGTGTGTTTAAATTGTGTAGGTGTCTTTATTTGCGCAAGCAATGTCTGTAGGAAAGACCACTGTTTGGAGAAGAAAGGTTCTTGAGCGTCGACAGGTGCCAAATGACTGACAAAAAGATAGTCATAATGATCCCATACGTGATGGTTCCATAGATAATAGAGGCCTTCAATGATTTGAGCGCCAACTCTTATAATACAAAAATGTTTTTTTGCCTTAGTTTCAATCTAAACTCAATACTGTAAAGGTCACAAAATAACATATTCTAAAACATTGCTTAAAAGTTAAATACAAAATTGTTATTGAAATTTGAACTCTATTTTACAGACCTCACAATACAAAACCTAGATAAAATTGATATCTAAATATTATTATTGAGTTCGAAAGTTGAGATGAGGGTTGCAAATCATACCGAGATTAGGTTGCTCCATAGTTGTATAGCCAAATATTACCTAATACTCTAACAAAAGTAATCATATCCACACAAAAGATCAAATGTACAACGAATTTCTATGAACTACTATGACGAACGTTACAGAGGCCCGCTGTTAGAGTCATTTATTTAACTTTCATAAGTTCTGACGGCTCCGTAGCTTTAGGTAGTAACCCTGCCTACAAAGCGACGGGTCCCGGGTTCGATTCCCGGCTGGGGCAGATTTTGTGTAAGCATAAAGTTTGTTCTGGGGTCTTGGATGTTTGTGATATGTATCTCTGTGTGTCCATGCCACCTGCGATACAGGGAATCCTAGTGCGGGGTTATGAGTGTAAGCGTTTATAAGTGCTCCGTTGAGGTGTACATGAATAAAGCATTTTGAATTTGAATTCTTATGTATTAGTTTTCATAATATGTACATATATTACATACACATATATACGTAAATTAAGATTTTTATTACTTAAATAATTATTAAAGTATTCTCTCTGGATAGGCACTGCGGATAGTCACTCTCTGGATAGGCTAGTATTCTATCCAAAGACTATAAATCCAAATTATCTGTGATTCTATCCCACCTGATAAAAAGTGACGATGTCCAGTGCGCTCGTTACCCTGACACATTAGGTTTTAAGTATCATAAGCTCAATAATTTTACTGACTATACTTGGCTCATCAAACCAAAACACAGTAAAGCTTGCACGTTTATAAAGAAGTGTAAATTTACTGGCCATGGAAGGCCTGGCCTATAAATAAATAATTCATGTTCAAGACTACCACTTGACTCTTACTAATAAAAAATATAAAACAGTGAACAAATAAAAATGTAAAAGATTTTAGAAAACCACTTTTTATATCCGACCAAAAGACAGTATTTCGGTCAATTTGGTTAGAAATAAAATTTTATCCGGCTTATCTTAACCATCCCCAAAAGTAAGCTCCCGGCTAATTTAAACACTCTCCAGCCACAAATAGGGTCGGTATTATCATAAGGAAGTCGTAACGTCACCACCAATCAAAGGAAACGGAAGTTCTTTACGGTATTGGCGAGTATTTAATCTGGCTACGGGATGATTTGAGGCTGGCTTATGATGGCACACGTTGATGCCGAAATACGATTAGAAAACCTCGTTTTCTAAGGTTCGGTTAAAATTAAAACCGGATCGATTTGTCTTCATCAAATCGCCATCTACCTTTTATTACGAGATATAAATATAAAAATAAGCGATTATTAAAGCTGTAATCAGCGCGTCGTTCTTGTCACGCGATCCTGGCGCGCAGCTCATAAATAACAGTATTTCCTTCAGCTGTAATGAATTTCAGTTTTACAGACGCTATCTCAAATTAGTATCAGTAGTATTAGTAGGTTTTGCTATACATGTTTTCTTTGACCTTTATGACAAACATAGCATGGTGGTAGGGTATTTTCTATTGCTCGTCTGGCTAGCTACCGTCCTCAAGTTTTAAATCTGTCACCAATCACTTACCTATGTGTTCGGTGACTGCAACTAAGACCCAGTTCTAATCTAGGTTCAGCGTATCCACCATCTTCGACTACATCAGTAGACATAGTGCTCAAATGCAAACCATTTAGTAGAAAAAAAAAACAAATATTTTTGTCACGTGACTTGAACTCTAGCCATAAACTCTGTGTTTATACTGAAAAACGTTAAAAAATACTCGAAATCCAACGAATTCAAGAATTTGTCCAATTTTTTACCAACAAAAACAATTAACTTTCAAGAGTCGCTACGTGGGAAGTCTGCACCCTGTTTAAAACAAACCTTAATCATCACCCTGAAGCTCGACTCCTACTCCTAGTTTATTTTCAGTGCAAACTTTTTCACGATGCCAGTTAAAAAACATTAAATTCAGAGCAGTAGTTAAGCTCGTTAGTTTATACAGCTCAATGAGCTTTGGAACGTGTCCAGGTCGTGGAGGAAATGTATGGGGTTAAAAAAACCTTGTACGGTACATGTGTACGCATGGCTTTGTATTTCAAAGATCTGAGTGGCACTGCAATTGGGGTGTTGCTTGAAATACAAAATACATAATTGGTGTCTTTTTACACATTTAAGAACATCATATTAACGCAATAGAAATGAAATTCACAAATAATATATAATTTCTACAAACATACAGCGTGTAGAAGTTTTCCGAATAGGTACAACGATTTTTTTATCATCCAATAGTAATTTAAAAGATACAATCAGATTCTTTACATTTCATTGAATAAAAATTGTATGACATCTATGTACTTATACGCAGTTTTTCACGAGTAAATCCACAAAATATCTGTTTTTAGAAAAGCTTTACGGCCCGCGTTGAACAAGTGACGTCAGATGTTCTGTCCAATTTGTATGGGGCGTTTTAGGGCTCAGTAGATACGCCCGACTTGACTCTCATTTTTGACGTTTCTAGCGTTCGATTTCCAGTTTTTGCCGATATAGAAATTTGATTCTCTTGAGAAAACGAATTGGAAGACATCATAAAAAATTGAGTCAACATCCCTATTGTTATGGGCCGGCGTTATGCTTACCATCACGTCTCGTTATCAAATATTATGAAAAAACAAACAATAAAAACTTATGCATCGATTTTGAGCCAAAAATGCAAGCTGACACATATACCTAGTGTGTCCCATCACAGTTTTTTATTTAAATTTTCTAAAGATAAGCTTTAATATTTTTAACCATTAGGAAATAATTATAATAACAGAAAAAGTAAACAACATAAACTAAAATAACTAAATAAAATACACACTAATTTATTTACAATCTTAATCTAATAATCCGCTACCAGTAGGCAACGTCCCCAAAATGCTGGCCGCATTGCCACGTTGGATGGCAATGCTTAATCTTTGACCAAAGTAGAGGCCAGCATTTTGGTCACGTGTGGCTTCGACCAGACGCCCTGAAAGTTCTTTAAAAATTCTATGAGCTCCAGGTCCCCACGGTCCAAGTGTCTCAACCCCAAAAGGCTCAAATATGTAACTGCTATCAAGACTACTATATTTGCGCCTTTTGAGGTTCTCAGCGGATTCAGCTGCCGCACCAGCCTTATTTTGAGTACCGGGAAGATGTGACGGCGCAAGGGTGTCAACACAGGTAGCGTCCCATACCAAAGGTCGCCCCATCTTCCACGGAATAAGAGTCATTCCATCGGGCCTTTTATCATCGTCACGTACGAGGCCATTCGGTTCTAAAATGGCCGCGCAGTTGGCGCTGGCAAAAGCCCGACGGATTATGTCGTTAAGACTGGCGTGGCGTGAAATTCTGCCAGCGCTTCGTTGGCAAGTTTTAATTACCTATATTAGTTATAAAAGTCATAGTCGAACTAATATTTCTCAATAGATTGTGGCACCTATTTCTCAAGGTGAGTCAAAAAGAAAAATATATTAAAACATTTATTTAATTACATATCCACCTTAAAGCATGTTACATAAAATCTTACAAATAACAATGATTATTTATTGATACATTTTACGTTACGATAAATTTACTGTAGTAAAGGAAACAAATACGTTGATTCTATGATTCTACATTCTTTTATACATAAAGGAATATTGTATCTTTGATACATAATCTTCTTAAATATATTATAGTCTTTAAAATAACAAATAGATTTCATAAATCACTATCATTATTATTTACAACAGACTGTCACTATTATTATATTATTCCTACGTTTATAATAACAGATTTCTAATTCGATGTTTTAACAATAACTTACTTGGCGAACATCAAACAAATATGCATATGATTGTTATTAACATTATTTACTGTTTTATATACAATTATTATTGGATTGTTATTTATCACACATTTCCATATTTGGGCTCAAAATATAGAACTGTGCGAGAAATTTTGATATTTTATTTACAATTATATTTCAACCATTTTTTTAATAAGTTATCATTTCTACAAAATCGTATGTCTATCTTATGTCTGTGGATTATTTATTTTTAATTTACATCAAATAATCTCTATGTGCAACGATAGTGGCATCACACTACGACTATTTTATTTCATAAAACCTTAATTGTCGTTAGTATCAATGCCAAAGTCTAAAATCAAACTAATCTAGTAACATATAAGTAGGTAAAAACTATTCTAAAAACTATGCTTAAATTACAACCACGCTGTGGTTTCTTAGTTCAGTATTTAACAACGAAGAAGTACAACGTAAGAAATCTCATATTCGGTGCTCGTTTCACTACACATCAAAATTTGGCAACCAACCTCTAAATGTAGAGTTCTTATTACTGGTCATTAGGGTATAATATACCAGCATATTCTCCGTAAAGGTAAACACGCACCGTGCACTCCTGTGCAAGCAACAACGCGTGCATTGCGGATAATCGGACTAGACACCTACGGCCTTATTCATAAAAGCTCAATAAAATAATCTATGCTTTAAACTGCTCTATCAAAGTCTCGTTGACGGAAGCTGTTACGCGTGAAAACGAGACAAAACACTTTCTAGTAAAGTAAGTTACGGAACGTTTATGAATAAGAGCTATAATATCTAAAAGCAAGACTTCGAAAACTCCTTGGTAACGCGTTTGTTGTGTACGTTACGTAAATTTTCACACTTAATTACAATCAGAAAATATTTCAGACTTTGACAGCAACACAAAAACACCAATCAACTATTTACATAACATACACGACTTTCATGTCGAACCTCTTTCACACTACGGCCATATAGTTGACCGCAAATCTAAAAGCACTTACTACGATTTGTTGATGACAAATACATTCAGTCCAAACGTGTCCATAGAAACACTCTTTCTCACTAAGTATATACAGTCTTGCGCGTGGGGCAAGCGCTTTCACACTATGGTGATTTGGTCGGCTGTGAGTCGCCGGCCGCGCGCCGAGCCTCACACAATGTCGTGGCAACTGTTGCCGTTGCCGGTGCGGGTGGTTTTGGTTGCCTGCGGCCGCCCTGACATGCCGTCGTTGTATGGTGGAGGGCAGTACATCACCTGCAAGCAAATAAATAGCATTTTAACATTCTGTGGAATTGCTGATTTTGAGATAACCTTTGACCACTATCTCAAGTAACGATGTGTTCGTAGGTGGTCAATACGCTAAACCTAATAGAAATTAAGTGGGCTTATGTGGAGCTTAAGTTGTCTTATGTGGAGCTTAAGTGGGCTTAAGTGGAGCTTAAGTGGAGCTCAAGTGGGTTTATGTGGAGCTTTAGTGGGCTTAAGTAAAGCTTAAGGTGGCTTAAGTGGGCTTAAGTGGAGCTGAAGTGGAGCTGCGGGCTGCCGGAATATATTAAATAGGTTCTTAACGACAAATTTCAAACTGAAGGTGTGAAATGCAAGCGGTATAACATGTCCTACTATACCACGATGGTTGCGTCACGGTATTTTCCTGCACCGAATTACTTCGTACGAATTAGCAAAATGTCGATATTAAACTAATGGTTGGGCCGATCCAATTCTTATTATGGAAGAGGAATGGTAGATGTGGTAAGTAGGTACGACATAGATATTTTCATAAACTTCACCGTTTTCCTCGCAAATCAACTATTAATTCTTAAAAATGTTATTCAATCAATTTCACTACAAAATACGTCCAAATTGTGCTACAAAATTATCAATACGTATTTGTAAACACAAGCAAATCATTGAACCTACATACAAAGAGATTTAATCCAAAGACCTGAAAAAGCTCTTTCCTTTCTTGGGCAACAAAACATTACAATATAAGCCATTTACCGTACAAAAATAATTCATTACTAAGTTATCACTCGAGCGCGGAAACCTAAGAAAATATTAAAAAGCTATAAAGTAAAATACAATATACTGCGGCCTAAAAGGTATTTATTTATTTATTTGGGCTGAACATCCTCCCTGACATAAATCACCTGAGGAAATTAATTTCGTTTGTATTCATGATTTAGGGTGAAAGGGTCCTCCCCGAGATCCTTGCGTTCTTTGTATTCAACTACCATTTTTCTCGTGCATTTTTTGTTTATTTCCATATTTATTTGGAGCTGTGCGTGATGTGACTTCTGAGTTGTAAAATATTACTGCGATTTGTTTATGGACACTATGGGATCTTAGTAGCCATTATCTGAAGAAGAAGAAGAAGGAACTTAGTAGGTACGAAAGGTAGGTACTTAGTAGGTAGGTAGTTTTGTTAGTGGTAGGACTAACTCTTCTGCGAGTGTCCGTCTGTGTTGGTGCCGCTTTGCTCGTGAAGTCTGCCGCCAAGCAGTAATGTGCAAGCATTACTGTGTTCCGGTTTGATGAGCAGAGTAGCAAGTGAAATTACTGGGCTTATGAGACTTAATACCTTATGTCTCAGGGTATCGAGCGCACTGCAGTGCCGCGCAGGCCTTTGAGTTTCAAAGTCCTGAGTGGCACTGCAATTTTTATGGGCCGGCGTTATGCTTACCATCAGGCAAACAACCAACTCGTCTCGTTACCAAACAGCATAACAAAATAAATAAAAGAAACGATAAGTCGGTCTGCTATACAGACGCTGACTTAGATAGACTTAACAATTGAAACAGAAAATAATTCCATTCTTTATATTTCTAATATTATTTCGTGCACTCGACACAGTTGAATGATAACGGTTATGATAAAATTCTCCGCACCAATGGCGTGTTTCGTATTGGGAAAAATATGGGAGACTATAAATAATACACACCATTTTCGCTGCCTCAAACGTAACATTTCCATTCCCTCGCGAAAATCCTTTTTCACACCACGTGACGTTTTCATGAACGTTTTTCAGTATAAACCTAGTACGAATTGACCACGTGGTAGTCCTCGATCGTGACTAGAATATCGTTTAAGTATCTATCATTTATAGAAAAAGATTTTTGAAATTCGTTCAGAATACAATTTAAGATTTGACAAGGAATATCTGCTGATATTTTTATTCATTTCTGATTCAATAGATACCTTTCAATCCTAAAATAATATTATAAATGCGAAAGTGTGTTTGTTGGTTTGTCCTTGTTTCACGCAGTAACGGAGCAACGGATCGACGTGATTTTTGGTATAGAGTATTTGATATAGTTTATGGACCGGAGAGTAACATAGGCTACTTTTTATTCCGGAAAAATGCACGGTTCCTGTGGGAACGTGGGTGAAAACCGAGGGCAGAAGCTAGTTTATATCACTGACTACAAAACTACTAATATCGAAACTTTCGCATTTATAATATTGCTAGGTCTTTTTACTTTATTAAAAGGATGACTATTCTCGATGTAACATTTATTATTCATACACATTGAATGTAAAACAGCGCTACTCACAGGTTTGGTACAAAAAACCTCAGAACTAGAACTACTTTCCGGATATAATCCCTAATAGAAAACCTAGGGTCGCCTAGATCCAAGCGGAAAGTAGATTTTAGCATAATCCCTGATCCACTTTTCACCCCCCGACCTTAGACTACGTGATCAGACTAAAATACGGTTATTGTAGAATATACTGATTTGTTTATACCAACAAAGAGCGTATTGACTATCAATAGAACAAAGATCTGTAATATTTGATTACATCATCGAATAGTGCCGATAACAATGTTGATGTGTTCGTTTTTGTCTATGCGTTGATTATTAACAGTTTCTACACAAATTTTATAACAACCAGGGTTGCTTCAACTCACGTGTGATAGGTATCTACGATGTATACCTACATCGTATCTTCTAGGTAAGTGTGTTTCGTCGTCAACCACTTCGTTGCTTATCAACAGGACCGCTAATCAGGTCAAAGATGAGATAGAAGTCGCATGCAAAGCTATAAGTATTGCCTCCAGGGTATTACTTGCCAATTGTAATAAAAAAAATCGAAAAAAGATTAAAAAAAGAAATTATGCTATATATTTTACAAGAATTATTGCTGCGATGAGTTTACAACAAAATAGAGAGTGAAATATAATAAAATAAGGTTCGGCGCCAAAGGGAACTTACCACAGTTAAAAGAAAGAAAATTTATGTATTGCCGTATTTACGTACTCGTATACGGCTTGTCCACGTGCTGGCAGTAAACTGACATATATTATAACGTGCTTGCTATGTATACCACAAAGGTCACACATGTGACACGTGTAACTTTAATTACGTAGGTACAGTACTCATTCTAATTGTTTATATCCAATGAACATTACAGAGTGATTGCACAAACAATGAGACTGATTGTACAAGAGAACTTATGCTACACACAATATCATAACTCTTGAAGTGCTTTTATAAAATACCTGAGATGCAATACAATAAAAGGAAATTACACTTCGATCAACCAATCGAAGAAGTTATGGTTCAATTTACAATTTAAATAACCAACGTGCATAGAAATATGTGTAATGGATCTTAAACTTCATTCTTTAAGATTTTTATGCTAATATATAGGTACCAGTCTTAGATGAAAGAGAAACCGTAGATGCAATACCAGACTGTGAAAAGTTAAGTTCATTGGCTTCCAATTCATTAAAAGTTATATTTGTGTGAAATTGAATAGATCTTTTATTTTTATCCACTTTTATGCTTTTAAGATATTTCTATTCGATCAAGACGTTACTTAGACTATATCTTAGACGTAATAAGGGTAGTTCTGTAAGTATTTTGTTTTATTTTAAAGTACCTAAATAGATTAGAAATCAACAGAAATACAGTACTCTTCTGGCTAGTTACCCTTTTGGAGGTAGCTAGCTGGTTTCGTCTAAATAGTTTTTTAGACGAAACCTATTTAGACTCTATTTCCTAACTGTGTTTTTAAGTTTAGGGGCATAGTACATTTTAATTTAACTTATAAGGTTCTTTTAATGGACTTGTCTCTAATTTCTCTTTCATGTTAAAACATCAACACTTCAGCGATTTCCGTCAGCGAAGTGAATTTTCAAGAGTTTCATTTGAGAGGGCTATCTAAATGTATTTCTTGATTAAAGATCGACGATGCGGGCGCAATAATCCCCTAATCTAATTTAACTATGTACTTATCACAGAGCAGCAATTTTTTTTAATGTTATTTGGTAACGAGACGAGCTGGTCGTTTGCCCGATGGTAAGCATAACGCCGGCCCACAACAATTGCAGTGCCACTCAGAACTTTGAAACAAAAAGGCCTGCGCGGCACTGCAGTGCTGCGCTCGTTGCCATGAGACATTAGGTATTAAGTCTCATAAGCCCAGTAATTTCACTGGCTATTTTGCTCATCATACCGGAACACAGTAATGCACAACACTACACCACTACTTGGCGGCAGACTTCACGAGCAAAGCGGTGGTACTAACACAGACGGACACTCGCAGAATAGTTAGTCCTCTCACTAACAAAATTAGACTACCTAGTATATTACCTATTATTATTTTATTTTGAACCTTGGAAAAAACAATAGTTTTATAATAAAATATGTAAATAGAGTATATATATTCCCGAAATATGTGTAATCAGTGCTTGCAATAGCGTCGAAATATCGGGTGCTCATCGTTCAACAATAATCACGGTCAATATCCCGTTACAATGTGTGAACCAACGAGATCTGCTGTCAAGTACCAATTCTGGATAAAACTCTTTCTTTTCTTTAGTAAATATTGTTCGATTATGATGAGTTTATTGTTCAGAATAAAGTACTTACTTTTTTCTTTATAGTTGAGATAATGAATAAAAACGCTTACAAAAAACACTATGTCTAAGATTAGGTGCGTGAAATAATTCAACGGTACCATGAATGAAGTAATAAAAAAACCCTTTCTCCCAGTCTATTACTAAAACAAGAGAATATTACACACTCATAATAATTCAGTTTATATGATAACAAACTATACTGGGAGCAAGTTATGCAAATTGGAAACGAAGTCGAGAAATTTAAATTTTCGTATAATGTAGAGAACCTTATGTCGACAATGTTTAAAATTGTCTTCAATGTAATAACCTGTCAGTTACTTTAACCAAATAAGTACATAGTAAAAACCCTCTTGTGATTTTCATATCGAATTAAACTTTGTACATGTAGTTTGGATGACAATACAATTGTTTGGTATCGTGAAGCTGATCTGATGGAGCCAGGAGGTGGAAGAGTGTTTTTTAATTTATTTAAACTTCATACTTTAATTAGTTTTATTTAGTTCGTTGATTGCCATAAAGCTATGCTGGATGCCTGAACGACATAAAAAATAGAGCTGGGGGGCCTTACTCCGTAAATCGAACGTCGAAGCTTCATCTGACGGATCGCAGTTTCCCTTCCCTACTACGAAAGTGTTTCGGATCCAACGTTCGATTCGATTTTTGCACTTGACATTTTTTGTCTTTCATAGTACGAAAATGCCGATCCGTCAGCCGAAGCTTCGTCGTTCGATTTACGGAGTAAGGCCCCTGGACTCGTAAGAACATAAAAAGAATTTTTAATTTCATTGAGCTTCATCTCGTAGTCGTTTTCATCTATACAAATAATTAAATTGAAGTGTCTGTTTGTAATAACAAAATAACAGCTCTTTACCAAATGTATATGAAAGTATATACGGTACCTATAACAAACCAACCATTTTTAAAATTATTGTTTGACTGTCTGTTTGTTCCGGGTAATCTCCGAAACGGCTGGGCCGATTTTGACGGGACATTCACTGGCAGATAGCTGATGTTACAGGGAGTAACTGAGGCTACTTTTATTTTAGAAAAAGAATTAGGGTTCCGCGAAAAAAATAAAAACCATGAAATACAATATCTACGCGCGGGTGAAACCGCGGGCAGCAGAAACGACAGCAGAAACATTTTTCCGTAACGACGCGAGCAAAACCAACTTTGAAGCAACTTTATCAATGCGCCAAAATTTCTACCACTTTCAACAAAATTGTTAAAAATATTATTTCTAATTTTATCACAACACAAGCCAGTTCTAAATTAAACAAAATTACGCGGTCATGCAAATTATAATCAACAAATGTTGACGGTAACATAAATGAATATTCTTGTATCTCTTTCAAATTATTTGCAACATATACAAACTTTTGAATGTTGGCGCCGCTCCAAATGCGTACTTCAACAATAACCATTCATGTTATTATAATGCTTAGGCTTGTTCCACAACTTTAAAACTCAAGTTTCGTATTACAACTTCAAGTTGTTAAGTTTCAGCATTATCTAACTTCTAAGTTCTAGTCTACTAGAAGCACTATAAACGATGAACTAGAAAGTACGGTATGGTATGGTAACGCATTTATGGATTTTATCTGTTGGATAGATGTTTTATGTAAATATTACCCTTGTTACCACAAATAACAATTTTAGACGCCTGTTTAGCTAGACAGTGTCTAAATCTAAAATGATTAGAACTGTCACACACTAATTAAATCAGGATTTGTGGTTGCTCATATTTAAATACGTGACTAAAGCATGTTTAGGAGTTAAACATTATTTAACATTGGTTCAAAGTGTGTTTAAGCTTTTTGTGGTAAGACCGTGGGTCTTACTCATAATCTTCGGTATAGTTACCTACACAATTCGTCTTTGTTGTTCTTTGTCAATTTTATGCTGAATCGAAATAGACAAAACATTATGTAACTATTCAACCGTTATACTGTGTTTACTAGTAGGATGTACATGTAAAAAACAACAGTAGTTATAACACTACAGCTAAATCTATATAATTAACCTTCTATCACTGGACTCATTGACTAAACATGAAACCTCGAATGAGACTGTGTAACTGAAATTTGCCAACTAGGTAGTTATGAGGTTCACCAATTAAAGGGCTTGGGTTTTCAGTAAAACAACCGAATTATCAGTAAGTAGACACAGAGCTCAAAGGGGACGTCCGTCCGCTACCGTTGTGTGCGGCCGTCGTCGTTGATCTGTCACTACATTTATTAGGATCCCACAGTAGTTTATAGGTAGAAGACGTCAGCTATAGAGCGGATACTGCTACACGGATGAATTAAGGGGGTGTATAAAGGGCTATCGTAAGTCTTAAACTTATATTACCCGTTCGAAGCCGGAGCCGGTCGTTAGTATGCTTACTATGCATTGCATTGGATCGTGATATTTTCTTTCACCGATAGCTTTAAAGATTTGCTCTTGTCGGTGAAGTGATTTATATTATATCCCTCGCCAGGTTCTTGAGATGTCATGTCCACCTCCTCGTACGACACGACATCTACCCTCTCTCTGATCTGCGGCACAAGTACGGATCTTTTTGATCGATAAAATTGACAAATCAAATCGATAAAGTGGGTTTTATCGACTTTTTATATAATTTATAGAGCCTCGATACAATCGATAAAAGTTATCGAATAGCTAGGTCGAATCCAAAGAGAATATAGAGCTACTACAATACTTTACGACCAGACTTCGGTACTCGCAACATTCGATAAATTTATCGAGTTTTTCGGTGCGACAAATTTGTCGAACCGACTTCCGTACTTGCGCTGGTTTAGGTACGATCTTATGGGCGACAGCTAAACGACATACTTTTATATGTGGGATTTTAACTCTCATCCTATAGATCGGTGAACCAACTGAATATCATCAGGTCTAAATCACTTCAAAAGGCTGACGAAGCCAAACTAACGACTTGCAAGACATAATAAAATTTGCATGAAATATCAGTTAAGCGCCATTTAAACGTCTTATTATACTAACCACCACACGACCCCTGTACTAAACCAACAGAAGGATAGACCGTTATGGGTACTAGAGATAAAGCCAGCAGTTCTTAAGAGCCTATAAGCTCAGCTGATTCGACCTAGACTGAAATACCAAATCAGATAGCACTTATTTGACTTGGTAACTTGTTAGGTAATCTAAGGAACATTTATGCTTTGTAGACATTCTAAGGCTACCCACACAACTCGCCATACACACCCGGGCGTATACCCCGGGGATTTGTAACCGCCACTAGTGGTCCGTGATAAGGCTTACAATACTTTTGATACACAAAAATGGGTTTACACGCACACAAATTAATGTCAAGATGTTGTTTTGTTAGTGGGAGGACTAACTCTTCTGCGAGTGTCCGTCTGGGTTAGTACCACCGCTTTGTAAGTGAAGTCTGCCGCCAAGCAGTAGTGTGCAAGCAAGAATTACTGTGTTCCGGTTTGATGAGCAGAGTAGCCAGTGAAATTACTGGGCTTATGAGACTTAATACCTAATGTCTCAGGGTAACGAGCGCACTGCAGTGCCGCGCAGGCCTTTGTGTTTCAAAGTTCCGTTTGGCACTGCAACTGTTATGGGCCGGCGTTATGCTTACCATCAGGCAAACGACCAGCTCATCTCGTTACCAATAACATAAAAAAAAATGATAAGTATATAACTTTGATTAGCCTTGACGTTTCAATCAAGTTGTATATTGATGGCGGTCCCGAGAATACTGAAAGTACTTTTCATACATTTTACAAGAATTTTAAGTACGACCACTGTGGCTAAGATTCAGAGATGAATCTAAGCGTGGACTTTTGCTTCCATATGTCAAAACTGTATACAATTTCGAGATGTGGAAGCGTGAGTCCACGCTTAGATTCTTCTCTGAATCTTGAAGGAAGGTCGCAAATATCGTATACTGCAGGGAGGACATCATTGTATCAAGGTCTGTGATCGAAACATTTTACAAGATTTTAAGTAGCGAACACTGTGTTTCGAGTAACCACCACAGTGAACTTACTCCGATAGTAAAATGTCGAGGCTTCGGCAGTCAGAATTTCTGGTAGTTTTCTTACTAGGAAAGGGTTTTGGATCCATCGTTCGATTTGATTTTCGTAACTCGACATTTTGTCTTGCTACACTTTCATGGTAGGTACTGCGATCCGTTAAACGAAGCTTCGTCTTCGATTTTCGGAGTAAGACCCCATGCACAAGTGTGCGGCAAGCCTCTATAAAATGTACGGCTACTTGTCGCTGACAACTAGTGGCCCGTGTGGAGTGGCCTAAGTTACGTTGTTGTCACCTTGAAAGGTCGGACTCGCTGAGTAGGCAATTTTGTAAGCCCTAAGTCGAGTTTGATTTGACCTACGCAGCGTTTACCTTAAAGTAGAATTAATGATGTAGCAACTTTGATAAAAGCATGGGAATAACTTATTATTAAAGTGGGCAACTTACTTTTAAGTAGCTTAATTTTTAGCACAAAATATTTTGCGTCTGACTACTTTGGTTGCAGATAAGTGTAGCGTACGGCTCTCATGGGAATATCCACGTGAAGCACTGGCAGCAGCTAGTTAAGGTTAAAAATATTTAAGTAGGTTACCTATATTTTTTATACTATTTGATAACGATACGAACTGGTCGTTATGTACACATTTGTGTACTAATATATAATTTACTAGCTTCTGCTTGCGGCTTCACCCGTCTGGTATATATATCTTTATAGCCTATGTGTTATCCCACCACCTATATTATCTACATTCTGCATTCCAATTTCATCAAAATCGGTTTAGTTTTTACGGAGATACGGGGAAACATTCACACACACATACACACACACACACAAACAAAAATTCGCATTTATTCGTCGGAGAAGGATTAAGAAAACACATTACTCACTAAGTACTAATATTAAATACTCATTAGTTTTCGAAATCGAATTAAATATTACGCAAATTTTGTAAGTATGTAATTGCAAAATACTCAATTTAAAATCCGATTTATGACCTATTTGATATCGAAAATGATTTTACGTTACGTATCCACAAACTACGTTCTATAAGAACCTTATTCTGAGAAGGCGCACTTTTTGTACTCGTAAAATATCAAACGTAAGGTAGATTATATTAGCACCAAGCAAGCCGTTTGAAAAGGGTCATAGAGTAAGGGTGTTTACTGTATTTTGGTGGGGTGTGAAGTTGTAAAAGTGTAAAAGTTTCCCAAATTCAGCAATTTTTTTTAACATCTATTAGTAATTTAAATGATACCATAAGATACTGTACATTTTAGTGAATAAAAAAATGTATGACAGCTATGTACTTAGACAAAGTTTTTCACGGCCAAATCAACAAAACGCATGTCATTAATACAGATTTACGGCCCGCGTAGAACAAGTGACGTCAGATGTTCTGTCCAATTTGTGTTGGGCGTATTAGCGCTCAGTAGATACGCCCGACTTTGACTCTCATTTTTGACGTTACTAGAGTTCGATTTCCAGTTTTTTCTATAAAAACATTTGATTTTCAGAGAAAACGAATTGAATGACATCATGAAAAAATGGAGTCAACATCCCTATTACAACGGCAGAGTAGTATAATTAATACTACCGCCAGCAGTAGCACAAAAATAAATGTTACCAATCACCGGACACAATGAGTGAATTGTGAACTAAGACTAAGCTAAGATTTCGCTCATCGACATTTCGTACTAAAAGCAATATGACTCGGTGTCACTCAAGCATGGCTTGCATACGAGAGACTCCAAGAAATTTCTGAACACGTAACAAAACAACATGTTAAAATTAAAAACCTCTCAAAATCGCGTTAATAAATAAATATCTGCTCAACAACTGACAGGTTTCAACACCTCACTTTATAGAAAACATCAAAGCGAGGAACGTTCTAAGAAAAACTGAGTTTAGAAGGGTTCTATTTGTTATTGTGGCGTACTATAAACAGGCGCCACATTGCTAGTGCGATAACTCATCCATTACTAATTTATCTATTGAGTTGCCAAGTGCTCCATCAAACTTGTGACTTCAGTGCAGGGTTGCCACACTCTTCGCTTTTGGCCACTATCTTGCCTGATCTTAAGTAGCAATGTAGTCCAATATGGTAATGATGCTAAATCTAGATTATTTATTTATTTATTTATTTATTTATTTATTTATTTATTTATTTATTTATTTATTTATTTATTTATTTATTTATTTATTTATTTATTTATTGCATACATGTATTTATAGCATTAGATCTTATGTATATAGTATGTGCTATGTTAGTGGTACATGCACCCTGTTAGGGCATTTGCAAGTCCGTGCTAGCAGTTAACAATTTTAAGTTATATCTTAGTACCTATTACATTTTCAACTTTTATTTTTCAACAATTTTTATCCGAAATAGGCTTGCGCTTGGCCACGATCTCACGGTCAACGATGTAGCACGCTTGCCTAGAAGAAACCTATTCACTCTCGTCTTGAAAACTCCCAAATTATACCTATTGGAAAACACAGAGGCCGGCAAAGAATTCCACTCCTTAGCCGTCCGTATAATGAAGGTTGAGGCAAATCGCTTGGTACGGACAGGAGGGATATCAACCATATACGGGTGACGCAGTGCCGTACCTCTAGTCGTCCGTTGGTAAAATGGAGATGCTGGAATCAAGTTGTGCTGGAATTAAGACTAGCTCTCAAGTGCGGCTGCTAAGAACACACCACTACACTGATAGCTCATTTTAGGTTTTGAACCATCGACCTACCGGGTCAACAGCCGACTGTTGTTTCTCTACAAATCTTCATTAATCTTCAACAACCTTCTCTTTGAGTTCCATAAAGGATCTTGAATTAAGTAACCAACACTACCTTTGCGATTAAATTGAGGATTAATACTTAAAAGTGAATTTTACATATTTTTTACTCAAAATAACTCAGCCCTCCCCGGGGGGGCTCGGGCGTCCCCGCAGTCTCCAGACTAGTCCCCCAATGTTGTATCTGCCTTGATGTGTGTCTCTGGGTCTACACTGTGTAGCCTCGTTCCACTGCCGTCTTTCTACCTCCTTCACTCCCTAACCAAAACAAAATGAGAAAAAATAAAGGTAAAAAGAAGTTTATACAGCGCGTGCACTCCCTCTCTCTAAAAGTGCATCTCTGTAATATAAGAGGTTTGCACTCCAATCTCGTGGCAGTCCATCACCACCTTGAGACTGATAAACCTCACCTTTTATTTCTCACGGAGACTCAAATCAGATGTCCATCTGACCTGGGGTACCTATCCTACCCGGGATATACCCTGGAGCACAACTTTAAGCCACGCGCGGGCGTGTGCTTATTTGCCCGAGATGACATCTGTTTTCGACGTCTCCGGAATCTTGAAAACCCCAATTTCACTGTGCTATGGATTTTGCTTGACACAGGGGTAGAGAAAATCCTCTACTCTTGTGTTTATAGGTCGCACAGCGGGGATCAGGAGACAACAAAGCTCACAGAATACCTCAGTGAGGCTGCGGATGTGGCTCAGCAAAGGTACCCGACGGCTCAGTTGGTATTTCTGGGGGATTTTAATGCCCACCACCAAGAGTGGTTGTTCCCGTACCAGAATACCGACCATGCTGGTAGAGAGGCACGCAAGCTTGCTTTGGCGTTGAATCTCACCCAGCTGGTCAAAGTGGCGACTCGAGTACCGGACGTAGAAAGCCACACTCCTAATTGCTTGGACCTTCTGCTGACAACAGAACCAGACCGCTACTCGGTGTCGGTATCACCGCCATTAGGTAGCTCCGACCACTGTCTGGTGAAGTCTGTGTCGACATACTCCCCGCCCGATCGCAGCCTTAAAGGCACTCGGCGGGTATGGCGATACAAGTCAGCAGATTGGGATGAGATGCGGTCTTTCTTTGCATCCTATCCTTGGCAGCCAGTTTGCTTTTCTTCGGACAATCCTTCGACTTGTACGGATGCTGTGACGGGTGTGGTGCGTCAGGCTATGGAGTATTTTATTCCTTTCTCCGACGTACCGCTGTCTGGCAAAGCACGCCCATGGTTTGGAGCTGAATGTGGACGCGCAGAAGTGCTAAAACATGAGGCGTACCTAGCCTGGGTTGATGCTCGAAACCGGAAAGCGAAGGATACTTACCAAAGGAAGAAAGCCTTTAACAAAGCTGCCAAGTCTTGCAAAAAGGTTCTACAGAAGGCTCGACTCGACCATATTGGCAGAATAGGGAACAAACTTGCTTCATACCCTACGGGTAGTAAAGCTTTTTGGTCCCTGGCTAAATCGGTCGAGACGAACTTCTGCCGCTCCTCACTGCCTCCACTGCAAAAACCTGATGGTTCACTGGCCCACACCGCTGAAGAGAAAGCAAACCTGTTTGCATCTCTTTTTGCGGACTCTTCGCGTCTTGATGCTGGTAGTGCGACGCCTCCGTCTCCCCCAAGCGGTTGCGAGACACATATGTCGGAAATTCGTATCCGCCAGATGGAGGTTCGCAAAACTCTACGAAATCTTGACGTGAACAAAGCCAGTGGCCCGGATGGTATTTCTGCTATTGTTCTGAGGACTTGTGCTCCCGAGTTGTCTCCTGTACTGACACGCCTTTTTCGCCTCTCTTTAGAGACTGGACAAGTGCCAAGATCCTGGAAGCTGGCTAATGTGCAGCCTGTGCCCAAAAAAGGTAGTCGTGCCGACCCATCCAATTACAGGCCCATCTCAGTCACGTCCATACTTTGTAAGAGTATGGAACGTGTGCTGAATAACAGGCTCCTGGCATACCTTGAAGCGAATGACCTCTTTAGTGACCGGCAATACGGATTTCGCCGAAACCGGTCCACTGGAGATCTTCTTGCGTATGCCACGCACATCTGGAGTGAGGCCATCGAGAGGCACGGAGAAGCGCTTGCTGTTTCTCTCGATATCTCGAAGGCCTTTGATAGGGTCTGGCATGACAGCCTTATTAGTAAACTTCCAGCGTACGGCTTGCCCACTGGACTTTGCGTTTGGATCTCGGACTTTTTGAGGGAAAGATCAATTCGAGTAGTCCTTGAGGGCTGCTCGTCTGATCAAATGGCGATCAATGCCGGGGTACCTCAAGGGTCGGTTCTCTCTGCGACACTCTTCTTGCTACACATCAATGATCTGCTCAAACCCGGTATCTTTGGGTATGCAGACGATAGCACGGTCGTGGAGAGATACACGTCCGATGCACGTTCCAGTGGAGCACAAATTCAGGCTCTTAGAGAGGCCATGGTTGACCGGTTGAACTGGACACTGTCAGCTGTCTCCCAATGGGGTGACGCTAATCTTGTCAGGTTCAATGCATCGAAAACCCAGGCGTGTCTATTTTCCGCTAAGAAGAGTCAATTTCATCTCGCTCCCACTTTCCAAAATGTATCTTTACCTATTACTGACCATCTAGAGCTTTTAGGTATAACGCTGACTCCTACTCTCAACTTTGGCTCTTTCATAGAGTCCAAGGCCAAACTAGCTGCAAAAAAGCTGGGCATATTGGCGAAGGTGAGGCAGTACTTCACACCTGGACAGCTTCTCAATTTATATCAAGCCCAAGTCCGATCCTGTATGGAGTACTGTTCTCATCTCTGGGATGGCTCTGCCAAATATCAGCTCGAGGCGTTGGAGACCATTGAGAGGCGAGCAAAAAAGATCGTTAGTAACGATAGGTTGTTTGAGGGTAGGCTACAGAGTCTTGAGCATCGACGCAAAATTGCAAGTCTCTCAGTGTTCTACAGGATACATTTTGGGGAGTGTGCGACAGAATTACACAACTTGATTCCAGCATCTCCATTTTTCCAACGGACGTCTAGAGGCACGGCACTGCGTCACCCATATATGGTTGATATCCCTCCTGTCCGTACCAAGCGTTTTGCTTCAACCTTCATTATACGTACGGCTAAGGAGTGGAATTCTTTGCCAGCCTCTGTGTTTCCCAATAGCTATAATTTGGGAGTTTTCAAGTCGAGAGTGAATAGGTTTCTTCTAGGCAAGCGTGCTCCATCGTCGACCGCATCGTCGCTTAACATCAGGTGAGATTGTGGTCAAACGTAAGCCTATTTTGGTTAAAAAAAAAAAAAAAAAATATTTTTTATGTTATTTGGAAATGAAACGAGCTGGTCGTTTGCCTGATGGTAAGCATAGCGGCGGCCCATAACAATTGCAGTGCCACCCAGAACTATGAAACACAAAGGCCTGCGCGGCACTGCAGTGCGCTCGTTACCCTGAGACATTAGGTATTAAGTCTCATAAGCCCAGTAATTTCACTGGCTACTCTGCTCATCAAACCGGAACACAGTAATGCTTGCACACTACTGCCTGGCGACAGACTTCATAGGCAAAGCGGTGGTAACAACCCAGACGGACACTCGCAGAAGAGTTAGTCCTCCCACTACCTACATTTGGTACAACAGTGATAGAGCTGTAATTATTTTCTATCGGAAACCCATTTTAGTTGATTTAGCAGACTTGAGCCCTTGTTTGTTTAGATACTGGCGCGTATTTATGTGAGGTAGAAGTTGTGGCATTTTTTTTAATAGGCTTTCATTTAGCCACTATCTCATTTGATGGTAAGTGACGATGCGGTCGACCATGGAGCACGCTTAGTTAGAAGATATACCTATTCACTCGTGACTTGAAGAATCTCAGAATATAACATGGATATAGATACAAAAGGATACGAAAAGTAAAAAGGTGCCTGGATAAAGGTAGGTAGGTACATTATATGTTACAGATGTCCGGAGAATAATTCCAATGGATGGCGTACCCGGGTGAAATATTGAACAAAGTTTTTTACTCGATCAATCCGGAGAGTGGGCGTCTATTCAATAATTCGGTAACTTTTCAAAACAATATCAGGATTAAACTTTTTAGAACAAAGTTAGGTTCACGGTCGGAGTTATGGAAATGAGTATTGATACTGAAATTTTTGTTACTATTTACGCTAAACTGGATTTGCGCATTTAGCTAGTGCTTATAACGAAGTTAAGTTTTATTGAAGGTAAGTTGGTAATTGGGATGTTGACTGATTTTGGGAAAGTGTTTAAAACGATGCGAATGGGCCTAATATAACCCAAAATATTTAAAATTACTTTTTGAATACAGCTAATTCTTTAAGTTTCATGTATGTATTTTAAATGCCATTTCAAGTTTCGCTCCAAAACGCCAATACTGGTCACGTGGTCGATGTGACGTCACGCGCTTAATACAATTCATGGCACAGATAACTAATTCACAGAAATCACTCTAAAATACTAGGCGATTGAGCGAGTGACGTCACGCGCGTTTTATGTCACGTGACTTCGGAGTGATGTGATTACATTTTGATTATTAAATTAAAATTAGATTCCTTAAAAATAAACAAAAATATTGTGTTTTATAGGATATCTGGTCACAAAAACTACCGTTTCGCGGCAAAATTATATTTTTATTTGGATACAGTCAACATCCCAATTAGTCCGTGCTTAGACTGGTCTCTGAATTTTACCCTAAGACGCTCAGAGAGCCTGTTTTCAGGTTGGAACCACTGTTGCACGTAATACAATAGAAAAGTTATAGTAGGTACCTTTCTGAAGGCGACCCGGAAGTTCTCCGAGAGGAAGGCATACAGCACGGGGTTGACGCAGCTGTTCATGTACGCCAGCACGTGCGAGACGATCTGCGCCGTCACTGTGAAGTAGGTGATGTTGTACGCGTCTAGTGCCTTCACTAGAAGTATTATCTGGAACAAAACAGTAGTATATTGGTATACGGTCTTCGATAGGTTTCGATTAATTTGTTGACTTAAGCCCTTATTCATAAACGTTTTCATCTTGTTAGTGGTAGGACTAACTCTTCTGCGAGTGTCCGTCTGGGTTGTTACTACAGCTTTGCTAGTGAAGTCTGCCGCCAAGCAGTAGTGTGCAACTATTACTGTGTTTGATGAACAGAGTAGCCAGTGAAATTACTGGGCTTATGAGACTTAATACCAAATGTCTCAGTGTAACGATGGCACTGCAGTGCCACGCAGGCCTTTGTGTTTCAAAGTTCTGGGGAGCACTGCAATTGTTATGGGCCAGCGTTATGCTTCAGGCAAACGACCAGCTCATCTCGTTACCAAATAAAATAACAAAAAACGTAACGTAACATACTTAATTACTAGAAAGTGTTTTGTCTCGTTTTCACGCGTAACAGCTTCCGTCAACGAGAAGTTGACAGAGCAGTTTAAAGCATAGATTATCTTATTGAGTTTGTATGAATAAGGGCGTTACTCTTGAATTAAATTTCAATATACGTCAATGTCAAAATCGCGTCAACAATAGCAAAATACTGATCATTTCATTTAGTTTCAAAAATTAACTCTGAACTTGAGTCCAATCGTGCGCTGGTATTACGTTCAAGAGCACTAAACTGCAAGAATTCGATCCTAACCTCAATTTGCGATTGGAATCGGGTGCCAAGAGTAAGCCCGCAGATCTATGTGAACACGATTCACGTCGAGAAAGACACAATGGAAACTGATTCCATGATTCGTATGTTCAGCAAGTTTTTAGCTTATGTTTACTGATATCATACATTTGGATTCAGGATAGTTCATTAGCTGGATGTTCTGGCAAGTTATAGCAATTAGTTACTTGCCAAGCGAACAATACTTTCATGTCCTTCGAAATATGAAAAATAAGGGACATTATTATGTTCCCCTATACGAGCAAAATAAGTTTCAATAATACGTAGGTACGGATACGAAATGGGAAAATAAATATAACAACAATGAAAAGTTATTCTAATAACGTAACATGTATAAATCTATACAAATAAATAAAATTGAAGTGTCTGTTTGTAATATCAAAATAAGAGCTTTTTACTAAATGCATATGAAAGTATATACGGTAACAAAAACAAAACAACCATTTTTAAAATTTTCGTCTGTCTGTCTGTCTGTTTGTTCCGGGTAATCTCCGAAACGGCTGGGCCGATTTTGACGGAACTTTCATTGGCAGATAGCTGATGTTACAAGGAGTAACATAGGCTACTTTAATTTAAGAAAAAGAATTAGGGTTCCGCGCAAAAAAATAACAACCATGAAATCCATTACCTCCGCACGGGTGAAACCGCGGGCAGCAGCTAGTATATTATACAGTCGTCGTAAATTAAAACACGCCCACGCCCTCTCGGGTCGAAGTGAAAACGATTAGGATACAATTTATCAAAGTCAGTCGTAGTTCTACGAAGGTTCAACGCAATGTAATGTTTATTTTATTGCTTTGAGAGTACAATACATTAACTCTACCTATATTAAAAACAGGTACCTACTTGTATTTAAAAAAGTAAAGGACTTGTACCAAATTTGTATGGAGCTTGGTACTTTATTCTCAGAAAAAATGAACTAGCCTCAATTTTCTTTCTAGATATGTGCCTGAAATAAAGTACCTAGCAGAACAATAAAAAAATTTTCGAGGCCTGCGTTTTTTTAAACTAGTTTTAAAAAAAGCGTAGTAGAAATACAAAATAAATTAACAGCAACACTGCGTTCCTAAAAATATCCAAAAAGCAGCAACATTATAAAAGTATGGCGTCATCGTCACGTCATTTTTGACAGTTTTGACAAATAATAAGCTGTGTTGTATGTATATGCATATGCATATGTTCTGTCAATTTTAACCTACTTGACATTGGCGAAATTGTGGCTAACATTCCACAGAAGCCAGGAAATAAAGAAAGAAGAAGAAGAAGAAGAAGTTCTATCAATTTTTTTTATTGTCTGTCTATGATTGTTCTTTATCACATTCAGCCAAAAAGAAGCTGAACCGACCGATTGAACGAACTGACCGATTTTGACAGGACTTTCACTGGCAGATAGCTGATGTTACAAGGGGTAACTTAGGCTACGTGAGCGAAGCCGCGGGACACAGCTAGTAAATAATATAAACTATGATTGTCACCGGATTCTTGTAAAAAAAACCCAATTATTATTATTAACTTAGGATTTTCACAATGTTCCGGACTCCGATGACATATACTAGGATTTTCACTGCTGCAATTTTTTCCTACGCGTTGCTACCTGATCCCCAGTACCTGCTAAAGTAATTCCTACACAACGAGAACACCTATTTGTCAACAACATTACTGGGAAGCCGACCCGCGGGCAGCCAGTAATTCAGTTTCATAATGGCAACATCTCGCCCACGCGTGCTGTTTACTGTTTAGATTTTAAAATAAATAAAACGACATAAGCGACATATAGGTTTATTTCGCGACCCACGCTTAAACCCACGCGGAGATTTCCACAAGACACGTGCACTTTTCCGCGATAAAAAGGGCTATATTCACTCTCCGAAGCATAAACTATTTTTTATTTATAACGTCGATCCGTTATTCTGTTGTCGTGTGAGAAGAATAAAGCCAACACATGCACGTTCGCATTTTTCTGTACTAATATTATAAAGAGATAAAGTTTGTTTGTTACAGTTTTTTGTTACACTAAAAATTCAAATTCAAATTTCTATATTCAAATAGGCCCCAATGGAGCACTTATGAAAGTTGAAATAAATGACTCTAACAGCGGGCCTCTGCAACATTCGTCTACCCGAATCTATTGTATTAATCGATTGATGTAATCGAATTCTACATACAACGTATAGTTTTTTGTAGAAAAAATTACTTTTCCACAAAAAACTATATATTTAGTAGAATTGGGGCCCAGGTGAAACAGTGGTCAAACGCTAACCTTACATGAGTAAAAATTGACTTACAACAAAACGGGTTTTAATTTCTCTATTTCAATTACTACATTTTCCACTAATGCTGGGGATTGGTTAGGGGTTAATAAAATTCCTTGCTTAAGGGATTTCCGGGTTTATTGCATTTTTATGTGAGGCTGGCAATTAAAAGTTTAATGAAACTGAAATATAAATCTATACATATAAATAAAATTGAAGTGTCTGTTTGTAATATCAAAATAACAGCTTTTTACCAAATGCATATGAAAGTATATGCGGTACCTATAACAAAACAACCATATTTTAAATATTTGTCTGCAAACAAGCTAAACATAGGACTATAGCTTTTAAATAACGCCAAACGAAGGTTCGAACCCTACAAGGAGCTAAAAGGAAACGTTCTGAAGCAAAACTCTGTTGGTAGGCCTTTTTCTAGAACTCGCCTCACTTCAAATCCAAATTTTGTTGCCAAGTACCCATCAGTGTGGAAGGTTTTTAGGACACAGATTACCTTTGTCTCTTTTATATAAACATTCACGTGTTTGTAGGTCGTACAATAAAATGATTCTGTACTACCTACTACCCTTTTAGAAGGACATACCCTTAATTTCCGGACCTTCTGTGCGACCTCGAATATGATTAAAAATGCTGATATCTCTCCAGCTTCTCAAAGCCTCTGTCCAATCTGAGTTACAATTTTGTCGTTACAGTTTAATACGAGCTTGTGACATTGCAACGTTAGTACTTAGAGGAGTTGCACAACGTTATTGTGTTGCAATTTGCTCGCATTAAATTGTATCAACAAATTGTAAGTGAAATTGGACCGTAGTAGCTTTGACACGGAAACATATCCCTCATTACATAATAAATGTAATTTATATACCACGTGGAAGGACTAACTCTTTGGTGAGTGTCCGTCCGGATGCTTTGCTCCTTTAATCTCCAGCTGGTAGCGTACACTAGGATTCGCTGTGTCGCAGGTGGCATGGACACACACAGATACACATCACAAACATCCAAGACCCGAGAACAAACTTTATGCTTACACAAAATCTGCCCCGGCCGGGAATCGAACTCAGGACCCCTCGCTTTGCAGGCAGGGTTACGACCAACTTAGCTAAGGAGCCGTCAATGCATTACCGTGTTCCGGTTTGATGAGCAAAGTGAAAGCAAAGTGAGCAAATTAGTGAGCTTATGAGATATAATACCTAATGCAGTGATGACCAGTGCCTCAGGTTAACCTGTTAAAAAACCAGGTAGGTTTTGTCAGTTATTGATAACTAATATGCCACGGAGGTCTTTTTGTTTCAAACTACTAGGTGGCATCGCAATTGTTATGATCAGGCATTAAGCTTACCCTCAGGTCAACGACCCGCTCATGTTTTTACCTAATACAGTAAAAAGGCGATGAAATTACAGGTCATATATGATTTAATCTCTCATTTCTTCCAGTACCGCGCAGGCATTTGTGTTTCAAAGTTCTAGAAGCAACTGCTATGGACAGGCGCTACGCTTACAATCAAGCAAACGACCTACATGACACATAAATAGAAGCCTGCTGTTTAAAAAAAAATAGTATAATCCTGTGTCTGCCGAAATGAGACCGGAACTAAACCCTAATGGAGCAAACACGACACATTCTGGTACATTCAAGGCCCGAGATGCTTTCCGGGCCGTTCTAGACCCAACATGGCGTAAATGGTCTACGCTGCTTATCTTTACTGTTTTGAGGACTTGCAATAACGCTCTACACTGACTTGTATGTATATGCAAACTAATTAGAATCTAGAAAAATAATTAGGGTTCCGCGCAAAAAAATAAAAACCATGTAATCCAAAATCTCCACGCGGGTGAAACCGCGGGGCAGCAGCTAGTTTTATATATGGACGTCATATGATAGTGAATCTCGCCTCTATAGTTGGCCATGCATTGCTTATCACCCGTTGCTTTTGGTTTTCCTTACTAATGTCTCAGGGTAACGAGCGCATTGCAATGCCGCGCAGGCCCTTGTGTTCCAAAGTAATTATGACTGGCACTGCAAATGTTACGGTTACCATCAGGCAAATGACCCGTTCGTCTCGTTATCCAATAGTACAAAAAAAGCACTGGTCCGGATATCAGCATTTTCCATTCACAGTGATATTTTAGAGATGTTAATTCTTTTTGTGTTTGTTCATCAACAACGCTTTAAAATCTTCTATTTAATAGTTAAAACGTAGGTATTAAGTTAACCTTTGTGAGCGCTGAAATTAAAGTGACCCGCGTCATAAATGCTTCTGCAGGACTTATCTGAGTTTACAATGGTACGTGGACGTGCGTACTCGTTATTGTTCTACGTGACGTGACTAACGCGCTGTTGCTAATATGAATCTAGCCCGAATTTGAACCCTAGCGAATACGTTCAAACAAATCCCGTGGAATTATATTTTCTTTTATAATCGATAGAGTAGATTAGGCCGCTATCTTGCCTGATCTTAAGCGAAAACGTGTATTTGTTTGGTGCTATTTGGTAACGACACTAGCTGGTCGTTTGCCTGATGGTAAGCATAAAGCCGGCCCATAGCAATTGCAGTGCCACTTAGAATTTTGTAACACAAAGGCCTGCGCGGCACTGCAGTGTACTCGTTACCCTCAGATATTAGGTCTCATAAGCCCAGTAATAATAAGCTCTTCTGTGAGTGTCTGGGTTGGTACCACCACTTTCCTCATGAAGTCTGCCGCCAAGCAGTAATGTGCAAGCATTACTGTGTTCCGGTTTGATGAGCAGAGTAGCCAGTGAAATGTCACAGGGTAAGGAGCACAATGCAGTGCCACGCAGGCCTTTGTGTTTCAAAGTTCAAAGTAGTACTGCAATTTTTATGGGCTAGCGTTATGCTTACCATCAGGCAAACGACCAGCTCGCCTCATTATCCTTATGAATAAAGAAAATAAAAAAGCAACTTCATGTAGCACAAGGCACAGCCATTCTATTGCTTTCTGATGAAAACTTCCATTAGAATAATAGAAACCAATTTTCAGCCCCCATTCAATCTATTGCCTATTCCAGCACCGTTCCATTTCACAGCTTATCTGTGAGGTTATCTAAACAACACCTCATTACATCGAGGCGTGTAATCGATTCAATTACACGCCACCGTTGTGACTACAACGCAGCGGTTTACAGCGCAACGTGAACTTTTCTATTTTGAAAATTGATTAGGTACCTTCAATTGTCACTGTACTTTACTAAATATGACTTTGTTTCAACCTGATAGCAGTTTTAATTCGTCCGTGTGTCGTTCTATCGGTCTTACTAATACATATTATTTTCTTTATTGACACTGAAGAGAAGCAAATCAATCTGTTCTATAGTAAGTATTTAGTCTTCTTTACAAATAAAATGTATCAAGTTGAATCATTTTGTATTGTACTTTATAGGCCAAAGGGTCAAGTTAGACCACAATCATGTTTCGATGTGATTCGTGCTCAAGCTTGATTTATTTTTTATTCCAATGTTTTTATCTTTTTTTTACCAAAGGCAAATTTAAACGCACCAGATAAAAGTATCAATTTTAAATAGCTGATACTCCATGCAGCCTTAATGAAAATACCTGAAATGTTAAATTAAGTCAAACGATATTAATAAGAGAGGAATTCGCAATTTCAAGTTTAATGAAACTTTTGCAAATGTCTTTGTTATTTAATTTATTGCCTGGACTCGAGCTACTTGAACTTAGTTGAAATACCTTTTGGTATCTCTTTTAGCGTCTAATTTATTTTTAAAATAATCAAGAATAAAGCCTGTTTTTGTTTTAAACTTGAAAGTTATAAGTTTTTAGGTTTGTACCTACGCCACTATATTGCTCATGAAGAAACAAGCCATTTTAGATGCAGAGTTACGTGATATGCTAACGTTTGATCACTGTTTCACCTTCTTCTACTTTGCGTGTCATTGGTTCGACTCATAAATATAAGGTTTGCCAAACGAGTCGGAATGACAGCGTCCCCGTTTACGTCTCTTAGATTTTCCATAGCGCAGGTAGTTCCATAGGGCATGAAGGACAAGAGATAATATTGGAGATCGACAGATTCTCATGTCCACATAGGTTGCAATGTTTCACTTGATTCTAAGCAGTGACGCGGTTGAATCTGCTAAATACTCTAAATTTATAATAGAACTGGGTCTCAAGTGCAACTGTCGGAACACGCCGATAGGTTTTTAGCGAGTTTCAGCTTGAGGTCGCTAGGCGAGCACTATAAAATACCCTAAAACCATGCTATCATTACAGAACAATGTTTTCCTTCACAAAAAGTAAAACTTATTGTATGACTCGAACCATCAACGCTTCAAAAGCTACTTACTTCGCAAATTAAAATTGTACTGGAGGCCTACCAGCGTCAAACAACAAACGATCCATTTGCAGAGCAGTTCAAAAGCAGCTCTTAAAATGAACCACATTTTTTTCGTACTATTGTCTGTTTAAAGCAGCTCTGACTTTCAGCCGAATGAATGAACGAAAACATGCTCACGACGACTTGTTTACGTCTGAGCGAAAGGGATAAATGTATCGCGAGCGTAATGCTAATTCGCTCGCACGGTGTGTTTGATTTCTTCGTTCAAAAACTTAATTACGCTGCTATTGGACCTATAAATTAGCGTTTTCGATGGTTTTATTGAAACTAATTTACTCTCAAATATATTATGAAAATATTACGCTTGATTGATATTTTCACTATCGAAACAACGATCGTTGTCTAATTATGACAAAACAGTAACATTATAATTATATAAACTGGTGGTAAAAAGTTTGCAATGCAAAGTTGAAACATTTAAAAAGGTTTTAGAACGCATAGAATAGAATCGATTTCACAATAAGAATGTAGCGTCGATTATGCATGTAAAAGAGGCTTGTGTAAAATCTTAGGAGGTTGTGTGAATTACCCTGACTAGCTGCTGCCCACGGTTTTATCCGCGTGGAGATATACAATTTCATGTTTTTTTTTTGCGTGGAATCCTAATTTTTTTTAAGCCGGAACAAACACACTTACAGCCAGACATATACGAAAATTTCAAAATTGTGTTTTGTTCATAGTACCGTACTTACAATGTTTTTGTAAAAAGCTGTTATTTTGACATTACAAACAAACATTTCAATTTTATTTATCTGTATAGCTAGTAATATGCCTAAGTAAATAGTTGTGAAAGCACTGTACAAAATAATATAATAATAATCGAATGAAAATTAAAAATCGAATACAATTGCGCGCGCAAACCTTTGCATGCGAAAAACTCCAAAATACTTTAACTTTTGATTAGGACTCTCCAAAACACAATTAACTTAGTATCCCTTAGTAGTTTGTGCAATAAAATCTAAACGGTTCACAAAAAGTATGTCTGCGAGTAATTTTTTATGAACCGCAAACTTTGACTGCTAACTGTCGAAATAGAAGTTGAGAAGCTGTCAATTAACAGACGATAGTACGAAAATGATCACAAAATGAGTGAACAAATTCCTTAGCAGACTACAAGCAGCTCTGCTTTTGACACAACGGAATATAAACTTTATGGCATAAAACGGAGAGACCATAGTACGAATTTATAAAACGTTTCCTTTCAAGTCTTAAACTGAGCTGCATTTAGAGACGCTGGTAGGCCTGCTGTTATCTGGCAGTTTCATTACATTACAAGCCAGTTCCCGTTATACCATCAACAATGATTCCGTCCAGCAGTAGGAATGAATTCAAATAAATATGACGTTTCACCTACCATGCACTAAACATCAGATGACATATAGGTCTTAAGCTGTAAACAGTAACTCACCTGTATAGGACACCAGCACACAGCGAACACTACGACGACCACAACCACCATCCTGGTGACCTTCTTCCTCCCCCTTCTGCTCTCTGCAGACACCCTCCCTCCCGGGGCACTCTTCCATAACCTCGTCAGCATACACATGTAAAGCACGCTGATCAGCGCCAACGGTATCACATACGAAGACAAGAAGAAGGACATTTGAAACCCCAGCTTGCTATAACCCTGCTCCTCCAAAAACACGCACGACGAGTGATTCCTGTGAAAATAGGAGTATTCTCTCTCTCCGTGGCATATACCAACAGGTATTGCTGTTGTTAGTATCACCACCCATATGCAACCGATTGCTCGTAACGCATTCTTCTCTGTCCGTATTGACATGGACGCTATAGGATGTACCACAGCCATAAATCTGTCCAGAGACATCAAGACTAAAGTATACACGGAAGCATGAGCTGTCACAACTATGAAGTACTGTACGACTTTGCACCACCAATCTCCAAACGGCCATCTTGGCATAACATAGTCAGTCGCAGTGAAAGGTACACAGAAGATAACGAACAGTAGATCAGCAACGGCCAGGTTTATGATAAGCAGGTTTGTGGTGGATCTCATTCCAGGGTTAGCAGCTACTACAAGTACGACCAAAGCATTGCCCACAAGTCCAACGATTCCAATGAATCCGAAGAATATGGGGACAACTCTTGAGACGACTTTTTCTAGCAGTTCTCCGTTCTCGAATTCGCTGCTGTAGTTGCAGCCACCTAGGTTGGCTATTTCGCTGCTTATGTTGAGGCATATGTTGTAGAATTCTTCTTCTGTCGACGGCATTTTTAGGGCTGGCTCAACGTGTCATCGTCAGAAAGTGTTTGTTACCTGAAACAAATAATTAAAATTGGTTAAAAGAGGTTTTGTACTTCAGGTACACTAGCAATTGACCTTTGCCTAGGCCATTATTGTAAACTACAATGAGGTCAAGGGTGCTGACAAGTCTCCACTTGTTATAATGAAGTAACAATTGTATGAAAACTGTGTCTTAAGTGTGACTTAATCAAAAATATTTTCAACTGTTGCTAGTAGGTAGATAGATAGGCAAACATTACAAAATGGAATTATTAATTATAATTATGGCATAATTTTTTCCTTCGTCGGGCTTATTATACTCAGAATCAGAATAATTTAATGAATAACTGATTAAGTACAAATAGCATCCAGTGGTGACCGGTCAGCAAATGACCCAACTATAACACTGCCATTATAGGTTAATAAGTTTGCTGTACTAATGCGTTGTTGGATATGTACTAGCTACAGTCATCCGCATACCACAGGTATTATACCTATGGTATTAGTTATTATACCTGTGGTATTAGTTATTATACCTATGGTATTAGTTATTATACCTATGGTATGGTAATTACCATAATAAAGTTGAGGAAAAAAAAGTAACCACTTAATTCTCATAAAAGTGTAAAATCTTAGCCAGTAAAATCAATATGCTTGATTGATGAAGAACAAATACTCCATCACGGCTGAAAACAAGAGTTAAATTCAATTGAAATTCAAATTCAAAAGTCTTTATTCAAATAGGCCCCAAAGGAGCACTTATGAAAGTTAAAATGACTCTAACAGCCGGCCTCTGCAACATTCATCTACCCGAATCACAGACTAAAACTAATGCTGTCTTTATTTTTGATGTTAATTGATATTTCTGATGTTAATGTAATACAAATTATCTAAAAACAGGAAGCTTTCATGTTGGAAATTCATACTCCATCATTATTACGGCCTTTGTGCATGATTTCAATCAATTTACTGAAATAACTCGAGTAGCTCCGATGAAAGATTAAAATGATCTATCCATACAGATAAATAAAATTGAAGTGTCTGTTTGTAATATCAAAATAACAGCTTTTTACTAAATGCATATGAAAGTATATACGGTACCAATAACAAAACAACCATTTATAAAATTTTTGTCTGTCTGTCTGTATGTTTGTTCCGGGTAATCTCCGAAACGGCTGGACCGATTTTGACGGGACTTTCACTGGTAGATAGCTGATGTTACAAGAAGTAACATAGGCTACTTTAAGTTTAGAAAAATAATTAGGGTTCCGCGCAAAAAAAAACCATGTAATCCAAAATCTCCACGCGGGTGAAACCCCGGGGCAGCAGCTAGTTTATTCTTATATTGTTGCTAGCTGGCTATAGGAGCGTTTGGATTACTGTATAAATGTTATTGTGGTTTTGACAGCCTCGTGGTGGAGTTGGTGTAATCATCATCATCAGCCGGAAATTGTCCACTGCTGACCATTGGCCTCTTTACGAAGAGAGGATTTTATCATATTACACCACGCTTGGCAAGCGTCTTGGTGATTATGATGATGACATGACCAAGGAGAATGCTGTGGTCAATTCCCTGGATATTCCTTTAGCTGAATTTTACGGCACCCACGGGAAGAGTTGGGGTGACACTATTCTTAGTATTTTTTTACGGGCTAAATGCCTTTATTAACTAGCTAATACATGAATAAACAACCTAACCTAACCTAGCTAGCTACAAAAACAGTTGAATAATCTACAAGCCCTAGTAGGCCTATAGATAATTCAAATGTTCTAGCCCACTACCAGTTGGAGCGCACCCAGCATGCTGGCGGCATTGCCTCGTTAAACCGCAATGCTGATCCGTTGAGACAAATAAGTACCAGCATTTTGGTTACGCGTCGCATCAATCAAACGCTCTGACAAAATTGTGAAAATATTATGAGCTCCTTTCTTAGTTGATAGGTGACATTCAATTTTCACCTTTCAATATTTGAAATGTACATTTCTAACTTTTCATAATTTAGTTTAATATTTCTGAGTAACAAATTGAAGTCACCATATTTACTGAGGGCGCTAATCCCAAATAAAGTTGGTAAAATTTCAATCAATTCCAAAAAAATTACGCTTCCTCGGCTTCATTTGGTAGATATTTTTCCGATTGAATCGGAAATATGAGGGCAATTTGATCTATTGAAAGTCGACAGGTACTTCGGCAGCCTTGATTCCGTAATCAAGTATTGAAATTGTGTTTGACAAGGTAATAAGTAAGAGCATTCCGAATTCCAGAAGGGTGACGAGAATTTCAAATTTTGACTTTCATCTATTAATTATTCATTCATTTTGCAAACTCTGTACTTTGCAAAGATTTGACACAAAAAGTAAACACTCAACAAAAATACTTGAACAGTTTGGCCACTTGAAATTTTAAATTATGAAATAAATCTATTAATTTGTCTTATTTAGACAACTAGCTGCTGCCCACGGTTTCCACCGCGTCTAGATTCCTACATGATGTGGAATTTGTGCATTTCTCCGGAAAAAAGTTGCTTATATCACTTCCAGCCAATAAACTATCACTGCAAAAATCACGTCGATCCGATTCTCACTTGATGTGTGAAACAAGGATAAACTAACAAACATACACGCATTTGTAATATTATGGTAATATACCTTGTAAATATAGGTACCTAATCTACTTAATTACTTACTTACAAATAATAAAGCTATCTCGGTCTTGAATGCAAAACGTGCATTAGGGTTAGTAGCCAAAACATCCTCAAATTGTGACAGTTTATGTTCGAATATGTCAATTATGAAAATAGCAAAAGTAAATACACACTCAGTAAATAATAGGTAGGACTTAAACATTGATTCTAACAACAAATTAATAATTAAACCATAACTACAAACAATTTGCACCAAAATACGCAAATTATTTCGCGCAAACATTAATTCACTAACCAAATAAAGACATTGAATCAGTTATTAGCTGTTCCATAATACGAGTAACAATTCAATGGAACAAATATTTGAATATCAGATACCGTAATAGGGATGTTTCATGGGTCTTCTCGATGGTGTAGGTTTTGGAACGACGCAACTAGAGTCACTACGAATTCCGCAAGCACCCAACTCGGGCCTGCGAGAATTTAGCTCTAGCTAGATTAGAGCCCATTTCAAACGGTCGCACTCGTGCGCCGGGGCCGTTCTTTCCGACCCCCTTATCCGGCGACGGCCCAAGCCGAGGTTCGTACCGCGTGATTCACCTCACGCGGTGCCCTTAGTCGCCAAATCACCACTTTGTTAGGGCTGAGCGCCTTCTGCGCTTTCCCGCCGTTCGGTGACGCTGTAAAGGTCGCCAGACCAATCGCACGGTCTTTGAAACGAAAAAAAAAAGATGTTTCATGGAAAACAAAATACTTATTCACTGTCGTTATACAGGTTTAAAAACATCACATTAACACAATAGAAATGAAATTCTAAAAAAATATATAATTTCCACAAAGATAACTGCATCTAAAAGTTTCCCAAATTCGCAGTTTTCCACGGACAAATGAACAACATGTATGTTTTCAGTACAGCTTTACGGCCCGAATTGAACAAGTGAAATCAGATGTTCTGTCAAATTTGTATGGGGCGTTTTATCGCTCAGTAGGTACGCCCAGGTACGCCCGACATTGACTCTCATTTTGACGTTCCTAGCGTTCGATTTCCATTTTTTTCAATATAGACTTTCTCATGAGAAAACGAATTGATTGACCTCATAAAAAAAATTGAGTCAACATCCCCATAGCTAGTGGTAAAATACCTGTTACGTAAGTGTTTACTTACGTAAATATCGCGCGGATGCAGTAAAACTGGTCTTACAATACAGGTATGATTGAATGGAACTATTCCTGGGGTATATATCGTAATTGTTTACATAATAGTTCTAAAACGGATTTGCGGATGAAGTGTAGCGTCACGTAGCGTTCTTAGTACGTAGTGTATGTAGATATAGGCATCACTGGATCGAATCTCTAATGTTGATATTTTGTTGAGGTACAGTTTTTTTATAGGTGGTTTCTATTGTTATGGGTAGGTTTATTTGTACTATCAATTTTAGACAATTCTTTTTCCATCTATATTTGTTTTGTTTGTTTGTTACCGCTAAGGTCTGGATACGCTGATCCGATTCTAAAAATTGTTTTTGAAGCTGATTCTGTTTCAATGCATAAAAAGCCGCGGGCAGATGCTAGTTAAAAAAAAGGGCTGATTAGAAAAGATCGCTGTTATCATGAAGACTATAAATACATATGAGTAGATAGATAAAATATCTCAAAACACAGCCAATAATAAATTATTGTCTGATGCGAAGCTAAAGTTGAGAACTCTTAACCAAGCTTGCCTAAACTTGCAAAAGCTTGTCCTTCACTTTATTAAACTACGTACGTGTACTAAGTTATTACCTCTGAGTGACGCAAGCTGTCTTATTGTCTTTAGATTTCATCTGCGGGTTAGAAAGCAAGCGATTTTTATTGTGTGAAAATATTCGTCACTCAAAATATTTTGAGTCTCTGAGAAGTCAGTTAGTGGGAGGACTAACTCTTCTGCGAGTGTCCGTCTGTGTTGTTACCACCGCTTTGCTCGTGAAGTCAGCCGCCAAGCAGTAGTGTGCAAGCATTACTGTGTTCCGGTTTGATGAGCAGAGTTTCCAGTAAAATTACTGGGCTTATGAGACTTAATACCTAATGTCTCAGGGTAACGAGCGCACTGCAGTGCCGCACAGGCCTTTGTGTTCTGGGTGGCACTGCAATTGATATGGGCCGGCGTTATGCTTACCATCAGGCAAACGACCAGCTCGTCTCGTTACCAAATAACATAATGTCTTAATCGAATACAAGGCTTTATTTCGTCTTTACTCTAAGTCTTATTATTTTCCATTAGGTACGAAGAATTGTGGTAAATATTCTCCCAATTTTGTGCAATAAACAGACGTCAGAACGAGTAAGCAGTGTAGTAGTTTGACGGAATATTGACAGGCTCTGTATTAGTTAATATGCACGAGGGCTAATTAATGAGGAGATCGATCATGACTGAAGTTTGATTGAATTCGAGGGCAGACGTACACAAATATTATGGGATTACATATTTTTATAGTAGCTTGATTTGGAACACTTTTGTACTTGCAACTTTTATTAGAATTCTTTTGAAATTTAGGTTGAACTGTCACCGGAACGTACAAAGGAGTTCTACCTTCATTATCTGGGAGGAAGGAATGTTATATAATAGCAAAGTTTGTTGGCAGTACGTTTGAACACGCTGCAGAGTGAACTTTGTGGACGACAGGAAAAGGTATGACAGTACAAAATGACGTTCTAGCCTTTTGTACCTACTGGCTTCCCCGTTTTCGCCAGTGTGGCTGGGTATAAAACATCTATACAAATAAATAAAATTAAAGTGTCTGTTTGTAATATCAAAATAACAGCTTTTTACTAAATGCATATGAAAGTATATATGGAACCTATAACAAAACAACCATTTTAAAAATTTTTGTCTGTCTGTCTGTTTGTTCCGGGTAATCTACGGCAGATAAGTGATGTTACAAGGAGTAACTTAGGCTACTTTTATTTTAGAAAAACAATTAGGGTACCGCGCAAGAACTAAAAACCATGAATTCCATTATCTCCGCGCGGGTGTAACCGCGGGTAACAGCTAGTAATGTATAAAAGTCCAGTAATTTTCTCTAATTAGGTACGTAACTACATTATATTAATAATATGGTAACATTGCGCACGTTTCCTGTTACCTCTTTGTTCTCTGTTAATAGGATGTATCCTGTTTCTGTAATAATAATTTCGAGGAAACAATGTGTTTGTCTTAGACTAGTACACATAGAAACCTAATTCGTGCGCAAAATTGAGGCCAAAACTACCGTATTTTGGTTTGATGACCTTAAGCCTTAGTTACACTATTTTTTGGCAGTACACAACCATCAGCTCTTACGTAAGCATTTGTTCAGATGGCATACTATTATTGTTTACTAGCTGTGTCCCGCGGCTTTGCCCACATATTAAAGTTGCTTAAGTTACTGCTTATAACATCAGCTTTCTGCCAGTGAAAGTCCTGTCAAAATCAGTCCAGCCGTTTTGGAGATTAGCCGTAACAAACAGCGAGAGAGAGAGAGTAAGAGAGAGAGACAGACAGATCGACAGACAACATTTATATATTTATATACATGCATGTAAAAAGCTGTTATTATGACATTACACACATTCAGTTCAATTTTACTTATTTGCATAAAAGATAGATCGTATTTTATAATCAATTCACTGCTATACCTAATGTCTTAGGCCTAGGGTAACGAGCGCACTGCAGTGCTATGCAGGCCTTTGTGTTTCAAATTTCTGAGTGGCACTGCAATTGTTATTGGCCTTAACATCAGGCAAGCGATCAGCTCGTCTAGTTATAAAAAAGTATAAAAAATATTTATATCCATAATATATCAGCCGAAATAATATTTTATGAAAAATTTTCGCAGCGTTAAATTTAAGTAATACCTACGTCCTAAATACATGGTAGAGGTAAACACGATCTTTCATTTAGCATAATATTAAAATAATTTTATATTTCAACCTGTATGTAACACGATAATATTATTAAAGCTGAGCAAAGATATTAAGAAATTTTAAGTCAAATATAATAAAGGTTTTTTTTTATTGGTCGTTTGTCTGATGGTAAGCATAACGCCGGCCCATAACAATTGCAGTGCCACCCAGAACTTTGAAACACAAAGGCCTGTGCGGCACTGCAGTGCGCTCGTTACCCTGAGACATTAGGTATTAAGTCTCATAAGCCCAGTAATTTCACTGGCTACTCTGCTCATCAAACCGGAACACAGTAATGCTTGCACACAACTGCTTGGCGGCTGACTTCACGAGCAAAGCGGTGGTAACAACCCAGACGGACACTCGCAGAAGAGTTAGTCCTACCACTAACAAAAAAAAAGTAAAAGTAGAGATATTGCGTTAGGTTGGATGAATTTTTATATTATTGAAGAGAGTTAAAATTGACCGAAGCCATATCTAAAAAAATATTAGCTTAAAAATATTAATATCTTTTGATATAATAATAATAAGTGGAAAAATTGTCCATTGCAGAAATCGAACCAACCTTGCACTACAGAAGTGAAGTCCATCGACATATCGACTAAACCACGAGAGCCGTCACTAAAAGCCTTCTCTCAATGTTTAATGCGAAAGTGTGTTTGTTGGTTTATCCTTCTTTCACGCAGACGGATCGACGTGATTTTATGCATATAAATAGTTTATGGGCCGGAGAGTGTCATAGGCCTCGATTCTGCTGTACCAATCCTCAACCTTAGGGCTGCTGCACACTTAAGCTGGACGGTATTAATCAGCACAGCCAGGCGGAGAAATCCAATATATGTAGATAAATATCCGGGAAAACGGCCGCTCGGTTTATGCCGATCGGCCAGCACTACGGTTGCCAATCACACTGTCACTTGGGACAACACCCAGACGAAAACCATGCTGAATGAACTACTTGATCGGAACTGCGGCGCAAGTACGAATCTTTTCGACAAATAAAATTCGATAAAATTGACAGCTAAAATCGATAAAGTGGGTTTCATTCGATAAAATTGACAGTTAAAATCGATAAAACCCACTTTATCGATTTTAACTGTCAATTTTATCGAATTTTATTTATCGATCAGATCCGTACTTGCGCCGCTGGCCGCATAAAACCAAACACGTGTAGATGTAGAATGCTTCGGGTTGGCTTTGTCTGTTTACCGAACCGAATGTGCGGCGCAAGTACGGATCTTTTCGGTCGATAAAATTGACAGTTCAAATCGATAAAGTGGGTTTTATCGAGCCTCGAAACAATCGACAAAAGTTATCGAAAAGCTAGGTCGAATCCAAAGAGAATATAGAGGTACTACAATACTATCAGACTTCGGTATTCGCAACATTCGATAAATTTATCGAGTTTTCGGTTCGACAAATTTATCGAACCGACTTCCGTACTTGCGCCGGTGCTAACCCACTTGTATAGCCGAATGGACTACCCGATCTGCCCTAGCCGAAAAAAGTCCAACATTAGTTGTAATTGCTTTGGGCCCACCTTGTCGCTCAACAAATATTGCCGAACTGAATGTGCCGACCCGCTTATATGTGTAGCACCCATAATATTAACTCCACTCACTCTTTACAAAAAAAAAATACACCAGATAAGGATAGAAAATATTTGACAGCTCTAAAACTTATTTTAACCCTGTCAAATATCTGCTATCCTTTACAAACTAGACGCCACTAAATTCATGCCCTTTAAACTTACACCGGTTTCTTTGACAAGGCTAAAATATTATCCATTCCTTTCTCATGATCCTATTTAGAAAGAGAGAGTGAAACTAAAGTTTGCTTTAGTTTTGTGACGCCAGAATCTAAGCCTTAGGGGCACCTTAGACGCTCAAGCAAACGTACGTTTGCTTGAGAGTCTAAGGTGCCCCTTAGGCTACATTTTTCCCGGTAAAATACCCAGTTCATGTAGAAATCTCCACGTGGCGAGTGAAACCACGGGCAGCAGCTATTAATATAATAATACTTTGTGATTATGACCATATAATTGTATTTTCATGTTGAACAAACATTTCCCACAAAATCTAATTTATTCCACAAACACCGCGCTGGCCGCTAGAAACAGTTTTACACAAGTTTGTTTTGCGCTTATTGATGTGCCGGCAGCCATTTAAACGAATATTTTGGTTTACGGTCTGCGGTGGTTTTGTAATATTGAATTGGAAACAGCTTCAAATAAGTTTTTACTTTTATTTTCAGTAATAAGTATATATCGGAGCAATGACGTCACAGGCGAGCTTCATGGACGGTGTAAAATGACAACAATCAAAACATGTTAACTTTGGTTTACTAATTAGCGTTTAGAACCATAAATTACTCATTGGATTGTTAATAATTTCACTTAAACTTTGATTAGCTAATTAATGTTTGTGAACCATTAATTACTCATTGAATTGTTAAAACTAGACAAATGATTGTAAAACTGAACAAATTCACTGTAAACACAATTTTTTAAAAGATTGCCGGCAAGTTTCTTGCCCGTTCTTCTTGTACGGCCTATTACTTGGAACTGGCGCCTAGAGTCATTTATTTTAACTATCATGAGTGCTCTCCTGGGCCCCATGTTAATAAAAAGTAATGAATTTCAATTTAAGATTAAAATCTAAAGTAGAATGACAAGATCTAACAAGTTTTATAAAGATTCTTTGTCACAATCTGTTTTGCTATAAATACGAGCGACCGACTGTTGGAAACATCCAGTATTGCGCCTACCGTCGGACCGTTCAGATCTCCCATATAACCTTGCCGAAATAAATGGTTGAGATAAAATGGAGCTACTTCGTGTTTTCTTTCTACGAGGGGTGAGCGGTCACCATGATGTTGAAGATGTTGACGTCACCGGTGGTGACGTCACCGTTTTTAAAAAGACCCCTGGACTCGCCGCCCCGTCATATATTATTCTCACACATAAAAATTATTTTCTACGAACGCTTCAAAGCTTACGATACTTAATGATGTAACCATGGCATGGTCACAGTTTTACATATTGTAATACTGTAGCATACTGGTAGGGCATTTTCTAGCGCTTGCTTGACTAGCTACCATCTTCAAGATGAAAATCTGTCACCAAGCACCGATCAGTCAGTTCAGTTCTATCCTAAGTTTAGAATTAGCCAGGACGTGACCTAAGATTGCATGAGATAGGAGCTAAATCCTTGAGCCAACGACATTCAGCATTCGGTCCTCTTTACCCCACCATCCGGCCTTCGCCCCTTCAACAATACTTCGCAAACAAATTGCAGCGCTACACATCGCCATCTGTAGGTACATTATTCACTGAACCACAGGGAGTATAGGAAACAGTATCAGCAAAGTTTTTAGTTATATTAAGTAGGTACCAGTGTCTGTAAGCTTTGTATTTATAAGTCACTTTGTTTTAGTGTCTGCTCTCGAGTGTCTGAAGCGCGCCGTCGAGTTATTTCTGGTAGTTCTGTGATCTGTCCCTAATCACTTAGCCAATAATCACTTGCCAAACTCGCGAACAGAAAAGCTCCACGAAGCTACCACGGTATTAACATCAACACAAGTTACTGATTAGATCTAATTTCACAGGGTTTGGACATACACATATATTTATTACTAGCTGTTGCCCGCGGTTTCACCCGCACGGAGATATTGGATTTGTTGGTTTTTATTTTTTTGCGCGGAACCCTAATTATTTTTCTAAAATGAAAGTAACCTGAGTTACTCCTGTAACATAAGCTATCTGCCAGTGAAAGTCTCGTCGAAATCGGCGCAGCCGTTTCGAAGATTACCCGGAAGAAACAGACAGACAGACAGAATTTTATTTTAAAAAAGGGTGTTTTGTTATAGGTACCGCATATACTTTCATAATTATGCATTTGTTAAAAAGCTGTTATTTTGATATTACAAACAGACATTTGAATTTTATTTATTTGTATAGATATCCGACGAAGTGAAGTAAGTACCGAGAGGGAAAGCTTTAGTAAAAATAAATTCACTTCAAAAGTGTAAACGAAAAATTCCAAATTTCAAAAACTCGTTAAATGTTATTGACTTCTAGTCCTCTAGGAACATAATTATTGACCACCTTTCGGATAGCATACCAATTGAAACTTAGGCTGTTTATTATAGCAGGTTTCACCTCAGTTTAACTCATAATCTGTGAACATTCTGTTAGTGGAAGGACTAACTCTTCTGCGAGTGTCCGTCTGGGTTGTTACCACCGCTTTGTGAGTGAAGTCTGCCGCCAAGCAGTAGTGTGCAAGCATTACTGTGTTCCGGTTTGATGAGCAGAGTATTCAGTGAAATTACTGGGCTTATGAGACTTAATACCTAATGTCTCAGGGTAACGAGCGCACTGCAGTGCCGCGCAGGCCTTTGTGTTTAAAAGGTCTGGGTGGCACTGCAATTGTTATGGGCCGGCGTTATGGTTACCATCAGGCAAACGACAAGCTCGTCTCGAAACCAAATAACATTAAAAAAAAATTCTTCGTGTAGACCGAGAAATATTTCTAATGTAATTCTTATGTTTGAAAAAGTTTAGGAGCCTCAAGAGGCACTATATTCTAAAGAGGTCTGATGTCGGTTTAAGGATACCCTTTACGCCGTTTTATCTAAGACCTGCCTTTGTAAGTCCTAGAAAAGTTAAGGTCAAGCCATATCAAATGGCTGGTAATTTACCACATACATTGGCTTTCATGATTATAAATAGTAAATAATTTATTTCGTTACTTTGTAAAGATAACTTGACGGTTTTCGGGAGTGAGTGAAGAATTATTATATTTATTTTTTGTACTCGATAATTTAGTATTTGACCACTACTGCTTTATATAGGTTGATGGTTCGAATTCTACGAGCTTATATGAACTCGGGTTTTAGGTAAAGGAAAACATGATGGGAAAATAACAAAATGATAGCGCATATTATTAGTGCTGGCTTTGCTAGTTAGTGGCCTCTGGATGAAAATCAGTTGCCAAGTCAAGTCAAGTCAAGTTTAACTGAGGCAAAAATTGTCAGGGCAAAAACGCCTGCATAATTTACTTCAATTACAAAGCATTTTAAACAACACCGTGCTGAAAATGGTGCCTTTTTCGTATTTTTCTCGTGACAGGCCTTCAGAACGGATGGGAATTGGGGTCAAGTGTCAGGAGGGTCGGCAGGCGTCCATTCCCGGCTAAACCCGCCAATAGCTCCGAAAAAGGACCGTTACTCACAATTTCGCACCTTATTTGCATTTTAAGGCTCCTGGGATGGTAAGATCTCTTTGAAGGATGTCAACAGTAAAACCTAAGCGTAGTGGCTAGTTTTTATATTGGTAAGTACAATAGAAATTGCTTCTGCCAAATCTCATAGCTGGCGCCAAATATCAATTTTGGCGCCATTTTTATAACAATATTTATAAACCAATGACAGTCTTCGTTCGCGATTTCGCCCGCGTTCCCACTGGAACGGTGCATATTTGCGGGAAAAAATACCTTATGTTACTGCGGTATCCAGTCCATAAACTATATCAATGCCGAAACAAACTGGCAAACCTACAAACATACAATCACACTTTTGCATTTATTATGGTACGGATAATAAATAATAATGAAACATGAAACTCTTCTTTTATATCAGTTGTAGGTATTTGGAGGATACCAGAGTCGAAGAGACGTTTTTTGTCCTGTAATATCGGAATCCATTATCAAACTAAGAAAATAAAAATTTAAAATTAAATTTTTGAATATCAGATGAATCTTTATTCCAGCAGATCTACCTAAGAACTAGTATGTGTAATTATTTTTAAAAATATAATTATGTATGTATGTAAGTATAGTGGTTTTCCTAAACACTTTTACAAGTCTTTGATAAATAACTTGTAAAAGTGCTTTAGCTTTATATCCTTGAAGTGCTTAAAATGTTTCGACTCCGGAAGCGACATATTTTTCATGCGTGTGTGAATAGGTTAGAAAAAACGACCAAGTGCGAGTCGGACTCGCGCACCGAGGACTCTGTACAAACTTGTAGGTATGTAAATAGTTCGTCCATCACGGGATCCGTTAGGTAATTAGTTACATTCACCTAAAAACTAATTTAAAAAAATTGATGTACCTACCAATTTATGGTTTCGGATTTTTCCCTTTATTTATGCTATAAGACACTTGCTTCTTGTCAAAATCCATGATTCTAGGTCAACGCGAATTCGGTCAACGGTCTTCAGAGATAGAGACAACGAAGTAATTTTATAAGGGCTCCTTTTTTCCTTTTGAGGTACGGAACCTTAAAAAAACAAGACGGTATAATGACGAGGTTAGGCCACCTGTTGGAATACACTCTTGTGTATTTCAACAGACGTGTAGACTTTCAAGTTGCCACCGCGTTGATTTATATAAATATCTCAACTCGGTGCTCTCCGCACATAATTATTTAGTTACTAGACTGAGTTGTGGTTCAAGTCTGTAGAATTTTATAGTCTATGATGACTAAAAACTATATAATTGTCAAATGTGATGCTCAGTTAAGGCGAGTAGTTGAAGCAAGCTCTACACTCTAGTGCAGCCATATTCAAAGTGTGTTCCGCGGAACCCTAGGGTTCCGCGATAACCCTGTAGGGGTTCCGCAAGAATATAGAAAAAAATTCATGGTACTTTTATTATGCTTATATTAATAAAGAATACACTTTTAATAAAAACTATTGTTTTATTGTAGGGTTCCGTCAAGTATTTCGCTTTCCAAAAGGGTTCCGTCACCAAAAAAGATTGAGAACCACTGCTCTAGTGGATGTAATACTATCGTTTCAAAATTCCGTATGACTCGAGACAATATTTGAAGATCTCTTAATTCTAAACAGGCTGTTCCAGTTACAGGAAATGATGTATTTTATCATAGGGCTGGTTAGGCTTTTATCAGCAATATCATCAGCCATTTAGGTAGATTCCGACAGTTATTTAAAAGGCTCGACATGGCTGAACGAGCCATCAAGATATCTGGAATGCTTCACAGTTCACGAGTCGAGGGCTCTTGCCATCTTTCCCTGTAGAAAGGTCGAGGGGCCCTCGACCACTTGTAAGGAAGCCTTGGAGAAATGAAAAAAAAAAAAGAAATTTGATTTCGTGCTATGAATTTAGTGTCTTGTTCTAGAAGAAATTGTGGCGTATCGTTATCAAACGCTGGCCTATAGAATAGGTATAAAACAATTTTTTTACCAGGTGGCAGGACTGACTCTTCTGCGAGTGTCCATCTGCTTGGGTGCCACCGCTTTGCTTGTGTAATGTGCCGCCAAGCAGTAATGTGCAAGTATTAGTGTTCCAGTTTGATGAGCAAAGTAGTCAATGAAATTACCGGACTTATGACAATTTAGATCTCAGGGCAGCGAGCACAATGCAGTGGCGCGCAGGCCTTTGTGTTTTATTTGATGTGTCTAGTTATCCAATAGTATACAACAAAAAAAAAAAGATCGTTCAAAAAGGAGTAAAAGCTATATTTTGAAATAGCCAAACGTTTCGAATTCTTTAGAATTTGAAGTAATTGGCTTCATCATTACTAGAGATTATTTCAACATGACACCTGAAAGAAGCCTTTGAGCTTTAAAGCGTAAAACTGTTCAGTTTTATGGACCTGTCTCAGGCGTCAAGCTGTTTGAAATGGGCTTTAGAACCTGGAAAGTACACAGGAACAGAGTTAGTATTCATCAATATAAATCGAACGTGCCCGGTGGGGATTACCTTACTACTCAGGATTTACGATATAGGAAACCGTTTTTGATAACCTTCTCAATTTATAGCAGAGGCATGAGGCATAATATGTACTTTTGAAGCGATGATGTGACACAGTTCTTTTTTATCTATCTATACATACAAATAAATAAAATTGTAGTGTCTGTTTGTAATATCAAAATAACAGCTTTTTACTAAATGCATATGAAAGTATATACGGGACCTACACCAAAACAGCCATTTTTAAAATTTTCGTCTGTCGGTCTGTCTGTTTGTTTTGGGTAATCTTTGAAACGGCTGCACCGATTTTGACGAGACTTTCACTGGCAGATAGCTGATGTTACAAGGAGTAACTTAGGCTACTTTAATTTTAGAAAAACAATTAGGGTTCCGTGCAAAAAAATAAAACCATATAATCCAAAATCTCCGCACGGGTGAAACCGCGGGGCAGTAGTAGTAGCTAGTAGATATATAAAGGCTATTTGGCTCCACCGCGTTGCTCGTGAAGTCCACCACCAAGTCCTTCATTGTATACAGGTTGCAGGTATCAAAAATGATTATTTATTTATATTTCAAGTCAATTCGTAGCTTCTTAAACTAATCTAATAAAATATTTACCATACTTCCTTTGAAATGTATAAACGAATACTTGTAATATAACGTTAATAAAATCCCTTAATGTAAGTATTTTCATATTTACCTCACATATTGTGGTAACTAAGGTAACCAGGATAAATCCAGTGAGAAACTTTTTGGCAGTTATCGAGTACTTGAGACGCTCCTTTTATGATATCGTTCGTTTCGTTACATTTTTACTTTAAGGGAAATTGAAGGCAAATTGGAATACTTATGCAATAACTGAGCAATGTTCGTAATTGGAACGTTTAGACCATTTTACTAATTAATAATTCTTTAAAAATGTATTAGATAATACATACATTTCAAGAATTTTATGCGAACATCGCTCGCTTGTATCGTACAAATTTTGGAGAGGTTTCTTAAACGTAAGTTAACAATATAAATATTCGAGACTATTTTTCTTGATCGCCGTATTCCGGTGACGGCTAAAACCGAGGTTTCTAGGTATTGTTTTTTTATTTCGATCAATGGGGAGACACGCTGCTTATTTATCCCGCTAGGTGGTGTATTATCGCTGGTGTTGTTTCGCTGTGAAACTTCATTATAAGATTTTAAAGTCAACAAAAAAATCGTCTGAGAAATAAAGTATGCTGTTGTGAAGTGCATTTCAGTGTAAATAAAATGTACACACGTTTCCATTCAGAACAGAAAATACGGAAGCTGTGGATCAAAACATTGCACATCAAAAATTATTATTATTATTATTAAACATCAATGACAAGGATCAGCGATGTTGGCGCCATCTGAGATTTTTTGCTTGAGCTTTTCCTCTGCCTCCCCATTAGTCAGTGCTGACCGGCACCTGCCGATCTTAAAATAGTAGACATTTTCACACCATTCATTTTTCGAATACTTCTACCTCCACTGTGCTGGCTTATGTATCAAATTGATTGAAACGGCAAAGTGAAATAACCAACCATAAAATGTATTGTACAGAGCAGTTTTCGAAGCTATTTTTATCAGGATAAGGTGTGTATTCCTTTAGCAGGTGTTTATTAAGTTAACCGGAGTGACAGCTAATTGATTGATGACCTAATTGAACGTCAATTGACCCTACATAAAATGTATCTGCTTGTAAAGGACAGACTTATTAGGTTCGAAGTTTGTTAATACATTTTTTTAGCTTTTGGAATCATTTTTTACGAATAGCTTAGTGTTTGAACACCACCTAACTTCATTATAAGTGACATGGCCAAAGATGGCAAACACTCTAAAAATTAGTCAATGTAATTACCGGGCAAACAGGACGTAATACTTACTCGATATCTCAAGGTAACGAGCGCAATTCAGTGCCGCGAAAGCCTTTCTATTTCAGTTTATTACGTGGCTCTGCAATTGTTACGTTATATTAACCACCAGGCAAATGACCCGCTCGTCTTGTAACCTGCTAACTACTCGTACTAGTAAAACCTGAACGAAGAGGTCAGCTCAGAATCAGCTCAGATTCAAACACTCGCAGAAGAGTTAGCCCAAGTTATATACCTTACATGACATATAAGACAGCGCCAAGAAAATCTTTGCGCTTAAAGCCTGGAGGGAATACTCCGGAGTAGGTATGATCATACTTGAACATGACCAACTTTACTATAACTATTAACTTGTACAGAATAACATTGAAAGGCCATTCTACAATACACGAACGATACCAGTTGTTTAAATCCTAATTTAACCTCGTTTGTTCGAAAACTGCTTCGCTCATCAAGTATATGAACTAACCAGATGTAGGCACCGCAGTTAGGCGGACCGTGAAATGTTGCTAATTTTAACCGTCTCCCAAAAAAGGGAAGGCTATCAATTCGGTGGGTATTTTTTTTTATGTTTGTCACCTCATATCTCCGTCATTTATAAACCGATAAATTTCATCAAAATTGGTTCAGTAGTTTGTCACTGAAGTCGGTTCGTCGCTTTTTAAAGCAATTTTTGTAGTGTATGTATGGTTAAAGTTGACCAATTCTAGGCATATGAATTCTAGCCACGAATCGTTGTACCGGGAAACCGATATATAGATTTCATATCATCCATTACCAGATGGTATTATAGGGCTAACTCTTCTGCGAATATCCGTCTGAACAGGTATCGCCAGTTTGCTCATGTAGTCTGTCGTCAAGCAGTTTACATATACATTAGTGTATTCCAGCTTGATGAGCTAAGTAGTCAGAACTGTAATAACTGGATAACAACACTGGTTTCAGGGTAACGACCGCACTGAAGTTCCGCGCGCAGACTTTTGTTTGTCAAGGTTCTGGGTGCAACTGTGATGAGCAGACGTTATGCCTACCACCAGGCAAACGACCTGGTGACATTGCGGAATTTAAAAAGATATTATTAGCGGGTAACTAACAAACAAGCTGTGTGTAGACATTTTAGGAATAAATCATTTCTTTATTTCCCATAGGTTTTAGTGAAGGTAAAATATTGCGACCAAAAAAGACCGCAACCAATTTACTGATCGTTTGTTGCGGGTTAACGAGGCGCAATCAGCCAATTTGCGCTAAACTTAATAGTTCTAAGAGGAAGGGGCCTGAAACCAATATCCTTCTAGTTTTAGTTCATGATGAGGTAAGTTAGTTAAGCCGTAAGCTGGATTAACAATTTTCAATTAGCGGAGTAGGCATTATTAGGTGATCTCTATTATTATCAAGTACAAGGTTTAATGTGTAGGTATGTGGAGTGGTTGGTTGTTTTAGACAGTTTAATATATTATCAAAGAGAATGTTTCTGCTTGGAAGTTGAAAATCTCTCGCCCAGTAGCGTGGTTCGGCATCATCTGACAGCTGAACCTAAGAGTTAAGGCCGCCTTAATTCTTGGGTTCGGCTTCCTCAGTCAAAGATATTCATCATTCTGTCCTCGTTGCACACACTGTCGGTTTGCGTTGGTATAAAAGAGAAGGAAAATCGTGCGGGCCAAAAAATTTGAGTAAAGAAAACCGTCATTACTTCAAACGTAGATGCTTCATCGAAAATGTCCTACAACCAAGTTTTTTATCTATACATCTATACAACTAAATAAAATTTAAGTGTCTGTTTGTAATATCAAAATAACAGCTTTTTACCAAATGCATATAAGACATATACGGTACATAAAATAAAACAACCATTTTTAAAAAAATTGTCTGTCTGTCTGTCTGTTTGTTCCGGGTAATCTCCGAAACAGCTGGACCGATTTTGACGGGACTTTTACTGGCAGATAGCTGATGTTATAAGGAGTAACTAAGGCTACTTTTATTATAGAAAAATAATTAGGGTACTGCGAAAAAAATACAACCCGTTAAATCCAATATCTCAACGCGGGTTAAACCGCGGGCAGCAGCTAGTTGTTAATATAGATAATTCCTTGATTTTATCACTTCCTTTCTGATCCACATTTATGCGAACAACGAATTCCCATATCTACCTTACAAAGGAACCAAACAGAACAAAACGAGATTAAATTCCTCCTAGTGGCAATGTGGCACGTTACAAAAAAACTACCGCTATGGAGACAGTATGGGAACTTTATTAATTAATTAAATCTATACAAATAAATAAAATTGAAGTGTTTGTTTGTAATATCTAAATAACAGCTTTTTTTTACTAAATGCATATGAAAGTATATACGGTACCAACAACAAAAAAAAATACATTTTTTTAAATGTTTGCCTATCTGTCTGTTTTTTACAGCTAATCTCCAAAACGGCTGGACCGATTTTAACAGGACTTTCACTGGCAGATAGCTGATGTTATAAGAAGTAACTTAGGTTACGTGGGTGAAGCCGCGGGGCACAGCTAGTCAAAATTAAAAAGACCTTGTAACAGAATTATGGACGCAAAGTAATCCATAAACCAATAAAAATAAAGTCGTCCTGCAATAAAACGTTCCTAAAACTCGAGTTGTGACACAGATATAAAAATTGTACTAAGAGGGTACAGATTTTATGGCCACTTTAACTTTGAGATACATTCATAAACTGTTTTTAAAAATCGAAGTTCCTAAATAATTCGCCGAAAATAAAATCTCAACTGAATAAAACAACAGAACTCTCCGGACAGATCGTGCATTGTATTGCTTGAAACCAATTTGAGCGAGGGGCTTCACTGGTTTGATTGAATTTTCCGCCAGCGTTCGGATATGTTCGCGTGCTGTCCAAGTGATTTGATTGGTGGGACGTGATTGGTTTGACGTGAGCATTTGTGATAAAATGCAAGTGTATTACACGTTAGGGTAGCATTAGATTTACCAACGAGCGGTGATAGCTACAATATCTTCAACTTCCACTACTCTTCACCACTTAACTCCCCCTTCCCCTCTCCATCATCAGACGACTAGACAAACGACGAAGCGACATCGATACATAGTTAATATTCCTCCTTTTCGCACGAAGCATTATGCTTCTACGTTTATTTGGCGAACCGCTAAGGAGTGGAACTCTTTGCCTGAACACCTGGGTTTCTTCAAGTCACGAGTGAATAGGCATCTTCTGGGTAAGCGTGCAACATCGTCGACCGCATCGTCACTTACCACCAGGTGAGATAGGGGTCAAACACTAGCCTAAAATAAAATAAAAAAAAATCTGTACCATTAAAAAAAAATTAATTACATAAGATAACTTGTATTCCTTTACGAACGACTATAGTAGATGTATTATCACTAATTGAAAATTCTTAACTCCTATTAAAATACAATTTGCAACACAAACTACTCCCTCTTGTCTCTAGTATTAGACCTATACCCTAAAAGGTTCCCAAAACTTATTTAATATTTAGGTAACTATTTATGGATACAATTTTGTGGCGCCGACAGTATGTGAGACCATATTTTGGATACCTAATACGGGGTAATGAAAAGGGTTAAATCAAGCCGAAGACTTGGGTTAACCACTATCGGCTAACTTCAAATTGTTAAATAATATCACCTGTTCTATTATCATATCTACTATTACAAAATTAAAATTTAATTCTACTATGTAGTTTGGCATATTTATGGCAACCAAGCGGTACCGTGCAAGTATTACTGGTAGTCAGTGAAATTACTGGGCTTATGATATTTAGTATCTAATGTCTCAGGGTAACGAGTACAATTACCTATAATAAAGTAGTGCCTTGCACGACTTTTCACGCACGACCTCTCGTTATCCAATAATAAAAATAAAATAGAAAACCGTTTTAGATAATTCATTTCTAAAACGATGTACCCCGAAAAAGTTTAACGCAATAGTTAAGTTCTATTTATAGGTATACCTATAACATGAAAAGAAATATCGGAAAAAACAATTCGACTAATGTAGTTTATCAAGTTTAGTGGGCATCAAATGGATGTAGATTAAAATTAGTAATTTAAGGAACCCTACGCTGAGATCTGCTATCCAGCTAAAGAAGAGATAGAAGAACGACGGTGCTTAGAGAAACACATCATATTCCTAGATTTTAAATATTGAAGAGACGGGAACCATGTGGTGGTGGAGTCCATCGCAGAGTCCGAACGGAGTGGGGTGGCGACGGGAAGTAGGCGTAATTAATGTACGTTACCAATTCACGTGTAGGAAATAAATAAGGTGAACATAAGCCATTGCCACTGAAATACAGTGGCGTCGTGTGGCGGGTCGCCCTCTTCTTTCTAAAATGATTGAGGAGAGTGATAGCTGGCACATGCGTCCCACTCGTGAACGGGTGCTGCTTGTGGGATCTCGTCGGACTAATCGGAAGGGTTAAGTACTCTAGTTTTAAAATTTGTATTTATATAAAACTATATGTATGTACGAACTCACTTTAGTTATGTCTTCGGAGTAAGTATACTTTTGTTAAATTAAGGATATGTTAAGTAAGGAATTGTTATGTATAAAATAATTTAATTAACAAACAAAGGGTGCGAGCTTGCAGAGTATAATTGAAATAAAAAATTATTGAAGTAGTTTAGCTCCAACCAAACTGCTAACAATATATTCCACTTCGAACAAAGAACAACTGCGTACCGTACTCAGTCAGTCTTTGTAAATGTGTAATTGCTGTATTAGGGCCCTAATCATCTTGCGTTCTACGATTTTTTGAGCACCACATGACTTTGGCTTTTAGTTGCTGGTATTTTTAAAAGGCTGTGGCTTCTTGCGTAGCATAGTTTACAGCATCAACGAACGTGTTTTCGGCGTCGCCTTTCTGATTTTTTTTAGCGTCACCGAACAGCCTTTCTGAATGAGTTCACAGCGCAGCGTCGCTACAGAGGCAGGCTTTATAGGAGTAGAGTCACCAAACGGCTTTACAGCGTCATCAAATAAAGTCAAGGTATATCTAATAGGCTAGTACTGTACCAGCTGTGTGTTATTGGGTTGGTGTCACGTCCTCCACGATGTCTAAGTTTTCGTTCCTCTCCCCCACACGAGCTTATATGAATATCGTCCTCAAATTGCTCTTTCTCTTTAACTTTGAAGTAATATGACTATACTCTACAAGGTTGCAGTAGTAAGGAAACATTAAGACATTAACCTTATTGTAGTAACAGTATGGGCAGTTTTGTTTTTTATATCAACAGGCGAGCGACAAAATGATTTCGACTTAGAATCAAACAAGATCGTCCAGTGAGAGACTCTAATAATTTTTCATTGTGTAGTACCCGTGTAGGGCAGAGATTGCTGTTTAGCAATAAGGCCGCTCATTGTACCTTTACTGTAACCATTGTTTTATTTATTTATTACTTGTTCATCTGGGATTGCAATAAAGAGTTATTGAATTGTATTGTACCTAATTACAAAAACATAAAGTTAACGAAGCCTAAAATAAAAAGTGCTGTTTACATGACACACACACACACACATACATACACACGCACACGCACACATACACACACAGATACACACACGCACACACACGCACGCGCACGCACGCGCACACGCAGACGCACACGCACACACAGACACACACACACGCACACACACACACACACACACACACACACACACACACACACACACACACACACACACACACACATATCTCATTTTATTTTGTTATAAGACCGTTTTTTACTTTGTAGCACGGCCTAACACTACACTTTAAAGAAGCGTTGTACAGCCCTTTCTGTGATTAACTTTACAGTGTATCTGATACTCACATCAAAAGCTTGTTAAGCGGATACGAGACTAAAATATTGTTTCGGCATTACAAGATTAATGTGTGGAGTTACTAACTAAATTACATTCGCGTACCGTGTCACGACTTACGACCTACAACCAAAAATACGAATAAATTATGCAAGATAAAGGATTTGACTCGCTTTGTCTTTGTTATTAATTGAGATTAGCTATGTTTGTTATGTTTATAATATTAACTTAGTTATGTTATAGGTATATTTGAGCAGCTTTCCTGTTTAAGAGGAAAATTAAATTTTCAATTCTGCGGTGGTAAGGCGTGTAATTCCGGTTCTGAAAATTATTTCATTAATTGGAAGCTACACTATCCCTAAATGCTATAAGGTACATTTTATTCTGATTTTACGTGTGCGAAGCCGCGGGGAGACGCTAGTAATAGTATATACGGAGCTATTTTTGGTTATTTCAAAAAGAATTTCATACTATTACAGTTAAAGTGATATGAGAAAGACACGTGAGTAAAACTACGCTAATGAAATTGCCTCTAGATATGTTTGCTTATTGCTCAGTCACGCAACTAAGAGATTGATGACATGTGGCCCACCCTCACGCCCTTATACAACACGTGTAACACGATCTTTTAGTCGCCTTTTTGAACGAAAGCAGCTATCATCATCATCAACTCATCATCAGCCGAGTTCCTCCTCAATGCAACTGAGCGACAACACCTAGTTAGAATCTTGTTTAAATTAAATTCTAGAAGTTATAGGTAGGCGGATTTATCAGACTCGTTTCAAAAATTACGAAGAAATACACCGTGAGGAAACTAGTATGTTTAACAACCACAAAATTCAAAGATATGTGAAATCCACCACACTTGCATTTCTACTACGCTTTTTTTTATACTAATATTTTATTAATCCTACTAATATCCTACTATTTGTTTGTTGGTTTGTCCTCCTTTCACGCAGCAACGGAGCACTGGATCGAAGTAATTTTTCGCATAGACACAGATTATGAACCGGAGAGTATCATAGGCTACTTTTTATCCGGGAAAAATGCATGGTTTCTGTGGGAACGCGGGTGAAAACTGCGGGCAGCAGCTAGTGATATATAAGAACAGGTACTTGTTTGTTTACAAGCCATAATCTAATTAAAAACTAAAATAAAAACAAAGAAGTAGGAAATAAAATCGTTTATAGACAGAAAAATGGTCTAAAGATAGTTTAAACGATAAAGATATATCATCTCTTGTTGAAAATATAAAGATGTCGATCTATTTCCACGCCATCTAACACCGTACCTACGCATTATCGACCCATCACTCATTGAAATCCTCTTTGATCGGAAAGCATTATCTAAATCCGGTCTCAGATTCAAATAGCATTTTTTCAGGCCGCCACTAATATCGTAATAATAACAAAGGCATAAATCATACTAGCCAAATCATCTCAGCTAATCCCGACTTATCATCCATCAGAGTGGGTTATTGAAAATTCTGTTTTGATGAAAGTTTGGAGCAAGTCATTAGACGTAGCGATGAGCTTTTGTAAGTAAAGTAAAGACACTGCTTTTACATTTGTTGTATACTCTACATCAGAGGTTCCCAGACTTTTTTTCTCATAAACCACTTTCAAAATGTAGCTGGTTCCGGTGGACCCCCTGCAGCTATATTTCTACCATATCCCCAAAACTCGACAAAAAATGTGAAGATTAGATCTAACTATAGAAATTTGCTTTGGGGCTAAGCATATTCCATATTACTGAATATGGAATATGCAAGTTTTTACAAGTAACAGTCGCTGAGCTTCTTAAAATATTATCTGCCTACATTGATAGGTGAAGTCAAGCCGACATTTTCTTTTCATTTTTTTTTTTTTTTTTTTATGTTATTTGGTAACGAGACGAGCTGGTCGTTTGCCTGATGGTAAGCATAACGCCGGCCCATAACAATTGCAGTGCCACCCAGAACTTTGTAACACAAAGGCCTGCGCGGCACTGCAGATCGCTCGTTACCCTGAGACATTAGGTATTAAGTCTCATAAGCCCAATAATTTCACTGGATACTCTGCTCATCAAACCGGAACACAGTAATGCTTGCACACTACTGCTTGGCGGCAGACTTCACGAGCAAAGCGGTGGTAACAACCCAGACGGACACTCGCAGAAGAGTTAGTCCTCCCACTAACAAAACATTTTAGTACTTCACTATCGAAAGCAGATACATTTTCTTGGACCCCCGACAACGAATTTTGAACCCCCATTTTTTTGTCCCGCCAACGTAGACCCGCATCAAGTCTCCCGTGGACCCCTGGGGAGACCCCCTTGGACCACTTTGGGAACCAATACTCTACAGCATAACTCTACATAAAATGGCCCATTATAACCTGGATATATAATATATATCTTGCATCAAGTGCTCATATGATACAATCTAAGAGGTATATGTAAAGGGCTACAATGGTTTGTCCTACTGTTTTGAAGCCAAGTTGGAAGATTTTTATTTTGAAGGATCGTCTGTGTTGTCTTTCGACCTTTACTGCGTCACCTAACACTGGAAGAGCACAGATGGCGCTCACTAAAAAAGTGAAGTGTGACGACTAGGTCCCCATTGTTTTTTTCTTTTTTTGAACTTTAATTGAAATAAAAAGTTGAATTATACATAGGCACTTACCGTAGTTCGTATTTATTTTTATCAGCAGTTATTTAGTCGTCATCGAATGCCCTATCATCGAGGGCTGTATAGTCTGAAACAAAAAAAACAGGTTTAGTCCAATACTTATTTTATAAAACAATAAAAAACACTACAAAATTATAATTTTTGTGCATTTCATTTTTATAATATATACTTAATACATATTAATATTTAATCGCTGTCGCTTTCTATTTGGGCTCCATTTTACTATAATTTATTTAATGTTTCCCAAAATACGTGATTATTTAAGAAATCTCGGTATTTGTAGGCGGGTATGATAACAGAACAGCCGTTACAAAACATTGGTTTGTTTATGTCTTTCATCACTGCAATGGGCAGTAACTGTTAAATGAGAAAGTACTTTTGTAGCAACACAGTAAAGACTTACACTCTTGTTCCTAAGAATTTTAAACGTTGCTAAACTGCTATTAGCTGAAATGCGTTTACTGTGACTAAGAAAGTGTGGCCGAGAGAAAACTTGTCCGTCCGATGATTGTGGCCGGACTATAACAAAGTATGTTAAAAAGTTAGTTCCGTCGCTAGAGTACTACAGAATTTGAGTCTGTCTATGAAATAGAAAGTTCCTTATTCAAATTGGCTTCGGGAGAGCGCTCATTAAATTTAAATGGATTATCTACCAACTCCTCGGCCACTGTAACGCATTGCACTAAACGGGACCATAATTTTAATGAATACTGGCTAAAAGTGTACGGTTTTTACCTGAACCGGTTAAATTAACCGGTTAAACCGGTTAGTGTGTAAAAATCCATGATTATTATGATGAGTTTTTAGAATAAATTACGCCGTGTGTATGTTCGAAATTATGATAATATTACGTTTTCACAATGGGTAGCGAGAGGGGAAATTCTTGAGCAAACATTTTATGTTATTACACAAAGCTCGCATTAAAACTTCCCACGTACACACACACATGTATACACGTGTATATGTACATTACAGTATTTATAGGTTCACCATGGCAGGAAAAAATTGTTATTGCTTCATTTAGGACCGATCTTTCAATAGTCAGATAGCGTCCTGTTAGATAATTCCCTGAATCATCTAAGTCTGTGGTGAAGACAGACGTAAATAAACCTTAGTTAGCTCCATTAATTTCGACATGAAAGACCCAAAAATCACACTAAAAACACGAAATTTTATTGATTCAATAGAAATCAGTTCGTTAACGTGAAATTGAAAGATCGGCGGACTGTGATGAGTGAGAAGAGATAGACCTACCACCTGGTATAATATCATTAGAGGCAGTGTGATAATAAGGGAATTGGGGGATTGACCCGTTTACTCGTCTGTGTGTCCGACTAAGTGTATACCACCATCATAGTTGTACAAGTTCTGTGCCACCACTTTACTTGTATAGTCTGCCGCCAAGCATTAATGTGCAAACATTATTATTATGTTCCGGTTTGATAAACAAAGTAGTCGTGAAATTACTGGGCTTATCAGACTTATTACCTAATGTCTTATGGTAACGAGTGCAGTGCAGTGCCGCGCAAGATTTTGAGGTACTGCTATATTTTATGGTGTGCCGTTATGCTTACGAACGACCTAGTCTCGTTATCCAATAGTATAATAAAAAATAATAAATCTGAGGGTAAGGTCACATAAGATTTCTGTATTTTCACTGGGAAAAATCTATTGGAAAGAAACCTTAGACCTCCATCATAAAAAGGCTCACACTCTTTTAAAATCCATGCGTTACATTTCACCACTGACGTTCACAAAGTCAAGTCAAGTCGTAGCACAAAGATTTCAGGTTAGCAATCTACACTGTGAAGAGAAAATGATATTCGTTTTATCATAGCACGAGTTTCTTACGATTTTCACCTTTATTTCAATGTTTTAAAGCTTGTATTTGTAAGTGGAAAATGTTTTCAGAATGCATTGAAAAGGGTCGGGCTTAAAACAGAGTATGTGTCAAGTGGATGGATGTCTTGCATTTCTAATAAACTTTTCTTGTTTCTAAGTAGGATTAATCTGTGTAGATGAATATGTTTAAGACAAAACAGGAAATTTTCGAGTTAGTGCTTTGATTGACACAATGTAAGCGTAAAATTTAGTCTTAGTAATCAGTAATGACCGTCTTTTGTACTACTCTTACTAGATTACTACATTTTGATCCAAAGTTCAACTATGAACTAGGCTTAACTCATGAAACGACCTTTCATAACTTCATATTCGGATTTTTTAAAGAGCATTTTGATATTTGCTGACGTTCATTTAACATTTGGCGAACACTGTTTTTTTTTTTTGCTATAGCACGAGTAAGTCCGGGGAGAGTTAGGAGAGTCACGGGGCTGCTAACACACCCCGTCAGCCATCCTCTAAGACGGACCCACCTCGCGGGAAGAGGAAACTGCCCCGCACGGCATACCCACGGTGATGCATCGGAATACGAAAGTATTGCCTCCGCCTCGAGAGGGCGCTACCTATAACAGGTGCGGGACGCCTAAAAATAATAATAGTCCGAGATTATACATATAATATTTTACCGAATATGGGTCCAATGACTCGACGTAAGTCGTCTTCCTTAGAAGCCAGTTATAATATCATTCCCGCTCTCTCGAAGGGCGTAAATAAAATGTTATCACCTGAAACTATCTTTGAGACTTACAAGTGCGAACACTTGTGCTTTGGAAGTATTGGATTGTAACCGGTTTTTATATGATTACAATTTTGTTTTTATTATTTCATTAACAGGGTTAAATAAATAAAGTAAACGGGACATTTTTATTCCTACATATAATTCACCCCTAATGAATTGTGTTCATAGCAGGCGTACGTGGCATAAGTCTTACTTTGTGGTTCGAGAAAGTTCAATTACTTAATTGGATTTCTAGTGGGACAACTGTGGTATGGAATTTGCTGCTAAATGTAGGTGCTTTTCTTTTACATTGCCAGTTCAATTTAATAAATTAAATTTAAGCTCATCGAATTTTTAAAGAACTTTTAGGGCGTCTGGTCGAAGCCACACGTGACCAAAATGCTGGCCTCTACTTAGGCCATAGATTAAGCATTGCCATTCAACGTGGCAATGCTGCCAGCATTATGGGAACGTTGCCTACCGGTAGTGGATTATTAGATTAAGATTGTAAATAAATTAGTGTGTATTTTATTTAGTTATTTTAGTTTATGTTGTTTACTTTTTCAGAATATATTTAATAAATAGATAATACAATACAATATAATTTACCTATTGTTAATCAAACTTGAAGACTAACACAGCACAGAATTAATGAAATCAACAAGGGGCGAACCTAATGTCTCAGGGTAAGGAAGTCACTGGAACGAGCAAGTGTTCTATTTCAAATTTCTGGGAGGCTTTTATAGGCTTTATGCTTGTCCTCGTATCATTACCTAAAATAAATAAGTTTTGTTTAGTTTGCAAGCTAATCGTAGGTAATACATTTGACAGTAATTTATGTTACTCTACTTAATCACAAACCAAGGTTTTGTACTTTTTTATCTTGAAAAGTTTTTATCGGTTTTTTGTTTGTAGTTTTTACGCTCCCAAATAACTTTTATTGAGTTTCCACCACGGTCCACTAACATCTTTAGTAGTTGGTATATGATAAATAAGTTAGATATTTGCAAAAGGGACTATTTTGGTATTATTGACTGGGTTTATAACGGTTTTTTTACCCGCGACGGAACGGAGACAGTATATGCGTTTAGGGTGAGAGGTTGTTTGTTTGTTAGTGTGTGCACACATGAATGTTCACATGAATCTCCAGAACGGTTTGACCGATTTAGATACGGTTTTCTGCGTAGGGTTTGTGATACCTCGGCGATGGTTCTTAGAGACATGTTATGGCATAACCTCGCCAGGGGGCGCTGTAAATAATGTTTTAGTTAATATGAATGTTCCCGTTTATCTTCGGAACGGTTTGACCGATTTAGATATGGTTTTCTACAAAGGGTTTGTGATTCATCGGCGATGGTTCTTAGATACATGTTATGGCATAAACTCGCCAGAGGGCGCTGTGAATAGGTAATATTGTTCGTTTCCATGAATGTTCACGTTTATCTCTAGAACGGTTTGACCGATTCAGATACGGGTTTCTGCATAGGGTTTGTGATTCATCAGCAATGGTTCTTAGATACATATTATGGTATAAACTCGCCAGGGGGCGCTGTAAAAATATTTTTTGCTTATTCCTCTATGTTTTACCTTAAGTTCAGGTGGCCATGCACTTTATTAATAGTACAATATGATTTAAGTATGATATATTGGTCATTGCACACGAGGCGTATTTATTCGCGCGAGCCGAAGGCGAGCGCAATAAGGAAGCCGAGTGTGTAATGGACCAACATAGCACACGCATTTCATAAGACGTTTTTCAACACACTTGCGAGAAAATAAACAGACTTGTATAATTGTTATTAGCTTTTACGGAAAATTGCGCGCCGCAGGTTTATTTCCCCGCGCGCCGCGCTAGTGATGCGCATGCAGATAAAAGCAAAGGCGCGAACAAAATCAACAAACAGCCAATATTAAAAATATAATAAACCGAATATTTTGGTATCTATAACATAAGTTATTGTGAATAATAGAAAAATAATAAAAGAGGAACGATTTATTCATTAAAAAAAAATGTTTATTCGAATGCCTGACACTGATTTTTGAATTTTGAAACGATTGGTTACGTATGTAGGTGCACTAGGGTCATAGACAGTTAATAAGAAATTCTCTAAAAAGATTAAAATAAAAACAAAATTAAAAATTTTGAAAAATCTCACGACGGATGTAAACATTGTAATTGAAAAAGAATTAAATAATTTTCTTGAAAAACCCCCGACTAAAAGGGAAAGTAACGAAAGATAAGTTAAACCCAAGAAAATCCGTCGGGGGCTGCCAATACCATCTATGTTCCCAATTTCAGTTAACATGAAGCAGTACAGAAAATCTATTGAAAGAGATGCAGCAATTTATATTTAAAAGAGACTCATTTCGTCACAAACTCATAAACAGCAAAATTCCAGTTAATTTCAGGGCAGGCAACTGCAGCCCCGGAGGATTTTCTTGGGTTTAACTTATCTTTCGTTACTTTCCCTTTTAGTCGGGGGTTTTTCAAGAAAATTATTTAATTCTTTTTCAATTACAATGTTTACATCCATCGTGGGATTTTTCAAAATTTTTAATTTTGTTTTTATTAATGGCAGAGATAACTTGCCGTTCTCGGCGAGAGAGGGTGTTGTTTTTTGATTTTATAGGTTTGCGTTTAAACACTATCACGATCTAAAGCGACGATATGCTTGAAGATGTTAGGTAATATTCAAAACCTTGATTAGAACTGGCTCTCAAGTGCAGCGATAGGTGCTCGGCGATAGGTTTTGAACTTGTAGATTGTAGATAGCCAGGTAAGCACTAGGAAATAGCCTTCCACAATGATAATTATAGTAACACCATGATATGACTCGAATCGAAGTTCGTCTTCAAATTCATAATCTCTTATCTTTTTAAAAATATGTACTATATTTGTATATCTTTTAGATGTATAAAAATCCTATTTTTATATTTAAATGTTTTTCTTAAACATTTTGTTAACCAGGGTGTATGTCAACTCCATCTAACAGAGTTTTAAAACGTGTACAAATGTTTATCTTAAATATTTGCTGCCTAAACGTGGGATTATATCTTGGGTTCACTTCACTTTATTTTTAGGCTTTACTTTGAATTTATCTTGATGTGACATCTGGTCAAATGAACACAGTACTCGAGTCTCAAAAAACGCTTTGAAAAGATATTATTAATGTAGATAGATAGATAGATAAACTCTTTATTGAAACACCACAATACAAGAACCTTAAATATAAAACTATAATGTATGTATTTCATAATTTTTTTTCTGTATTTTTACCTACTTCCCTGGAGAAACTGGAGATATTGTTAGCAGTATTTATTTTTACCTCAACAAAGAAGCCAATAAGGAAGTCATATGATTTGAATAACTCGTGTATGTTTATTTGTTACGTTTGTTTTCTCTTCAGTGGTAAAAGCATTGTTTATCGAAATAGTTTTGTATTACAAGCGTTTATTTAACTAGCAATATTTTTATGTACATGTCCTGATGATGGAGCGGGCAGATGGCCACAAGATCACAGTACCAATAACGTAGGTATTTTATAAAAGCTTTTTTTTATGTTATTTGGTAACGAGACGAGCTAGTCGTTTGTCTGATGGTAAGCATAACGCCGGCCCATAACAATTGCAGTGCCACCCAGAACTTTGAAACACAAAGGCCTGCGCGGCACTGCAGTGCGCTCGTGACCCTGAGCCATTAGGAATTAAGTCTCATAAGCCCAGTAATTTCACTGGATGCTCTGCTCATCAAACCGGAACACAGTAATGTTTGCACACTACTGCTTGGTGGCAGACTTCACGAGCTTGTCTGGAAACTTATATTTTTCTCAAAAAGACTTGTTAGTAACGAAAAACAGCCTTTCTCACTTTACTTTCGGACTGCAATCAGAGTTAGGTCATATTTTAATCTCTACTCGTATTTATTTGACCAAAAGTAAGTAAAATTAGTAATTGTCATATCGTTGAAATAATATAGACGTCGAAACCATTTGCTACCTATCCTGTTTCTTTCGGTCGTCGTTCAAAAAGCGGAAATCCGACGTTAAATTATGAATTCGATGATCTTTCAGTCACTTTCGTGTATAACTAATGCCGAGAAATTTTACTGTGCAAAATATGTAATCGAATCAATGGTACTGATAACTCGATTAAAAGCCGCATCTCCAAGCGAATACCGTTCACATTTATAGTGCATACCTATGACTCATCCTTCTATCTTTGGCTCATTCAAATATTTTCCTTCGACCGTAATTTAAAAACTAATCGACCCATTTCTCACGTCCACTTTCGATCTTCCATTAAAAAGATAAATAAACGGACACATAAACGAGTGAATGTAAACTGTAGGCTGTTTGTGTGTGTAGTTGTTTGAAATGTATGTGTGAGCATTAATGCTGTTAAAACAATGTTTATGATTTTTTAAGTTAAATTAATGTTGATTGAATCGAAACAAAAAATGATTGTGACTTGACAAAAAAAATCCTTTCTCCCTTTAATCCTACTAATATTATAAATGCGAAAGTGTGTTTGTTAATTTGTTGGTTTGTCCTTCTTTCACGCAGTAACGGACCAATTGATCAACGTGATTTTTGGCATTGATATAGTTTATGGACCGCAGAGTAACATAGGCTACTTTTTATCCCGAAAAAATGCACGGTTCCTGTGGGAAAGCGGGTGAAAACCGCGGGCAGAAAGTACTCTTAAATAAATAAATGTCTTATTGAAACGTGTGGTTTTGAACTCGTGAACAAAACAATTCAACTACGAGTATAACAATGGTGCAAGCGGTAATTGTAAATGTAAAGCGCTACATTGCTCCCAAGACTATCCCAAAATATATTCCATGGTGATAATGATAATAATGTCTTATTTACTAGTCCCTTGAACCACCCCCATGTCAACGGAACGTAAACATGCTAAATTGATTCTCGGCGACACTGGGGAAACATTACCCGAGTATATGCTTACAATGTTATGTAATAAAAGGGAATTCTCGTATGGAAATTACCATACCATGGCTGCGGCGCAAGTACGGATCTTTTCGATAAATAAAATTCGATAAAATTGACAGTTAAAATCGATAAATTGGGTTTTATCGATTTTAACTGTCAATTTTATCGAATTTTTTGATAAAAATGACAGCGAAAATCGATAAAGTGGATTTTATCGATTTTAACTGTCAATTTTGTCGATTTTTTTTATCGAAAAGATCCGTACTTGCGCCACTGGTGGGGTTCGAACACGAACTGCGGAACGTATTACATGCAATAGGGATGTTGACTTACTTTCGGAACTGCTGTTATTTTATACTAGGTACATAGACTTTTAATAAAAGTGAAAAAATATTTTATAATTTAAAAGGCTTCATTTTTTTATTTATTTTTTGGTGTCGATACGAGCTTGTCTTTTGCTTGATGGTAAGCATAACGCCGGCCCATAACAATTGCAGTGCCACCCAGAACTTTGAAACACAAAGGCCTGCGCGGCACTGCAGTGCCCTCGTTACCCTGAGACATTAGGTATTAAGTCTCATAAGCCAAGTAATTTCACTGGATACTCTGCTCATCAAACCGCAACACAGTAATGCTTGCACACTGCTACTTGGCGGCCGACTTCACGAGCAAAGTGGTGGTAACAACCCAGACGGACACTCGCAGAAGAGTTAGTCCTCCCACTAACAAAAAATCTTGTCTAAATGTTACTAATAAAGAGCAATCAAACGAGTTTATTCTCATTTGCTATAGTGAGTTTAACATTCAAAAGTTTGCCCACCATTCCGCCCCATCATTAGACTATTTCAATGGTGCCATTGTATATTTTCGGTGTGTTTAAACAATTTCAACCTTTGATAATAATTGGCACCATTTCAAAATTTACTTACTCAACTGTTTGTAGCGCACACTGAAAAAACTGACTGAAATAATTATGGAGAGCTTTAAAAAATATTTTTACCGACTGAAAAAAGAAGGCTCTTAACATAATTTAAAAATGTACATATTTTTGTATACTGAATAGGTTTATACTGAATATTATGTCTAAAAGTAATTTAATTAATTTAATGTAAAGTAATTTAATGTAAAGTTTCATTTACCTTTATTACACTCTCATACGTAGCATACTTGAGTATAACTCGTCCATCTGGTCTCCATTCTACAGCGTCCATAGCAATCGAATCGAACAAATTCAGAGACGATGTCTTAGGATTGTTAGCTACAGATGTGGCATGGGCCGTAAACTATCGTCTTATAAAGACCGGCTTGGCTATTTTCACGTGACATCTCTTGAAGTACGTCGCAAATACATTGATATTGTATTGCTTTTTAAAATAATCCCCCTCTCTGCTTTCCCTATTAAACTTTAACATGCGGTTCAGAAATCGTAATCGCAACTATAACATATTTAGTCTTCAAGTTTTCTCCAATAATACATCCTTTTACAATCCCATAGTCAGAATGTGTCGCCTCTACAATGAAATTCTTATCTCTAACAGAGATATCGACATCTTCCACCATAAACTATGTCACTTTCAAAAACAATTAAAGACTATTTTCTTTTAATTTCATATATTTTCATAAGTATAATGTCAAATTTCTAACTCAATTTCGTTTGTTTGTACTTATCTATTGAGCAAATGTTATTATTATTAGTGTTATATACTTATTATTGTAACGCAATTAGGCACTCAAAAGCTTGTCATGTAATTAAGAACAATAATTTTTGATTATTATTTCACTATCATGTCATTGTATGGATTACATTCTGTATTGTGTGCTATTAAATAAATAAATAAATTTCATAGTATAAACTCTTTTGAAATGGATTTAAAACAATAACTTACTCTTTTATTTCAACTAAAAGCATAAATTCAAGTTGAAATTCAACCGTTTATTTGCTAGAATGTGGTCACTGTATTACAAGTAGGATACAAATCCATATCCATACTTATTATTAATATTATATATGCGAAAGTATGTTTGTAGGTTTGTTGATTTGTTTGTTTGTTGGTTTGTCCTTCTTTCACGCAGCGACGGAACAACGGATCGACGTGTTTTTTTTGCATAGATATAGTTTATGGACCGGAAAGTAACATAGGGGCCATTCCACGGTAATCGATACCAGATGAGATAAAAATAAATGTTATGTTACAAGCACTTTAACATTAATTACTAATAGTAAATATGTTTAATTTTCACCTAATGATGTAAAAAAAACAAAATTCTAGCATTCACTCAATCAAATTTCATTTGAAGTTTCATCTTGCCAAGGAATTTCCATGGTAGAAAAAACACATGTGTGTTGGAAAAACTGATTTGCGTTTTCTATGGGTTATTCCGCGATATTTTGACTGTCAACAGAGTGCTCAAGATATCAGCTTGTGGTGGAACAATTTTTGGTGTTTCTCAGATAATTACATAATATTTTACTAATCATTTTAGCAAGGCAAGTTTGCATGTCACGCCCGTCACAAAATACATAGAAAAGTTCTCATCAAAGAGTCCAAATCACTTGCACGTTGTAATAAAGCTTACGAAAGTAAGGATATGTCGCAAAGGAATGTATGCGAATAACTTTTATAAATTTTTATGTTACTGATTGGTGATGCTGAGCAAATTACTTTGGTCACGCCCGTCACAAATCACGCCCATCACAGTATTTTTACCTTTTTTTTATTTATATATTATTTGGTAACAAGACGAGCTGGTCGTTTGCCTGATGGTAAGCCTAACGCCGGTCCATAACAATTGCAGTGCCACTCAGAACTTTGAAACACAAAGGCCAGCGCGGCACTGCAGTGCGCTTGTTACCCTGAGACATTAGGCATTAAGTCTCATAAGCCCAGTAATTTCACTGGCTACTCTGGTCATCAAACCGAAACACAGTAATGCTTGCACATTACTGCTTGGCGGCTGACTTCACGACCAAAGCGGTGGTAACAACCCAGACGGACACTCGCAGAAGAGTTAGTCCTAATATTAACAAAACCAGCTAATAAACTGAGATTTTTAAACTTTCGCTTATAAATTTAGAATTTGGGTTAATACTTATATAACTTTAGGTGATAAAATTGTTTGTTTACTTATTAAAAATTGAACTCGTCACGCCCGTCACAAAGTCTTGTCACGCCCGTCACAACTTATTTCAGGTCACGAAAACTGCAATATCAAATATTCACATACGACATATCACTGTAAATCTAGAAGGCATATTATTCTAAAAGGCGGACTAATTGAATTTAAAAAACAATTGTGTAATTAGCAGAAATATTGTGTCTTGTCGAAGAGGTCGATAATCTTGTTCGAGTACGCGTCACGCCCGTCACAGCGACTAAAATCGTCGTAACTTGTTTTGTGAGCCGAATAAGAAAAAAAATGTTGTAAATTTAGTAAAAACCATCGATGTCTTATCTATTACAATAGTATTTAAGCAATTTCGTATAATAGTTAAAGAATAAATGCACAAAATAGAAGTTGAAATGTCACGCCCGTCACCGTGGAATGACCCATAGGCTACTTTTTATCCTGGAAAAATGCACGGTTCCTGTGGGAACGCGGGTGAAAACCGCGGGCTGAAGCTAGTAATTACTAAAAGAAGGTTATTCTGACCGTAGCTGAATGTCAGCATTTTGTAAATCGGTTTCAAATCTGTGTAGTTTGTACCTACTAAAAATTCAATTTCACTCCAATTTCGATAATTCTATGTATTCATGAGCTGGTGATTTTATATTTGACCGCTTTAGTTTAATCTTTTATGGGAATTGGGTTTATTATCTATAGGCCTACTTGGGCTTGTAGATTTTTCAACTGTTTTTGAAGCTAACTATGTTAGATGTAGTGTCTATTTATGAAAGGCATTTAGCCCGTTATTAAAATGTGTGTTAACATTCTAATTGTACGATGGTATATCTTATTATTCACTGTTAAAAAAAATCAGACGTTGTTTTTAATAATAGGTACTAAGCTTACCGCGATCTCACTTGTTATAAAGCGACGAAGTGGTTATGGTGCCTACAAATATTTGCATTCTCGTGATAAGTTTGGCATACAACAGTTTCAACACATAATTATTTCCTTTTTATTCTACAACAAAATTATCACAAATACATCGTACAAAATGTATATGTATTTTCGTATTAATAAAATACATGAATACAATATACTTAAAAAATGCTTTAAAAAAGTGATGAACCGATTTCAGTGACAAACTACTGAACCGATTTTGAGGAAATTTCTATGGGACCAATCTGAAAGTACATCCTTTCAAATGAAAAAAGAATTTTCCAAATCGGTTTATAAATGACGGAGACCTGAGGTAACAAACATAAAAAAAAATAAAAAAATACCCACCGAATTGATAACCTTCTCCTTTTTTGGAAGTCGGTTATAAAAACCCCGTGTTTTACATCAATAGTCGTCAGTATATACATAAACTTTTAATACCAATTATGCACTTACGATGAGAGTTGAAAATAATTCAAATTTTGTTCAAAACAAATAACAATAAACGTAAAATTAACAAAAACTATGTTTTAATCCCAATTGTTGCAACATTGCAATTCAAAATCTGCCTCGAAGTTTAATATGAACTGTTGAAATTTCAGACAAACTAGAACGCTTTCAGATAGTTCGTACCAATTGTCATGTAAATTTCAACTCAGCTTTGTGTCTGAATTTAATATCAAGGCGTTCGTGAGGAGCGACGTGGGTAATTCAGCTGTGCGCGAGTTGCGCCAACTCATTCTACTGCGCTACACTAGGCGCACGATGTGCGCCAGCGAGCGCTTGTGCTCGAATTTTGATGAGCGGCATAGCGCTATAGGCACAGCGCACTGAAACCGAGGTCACATTGCGAGTTGCGACCCAAAGCGCGTTCCTAATTCTAGATAAGTACATACAACTAAAACTTTGTTATTGGTAGGGCTAACTCTTCTGCAAGTGTCTGTCTGGGTTGTTACCACCGCTTTGTGAGTGAAGTCTGCCACCAAGCAAGAATGTGCAAGCATTACTGTGTACCGGTTTGATAAGCAGAGTAGCCAGCGAAATTAGTGGGCTTATGAGACTTAAGGACGAACTAGCCGTTCATTTCACCATACAACCGTACTTGGGTGATTACTCCACTACTTGACGTTTTAAGTCCAAAATTAAGAATAATATCAAATTTCAAATTTCAATAGTCAGACCAATTTCAAAATTGGTCTGACTAAACACATTCAGTAGTTTTGTCGTAAAACCCCAAGCACCAGAAGCCAATTCATACATTTTTGCGCGCCGGTTTTCGACTTTTCGGTTTTCGTCGCGACTTTACGCGAGTGTGTAATTGTGTATGTGCGAGCATTAGCCTCATACTACTCATCGCTGCAGAGTCTTACCTTGTCCCACGAATGTTAGCTGAAATAGCATGCATTTTAGCCGCGCCCACAGATGAGTTCGCTCCATGGACTAGTAGGCTCTTAATATCTAATGTCTCAGGGTAACGAGCGCACTGCAATGCCGCGCAGGCCATTGTGTTTCAAAGTTCTGGGTGGCACTGCAATTACCTATTATGGGCCAGCATTATGCTTACCATCAAGCAAACGACCAGCTCGTCTCGTTACCAAATAACATAAAAAAACTGTATAAATGTCTAATTTTAAGACTAAACATTATGTAATATATAAACTTTAGAATGCCTCTCTCGTAATAACCTCTTTTACCTAAGCAGCGTGAGGAGAAAGATACGCTAGATAGCAGTAAGTGTCACAACATGCAATAGCACAATAATCGAGTTACCAACAGTGTTACGGCGCAATAAGCTACACATGAGACATGCTTATACTGATTTATCCAAGTCTATGTGTAACTGAGACGTGACTCAAACGGCTTGGAGAGTCATTTGCATGCTCACTGGTACTCTTTGAGAAGTTAAACTTTTGTCTTTTACTAGTCTTTGTAAATTCTAAAGATGGATTCAAATTAAAATACTTGACACAAGGGCTCCAGGAGTGCGCCTACGAAAGTTAAATATCTCATACAACCGTTATATATTACGTCGTATGTATTAACATCAACAACGTTTCTAGTAATAACAATATTCGATCTTAAGGTGCAGATTTCAGCGTGCTGCTATCTCGCTCGCGCATCTCAACATTTTTGAAGATAAACAATCACTTAAATATCTTTATGAAAAATCGCATTCGGTGAAACTGCTGACAATAACATTACAAAGGTTAAACAAAAATTTCATTCAAGTTTTCATACCTAAAAATGGGATTTTCTGTTTTTCCCATTTTCATCTATGAAAACATGATCGGATCAAAAAGATACTTTTGACGTACCTCTGTAATGTGATTGCCAGCAACTTCACCGAATGCGATTTTTCATAATTATATTAAGCGATTATTTATCTTCAAAAATGTTAAGATGCGTGAGCGAGATAGCGGCGCGCCGTATTCTGGCCCTTAAGTTGGTTAAAAAGTTTTCATAAGTCTTATTCCGAATTTTCACCAATATTTTTTATCAAAACTCAGCTATATCCGCTAAGCCAATTGGATAACAAAGAAACATCCAAACTTTAACATTTTACTTTACTTATAAGTAAGAGTAGGTATATATAGTAAGTTAGTGCGAAAGTTTGGTTGTTTGTTTGTTACTTAATGACGCCGTAAAGGCCGAACAGAGGATTCTCTTAATATTGGAAGAATACACCATTACCGGAGAGGAAGCCGCAAAAAGGAAGTAGTTTTTACTATACTTAGTGATTGTTATTCTTTTACTTTTTTATGTAATTATATGACTAGAGAAGCATCTCATGCATTTGTTGTTATTGTTTTGGAAAGTACAGATTACTATAATCCTTTAAGACAGGTTTTAGTTTAAGAAGAGAGGAAAAAAGGCTCAGGAGAAAAGTGGTTCATCAGGGACTATCTGATACTTAAGGCGTTCCACGCGACTTCAACTCGCACTTGTCTATTTTTTTACTCTTTGCACGGGACGAGCGGGTCGTCTGCTTGATAGTAAGAAAAACGACTTGTTTGCTGTTTCACTGACTAGCTTGGTCAAACCGGAACTGGAGGTCGGCAACGTATCAGTAATACCCCGAGTGTTGGAGATATCCATAGGCGACGGTAACTGCTTACCATCAGGCAGGCCGTCTGCTTGTTTGCCACCTATAGCATAAAAAAGAAAAAAACTGGCATCAGCCTGCAACTGCCGAGGTTGTGGACCCTAATTAATCTGTTACCTCAATTTGTTTTGAACACAAGGGCTTTGACAAACAGAGAGACGGACAGCAACGAGTATATATCCCTAGTATCAAAAGCTTACCATCAGTTAAGGAAACTCTCACGCCGGCAAACCGTGTCAATACTTCACACCCTTCCGTCAAATTAGCGTTGTCGCTTTGGCGGGACTTGAACGTCGTTTTTGTTTTGATCGTAAGCCCTAGGCCAATAATTAGTTTAGTGAAATAGATGCTAGTTAGATGCAAAAACTTTCAGGAGAACAGAGCACAGATAGGGAGCTTGTTTTATAAGGGAATTTGGAAACTTACCTCGGCCTGTAGGTACGCCGACCGGCTGACACTGCTCGAATTGTTTCCAGGGTTTTCAGGTAATGTCTATCACTGTCCACACTGATTATAACACTTACAAACACGTATGATGCAGATATGGTGTTTTAGTTAGATCCCATGTAGTATTGATGGGGTTTTTTATTATTTTTCAACTGCCGCGGTCCAGCTTTACTCGCAGACGCAGAACGACAGAATGCGCGCATAGATTGTGGCGACACCACGCGGCGAAGATCCGCAACGCTCAGTACCGCGGCGGCGCGCGAATTTTGAATCCTTATTTTGCTTGGCCGAGGTGTAAAGGAAGGGACAGAAAAGGTAAATACAAGCTCCGACATATCCCCCTACTTGAAATCACTTACGGGATTTCACAAATAAAATTACCTGATAAGAGAAAATGCTAAAGCATTGGAAGCAGCATCATCGGAATTAATCTATTAATGAATTGACAATCTTAGATTAGGGAAAACAAACTATTGAAAAAAAAAATAACAGTTCTAACAGGAATATTGTGCTCAAATAACCAAATACCCAGATCTAATTAAATATTAATGTTTAACAGCTTACCAACTAGAGAGAATACAAATTAAGAATCTAATTCTAATTTTTAAGAGCCTACGAGCCCAACCCTCCAACTCATCGGTGGGCGCGGCTAAAATGCATGCTATTTCGTCTAACATTCGTGGGACAAGGTAAGGCTCTGCAGCTATGAGTAGTACGAAGCTAATGCTCGCGCATACACAGTTACACACTCTCGTAAAGTCGCGACCTGCCGCTTCTACGCACACATGCGTGATCTTATGAATGGCGATTCTTCATTCAAAGAAATTTCGTGAATATTCGTGTGATGGCGCTCGCTTTTGTTACTTGTACTATTATCTATTCTGAGCTCTCGTTTGGTCATCGCGCCGCGCGCGCCATTTTTCATTGTTTGCTTCTTTGAGTATAAATTGTAAATTGTTTGGTTTGCCTACAGTCCGCTGCAAACATAGTAATAAGCTATATTATCTACTGTAAGTAAATAAAGTTTCATCAAAATCCACTCAGTAGATTTTGCGTGACAAACATCTATCCATATATCCATCCATCCATCCTCACAAACTTTCGCATTTATAATATTAGTAGGATAGGAAGTAGGAAGAGTAGGACAGGATTTATGTATATATATGTATGTATGTGTATAGATTCCAATGAAATTTGGTGTGAAAATAGCTAGAAGCGCGAGAAAACACACAGGGTACTTTTCAACAACATCATCACTTTTCATAATTGTCGATCTATAGAACGGAAGAAATTTGGTTTCGAGATAGCTTGAAGCCTGTGAAAGAACACAGGATACTTTTCATCATTGTCAATCATTTGAACGGATTTTATAGAAATTTGGTGTGGAAATAGTTTGAAGTCTGAGAAAGAAAGCAGTGTAATTTTCAACCTCATCATCACATAATAAAATAATCGTGCATTTGGACAGCGTAGAAATCTGCAGAAGTTATTTTCGGAAACAAATTTATCTAAGTATGCAAATAAATAAAGTGTCTGTTTGTATTATCAAAATAACAGCTTTTTACTAAATGCATATGAAAGTATATACGGTACATAAAACAAAACCATTTTTAAAAATTTAGTCTCTTTGTTCCGTGTAATCTCCGAAATGGCTGAACCTATTTTGACAGGACTTTCACTGGCAGATAGCTGACGTTACAAGGAGTAACTTAGGCTACGTGAGCGAAACCGCGGGGTATAGTAACTGTACTGTACAGGGGTAGTAATATCTAATAGTTCTTCATGTTTTATTCTCAACAATCAAACTTGTACACTATAGACAATAACAAGTTTGTATATTATAGGTAACAGACAGTACCCTACCTATGTGTTCGACGATAACTTCCGAATGAAAACTGCCAGCGCGGGAGTAGTTACCTACGTCAGGCGGTATATTTGTAAGGTAGGTAACTACCTACCTACCTACCTAAGTACCTACATAACTTAATAATTTTAGGTGATTCCTACGAGTATTATAACAGTCCTCCAAGTCATTATAATATATAATGCGCGGGTCAGCGACCCCACACACATTGGTACCTACATCTCATCACTCATTTCTACACAAAAAATGTCTCACCCATACTCCTGCCAGGATGACCTTTCGTTTAGATAAGTAGGTATTTAATTACACGACTGCACAAAAAAGGAGTGTAATGAGTAATGAGTGTGATGAGTAATGTAATGAGTGTGATTGTATATACATACATACAAACATACGTGAACCCTAAAAACATAACACAAAAAACTGCACAAAAGTTTTGGTGGAATAAAGAAACTCACGTACATACGTGATTCGGTGAGATTTCGATGTATGTGGTATCGCTAGAATCCTTACATAATCCCGAGCGACACTAGCTAGGACTGTCGTGGTTTTTTTCATGATCGATGTAACTTTTGTTACATGGACTTGTTTACATAAAGGTACTTTTCAACATTTATAGTTCTAGTAAGTACGTTATATAGCCTACTTGGCTTCCGGCCGTGGCTTCGCCCGCCTGGCTTAGGTACAAATACAATATCTTTATAAATTATAGTCTGTGTTATTCTGATGTATAACCTCTATATTACGTACTGTAGTTTCATCAAAATCCGTTCAGTAATTTTTGCGTGAAAGAGTAATGAACATCCATCCAAACATCCTCAAACATTTTCGAGTTTATAATATTAGTAGGATAGAAACGTACTCAGTAGCTGGTATATATTTATTATCACGTACACTGTATTATGTAACCGACCATATTTTTTATACTATTGAATAACGAGACGAGCTGGTCATTTTCTTGATGGTATAATACATATAATTATATTACTCTGATAGAATAACGCCCGCCCATAACGATTGCAGTACCTACTCAAACTTCTAAGCACAAAGGCCGGCCCCACTAGGTGGACCGATGACCTTGTCAAAAGCGCGGGAAACCGTTGGATGCGCGAGGCGAGTAGCAGCTAGCCGGTCCAAGTGACGTCCTATGGGAGACCTCAGACACATGTATGCAAACGTACGTTTGCTTGTCAGAATATCCATGCTTTTTCATCAAGCGCGAATTACGAGATACTACACGTGTAAGCGCGGCTCGTGGTTTTTTGATGGTTTTGCATACGCAAAACCACGAAATATACAAGAACGGCAATATTGTCTCGAAGACCTGCCTTGGCTCAAAGCGACGACTGCTCCGCTTTACGCTACATACATCACTTGCACACCACCTCTTATTTACCGTGGCGTCTGCACTGAGCACGCAGTGGTTGTGTAACAATTGTTTTGAATGGAGGTCGTACAAGCGGGTGCCGTGCGAAGCAACCGTCGCCGACTAGAGTTCCATCCAGCCAAAACTACAACGACACCAGACGATACGATATGCGTCAAGCGGGGATCGTGGTTTTTCCATGGTTTTTGGTTTTCCATGGGCCGCAAGCGTTGTTATTTCGTCAAGCAAACGTACGTTTGCACAGTGTGCCTGGGGTCTGCCTATGGGAGAGGCCTATGTTCAGCAGTGGATGTCTTCTGGCTGATGATGATGATGATTATGACAAAACAGAGAGTAGTTTCATGCTTTTACACAGACGAGCTGGCGCAATAATTCAAACAAATCAACATTGACGGCTTCGTATTTTTTGCACGTACGTAATGAATGAGCCGTGATTTTTCACCATTCGTGAGCGCGCACATGAATAGATACTATGCTGAATTCTTTGAATACGGATATATAATTCTAGAAGAAAATGTGCCACTGAAAAAATAAATCCAGAAATAATAACGATTCGTCGGTGTGTGGATGAGCCGTTTAGTTCTACCACCTGGTAAAAAATCCGGTAAGAGGTAGGCGAGGGTTGTTGAGGGTTGTAAAATATGGGTCCCGAACAACGAAACATGGCCGCCATACAAAAAGTAGAAGCGAATATCTCGTAAACGGTAGCAGTTAGGTGGGGGGTGTTTGAACCAACGTTGTAGAGGACCGCGAAACTTTCCAAAAAGTAAAAAAATAATTAAAAAGGCGATAAAAAATTTCGACCAATAAAAAATTCCCGCGTCGCCGCTTTATTTTCATTTCCCGATATCTCTGAAGATATTCATTCAAATCGAACGAGGTCAACGGCTATATTGGTCACGATGAAACATTCTCGATGATAAACGCATTTATTTAGATAAGGATGAATATCGTGTAGGTGGAAACACGGCTGCAAACGAAGCACCATTTTTTGCTAAATTTCAAAATCATAAAAACGCGAATTGCGAGCCAACCCGAAAAGATAGACATACTTATGCTATCTCGGACTTTTTTATAGATCTCTTCAACGGAAATATTTCTTCCATACATTGTTTTCGTATAGCTCTAACTATAATTATGGTCAGCTCACGTCTCAGAAACTGATGACAACAGAAATGATGGGGAGAATTTTTGACAAATATCATCACAACAGCCAGCGCGCCGCAGTACTAACTGTTACCTAATCGGGGCGCCGCCGCATAGAATTATAATCAAAGCAAAGGTTAGGTAGCCGGGCCACCGCCGCCGGCGCCGGCGCGCGGCGTTGCATGCCGGGTTACCGGCGTTACCGCCCGCCGGCGCGCGGCGTTGCCGGACTACCGCCGGCCGCGCGCCGAACCGGAGTCCGGGCGGTGCAGTGGCGCAAGTGTGGAAGTCGGTTCGATAAATTTGTCGAATCGTAACAACTGATAAATTTATCGAATGTTGCGAGTACCGAAGTATTATCGTAAAGTATTGTAGTAGCTTTATATTTCGTTTGGATTCGACCTAGCTATTCGATAACTTTTGTCGATTGTATCGAGGCTCGATAAATTATATAAAAAGTTGATTAAACCCAATTTATCGATTTGAATTGACAATTTTATCGATCGACAAGATCCGTACTTGCGCTGCGGGCCGGAGGTACCTATGTACCTATTATAATAGACCGTATACCTACACCCATCCAGACGAATTCTCGCAGAATATCTTCTAAGAAGAATATCTCAGTCGGTCATGCTTTTTATTTTACATTTTTGAAAAAGTTGACTGACTATGGCTGGTATTTTAGTATACGAGACATAGGTAGTGTACATACCTACATGCCACTGTACTGACCAATAAATGAGTAGTAAATATAGGTGATAAGGTATAACTATAATAAGTAGAATTCAGCGGGCCCAAGTACTAACTCTTACCTATTCTGTGGCGCCGCGCAGCCGGGCGCCGCCGTCGTCGCCGGAGGATTTCAAGTAAAGCGGAGGTAAAATAGGTACCTAGGTACTCATCCAAATGGACTCTCACAGAAAATGTTCTAGAAAGATCGGTGGGTAGCCTAAAGCCTTACCTACTTATGCTTTGCTTACCTATGCTTTCACCTTTGTGTTTTACTGATTGCTTACGTATTTTATCATACTCACCTACTTCTTATACCTAGCTATAGAAGACATAGGTTCATACCTACTGTAATTCAATTGCCAGAGCGACCGATAAATGAGTAATTAAATATAATAAAGGTACCTACCTAAACTCTTTTTTGAAACACCAAGTTAGATATTATAGGCATTTCTTCCATACATAATTTTCATACCTATAGCTATAAATATATGGCCAGCGCAAGCATCGGAAACTATACAACGGGACGATTTTTTCTGAATTATTATAGATTACCCCGAACAAACACAAAACATGAGCGCCAGACGGCTTTTAAAGCTAATTAAAAATTCTAGATTATAGCCTATCACATTCTCGGATGATCTCTCTTCCATTTCGTGAAAATGCTATGAAAATCATGCAGTAGTTTCCGAGAAAACAAACACAAAAACAAACACGAATTCAGCGCGCCGTAGTACTAACTGTTACCTATTCTGTTCTATCACGTGACGCAGCTAGTAAATTCAAATAATTTGCTGTATTGAATTTTAGTAGATACCTACTCGTATCGACCTACCTACAGAGTTATATTATTCATTTCATTCATTTTTATTATTCATCACCATCATCATCACAGGAAGGGCCGTGTGGCCGTGCGGGTAACACGGATAAGATCACCCTATCTCTTCAGAAAAAAAATTTGTTATATCAAAATAACAGCTTTTTACCAAATGCATATGAGAGTATATATATACGGTACCTATTATAACAAAACAACCATTTTTAAAATTTTTGTCTGTCTGTTTGTTCTGGATAATCTCCGAAACGGTTGGGCCGATTTTGACGGGACTTTCACTGGCAGATATCTGATGTTATAAGGAGTAACTTAGGCTACTTTTATTTTAGAAAAATAATTGGGGTTCCGTGCAAAAAAATAAAAACCAAGAAAATCCAATATATCCACGCGGGTGAAACCGCGGGCAGCAGCTAGTTTATGAACTTTTATGAATATATAAAGCTTTTTTATATAACGAGTACAATAAAGTTATCTATCTACTCACGGCGAAATAACCGTAGTTTTTTTACGGCAAAAAAACGTATATGTATATAAAATAAGTGGTCTAAAGGGCTATTAGACGCAATGAATTGACGCAAAGCATAATCACGGACCACGCGCAAACCATGGAAAAACCAAAATGGTGATCTTGACGCATAACGTACTGCCTAAGGTGGTGCCTGGTAGAAATCTAGTCCGAACGCTAAGGCAGTCCTCACACCTAATTCATGATTGATGGATAAGCATCAATCGCGAACCACGAGAAAACATGGAAAAACCACGATCTCCGCTTGACGCATATCGTATCGTCTATTGAGGTTGTGGCTGGGGCTTGCCGCTTGATGGAAATCTAGTCCGAGTACAACACCCGCTTCTACCTACTATTATTATTGTTATTATTGTCAGCCTCTTACGTTCCCACTGCTGGGATACCGGCCTTCTCTCAGAGAAAGAGAAATAAATGTATTTTCTTTCTTTCTTTCTAGAGAGATGGGCCATAATCCACCACGCGGGCCCAGTTCGGCTTGGTGGATGTCGCATGTCCTCGAATTTTGTGGTTCTTGAACATGCCGGTTTCCTCACGATGTTTTCCTCACCGTTTTAGAGCGAGTGTCAATAATCCGCACATAACTTGATATAAGTTATTGGTGCGGGACGAGTAGAGATTAGAACTATGGTGCGTCGGATTGAAAGTCGCACAAGTTACCGCTCTCGATTCACTCTCGCTTCTACGAAAGATAAAAATTATTTCACAACCACTGCGTACTCAGTACAGACGCTGCGGTAAATAAGCGGTGGTACGCAAGTGATGTATGTAGCGTAAAGCGGAGCAGTCGTCGCTTTGAAACCAGACCGTCTGGCCGTAGTGCCGGTCTCGTCCGTTTAGTGGATTTTAGAGGTTTTTTTAGATGTTTTTTTCTTCAAACTGCGATGCGCGTGTAAATACTTACCTCGTATATGTGTAATTGTTGCAAAACCATGGTTATTTTGGTTTTTTATTTATATTTCAACATAAGCCGTGTAACCACAAAAACTAACTTTTAGACGCCTGTTTAACTCGACAGTGCCTAAAGATAAACCTCTAAACTGATTAGAAAAGTCACAACAGAGTGGAGTTAGACAATAGTTAGACACTACTTAAATCTCGATTTGTGGTTCATATTTAAACACGCGACTACGGCATGTTTAGGAGTTAAACTCTGTTTAACACACCGTAAACAAGTATTAAACAGCGTTTAACTCTTAAACATGCCTTAGTCGCGTGTTTAAATAAGTAATTAACCACAAACCTTGATTTAAGAAGTGTCTAACCATTATCTACCTCAATTCTGCGGCGCGAGTACGGAAGTCGGTTCGACAAATTTATCGAATGTTGCGAGTACCGAAGTCTGATCATAAAGTATTGTAGTAGCTGTATATTCTCTTTGGATTCGACCTAGCTTTTCGATAACTTTTGTCGATTGTTTCGAGGCTCGATAAATCCCACTTTATCGATTTGAACTGTCAATTTTATCGAATTTTATCGACCGAAAGGATCCGTACTTGCGCCGCTGATGTGACATTTCTAATCATTTTAGAAGATAACGGTGACCTTATCATAGAATAAATACTCATCGTACAAGCCGTTATGATTATTTCTAATCATTTTGCTCGTGAAAGTTGTGTAGCGTTGTTTAACTTTTAGACACTGTCTAGCTAGACAAAACCACCAAAAACTATTTTTAGACGCCTGTTTAGCTAAACAGCGTCTAAAAATAGTTTTTGTGGTAACGCAGTTTTAGTTCAAGTAGGTACGTATGTACTTACTAGGTAGGTTATAGACTTGTGCTATTATCTATTCTGTGGTTATAAGTAGGTACGTACCTACTCAGTTATCAGTAAGTACATAAGTACCTACCTAAGTACTTACAACATAACACCGTATATCGGTCTTAGTCTTACTAAAAACACACCCTAAACATGTGTTAAACAGCGTCTAACTCCCAATCATGGCTTACTCACGTGTTTAAATATGAGCAACCACAATCATTTTATATCATAACTAGCTGCTGCCCGCGGTTTCACCCGCGCGGACTTTTTGGGTTCATGGGTTTTTTTGCGCGGAACCCTAGTTGTTTTTCCAAAATAAAGTAGGAGTACCTTATAACATCAGCTATCTGCCAGTGAAAGTCCCGTCAAAATCGGTCCAGTCGTTTCGGATATTACCCGGAACAAACAAACAGACAGACAGACAAAAATATTAAAAATTGTGTTTTTGTTGGTAGGTACCGTGTATACTTTCAAATGCATTTAGTAAAAAAAGCTATATTTTTGATATTACAAACAGACACTTCAATTTTATTTGTATAGATCATTTTATAGACGTTTTTATTTAGACACTGTCTAGCTAAACATGAGTCTAAAAGTTGGTTTTGTGCTAACACAATATGTAATAATAACAAATCGAATAATAATAGGTAGGTTTCTACGTAAATAGATAAGTATCTATTTACTTAAATTCTATTAATAGATTTCTATTTATTAGTATTTGAAAAAGATATAGGTAGGTAATATTATTACAAAAATACGATTTAGCCATTGTTGTACTGAAGTCAAAAATAAACACAGAACACTTCTCTAACGCAGCAAAGTCCAAATTCACAAGCATAGGTAAACATCCAATTTAGGCAAAGAAATCTGAATCCAATATAGCGGGCGGTGGCATTATCATAGAACACAATTATGATAATACGCATATCGTAAATCGTTTTACGTCTTCGGTCGATCACCTTGACCTTTGCTTGTTCGTAATGCCGCCTACAAATTATATAGGATGCCGCCGCACGCACCGGCCGGTCGACCGCGTCTGGCGCGAGACAGTACTTTGTCACAAACATCGCGGTGTTTCGTGACTTTGAAATGGCACAGCAGCACACAGCGGGCACTGTAGTGTGCGTGAGACACTTCCCTGCTCTCCCCGCCAGGGTGGTAAAATTTCCGTGAGACGCGTTATGGTTCGACTCGAAAATCGGCGCGCAAAAATGTACGAATTGGCTTCTGGTACTTGGGGTGTTACGGCAAAACTACTAAATGTATTTAGTCAAACCAAAGTTATTTGAAATGTCGACAAACTAAAGCTTGTTACTATGTTCTTTATTTTTGAGTTTTCTTAGTTCTTTTGTAATTTATTTACGTCCAAACTTGCGTTAAAATATGTGCTAAAATACAGATGTTTGAAGGCTCATTACTTTTAAGCCACTTATTTTTTTTCTGTATAATTAGCAGATCAACCTAGATAATGAAGAAATAAATCGATATTATTCTTAATTTTGGACTTAAAACGTCAAGTAGTGGAGTAATAACCCAAATACGATTGTATGGAGAAATGAACGACTCGTTTTGCCTTAAGAGGTAATGGACACAATTTCGCGACTGGACGTTGGAGAAATCCCTTTTGAGTACGAAGAGTAACGACGCGCACTACATCGTCCATACCAGGGTGAAGAGCGGTTATTTTCCCGAAACGCCACTCTAAAGTGGGCAAGTTCTGATCGACTATCATCACGACATCCCCGACTTGAACATTCTCTTGGCCACTAAACCACTTGACCCGTTGTTGTAACGTGTGAAGATAGTCGCGCTGCCAGACACGCCAGAAGGCTTGCGTTAGCTTCTGAAGCATCTGCCATCTCTCTCGAGGAGGGAGGTACACGTTTTCTAGTGGAGATTCAGGCAATGACACTAACGGACCTCCGGTTAGAAAATGGCCGGGTGTCAGTACGTCCACTTCATCAGGATCTGCAGATATCACACAAAGAGGACGTGAATTAAGTACGGCCTCGACTTTTATGAGTACCGTTGTCAACTCTTCATAGGTGAGAACCTGAAGGCCCACAACGCGTCTTAGGTGATACTTCATGGATCGAACTCCACTCTCGAATATCCTCCCAAAGTGACTGCCGGTTGGCGGGTTTAGATGCCAAACTATTCCACGCTTGGATAAGTCTATGTCGATTTCGGCTTGACGATCCAGTAAAAACTGATAAACTTCATTAAGATAACGCCGTGCCCCAACGAAGTTGGTTCCACAATCAGAAATAATCTGCCTGCACAGCCCTCGACGCGAAACAAAACGATCCAACGCGGCAATGAAGGCGGGAGTAGATAAATCGGTAACGATTTCTAGATGTATTGCTTTAACAGCAAGGCAGATCATAACGCAGACGTAAACCTTATAGGTAGGCGCGTTTCGTCTGCGGCTCTCTTTAACCGTAAAAGGGCCGGCAAAATCCACTCCAATGTTTTGAAAGCACCTTGAGGGTTGCACCCTTGGAGATGGTAAATTACCCATCAAGGGTTGACAGGGTTTTGGGTTTACCTTAAAACACGTGACACACTTGGATAATCGAGAACGGATCAAATTCCTGATGCCTAGAATCCAAAACCTTCTCTGAACAAGGGACTGTAAGGTACGTGGCCCACAGTGTAGGTATAGTTTATGAAAATAATCGATCAATAATAGCGAGAGCCGAGAACGTCTAGGCAGCAGAAAAGGATTTATCGTGGCCTTAGGTAAATGAGCGTGGCTCAGACGTCCCCCTACTCGTAGAAGACCAGCTTCGTCAATGTAAGGATTTAGCTTTTGTATAGAACGTGAACATGTTTTCTGTGCTTTAATCGAATCCAACTCATTAGAGAAAAATGCCGTTTGCTCGTGCTTAGCTAACTTGAAGAGAGCAGTGTCGAGTTCCTCAACAGCCAGGCCGGAAGTTTCGCGCTTTGAAACCCTTCTGGCATTATTACTGAAACGTAAACACCAAGCCAAAACACGCTGAACTCTAGACAGAGAAGAATGTTTGTCCAGCAACTGTGCAATCACGCTTGATTCCTCAAGGTTTGCTGCAGGGATCGCTATACGCGCTGTGGGTTTCAATTCCGGAACAATACCCACATCTACCAGCTCCTTTCGAGCAGGCCACGTCGCCGGATCTTCAGTTAACCATGTCGGTCCGCACCACCAGATTGGAGACGAAATTAACTGCGAACAGCTCAAGCCTCGACTGCACAAATCCGCAGGGTTATCGTGAGTTGAGACGTGTCGCCAATTTTTGACGCTAACTTCATCATGAATTTTGGCTACGCGATGTGACACAAACGTCTTGAGCTTGTAAGGTGGGGTGTTCAACCACGCCAAGACGGTGTTACTATCAGTGAATGCTGTGATCCTAGCAATATCAAGTTGTAGGTGAAGCAGCTGGAACACGTGATTTAAAACACGTGCCAAAAGCGCTGCCGCAAGAAGTTCGAGGCGGTTGACAGTTAATAGCTTCAAGGGTGCCACCCTCGATTTCGCAATCAACAAATGCGAGGAAGTTGTAACATCGTCTGATGATCGTAAGTAAATACAGCACCCGTAACCCTTAGTGGAGCCATCGCAAAATCCTACCAACTCAAACCTTGTCGCATTCAGGGTTACCATTTGCCTAGGTATTTGCACTGAAGGTAAGTACTGTAATTCCGAGCGAAAGTGCTGCCATTCCACAAGAACTGCATCGGGAACAGTCTCATCCCAATCCAGCTGTAGTTGCCAGAGATGCTGAATGAGCAGCTTTGCTATAAGTACCACCGGCGTCAACCAACCGAGAGGGTCATAAATGCGTGCGATGCTGGCCAAAATGGCACGCTTAGTACACTTGGAATCTACCTCTGACAGCGAGTAAGTGAACATATCTTGGGCGGGGTCCCACCGAATTCCCAAAATTTTAAGCGTGTGTTGATTCTTTTCATTACAAAATGATTTTGGAACTTGACAATGTTCAGCAGGCATATCGGCAAGGAAATCAGGTGAGTTGCTACTCCACTTTCTTAGTTCAAACTTAGCACATTTTAATAGTTGTATCAGCTCGTTTTTTAATTTTAATGCTTCGTTTACAAATGACGCGCCCGCTGTGATATCATCCATGAAGGTGTCTTCCCGCAAAATAGCAGCCGCTTGAGGCCATTGTGCACCGTGATCATGCGCGAGCTGATGCAGTGTACGAATTGCCAGATAAGGGGAGCTACTAACACCATAAGTGACGGTATTAAGCTCATATTCACGTACGCTTTCCTCCACCGAACTCCTCCACAGAATGTGTTGATATTTACGGTCTTCCAGTCTCAGATCAATATTGCGGTACATCTTTGAAATGTCCGCAGTAAATACAATTCTAGGAATTCGAAATTTTGTTATAATGTCTATTATGTCATTTTGCAGTTTCGGGCCGATGTGCACAATGTCGTTAAGTGCAGTGCCATTTGATGTCTTCATGCTGGAATCAAAGACTACCCTAAGCTTGGTCGACACGCTATCTGGCTTCAACACGCAATGATGTGGGATAATATTTGCCCCTTCTACAGGCTTCTCTACGAGCTTCATATGCCCTAAATCTGAATACTCACGCATAAAATTGTCATAATCTTCCTTCAATTTACTTTGACGAGACAGTCTCTTCTCCAGTTTGAATAACCGAATCAATGAGGAGTGATATGAATCTTCGAGAACGCCGCACGGTTCCTTCAGTAATATCGGTACTACATATCGGCCATCCGCATTTCGCTGAACTAGACTCGAATACAACTGTTCACACTTCTCGTCCTCTGGATTTGTGATTTGAACTGACGGTGGCTCCTCGACCTCCCAAAAACTCTTAATTACTTTATCGAGAGCTAAAGTCGACGCGAATAGTGTAGTTGTCGTTGACGGTGGTCGGCAAGTTGGATCTAATTTACCTGTTATAACCCAGCCAAATATGCTGTGCAATGCAGCAGGCAGGCCCGGGCCCAGATCCAAACGCTGTCCATCGTAGAGATTGTGAAACAGTTCAGCACCGAGAAGGAGTTCAACATTATTTGGTTTATCAAACTCTTCGTCCGCAAATATTAAATGTTTGCAAGCCTCTCGAACAGCAGAAGGTATTTCTACTGTAGGCATTTGATTAGTGATCGTATCCATCACAATGGGGCAGATGTCAAAGCGTGGATTGTCAGAATCACGTGGTTGTACAGTGCATGAAGTCACACCCCTAATTTGGTGTACAGTATTCTGACCCAAACCTGCGACGGCAACACTACAGCGACGCAGCGGCAGCCCTAGACGCCGAGCACAAGAAGTTGTCATAAAACAGTCTTGAGCCCCGCTATCTATGAGTGCACGAATGTTCATAATGCCACTTGGCCCTTGCACCCGAACAGTACATGTACCGAGGAGAACTAGTCCCCGAGAATTCCCTACATGCGCGCTCGTACTAGTAGAACTCATGGTAATTGCAGGATTGATCGCAGCCGTGGACGATTGTTCCGATTCGACATTAACGCTACTAGCCGGGGCTGTAACATTGACGGGTTCGTGCAGAAGAGTGTGATGTCGCGCGTTACACTTTGTGCAGCTAGATTTAGAGAAGCATTTATCTGCACTATGATTCGGGCGCAAACAATTGACACAAAGAGTCTTAGTCTTTACTACGTTCTGGCGACCCGTTAAATTATACGCATGAAACAATGGGCACTTGTAAATTCCATGGTGCGAGAAGCCGCAACAAGCGCAATCAGGAAATTTATTTGCGTTATGGTATGAAATGGCTGCTGAGTACGTCCCTGTAGTTGCGTGCTCTTCTTGCGGGTTCCCATACGGCCCCGCATCCGAATAAGGCCCCATATCCGAATAGGCCCCTGAGTCCAAGTAGGGTCCTGCGTCTAAGTACGGCCCTGGTTCTGAGTATGGCCCTGCATTTGAGCATGGACCACCAATAGCTTCCGAATACGGTACCGAACCAGATTCACAGTATACTGCCGATTCTGAGTGCGGCCCTGTCTCGGAGTACACCCCTTTGCATACCGGCGACGACGCAGAATACGCGGAGCGATATTGTTGGTTATTATTATTACGCATACGTATGTCTACGTTCCTGTTGTATTGCACGCGCGGCTGCACTCTTGGTTGACTAGCCATGATGGCTGGAACTGAAACGCACGGCTCACTCGCCTCCAGTACCTTAACATAGTCTTGTAAAAAACGTAACAAGTTATCAAAAGTCGGTATCGACTCTTTATTCTGAAACTCGAAACGCTTACGCGTGTCGACGTCGAGGTTACGAGATGCCAAATAAAAAAGCACGAATTCACCCAGATTTTCGATTTTTACCGCTTTGAGGGCATTAGCCGATTCGTACAATATACTTGTCATATTACGCAACTCATTCAAGTTACATACTTTCATAGTTGGGTAGGTACAAATCTTATCTAGATAGTTAGTAGCTAATATACGCTTATTGTGGAAACGATTCACGAGGGCCTTAAAGACTACACTGTAATTATCCGCGGTAACCGGGACACCCTTTGCTACCGACAAGGCCGGGCCTGATAGGCAAGACAACAAATAGTGAAACTTTTCTATCGGCGTCAAATTATTATTATCATGTACAAGTGAAAAAAAGGTGTCGTAAAACGTTTGCCACAATTCTATGTTTCCATCGAATTTACATAACTCAATTTTAGCCAATCTCGCTTGACCGCTCGGTTTACGGCAAGCGCCTGCGTCTACATTCGCGTCGGCCTCAAAACGCGTGGACTCGGCCGACGACTGAAAGACATTCGCGGCTACAGTATGAACGATGTAGTACAATGTGTCGAATGCTTCCACGGATTTGTAATCGATAGTCGATTTCGGATCGGCTTTAATTTTCAGCTCATTTATTTCGTTCACTACCTCTATATACTCTGAACGAACATTTTCGATTCTCTTAAATCTGCTTTTAAAGGCACCGATCTTATTTTTGTCCTTTTCAACCGCTTTTGACAAATCGTATAGTATTTGAATGTCCCGGTATATGTATTCCTTTCTAGCAGTAAGTAAAAGTAGTTGCGAATTGACGTCAACCATTTTTCCAAGTAAAAATGTAGGTAAGTATCTACTTTTTTCGGTTTTTTAATATTATGTAGGTAAGAAGTTATCGAGCACAAAAATGACAAAATTCGTATTTTAAACACTACATTAAAGTATAAACTTTGAGTATGAACTGAATTCTTAGCTTATAAATTATATTAATGAATTTGGACCCAAACATCCATAGGAAATTCGCGCTCGAAATGACCACTTTTATATGGCGGGACTTGAACGTCGTTTTTGTTTTGATCGTAAGCCCTAGGCCAATAATTAGTTTAGTGAAATAGATGCTAGTTAGATGCAAAAACTTTCAGGAGAACAGAGCACAGATAGGGAGCTTGTTTTATAAGGGAATTTGGAAACTTACCTCGGCCTGTAGGTACGCCGACCGGCTGACACTGCTCGAATTGTTTCCAGGGTTTTCAGGTAATGTCTATCACTGTCCACACTGATTATAACACTTACAAACACGTATGATGCAGATATGGTGTTTTAGTTAGATCCCATGTAGTATTGATGGGGTTTTTTATTATTTTTCAACTGCCGCGGTCCAGCTTTACTCGCAGACGCAGAACGACAGAATGCGCGCATAGATTGTGGCGACACCACGCGGCGAAGATCCGCAACGCTCAGTACCGCGGCGGCGCGCGAATTTTGAATCCTTATTTTGCTTGGCCGAGGTGTAAAGGAAGGGACAGAAAAGGTAAATACAAGCTCCGACACGCTTTATGTACTAATGGTCGTCTAAATAATCCCTTACCTTCAACCCTAGGATACGTTTAATTAAGTTATTATGCCAACTAAGGAAAATAAGGGGGTGTGTATCACAGTTTGGAGTACCTGGCTAAAGCCTGACTAAAAGGCTGGTACTTATTTGGCTGAACGTGCACAGTATTGCCAAACTTGTAATTATTTTATTCTATTTGATAACGGAGACAAGCGTGTTGTTTGCCTGATGGTAAGCATAACGCCGGCCCATAACAAATGTAGTGCCACCCAGAACTTTGAAACACAAAGGCCTGTGCGGCACTGCAGTGCGCTCGTTACCCTGAGACATTAGGTATTAAGTTTCATAAGCCCAGTAATTTCACTGGCTACTCATCAAACCGGAACACAGTAATACTTGCACATTACTGCTTGGTGGCAGACTTTACGAGCAAAGCGCTGGTATCAACCCAGACGGACACTCGCAGAAGAATTAGTCCTACCACCTAGTAAGTTGTGGGCCGACAGACGGGAAAGACCTTGAGGCCGTTTACATGACGCTGGTCACATCCGTTCTCAGACAAACCAAAGGCTAGGTGGCTTGGAAGCATCTAGTCAGCTCTACCACCAAAGGCTTCCAGACCGGGCTTGACGCAGCAATGAAGAATAGCACAAAGAAGAAGTATTCTAATGTATTGCAATTCTAAGGCACAATACCAAAACATGTAACATTAAAGATGAAATTTAATTTAGCGAGTATTTAACTCGCCAATGGTGTCAATTCTATCATTTCATACCTAAACTAATTTTAGTTTAGCTCTCTCTCTCTTTCCAATGCATAACATGAGAAAGAGATTATTATTAGATATGACGGAAATCATCATTATCTTAAGACATCACCATGATCTTAGGCCTAGAATGATTTGAATGTTGGTCCAACTGATTTTGGAAATAAAAGGTATTCGTCAAACTCTATGTTGATATCTCAAAATTACTGAGCAACTTAAACACAGATATCTCGAGACGACGAACAAACCATTTTAGATCTGTTTGTAGTGTTCTCTAGTTTAAATGCTAGTATTAAATATCAAGCAGTAAATATCAATATCCCAAGGGTCTTAGGACTAATTTGAATACAAGCGAACTGATAACAGCTACGCAAAGGGCGATGAAACTAAATGGACAGTACTTAAAGTTTACGTTTCGTGAAATAAGCTCGTATTAATAAGCATTAAAGGTCAAAATGCATTGTGACTACGCAGTGGGGCAGCGTGTACTAGAACTGCTCTACCACCGTACAGAATGGATAATAATATGATGATAAGTCATAGTTGACTTTTTTTTTTTCATGTTATTGGTAACGAGACGAGCTGGTCGTTTGCTGATGGTAAGCATAACGCCAGCCCATAACAATTGCAGTGCCACTCAGAACTTTGAAACACAAAGGCCTGCGCGGCACTGCAGTGCGCTCGTTACCCTGAGACATTAGGTATTAAGTCGGATAAGCCCAGTAATTTCACTGGATACTCTGCTCATCAAACCGGAACACAGTAATGCTTGCACACTACTGCTTGGCGGCAGACTTCACGAGCAAAGCGGTGGTAACAACCCAGACGGACACTCGCAGAAGAGTTAGTCCTACCACTAACAAGCCAATTGGCCACTATTTCATTGGGACTAAAGGGAAGATGTCGTCGAAGGTGATCACGATAGGAAATTAAAAGTAAAATAGAATTGGCTTTCAAGGGCCGGACAGGAATTCACTGAATAGGTGCTTGGCGATAGACTTCCACTTGAAGGTGGGTACTAGCCAGCCGAGCGCTATAAACAACCATATTATACTACCTTGTCATGGTTGCATCACATTCATTTTCTTCACCAAAACGTGGAAGCTTAAGGTATTTTTACATAGTCGACCTCACTATACTCTAAGCTATTATCGCTTCAGATCAGTATTAAAAATGCCGAAGCCTTAATGCGGTTTCACCTTTAACCTCAGCGGCCCTGGAGGAAATCCATAAGTGTTATTAAGTGTAATGATCCGGGGAATGTGCGCATTAGCCAGCAATCTACATTTGATGGTGATGCCGCGAATACAGGACACGCTTGAATGACCGCAGCTGTAAGCTTTGTACAGATATACATATAGTGATCACGCAATAGATTATGTGATAATATTGCTCCAAGCATGTCAAAATACATCAATCCAAGTTCTAACGTCAATAATTTTAGGGAACTACGAACAAACTCGCTTCTGCTCTTAAGTTATATTCTAGTTATTGTCTATTAAGTTATACTCTTGTTAGTGGTAGGACTAACTCTTCTGCGACTGTCCGTCTGGGTTGTTACCACTGCTTTGCTTTACATTGTGCTGCCATGCAGTAATGTGCAAGCATTACTATGTTTCGGTTTGAAGAACAAAGTAGTCAGTGAAATTACGGGGCATGAGACTTAATACCTAATGTCACATGGTAACGAGCACCATGAACTGCCGCGAAGGCCTTTGTTTTTCATAGTTCTGAGTGGAACTGCAATACTTATGGACTGGTGTTATGCTTACCTTCAGGCAAATGAAACTATCCTCACGTTATCAAATAGTATTAAAAAAGTCACAATTAACGGGATATCAACCAAAACCGTAAAAACTGTAGATGGAAAAACAGTTGAAGTTGTTAAACCTCAGGCTATTACTGCTCAGTGGTAGTGGCGTCGGCCGCCGGTCTGTATGTCGATGGTTTGAACCTTGAACTTTCAGTGATGGAAAACATTGTGATACAACGATACCATGGTGGCAGGGCATTTTTAGTGCTCGCTTGATTAACTACCACTCCTTTAACCAAGCATATATTGGTGCGTTCCGGAAGCTGCATTTAAGAGACAATTCTAATTTAAGATCAGCGTACACACCATTTTCGACTACATCTTCGCTTATGATGATGATGAACAAGTAGTCGAGTGCTAACCTGTTGAGTATAAATAGAAAATATATATCTATTTATTTATTTATTTAATTTGATAACTAATAGCTACGGTACAACCAGTTACATTAGTTATGCAAGTTTAACAAATTTTACAAACTTACAAAATCAAAACAAACTTTACAAACTTACAAAATGTCACCGACTTTCGAAAAATAAAAAATAAAAATATAAAGGCACATACATGGTCACAATCGCCTTTATCAGAAGGTTAAATATCGATTATTATACTGTGAAGGTAGGCGTGGGTATATCGGGCGAGGAGAATACCAAACTAAACTTACAAAATATAAACGTTCTAATCAACGAAATATTACAATGGTTAGATAGAGGGTATTCTAATTAGATTTAACGCAAAGACACTCCACCGAACACGTAATGCGCTTGCGAGATATTAACGGATTGCCTTTCCAAAATGTAATGGCACTGACGGCAACCCACAGATATGTAATATATTAGCGGCAACCGAATGAATCGCTCTTGACGCACACTAGCACCCGGGGTTGTGTCAGTGTCAAGATACCGTCAGCTGTCACTACTGTCAGCTACGACGTTCCTTGCCACTCCAAAATATTAAAAGCTCCGTCAAATACAACAATAAGAATAATTCAAAACAATAACAAAATATAATGGAGTTTTGGCGGGAGTGCGAAAATGTGCTGTTGTTGTGTTTGTGTTATTTACTAAAACCTGTGTTTTATCGAGTGTTAATGTATAATAATGGTGGATTATTAACCATTAAGTGTTCGTAAACGTGCATAAGTGGAAGGCAAATAGTACAAAGACGAAAAACGTGTATTTTCGTATTCTATCCAAAACTCCATAGAAGCTTCAGTAAAGTATCCACCGCTTTACTGACGCGTCACTTCGACTCGACTGCGCCTAGACTAAACTTTAACGTGACTTTGACGACTTTTACACACCAAAACTAGAGATTTATTACATATTAATATATTTTATATAACTTGACATTGGCTAAATACGCAAATCGCGTGGAGCCAAAAACCAAAAACAAAATATAAAACAAATGTCAAGAATAAAATTCAATTAAGTACTTATCACAAGTCTATAGCGGAGGTTTAATTTTGTATCGCGGGAAATAATTGTATACTTACTTAAAAAAAGCGTGAGCATTAGTTCCATGTTTGGGTTTTCTGAGACCATGATCGATGTAGGACCTGATTTTTTATACTATTTGATAACGAGATGATCAGGTCGTTTGCTTGATGGTAAGCATATCGCCGGCCCATAACAATTGCAGTGCCATTCAGAGCTGTGAAACAAAAAGATCTGCGCTCGTTACCCTGAGATAAGATCAGTAGTTACACCGACTGAATTGACACAGAGGATCCTAGCTCGGGGTCAGTTCTCTATGTATAAGATTGTAGAGCATTAAAAACAAATTTCTTGATCATACCGCTCGATTTACGGAGCGGTGAGCACAGCAACATCACTAGTTCTACAGTAAAATCGTTCTTACGGTAAAAAAACTTCAAGTTTCAATAACAAGAACCAATTTAAAATAATAACTTTTCCCGTAACAAGAAATAAATACTGTTTTAAGTCTGTAATATCATACAGGCATCGCTATTGGAAAACTTTAGCAAATAACCGTACAAAAGTTGGACAGCCTGGGAATATTATACAAAGGCACTGGAGTAACTTCACTAGAAAACAGTATTAAAGTCTTATCTGTATTTCGTAAACTTCTTTGACGATATTCTAGTTTTTTTTATGCTATTTGGTAACGAGACGAGTTGTTCGTTTGCCTGATGGTAATCATAACGCCAGCCCATAACAATTGCATTGCCACTCAGAACTCTGAAACACAAAGGCCAACGTGGCACTGCAGTGCGCTCGTTACCCTGAGACATTAGGTAAGCCCAGTTATTTCACTGGCTTCTTTGCTCATCAAACCGGAACACAGTAATGCTTGCACATTACTGCTTAGGGGCAGATTTCACGAGCAAAGCGGTGGTAACAACCCAGACGGACACTCGCAGAAGAGTTAGTCCTACCACTAACAAGAGTATAACTTCTAGTGGAGACTGTTCAAAATTTGAGTGACACAGAATTTTAATACCCATGAGGAGTGATTAGTAAAAGTAATTTCTCGACGCCTTCCATCCGACAAATGACAAGCTCATCTCGTATTTTTGTTGCATAAAAGTAATAGTTAATTAGTAAGTTCATTGAAGAGCGAGTGTGACAGAGCGGGAACTTGTTCGACTTTAAATCCGACGCACCATACTTAGTTCGAATCTCGACTCGGCCCGCACCAATGACTTATATCAAGTTATGTGCGAATTATTCAAACTCGCTCTAAAACGGTGAAGGAGAACATCGTGAGGAAACCGGCACGTTCAAGCACCACAAAATTTGAGGACATGTAACATCCACCAAACCGCACTGGGCCTGCGTGGTGGATTATGGCCCATACCTCTGAGAGAAGGCCAGTATCCCAGCAGTGGGAGCGTAAGAGGCTGATAATAATAATAAAGTTCATTGATCTGTAGAAAAGTAGCAACTAACTGGTGCGTCTCGTGACACAATGCATCCGAATATTCAAAATCATTCCCGGGAACGCTAGCTCTAACATTCGAACATCAAAGTCATACTCGAGAACCGTGACTTCATAGTTTAGTGCGCCAGCTATATTATGTCGTCGTAAACTATTGAAATGCTAATACTGTTGACATCATGCTCGAGGATAAACAACGAGCCATTGGTATTATAGAGTTGAGAATAACATTTTTGTATCGAACTTACAACGTTTTTATAAAGTTACAACGCTATTTGTACAAATCACAATATTGTGTTATATCGTTCGTTGTTCGATATTTCGTTTTGATCAAATTTTATTTGATTTCGTTCTGTTGTTATATAATTCATTATAAATTGCAAAGCTATCGTATTGTTTTTATTGTTCGTTTTGTTTTGCTATTAACCAAATTCCAAAAAAATGGAGGAGGTTGTTTGTCATTAAGGTTGATAGACTACGATTTATACATAATATAGAGCGAGTGTGGCCGAGAGGGAATTTGTGCTACTTTCAATCCAACGCACCATAGATCGAATCTCGACTCGGCCCACACCAATGACTTAGGTAACACTCGTTCTAAAACGGTGAAGGTAAACGGTGAAGGAAACCCAATTGAGGACATGTGATATCCACCAAGCCACGCTGGGCTAGCGTGGTGGATTATAGCCAGAGTATGTACTATCTCTCTGAGAGGAGACCGGTATCCCAAAAGTGGGCAGACAACATCTACATGCTTCTTTTCCGCTCTCCTTAACCCCAATCCCACAGAGTAAAAAGCCATGTTTTTATTTGGTCCGTGTTTTACATTTCATCATATGTAACAATAGTATAAGGGTTTATTGCCTGCAATGAAGATTGTTCATTTTATACACGCTTACACACTCATACCCTTGCACTAAGTTTCCCTGTGTCGCAGGTGGCATGGACACTCCGGCCGAGAATCGATCCCGGGGCTCCTTGCTTTGCAGGCAGGGTTACTATCAACGAAGCTATACAGAGACATCGTAGCAACGCTTGATAAACCATTTCCTAGCTGATTATTTAAAGCTGAGTTGAAACCGATTCGTTAGCATACATTAACGTTAACGAACAGTACCTGTATCATTATATTAATTGCTATCATTATTCATTACTTTTTAACTTTAAATATAAAGCTACGAATAATTTTCTTTGTTCTTTCTTTTGTATCCGATTGCATAAAGTCAAAAGCCAGTTAGCAAAAAGCAAAAGTTAAAAGGTTATGTTCTTAGCCGTCTATTTATGTTAGTATTTACTTGTGTTCCACCTTAGCGCAAAAACTACTCCCATAGGTGACATAATAGTATGTTATATTTTATATGAACAAAATCACCATAGCAGTAGTTACATCTAACAAGTATATTTAAAAAAAAACACGACTGCCCTAGCCAGTGTCATTCGGTATGATGTAAGGATTCTGACGATACCCCACACATCGAAATCTGTTCAGCCATTTAAAAGTTATGGTTACACATCAGGTACACTTTGTTCCGTAATCAAGTTACCGTTTTAAAAGTTTTAACTAATATCATCAACTCATTACGTTTGTAATTCAGTACTTTGCAAATCTTCTACTTCCTCGCACGTATTTGTGTTTTTTCTATTTTTTGGATTCGAGAGTAAACTTTTAAACTGTCGTGAATCGTGATCACATAGTCACTCTTTTTTTTAATTTATTTCTTGACCTGTATACATAGTCCTTAAGGGGCAGAATTCAGCGCGCCGCTATCTCGCTCGCGCATCTCAACATTTTTGAAGATAAACAATCACTTACTATAATTATGAAAAATCGCATTCGGTGAAATTGCTGACAATAACATTACAAACGTTATACAAAATTTTCATTTTGATCCATTCAAGTTTTCAAACCTAAAAATGGGATTTTATGTTTTGCCCATTTTCATGTATGAAATCTTGATCGGATCAAAATGATACTTTTGCCGTACCTTTGCAATGTCATTGCCAGCAATTTCACCGAATGCGATTTTTCATTATTATATTAAGTGATTATTTATCTTCAAAAATGTGAAGATGCGCGAGCGAGATAGCGGCGCGGCGGGTTCTGCACCTTAAGTCGCAATATTAGAAACAATTTTCGAGTCGAAGTGACGCTTCAGTAAAGCGGTGGATACTTTACTGAAGCTTGTATGGAGTTTTGGATAGAATACGAAAATACACGTTTTTCGTCTTTGTACTATTTGCCTTTCACTCATGCACGTTTACGAACTCTTAATGGTTAATAATCCACCATTATTACACATTAACAATCGAAGAAACATAGGTTTTAGTAAATAACACAAAATCAACAACAGCACATTTTCGCATTCCTGCCAAAACTCTCTCATAGTCATCGGTCATAGTGTTGCCACTATGGATAAAGTCATAATTCATCCTCCACCCTCAGTTCTTCATTTTAGCCGTAATCGGGGTGCTTGCAACAGCGCCTATATATCGGAAACTCAATCAAATGTAACATGGAAAACATTCCGTCAATATTCCGTCAAGGTCACAATAACTATATTGTGACCTTCATTTGCTAATGCCCGCTACCCGACTCAAGACAATTCTCAGTCCTGAATTGAAGCTACTGATAGAATAAATTAAAACTATGACACTAAAATGTGGTAAAACTGAAGTGCAATTCCAACTTTGTCCCGGCGAGGGTTCTTAAGTTACAGCGCAATATTACAGTCAGTTTGAGTGTAGTTGTAGATTTTACTAGAGCCTTCTCTTCTAAAACCGTGGTTTCTAAAATTTAAGAGAAATATGAATGAATGTTTCTGGCAGAAAATTTTCCAATGCTTATCTAACTAGCACTCAGTCTTAAGTAGATTGTTTTTATGCTATAGATATGTTAGCATTTGACCTCTCGCGCCTGATCTTAAGCGACAATGTGGTCGGAGAAGGCGTCGCTAATCCTGGGTGACTTGGCTCTCAAGTGAAACTGCCACATTTACTACTTACTACTCCGGTGGCGCTGCGACCCAAAAAGGATCTTGGCCTCCGACACCAGAGAATGCCACTGGTTGCGATCCCGCGCCAACTCTCGCCAATCACCAGCTTGGAGTTCGCGCAGGTCCGCCTCCACGACGTTATTCCAGCGGTACCTTGGTCTACCAACTGGCCGGCGGCCACTAGGGACTCCAAGATACGCTTTCTTGACATTCCGGTCCTCCCCCATCCTCTGCAGGTGTCCAAGCCAGCGAAGTCTCTGCGCTTTAGTTTCACCAATGATGTTAGGCTCGGCCACTAGCTGTTCTATTTCTAGGTTTTTTCTCAACCTCCAGCTGCCATCTTCTCTCTTTACTGCCACACCATAACGTTAATTTAAAAGTTAGGATAGCTATACACTAGATAATGCCCAACCATGATGCTGTACTTAGTCTTATAAGGGCAACCGTACAAGAGGCCACCGAATCACTAAAGCGACCTCAAACTGTGGACAAGACTTATGATACATTTCGTAAATCGTATGACACCAGCGCCAACTGAGCTTTCAAGGAGCCGCGACCGAGCGGTATCGACAAGATGAGACGGTGGCCGCGTTTATGGCATGCCTTCCGCACACAATCGACGAAAAACGCCGGCTTCTCTCCGCCCGCACAAAATAGAAAGAGTTGGGCCTAAGCCCCCGGGTGCCCCTTCTGTGAATCTGAGAGAAGGCCGGTATCCCAGCAGTGGGAGCGTAAGAGGCTGATAATGATAATGATACCTAGTCTGTTAGATATTACATCTGTCCTAAAGCGTTTTGTGTTTAACGACGTCTTGTTGGTAGGACATTTAAAAGAAATTTATATTATCAGGTAGCAAGTCGCTCAGACTTGCTCATGGGACACATTAAACGCAGCTGGCTATATCCAGTCCTTACTCTAAATCTTTGTTCTAGTTACAAAAAAATACTTTTCTAATGGTTAAACTTTTGTAAGTCTAACTCATCAAAGTTTACGTGACCCAGTCACAAAGAATTTATTATATAATATCTGAAAAGAATAAAAATCAGTCTTTTTCTTACGATGTTTTGATGACGAAAGTTTGGGACACGACGGCCGTGGGGCAAAAAGTTCGGAAAAATTAATGATTACGAGAAAATATTGAAAAAATGTCTTGTTGTTTTCTTAACTTGTTTGGTTTATTTTAATGGGTAAAAAAATAGCGTGGGGTCTAGAAAAACTAAAGGGTAAGCTATTAGAAATTATTATGGTATTAGGTAGTAAAATAATTTCTAAATTAGTTTTAAAAGTAAAAACGATGGTAACATCTATTATTAGTGTTAACATAAAAAAACATTTTAGTCGCCCGTTTAGCTAGACAGCGTCTAACAATAAACGTCAAAAATGATTAGAAATGTCACAACAGAATTGTGTTATAGACAATGGTTAGACACTACTTAAATCAGGAGTTGTGGTTGCTCATATTTAATCGCGCGACTATGGCATGTTTAGGCGTTAAACAGTGATTAACACAGGTTTAACGTGTGTTTATTTTTTTTGTGGTAAGACCCTATATGTTTACCAGGTGGCTAGATTTAGCTACTCTTCTGCGAGTGAGTGAGTGAGTGAGTACCACCACTTTGCTCGTGTAGTCTGCCGTGAAGCAGTAATGTTTTAGCATTACTGTGTTCTGGTTTGATGAGCAACATAGTCAGTAAAATTGCTGGGCTTATGAGATTGACTACTTTTACCTTATGTCTCAACGTAACGAGCGCACTGCAGTGCCGCGCCGGCCTTTGTGCTTCAAAGTTCTGGGTAGCATTGCAACTGTTATACTTAGACCGGCGTTACGCTTACCATCAAGCAAACGACCCGATCGTCTCGTTATCAATTAGTATAAAAAAATCGAAGATGTCCTAATTACCCCTTTGTTACAAGGTCTTCATTTGATTACTTACTTGTCTTGCTTACTTGTCGATAAATGATGACGCGTCCAAGAATAAAGGATGATTGCCTAAAAGATACAAATACACTTGTGTATTGAAGAAACTTATGGCGACCGGGAAACACATGTTATTCTTATTCCAGCACACGTTCGCAGCTTTTTCCGCTCGAATATTATAAATGTGCATAAAAGCGCTTTTGTGGGTTTGTTCTTATGTCAGGGCGTACCGGAGCAATATGTTACTGATTGACGTGAATTTATTGGCCTTTGTCTTTCAAAGTTCTGAGTAGCACTGCGATTTAGGCGTTATGCTTTTTACTGCAATAAAGAAACTCACTTACATACATTCATGAACCCTGAAAACATTACACTCCTTTTTTGATCAAGTTTGTAAAAGCAACGGTCACAATCCGATTAATAGTTTCGGAGAAATGCGTGGACAAACATACATACAAACAACTATACAATTTTGTATGTTTGCTTGAACGTTATTGATTATCATATGTGAATATATTGCAGTTCCAATAATACTACATACATAGGTGTGAGTCGAACATTTAACGTCATTTTATATGTGAATATGAATATAGATTAAATTTTATGTATTATCTGCCAGAAACAGATATTTGGTTCAGCTAACATTCCAGAGAAACCAGGAAATAAAGAAAGAAGAAGATATTTCGTTCGCTCGGTTAATAATTATTATACTACCTAGGAAAAAAAAGTGAAGCTAAGCAATGGAAATATAAATATTTACTACAATATGTAATTGATCGGATCGGTAACACATTATGGCGTCACTAATTGATCTCTCATCTGTCAAGAAGCAAATAAAGAAATGGAAATGGGATCATGCCTACTTAACGTTTGTGTGTATGTGAATGATTGTTACCATATAACTTCGGAACTACTAAACCGATTTTGATAAAAATCGAATGTAGTTAGTTTAGATTCTGGACCAACACATAGGCTATAAAAATATATACAACGCGAGTGAAGCCGCGGGCAGAAGCTGCAACGATAATTCCCTGCCTTGTTTCAAAATCCTCATTGCCTAGTGCGAGGCAATAGTACGAATTCCCAGTCGAGCCGACTACCGAATCTAGGTTACAGTAAATACCTACCCTCTGTTCAGCACCAATAACAGGTTCGTGTTCTGGGAACTGGAGCGGCTTCGGCAATCTGTAAATCAATCGGGGGTGAAGCCGCATGTTGGGGTGAATGGCGGAATGGTTGCGTTAATAGTACAAAGCTGTAGACCTCGGTTTTTAATCGAATAACACTATAACATACGTTTTTTGTTTAATATTTGTAATTGTGATGTTGACTCCATTTTTTTATGATGCTAATCAATTCGTTTTCTCATGAAAATCAAATGTCTATATCGAAAAAACTGGAAATCGAATGCTAACAACGTCAAAAATGAGATCCAAAGTCAGGCGGATCTAGTGAGCGCTAAAACGCCCCATACTAATGGGGCTTAACGCGTGACGTCACATGACCATTGACCAACGTGGCCCGTAAAGTTCTACTAAAACACATATTTTGTTGATTTTGGCCGTGAAAAACTGCGTTTAAGTAGGTACATAGTTGTCATACATTTGTTATTCATTATAATGTAGGTAAAGAATCTGATAGAATAGTATAAAAAGTAGCCTATGTTACTCTCCAATTCATAAACTATACCCATGCTAAAAATCAGATCGTTCCGTTGCTCCGTTGCTGCGTGAAAGAAGGATAAACAAACCTACAAACACACTTTCGCATTTATTATAGTACGGATTTTGTATTTTCTGAAATAAACAAAGATTAATCGCCTGTCAAAGTATGTAAGTAAGTAAGATATATAAAAACTTAGCTCTTTAGGTCTAAGAAAAATAAAAGATAGGTAATCATGCCTATAGCTCACGAAGTTAGACTTGTTGATAACGAAACAATTTGTCTAAGTAACGAAATAAGACAAGTTTTTTTCCAGAAAAGTTAGCGAACGAGTAAACGACCATAAAGGCAAACTGCTCAAACTCGCAAGCTGCGTTTAACTCATATTTAAGTTAGGAACTGTAACTCCGTCAAAATCGTTAAGCTAACGCAAAGTTACGCTTCCTAACGTCATAACTTAGTAAAGCTTAAGGCGCTCCTTTAGATATCATTCTTTTGTATTGAAATAAGGTTGAAAATGGCAATGCGTTTTCTTTTAGTTGAAGGTTATTTCGTAGTTTTATAATTAAGAAAAATAGACACCCTAAATTTTAAATATTTTTACACGTGTTTTTAGATGATTAAATTTCCTTTTTTTTGGTTACAAAATATGAGGTTTGTCGCTCAAAATATTAGGCATTTCGAGGCGAAAGAAATTTTTCGGGGATTTTTTTCTATTTTTATACAAGATTTCTATATAATATTTTATAGATAATTCTTTTCTATAAACACTTGGCTATACAACTGTATTTTTTGCTTGTAGGTAATATCTTTTAAGGTAAAAGGAGACTTGTGCGATGAAAAACAGGACTTTTTCAGAAGTTTTGGTTTAGCCACACCTTTAGTTATAGCTTCTCTTATGTCCTATCTAGAGTAAATGATTAGAAATGTCACAACAGAATTGTGTTAGACAACTGTTAATCCCTACTTAATTCAGGATTTGTGGTTGTTCATATTTAAATACGCGACTAAGGCATGCCGAGGAGTTAAACACAGGTTTAAAGTGTGTTTAATTTTTTTGTGGTAAGACCGTTAATGTCTTAGGGTAACGAGCGCAATCTAGTGCCCCGCAGAGCTTTGTATTTCAAAGTTCTGAGTAGCACTGCAATTGTTATGGACCAGCGCGAAAACGCGCGATATCGCACATAAGCTTATGCTTACCATCAGGTAAACGACCTATTCGTCTCGTTATGAGATAATATTAAATAAAATTAGTGAATTTAGTGCCGTCTATTTCAATCACTACTACTACATTTATTGGTATGTTCACACATAGATTTAACTAATAGCTTCATAATTCCGCAATAACGCGCGCTGTTTAGGATTCAATGGCTATCAATTGATAGCTATTGAACCCTAAACAGCGCAAAACATTTCGGGGAATTCCTGGAAATGGCTCTTCAAATAAACAATAACACGTCGTTATGCAGAGATGATATTCATCTCAGTTTGAAGATTCGGACACAGATAGATAGCTAGTCGTTATTTGTACACTATGAATAATAATTGAGTACTTAGTGCAAGGGACGTTTTATCGGTTTAAAAGCGAGGATTTGTTGGACTATAGTGGAGATTTTCTTAGTTGTTCAATAATGTAAACAAACTCTATGGCTCACTAACCAATGACAAAGATAGAAATTCAAATTTGAATTAGGTATGTCATTGGTTGGCGATCGGATCAATTTTGGTGACATTGGTTGGCATCCACTGAGTTTGCTTACATTGTTGGTATAGGTATTGAAATTGAAAACAAGACAGTAGCTACATCGAAACAACTACATTATAGTACAATCTATACAAATAAATAAAATTGAAGTGTCTGTTTGTAATATCAAAATAATAGCTTTTTACTAAATGCATATGAAAGTATATAGGTACGGTACCTATAACAAAACAACCATTTTTTAAATTTTTGTCTATCTGTCTGATTGTTCCGGGTAATCACAAAAATGGCTGGACCGATTTTGACGGGACTTTCACTGGCAGATAGCTGATGTTACAAAGAGTAACTTAGGCTACTTTTATTTTAGTAAAAGAATTAGGGTTCCACGTAAAAAAATAAAACCCTTTAAAATTCAATATCTCCGCGTGGGTAAAACCGTGGGCAGCAGCTAGTGACGTGCTTGACGGCTCCGTAGCTAAGTTGGTAGTAGCCCTGCCTGCAAGGCGAGGGGTCCCGGGTTCGATTCCCGGCCGGGACGATTTTGTGTAAGCATAAAGTTTGTTCTCGGGTCTTGGATGTTTGTGATGTATATCTGTGTGTGTCCATGCCACTTGCGACACAGGGAATCCTAGTGCGGGGGTATGAGTGTGTAAGTGTTTGTTTGTTTGTTTGTTTTGTTTAGTATAAAATATACCTTTACACTCAGTATTCTTTCTAGAAACTTTAATCTATTTTTACAAGCTTTTATGTAACTTGCAGTGTATGTATGTAGGTATGTTTGTTTAGGTCTAATCTTGCATGCTAAATTTGACCCACTATCTCGTGGTTCGATTGAGCCAAAATGTTACATACATATGTAAATCGGATGACAATACAATATAATGATGTCACAGAGCTGGTCTGATAATGGAGCCGGAAGGTGGTCACAGGAACTCTGTAACGAAACGACATAACCCCATCGAGTTTGGGCTCGTCTGATTTTTCTTTACAAGTACTCTGATACTAGATGATGTCAGGGCGCTGATGATAGAGCCGGAAGATGGACACGAGATTAAGTTCTAATAACGTATTTTAAAAAAAGATGGTCTGTAAAAAATATGTTTTTCCACAAAAACTTGTTCAGTTTGTGGTTGTGCTTTCCACGCGATGGCGGTGCTGATCTAACGGTCCAACTGCTAAATAATGAGCTAAAACAAAGTGTAATTTGCTAGGGAAACAAAGTACCTACTTGCGTGGGATGCCACACGCAAGCATCCCCCATTCCATGGAGTTTTTTTTTATGTTATTTGGTAACGAGACGAGCTGGTCGTTTGGTAAGCATAACGCCGGCCCATAACAATTGCAGTGCCACCCAGAACTTTGAAACACAAAGGCCTGCGTGGCACTGCAGTGCGCTCGTTACCCTGAGACATTAGGTATTAAGTCTCATAAGCCCAGTAATTTCACTGGATACTCTGCTCATCAAACCGGAACACAGTAATGCTTGCACACTACTGCTTGGCGGCAGACTTCACTCACAAACTGGTGGTAACAACCCAGACGGACACTCGCAGAAGAGTTAGTCCTCCCACTAACAAATTAAAAATCTACCACCTATCGATATATTTCGACAGCTAACACATAAGCAATTCTTAGTCTAAGCTCAACTTGCTCACAACCTTTGGCCTTATCGTCACTGCTCTGATAGGAGTCCACCACTACACAAAGCGCTTACAATAGGAATCAAAGGCCCCTTTAAAGCACAAAAGCTTTTATTTGCAAATAGAACTACCTAGCGTGCCCTCAACCACTCTGTATCTCTGACCACAGGAATTATCGAATAGTGGGTTTTACCTCTGATAGTACTAATTGAATTGTTGTGTACCGTACTGACACAATACCGGGAGAGAGAGAACATAGAAGGGACGCGAAATGGCAGGCTAAATGATTAGAGCATACGTCACCCGTCAAGGAAATATCAAATGGTTTCAAAAGGGGAGTCTTTTGAAACCGTCTGATATATCCTTGACGTGGATGAGACATCATCATCATCATCCGATTTAAACGTCTAGCATGCCAACTATTAAGGCGGGGCTAAAGCAAAACATCCGAAAAAGTCCTGTTTTTCGTCGCACAAATCTTCGTTTTCATTAAAAATTACAAGCAAAAAAAAATACAGTTGTATAGCCAAATGTTTATAGAACTTATCTGTAAAATATTATACAGAAATAGCCCAGAATCTTTTAAAAAAATCGCAGCAAAGACCCCGAATTTTATACCGCAAATTTAATTTAGACCGTTTTCTTTTGTCTCGAAATGCTGAATATTTTGAGCGACTACTATCATATTTTTTGTAACAAAAAAAAAGGAATTTTAATCAGCTAAAGACATAATTATGTAAAAATATTGAAACTTTACGGTGCCTCTTTTTCTAAATTAAATAAAAACTATGAAATAACCTTCAATAAACGCAAACTCATCGCCATTTTCAACCTTATTTCAATACAAAATAATGATATCTAAATGAGCGCCTTAAGGTACTCCTTTAGCTATCATATATCAATCATTAGATAGAGAGCAAGAACTGACACTTAAGTGTCACTTCTCTCTGTTTTGTGACATCCAGTATGAATATTGGATCCCGCGGCAATGTAGTGAATTCGCATTGCTAATCGATAAATCAGATCGCTCTTCCTATTTACCGGTTTGTGTTGTGCACTGTGGTTTCGCTCAAACAATCGTAACGGGTGATGTGGTTCGACCCGTACAATATAGGTACCTACGTTAATGTAATATGTGTGGTCCGTCTGATTTAACAATCGGTTTTTTATTGTATTTTCCGTAGAGTAAATGTGTAACATTCCTTAAATTGGTTTCATTTCATTGGTTTTAGCTTGTTGATATATCATTTTCTAGTAGGTACTCGCCTAGCTAGCCACCCTAAAGTGAAAACCTGATACCAAAAATCCTGTCATTTTTGTAGCAGCGAAACTTTTTTCTATTGCACAAATATCTTTTATGTTATACACCGATCTCGAATATATCAAGATTTCTGTATCGCGAGAAACTTTCTTACACGGCAACATTCACGAAAAATCACTTGATTTTTTTCCTTTAAGTAACGTTAAAAAGCGAACACGGCAACATTTTGCAGCGGGAAGTAACGACAGTAACGAACTTACCTTCAAGTCTGACCCAATAAGTCATCGACGCGACATAACATGACACGGGCAACGTCAGCACTTTTCAAGAAAACTGTTCAGCTTTTATACTTAACTTGATACTTCCTGGTTGGAAGTTGGAAATATAGTTTATTAGGGTCAACTGTTTCAAGATCTGTTGATGTAAGATCTCTGGTTCATTATCAGCCTTTTACGCTCCCACTGCTGGGATGCTGGCCTTCTCTTTGAGAGAGCCATAATCCACCACGTGGGCCCAGTGCGGCTTGGTGGATGTCACATGTCCTCGAATTTTGTGGTTCTTGAACATGCCGGTTTCCTCACGATGTTTTCCTTCACCGTTTTAGAGCGAGTGTTAACAATCCGCACATAACTTGATATAAGTCATTGTTGCGGGCCGAGTCGAGATTCGAACTATGGTGCGTCGGATTGAAAGTAGCACAAGTTCCCGCTCGGCCACACTCGCTCTAGATCTCCGGTTACCTCTCGTTAAATTGTATAGTTGTTATATAATGTCAAAGTGAATACAAATACTAATAAGTATGTGTCGTTGAATATCGTGACACACGCTGTTCATTTGTTTTATCAACGAATGTTACAAGACTGTTAATTAGTGTACACACTAAAGAGTTATCTAGCCAATTGAGTAGATAAACCTTTGTTATTTTCACAAACCTTTTACTTAATTAACAAAAACCAATCAAGTGCATGGCAACGATTTTTGTAGTGTTTATTAGTGTTATCTCAAAAAAGTTTTTAACACAAAATAACCATGGAAATTTTCTTTGAGAATTTCTACTGTATCCTAAACATGGCTGTGAAGCGTCTAGACCAAAGAGTTTATAATATTATTATGGAGTGTTGGATGGAGAGAATTAATTCGTTTTTTAAAGCGGTGTTTTACAAATTTTTACGTATTATTTAACTAACTTTAGGTTGATTGAGCCGACGTATAAAACTCATAAAAAAATATTAAAAATATTTGTGCACGCGAAAGGAACGTAATGCAGACCATAGAGGCTTTTGCATATCAAAATAACAACGCTTTTGTATCAAGCCTCGATTACGAGATACTCGTAATCCCCGCTGGATTCAAAAGCGATGTATATAGCGTAAAACGGAGCAGTTGTCACTTTGAGCCCAGGCAGGGAGTGAAAGAGACAGCACTATCTGGCTGTATTGTTGTTCTTGTCTGTTATGTGGATTTTTGACGGTTTTACTACAAGCCGCGCGTGTGCTTGAAATACCTTGTAATCCGCACTTATTATTATTTTGACAGCAAAACGCAAACATGGATAAGCGTGTAAGGCCGGCTTTTCGAAAGTAGGGTCCTTGCGTTTGTTTTCTGATTTATTCGAGGGCCTGCTTGCAAAATCTAAAAATGTGATCCTCAGTTTTTAGTGTGATGATTGTCATAATTTATTATTTGTTTATTCTGATCTTTAGTCGTAAAAAGTATAAGCATTTATGTCGTACTTTCAACGAAGTTGAGTCTCATGTGTAACGCCGGTGCTCTCAATATTTTATGACAATCTGGCGATGTGAAAAACCAGACGATAAAATCTTTTTTTTACGTGCCTACGTGGCATGATATTGTAATACTTAAATCCGAGCCAAATATTGCTGAAGTACTTATATTCTCTGCGAAAACACGAAAAACAGAATTTAGAAGTATGTTTCGTTTACCAATTTACATTGCGGCTTTGCGATTTTTTTTATTTTTGACCTGTTCTTTCTATACGATAAAGTTCAATATGTTTGCATTCAGCATTTAGACTCTTAACAAATGGAGTGTTAAAGAATAGATATCTGTGTCTACAACTCTACATGTAATTACCTCGAAAGCTAAGCTAGGTTTTAGATTTTATTTATTTGCAATTAAAATACATGGTACATATATAGAAAACCACACAACTATAATACACTCAGTGTAAACAAAGAAAAGATATCTCTGACTTTTAGTATACACTCGAGTGTCTATGTGCACACGGGTGTCCCTATTGTGTAACATTTATTCTGACACGATAATTAGTGTCAATACACTGGCTCAGTGAACACGTTGTGAACAAACGTCTCTTGCGACAAGTAAAAAAATTTTTATCTGGCATTTTGTCGCTACTTCTGTCGTAGCTTATGTAGTTCCGGAGGGACAGGTTAAAGTTATCGAACATAAGTGTAAAATTAAAAAAAGAGTTACAGTCCCTTGAGGAAATGCCATAAAATATATAATAAATTACCGGAAGATCAAACTATTAAATGGCAATCAATTTAACACAAAACTGTGCAAGTGGCTATTACAAAATTGTTTCTATAGCAACTTTAAACTTTAGGTGACATAACTAATAATGACAATTTTAATTGTTTTTTAGTTTGTTAATTAATGTTATTTAGTAACGAGACGAGCTGGTCGTTTTCCTGTTGGTAAGCATAACGCCGGCCCATAACAATTGCAGTGCCACCCAGAACTTTGAAACACAAAGGCTTGCGCGGCACTGCAGTGCGCTCGTTACCCCCCTGAGACATTAGGTATTTAGTCTCGTAATCCCAGTAATTTCACTGGCTACTCTGCTCATCAAACCGGAACACAGTAATGCTTGCACACTACTGCGTGGTGGCAGACTTCACGAGCAAAGTGGTGCCAAATATTTGCCTGCTTGCAGGCTGAATACTGTGACTTTTTTTGGAACATCTGATGTGTGTAATAGTATGTATTCTTGCAAATAAATGTATGATTTGATTTGATTTGAAAAGGTTTCAGACTGATGATTGATAAAGTTTTGATTGCATTTGTATACAAAGTACAGATAGTGAGGACGCAGTTACGGATCTTATGAAAAGAGATTGGCAATAGCGAGGGGAGCTGTACCTACCCTGCCCGCTGCATAAATGTATGAGAAGAACAGTCTTCATTGAAGATGTAGGTATTGCAATTTACTTTCAAATGCTAGGGCAAAAAAAATGTAGTAGAAGCCGAGAAGCCTATCTGCTAAAACGTTATGTAGTTTGATCTTTGTTTATATTCTGAGACTAATCTTTCAGGGTAACGAGCGCATTGCAGTGCCGCGCAGGAACAGATCTGTGTTTCAAAGATCTGAGTGGCACTGCAATTGTTATGGGCTGGCGTTATGCTTACCATCAGGACAACAACCCACTGGTCTCGTCATCCAATTAAGAAGATAAAATTTAAAAATTTAAAATATCCCGGTTTTTTAATCATAGAACAGCACAAGTAACTAAGTCAAAATCGGTCCACCCATTTACGAGCTAGGATGCTACGACAGATTATACAGTAACACCCCTCCTTTTTCGGGGCTTAAAAAATAGATAGATAAACTCTTTCATCGAGGGATAATCAATGTAAAAACCATATAAAAACACTACGAATAATGGCACCTCTATTGACATAATGACATCTCTATTACACGACTGCCCAAAAAAGAGTGCAATGTTACAGGATTCATGTATCTATATATGAGTTTCTTTCTTACTCCTTTATCCACATAACTTTTAAATGCCTGAACAGATTTGGATGTAATCCTTACACCATCAATACTGATACACTGTGGCTAGGACAGTCGTGTTTTTTTTAATTATGCTTGTCTAGTAGCACTTTCAAGTATTTTTATTTCAAGCATCATAACAGAAAAAGTAAACAACATAAACTAAAATAACTAAATAAAATACACACTAATTTATTTACAATCTTAATCTAATAATCCGCTACCAGTAGGCAACGTTCCCAAAATGCTGGCCGCATTGCCACGTTGAATGGCAATGCTTAATCTTTGACCCAAGTAGAGGCCAGCATTTTGGTCACGTGTGGCTTCGACCAGACGCCCTGAAAGTTCTTTAAAAATTCTATGAGCTCCAGGTCCCCACGGTCCAAGTGTTTCAACCCCAAAAGGCTCAAATATGTAACTGCTATCAAGACTACTATCTGCTTGTCTTGAATTAAAATAATGTAAAATATACGCGACTAAAGCCCGTTCATATTTCGATAATTCAATTATTCCAGCCGTTCTCAAGAATAACGATAGACAGACAATAGATAAACAGTAATTGACGTACGCGTATCAGCTCGACATAGCGTTGCGATATTTTCAGCTCAACACCTCCGTTGTCAGCACGCTTAAAGCTGGTCGACAGCTCATTGACGGCCAGCTGTCATTTATTTGACAGCATGACGTCAGCAAGCATGTCCATGTTTATGTTATAGTGATGTTTTATTTCATTTGTAGAAGACTGTACCTACAATTATTTTTGGCGCATCACCTGTAGAGAAAATAAGTTTTTACACACTTTCAAATATCATTTAGGGACGTCAGTTAATTATTGTTGATGGTCCTTCTATCCGCACTAAGTGTTTTAATTTGGCATGTGTAAAACGCACTTATAAGGAACGGAATTATTATCCTCCGTCAGAATTATATTTTTTTATGTTATTTGGTAACGAGACGAGCTGGTCGTTTGCCTGATGGTAAGCATAATGCCGGCCCATAACAATTACAGTACCACCCAGGACTTTGAAACACAAAGGCCTGCGCAGCACTGAAGTGCGCTCGTTACCCTGAGACATTAGGTATGTCTCATAAGGCCAGTAATTTCACTGGCTACTCTGCGCATCGAACCGGAACACAGTAGGTAATGCTTGCACATTACTGCTTGGCGGCAGACTTCACTCACAAAGCGGTGGTAACAACCCAGACGGACACTCGCAGAAGAGTTAGTCCTACCACTAACAACCGTTACCAACTACTATAATTTTACACTAGTGGATTTCAGTATTTTATAACACAGTCGTTTTCCTACGGTCGCCTTTGACAATGGCTGTCATCAATAAATCAAATCCAATCAAATCAAATCAAATAATTATTTGCCAAAATACATGAAAATTAGGATCTTAAAATTAATTGTTGGTACAATTGTTATAAACTATTGTTTAGTTTTGTACGGTCTTCGTCAGTGATCATTTTGCGACGAAACTATTGTCATATATTCATCATCAATCATCAAATCAAATCAAATCCAAATTTATATTTCCATGGGACTTACCACAAAAAAATTAAACACACATTAAACATGCCTTAGTCGCGCGATTAAATATGAGCAACCACAACTCCTGATTTAAGTAGTGTCTAACCATTGTCTATAACACAATTCTGTTGTGACATTTCTAATCATTTATGATGTTTATCTTTATAAGCTGTCTAGCTAAACAGGCGCTTAAAAACGTTTTTTTTTGTGGTAACACTGCATCTTGGCAAGTGTCATCATGATATCATTTACCATCATTTCAACTAGACTAGCGTATCATCAAAAAAAAAAATTCATAACAGTGAGAATTGAACCGGCAACCGAATGATAAGCTTATTAAATCACTTCTCCACAGAACATATTTTATTGTCTTAATTACATTTTATATGGCCTCTCGGCATTGAGATATTTCAAGATTAATGTTGGAATTAACTAAGGAAATTCTCTTTGATACGCACTGTTACTAAACAAAACGAAGGTAATTGTGTATAATTTAGATTAATTACGTCAAATGAAATTACTTGCTTTTTTAACTTTGATCATGATTAATGTTTAGTAGAGTGTCTTGTTTACCAGACTTCGGCACTGCAAAGTGCATGAAGATACAATTTTATTAGTAAACTATAAGCTGCTGCCCGCGGTATTACCCGCGTGGAGATATTGGAGTCTAAGTTTCTCCATATAACATCAGCTATCTTCCACTGAAAGTCCCGTCAAAATCGATCCAGCCGTTTCGGAGATTACCCGGAACAAACAAAACAGACAGACAGACAAAAATTTTAAAAATTATTTTTTATTATAGGTACCGCATATATTTTCACATGCATTTAGTAAAAAGCTGTTATTTTGATATTACAAACAGACCCTTAAATTTTATTTATTTGTATGTATGAATAGATAATTGTGTTTGATAGCTATCTATCGTATTAGGGCAACTTTATGGCCTGATTACTATTTAAACACTCTCTAGATATTGAGATTACGTAATACGTAACACGAACACAAAAATTCGAGGACATGTCAAATCCACCAAGCCGCATTTAGTTCATGGATGGATACATGGCTCATCTCAGAATTCTCAAGTGTTAGTGACTGGCGAGCAACCGGCTGGAGAGAGGATAGAAAGTATAAATTTAATGTACAGCATCTTGTTTTTAAGGCAAAAATCCTACTTTTCGTGTTATTAAATTCATCAAACGCATTCATCCGAAAAACATGGTGACGTGGAAAACAATTCTTTCCATTTTACGCGCCACTCCTTCCGACCTAGTAACTCTTTTGACCCGGCTCTGCTCAACGACTCTTCAAAATTGGGAACTAGAAAACAGAGATATTTTTCTGTACTACATTCTTACCTATTTAGTGTTAGTGGCAGGACTAACTCTTCTGAGAGTGTCCATCTGGGTTGTTACCACCGCTTTGCTCGTGAAGTCAGCCGCCAAGCAGTATTGTGCAAGCATTACTGTATTTCGGTTTGATGAACAAAGTAGCCAGTGAAATTACTGGGCTTATGAGACTTAATATCTAATGACTCAGGGTAACGAGCGCAATGTAGTGTCGCGCAGACCTTTGTGTTTTAAAGTGACACACAGTTGTTACGGACTGACGTTGTGTTGACCATCAAGCAAACAAGCCGCCCGTCACGTTATTCAATATTATAAAAAAGATGGTAGGTTATTCGTCAAGCGGTGATCTTGGTATGTGCATGCTCGGTGCGTGGTTCATGCTTGATGGAAGTCCATCGATGTGCGTGAATGAGCATGTAGTTGATGCCTAACAATTGCACTGTCTACACTATCACAATGGACTCGATCATGGCACACAGTTATAGGTACTGACCAAAGACTATAAATCCTGTTGACTAATGATACAACTTCCCCTCATACGAAAACGAACTATTTAAATGCACTTCTCGCCACTGCGAGTACGAGTGCAGACTTATAACTTATCGATATTCAATGTATACTTTACAATTAATATATATACTATTATTAATTATTTTGGAAAAATAATAACCTTTCGTTTGGATTTGTTAACCGACTTCGAAAAAAGAGGAGGAGGTTAAATGTTCGACTGTATGTATTTTTTTAAGTATTTTAACTGATTTCTCCGTCAATTGTGGACCGATTTTGAAAATTATTTTTTTTGTTTGAAAGTGTATTATCTCAAGGTGGTCCCATATACATTTTATGGAAGAACATCTAAAGATGAAAAAATGGCACTTGAATTTTTTCATATATCGCGATATTTTCATCGAAGTAGGTTCCCGGTTTTTTTAAAGTATTTCTGCTTTTTGTTGTTAGATTTCCAGACATCCCAGAAATAAAGGAAAGCGAGTGGATAGAAGCGACTCAAAAAGAGAATTGGTTCCATACATCGCAAGTCATGGAATCCATTCAGTAGCTTCGACGTGATGCGTGGCCAAAATACAGACAGACAGACAAAAATAAAAATACAGCTTTGGCTTCAGTATAGATAGGAGTGCCATCCAAAAAAAATGTGACCTGGAGTTTTATTATAAGTAGTATTATAGATTAATTTATAAAGTAAGTATGTATTGTCTAGGTTTTCCATATAATAATTTATTATTAATCGTATATGTCAGGGAATCAAGAATGCGATGCTAACTACCTATTCAATTTTATCGATATTATTCTGTTCAGTAGTAGTCGTACCACATCACTAAATTACGTCATCCAAATGATCGGCCAATTGCAAGCATAGAATATTACCTCGCCCCCTGCCCGCGCCGGTGCGATATGTTTGTATGAGGAATTGTGTTCATGAGCTATCAACAGGCTAAATAATCTATGGTACTGACAGTGTCAGCTTGGTTTAAAGGAACAGAGCTGTTTCGTTATTTAAGTCGAATATCCTGTTCATTGTGACTTCGTTCGCAGTCGCATTTCGTCTGTCTGTAATACCTATACAGGTTTTCAAACTGTTTGAAAGCTTCTAGATTAAAGACTGATGAAATGAAAGAGAGGGAAAGAGATGGTTGCTTGATTCCCGATTAATTTCCTCCTTGTTACAGCGGAGCAAGCGGTAAATCCAAGAAAATTCGCCGAGTGTCTGATCTTTATTTTACTACACCCATTTCGAATTAGTATTCCGTTGGCAAAACTCGCCCAGTGATGTGATCTACGAAATTTACAAATAAATGTCACAAAGAAGTTCGTAGCTTCCTTAACTTTCCAGTTTCCGTGGCATAAGTTTGTGAGGCGTGTAATCCGGGCTGATTTTGCACTGTCAGCCAAATAAGTTTTTTATTTAGTTAGCTTTGGATAATCTTACCTGATCTCAAGTGACAATTTGAGTTAGAATATGGACTAGCTCTCTAGTGCGTTTGCCAAAAGCATTGGTAGGTTTGGTTCCTATTGATAGATTGGACTCTGACCTGATCTTAAGTGACGATGTATAGTCGAAGATGATACGATAAATGAGAACTCTCAAGCTGACTTCCAAAATACAGCGTTAGGTCTTTAGTGACGAAATTTTCATCCTGAGAGTGGTAGCTAGTCAGTCGAATAGTAAAATGTCCCACGCAAAATGTTACGATTGCAGCACGATTTTTTCCCACACCAGCGGCGCAAGTCGGTTCGATAAATTTGTCGAAACGAAAAACTCGATAAATTTATCGAATGTTGCGAGTACCGAAGTCTGATCTTAAAGTATTTTAGTAGCTCTATATTCTCTTTGGATTCGACCTAGCTATATTTTGATAACTTTTGTCGATTGTATCGAGGTTCGATAAATTATATAAAAAGTCGATAAAACCCACTTTATCGATTTGAACTGACAATTTTATCGATCAAAAAGATCCGTACTTGCGCTGCTGCTTCTTTTCATTGTAGAATACGGATCGACGAGCGAACTCAGTTAGCATTATCGTTTCAACAGTTTCCAATACCTAGTACCTAGAAAAACAAAAACATTGTTATGTATTCACTCCTGCCTCAGCCTGTCTGGCCTTCACTTTTTTACTTACGTACCAGTTCTGTTTAGAATTTCAAGTGAGCGTTTGACCCTTTGGCGTGTACTCTTCCAGTTTCGCAGTCTTCGAAATGCTGAGCCGTCATTGGCGACGGAATGCATAATGAATCGGTGGAATCAGTGAGAAATGCCTACTATAGCGTAGAGAAGATAGGCAGTAGGATTATCATGTTTGTTGAAATAAAATTGTCGCTTATTTTTTAACAGGCTTCGAAAAAGGATGTTATCAATCCATCTGTATTTTTTTGTGTACGTCACTCCATTTCTTGGCCATTTGTATTTTTTTCATGAGGGTATATCTCAAAAGTGGTGATTAATATTAGTGTTGCCAATGATATTGTGCGTCTGTGGGTGTCAGATTACATTTTTTTCAAGGATAAAAATGATGGAAATTTTATTTTATTGGACATAGCGCGGACTTCAGTATTTCCCACGAGTTACAAGCAAAATATAAACTTTTACGGAAAGTTCTTGCCAAAATACAGGTTTCGTAACCTGAATATTTTATAACTTTGGCAGCTATTCTGATAGGAAATGCAAGCATTGCAGTGTTCTAGTTTGAAAGGTAGAGTAACCGGTAAAATTACTAAGTATACTGCGAATCTTGTGAGCTTGATGTCTGAAAGTCACGCAAGGCTGGCCGGCGTCACGATTTCAAAGACGATTAGCTTAACCATAGTCCATTTGGCAGTCACTGGTGTGTACCTATAGCTGATAGATCGATAGACTTCTGTAGTGCGTAAGGGTTGATTCAGGCAGCTTGAGACATTATGAAAATTAAAAATAGAGTTTGATCTGTGTATACGAGTATATAGGTGTAGTGCAGTCATGTTTTCGCCGATGATATTCAAAATGTACGAAAAATGTTGTCCCCAACTTGTGGTCGCGATAGTGGCCGCGTTCGTTGGTCCAATGTGGGGCAGTATTTAATCATCGATGAGGTGTAATATAGTGAATAATGCTATACTTAAATTAGAACTGGGTCTCGGCAGCTGGTGGTAGGTAGGTAGGCATGGCGGCAAACTTTCAATTTGAGGATGGTAGCTAGCCAAACGAGAATAGGCTTCTTCTAGGCAACATCGTCGACCGCATCGTCGCTTAACATCAGGTGAGACAGCGGTCAAAAGTAAGCCTATTCCAGATAGAAAAAAAATAAAAACACTACACAATGCCCTACCACGATAAAAGGGATAGGCAATTAGGATATGGGACTGTTGGACATTATCCTTTTTTATAACATAAAACCCATTGATGTTGAAAGTAAGTTCACTGTATTCGTCAAACTGTGGCATGTGCTTCTTTCCAACGTTATGCTAATTTATTCAATGTCTGCGAACAGTTTAGAGATTCTGTTTTTACGATGTCGATATCAATTTGAGCAGTGAATTTGAAGGCATTGAGCAACGTTTCAGAATGGTTGAGCAGCGTTTCAGTAACGTTATAACGCTTTGGATCGTTTCGCAATAACGTTATTGTACGGTAACGTTTCGGCATTTTTTGGAGATATGTTTAAAGGAATTGAAGCAAATTGATTCAGTTACAGGGTTTTAAGAGCAATATATCGTTTTGCCTTAGCCCAGTGCTTCGCAGTAGGGACAACGTAGCTTCCTATATTTTAAAATTTTAAAATTTGTTAAATCGGATCAGTTGTTTCAGTGATTAGCGGCAACAAACAAACAAACTTCATCTCTTATAATATTAGTAGATATTCATACTTTACAATATTGTACACATTTTCAGTGAATGATATAAGACAATACTGAATTACAGACTTTTTTTATTAACTCTCGATAGGTCTCGATAGCTTTCCGAGGCACAAAAAACAATACCTGTATTTTTACTCACAAAAAGCTAGAACATCTAAAGTACAACATATTTTTTCAAGTGTCATATAAAAACAGAGCGAGTTCACAAGCCAAACTACCCTCCAGCTGCAAGCTTCTACATCCCCAATTGTTGGACTGTATATAACATAGGTTATAAAAAATAGAGCTCACAACGTCCTCTTTGACTCTGGACAAGAGAGTAAAGTTTTAATGGACTTTGGCAATGATATCATGGTAAAGTGTTCAAAACGAGAGTGAACAGGTATATTCTAGGTAAACGTGCTACATCGTCGACCGCATCGTCGCTTAACATCAGGTGAGACAGCGGTCAAACGCAAGCCCACTTGCAATAAAAAAAATGTGAGTCTAAGGAATATAAAAAAAAAAACTTTCGTTCGTTCTGTCGTTTCGTGCTTGTATAGTAAAAAAAATAACCACACTCGCTCTAAATCGGTGAAGGTAAACATGACGAATCCCACATGTTTAAGAATCAAGACGAACATATAGGTAAGTAGTCTGTAAAGACGTACTACGCCAACCCCATGTAAAATGGGACAAGGTCAGGAAGAAGTAGGCTTGTAAGTCAAACAATCTGTATCCCACGGCTTCTTCATAGGTACGCAATCACCATCCCATTTCACCTCAAAACCTTAATCATCAATACCTTCTAATTTTCAGTTTAAATATAGAACTTGGGGCTTTAGTTGTATTTACAAATGTGATTCAGTCAAATAAAAACAAACCATTACAAACAAAGAATAACAATGACCCAGAAACGCGACTGTAATCTAATAATGGAAATAAAAATATATCGCCCAATAAAGGAGGAAAATATCCTTCGAGCAGCCAGGAGCGTATCCAGGGTTAATTTCAAGAGTTCAAATTGTCCCACAAAAATAAGGATGCCAATTCAAATTCAAATTTCTTTATTCATATGGGCTCGAAGAAAGCATTCATGAAAGTAAAAAAAATACTGTGAATAATCGTTCCAAGTAGGTATAGATCAATTCAAAAGAAAATTCGTGAGCATTTTGCGCACGATTTTTTTATGCTGTGTTTTTAATGTTAAAATTTGTCTAAATGTTACAGTAGTCACCAGGGGGCTCTTGAGCTTTTCGAAATAACAAACAAGATAATTGTTTCAGATACATCATTATGAGTTATTATTATTAAAATAAAATTACAGAAGATGATTATTGAAGATAATAAATTAATACTAATGAGATTTTACCGTGAAATTGGACATAGTTTCATTATTGTAATTTAACTGAGTTTTAATAGTATTTGACTTAAAACCAAAAACCATTTCGTAAACAGAAATGTACTCCAAATAAAAAGATTGTAACAATCTAAATAGGACGTCCTCCAGCTACATGGAACGACAACATAATTAAAAATGGAACAACTTAAAAAACGGCAATTTAGTGACCTTTGATTCCTGATTTTGTCACGGCATATCGGAGAGCCGAGAGTTATGTATCAACTGGTCGGTCAACAACGTCTCAAATCCCTTTACTCGTGGTGGTAAAGAGTCAGCGAGCTTGGGTAGCAGAAAAAATAGATACTCTGAGTACATCTTCTTTCACTCTGGGACAGGGGACAATTTGCCGACCTCTTTAGACCACGTGGTACCCAATAATTCGTCTCGCTGGGTCAAAGCGGCGATCTAGTATTGTGATGTAGGTTATATGGGACCAGCCATGTTAGGGCCAGTACCACCAGACCCGTGCTAAAGTATACTCATAGCAGCACCTAAGTGTGATGAGGAACACCTTAGTATTTTATTTAGTAGGTACGGCATTATTAGCTGGAATGCAGGCAATGCCTCCACGATAGAGCGAGATATTAATATACCTGAGCGTCCTTAATCCGTCCACGCTTTTTGGGACCATGGGGACCCCGAGAAAAATTCGATGCTCAATAGCGTGTAAAGTCGAATAATACATGCTGACGTGTATTTTGACACGCTTTTATATCACCTTTGGAAGCGACACCGATTGTCACTGTAAGGGAGGTTTAATGGCGGAATGTATAATAATAATATACGGCGCTTCCGTGGGGAAAATGAAAATGTGTGGAATATAATGTAAACAAGCTTAGCGTGTAGGTAGGAAGTGATTAGGGGTAAAAGGCGTCATATTTTTTTAATTTATCGCTTAAACAGAAGCTGAATATATATAAATAATTATCTCGTACTAGCTGCTGCCCGCGGTTTCACCCGCGCGGAGATATTGGATTTCATGGTTTTTTTTTGCGCGGAACCCTAATTCTTTTTCTAAAATAAAAGTAGCTTAAATTACTCCTTGTAACACTAGCTATCTGCCAGTGGAAATCCCGTCAAATTCGGCCCAGCCGTTTCAGAGACAAAAATTTTAAAATGGTTGTTTTGTTATAGGCACCGTATATACTTTTATATGCATTTGGTAAAAAGTAGTTATTTTGATATTACAAACAGACGGTCCAATTTTCTTTATTTGTATAAATAAATCCTTCAAGTTTAAAATAATCAATGTGAAAGTTTACGCTGCCCAGAACAGCTGCGACCGAACATCCGAGACCTAGAGTTATCACTGCCTATTTGTATTTACCCAATCAAAGTTTGCCCAAGATAGTTTCCACACTTTCGTTTAAGAGGCATGCCATCGACAGGTGGTAAATTGAATTTATAAAATACTATTGTGAGGTTCGGAACGCAACTGTCTCTGGATAGAAGCTTCCTTGCTCTCTCTAGTCGTTGATGGCGTGCGCTAGTAAAAGTGAACTAACATTAAAACTGCATTTGTTAATAAATCAAAGGTGTTATTATTGGAGATATCACAAATATAATGCAATGTTTGCCTTGTAAGCTTAACACCAGCCCATAACAATTGCAGTGCCACTCAGAACCTTGAAACACAAAGACCTGCGCGGCACTGCAGTGCGCGTTACCCTGAGACATTAGGTATTAAGTCTCATAAAAGCCCAGTCCCATAAAAGCAATTCTGCTTATTAAACCGGAACACAGTAATGCTTGCACATTACTGCTTAACGGCAGACTTCACGAGCAAACCGGTGGTAGCAACCCAGACGGACACTCGCAGAAGAGTTAGTCCTACCACTAACAAAAAGTGTTATAATTCCATAAAATATTTTATAGAAATTCACTTTATAACACAGTATTTCACTAACATAAAATGTAGCCTGCCAAAAGGCAAAATAAAGTAGGTATGATAAGATATGATAAGTTACTGTTGTATAGTGAAAATTGTAGCTAAAACAGGGACAGTACGGGATTATGACGGCTCCGTAGCTAAGTTGGTAGTAACCCTGCCTGCAAAGCGAGGGGTCCCGGGTTCGATTCCCGGCCGGGGCAGATTTTGTGAAAGCATAAAGTTTGTTCTCGGGTCTTGGATGTTTGTGATGTGTATCTGTGTGTGTCCATGCCACCTGCGACACAGGGAATCCTAGTGCGGCGGTATGAGTGTGTAAGCGTTTATTATTTATTTATTGTTTATATGCAAAGGTAGAGACCACTGCTGACGACTGGGCCTTTTCCTCTATTTCGCGGGATCGCGGGATCCGAGCCGAATTTTGCTGAATATTTTACTAACTTTAGCTCAACGTCCTATAGAGCACAGATGGCGCACTAACTTAGTTAAGTATTTACGGCTGAAACAGGTTCTATTAGCTTGCCGTCCTTATTTATTAAGTTAGGTAGTTTTTACTTAAAATTTTAGTCTAACTTGGGAGGTAGGTACCTATACTAATTTTGTAAGAAGTGTTTTTGACAGGTTTTAAAAAGGTTTTTTTTTTATATTTGATAGATTATCGTTTAACCATTAACTCACCTGGACTAACTTCTGCCCGTGATTTTCACCCGCGTTCCCACAGGAACCGTGCATTTTTCGCATTTATAATATTACTCCTTTAAAAAAAAGCGTAGCAGAAATGCAAAATTATGTAGCAACAACACTGCGTACCTAAAAATATCCAAAAAGCAGCAACATTGTAAAAGTATGGCGTCATCGCACGTCATTTTTGACAGTTTTGACAAATAATAAGCTGGGTTGTCATCTGACAAAAATTTTTTATTGTCTATGGCTACCATTCCATAACCACGGTTTTCACCCGCGTTCCCACAGGAACCGTGCATTTTTCCGGGATAAAAAGTAGCCTATGTTACTCTCCGGTCTATATCTAACTACATATATGCTAAAAATCACATCGATCCATTGTTCCGTTGCTGCATGAAAGAAGGACAAAACAACAAACACACTTTCGCATTTATAATATTAGTAGGGACACGTCTCAATATATTTCGGTATATTAAGTTACATCTCTCTTCGAAAATGTTGTTCGAAAAGTTCCTGTAAAAGAACTTGTGCGTGAGTCGAGACTTACACCAGTCAAATGAAGGAAATATTACATTACGTCACCTGCCCTGTGTGTCATAACTTTAAGAAAGAATGTAATATACTCGTATACATTCCGGGATTTTATGTACAATGTATACGTTGTGTAATTACACAACCTGCCGTAACCGTGTGGTGCTGCCGTATGGAGAGTATCATAAATAAGCTTTTTTTTTATACCAGAAAATTTACGATTCCTGTGGGAGTGAAGCAGCGGGTAGAAGCTAGTTAACAGTAATTTGTAATATGATTGTAATTTAGTTATGATCTTTTTTTTTTTGACACTGTAATTTCAAACTTTGATTTAGTGTTTTGTGTCATTTTGTACTTATTCATTAATATATTTTCAAATGTGACTGGAATTTTATTGGTTTTACTGACTTATTCGTTAGTAATATTTTTTTAAATAATTCTATATTGTGTTATAGGTGTAATTGTATTGCACTGCATTGCTGCTGCAGTAAATAAACTTGAAACTTTGAGAAGTGCTTTTTTTATAATAACGCTTGAATTATTCCTCATTATTTACAAAAGAAGCAGGCGTGGATATAACGGCTTCGGTTTATGACTGAAATAGCATCCAAGCTTTATTTATAGGCAGTGAAACAAGGTAAGTATCTCAATAAAAATGCCGAATTATTTTGATGTACCTATATCAATAAAAAATGGTACGCGTATCGCGATAAGCGAAAATATTTGATGTTTGATTTATGTGATTCGTCATTGAGGTCAGTTATAGCTAAATAATTGTGCGTGAAACATTATTTATTTGCGTCAGTGCAGTGTTCAACTCCAACGTTTTATTCTTCTCGTACTTATTATAAAATACTAGTGACTGGCCCGGCTTCGGACGTGTAGCCTTTGGACAGTCACAGCAGAAGTACCTCTTCCATGAAAATATTTTGATTTTCTTATTAAAAAAATCCAGGATAAAAAGTAGCCTATGTTACTCTCCGGTCCATAAACTATAGGAATGCCAAAAATCACGTTGGCCCGTTGCTCCGTTGCTGCGTGAAACCTACAAACGTCCAAACACACTTTCGCATTTACGATAGTACGGACTAGCGACCGGCCTGGCTTCAATTATGAACTCAGTCAGTGAAATCAGGGTAACGAGCGCAATGCAGTGCCGCGCAGGCCTTTGTGTTTCAAAGTTCTGAGTGGAACTGTCATTGTTATAGGCTAGCGTTGATCTCACCATCAGATAAACGACCAGCTCTCTATCCAATATTATAAAGAGCTAGGTTTAACTCATGAACCAAGGTTCCATTCATAGCTTAAACATTAAATCATTAAAACGAGCATTTTGACATAATTATGCTGTCACAGCTAGCTTCATTTCTATCCATCACGTGAACTTCGTTTATTTGACATTTGGTGAACTGCGACCTTAGGCATCTTTACATATTTATGATATATTACTCCCGTCTCCCACTATCAATTTATTATAAGCGTTGACTGCAAAAGAGCAGCTTATGAGCAAAATCACATTGCCCAAACGCCTACACACCTGTTCAACCAGATATCCATTGAATAGAAAGTACACCAAGGTATTTATGACCACTTGAACTGTCTATAAGACTATATTTTTGTCGTCCTTAGTGGTTTTCTAAGTGGTTATTTACGTGTACCTATTATTATAACATAAGTGATTTCGTTTTGTTAGTCCGCTTGCGCCACCTGAGTTATCTTATTTAACTCGAGATAGTTGCTAACACGGGACTGGATTACCATTTTGTCTTGCGTCTTTAGGTTCTTTTTTTACAATTTTAATTCGCTGGAGGATTAGTTAATACAGCTTTTAGCGCAAGTGGCCTTTATTGTCTATACAAATATATAAAATTGAAGTGTCTGTTTCTAATATCAAAATAACAGCTTTTTACTAAATGCATAATATGAAAGTATATACGGCACCTACGACAAAAACACAATTTTTAACATTCTTGTCTGTTTGTCTGTTTGTTCCGGATAATCTCCGAAACAGCTGGACCGATTTTGACGGGACTTTCACTGGCAGATAGGTGATGTTATAAGGAGTAACTGAGCCTACTTTTGTTTTGGAAAAAGCATTAAGGTTCCGCGCAAAAAATAAAACCCATGAAATCCAATAACTCCGGCGGGTGAAACAGCGCCTATTTTTAAAATATAGGTCCTAGGTAGTGTACTTAGCTAGTGAAACACGTGGATAGATCACAGATTATTGATGTGAATGTGTTAGCTAGCCAGGTGGACGCTTGAAAATCCCTTACCATGATGCATGATTCAACGGTATGATGGAACCTTAGACAGGATGTTGATGTGCCTCCTACCGATCCATCATTGCGTAAAGACTCGTATTGAATAAGAATAATTTGATCAAAAATTGTTTTTGTAGCTAAATTAGACGTAGTATATATTATATAGTTAATAATTAGGCCAATAACCATAGACAATCACCTTATCTACTTTGAAACTTCTTCAAATTCCTACGCTCATAGTGCAGTTCGTATAACTTTAAACGCAGCACAAGTCATTTGCTATGAACTAAGTTCCCTCCCTGACGTTGTTAAACAACTAATAAGTGAGGCGCGGCAGTGCGGCCAAGTTGCGGGGAAATCGAGTTATTGCTTTATTACTATTAGTGATTTCATATGGGGACCGAGTTTTCAATGATAAAAATAACTTTGTTGTGGGAGGGCTAACTATTCTGCGAGTGTCCTTCTGAGTTGTTACCACCGCTTTGTGAGTGAAGTCTGCCGCCAAGCAGTAATGTGCAAGCATTACTGTGTTCCGGTTTGATGAGCAGAGTAGTCAGTAAAATTACTGGGCTTATGAGACTTAATACCTAATGCCTCAGGGAAACGAGCGCGCTGCAGTGCCGCGCAGGCCTTTTTGTTTCAAAGTTATGGGTCGCACTGCAATTGTTATGAGCCGGCGTTATGCTTACCATCAGGTAAATGACCAGCTCGTCTCGTTAACAAATAATATAAAAAAAACTGTGGGAGAGAAATACTGCAGGCATCGTCGTGGAAATTGGCTCAAATTTCTACTAAGACCGTTCGCTTTTGATTATGTTTGCTGCTAAGTAAATAAGAAAACAGTATTGTCGATGTGTTTTGAAATGATTGACTACCATAATTATACCATAATTATAATTAATTAACGCTTTTCTAGCTAAACTGTATAAAAATTATGAAAAATCTCTTGAAATGTTTTGCTGCCTAAATATAAGCGTAAATCTCTAATCAAATTACCTACGTCTTTTCAAATCACCAACAGAGACATGGCAGCTTAATTTGCTAGCTTAATTTAATAATTAGAGCCTGAATTGTTTAATTTCATGACCCCAACCTTATGTTTGTAGAGTTGTAATTTATCATTTGAATCGTAAAATACTGTACACATTAAACTGTGTTCCATTAACAAGTCTCTCGAGCGTCAAAATAAATATCATCCAAATTCGGCTTCAAATTTTCAACTCTAATTCAAGTCCGCAAAGTTCAAAGTCCTTTGAAAAGTAACGAATACTTCATTAGCAATAAAACCACGTAACTCGCGTTTCATTCAAAGCGTGCATTCGTTCTTTGTCGTTCATTAGATCATAGCCGTTCATTCACTCGTTCGCTTGAACGGAAGAGCAGTGCTACGTTGAAGCAGCGCAAACGAGGTGTTTAACTAACGCTCTGTGCTTTCACATACTTACTGAGATATTTAAATGAAAACTATGTCATTAGTAGGTACAGAAAATCAAGTTCGTTTTTTTATGATGCAACATGCAACTGTAGTAATAATGAAAAAAAAAAACACTGAGTAGTATTTGTATAGAGAGAGGCGTTGCGTTGTGCTCCGGGTTGTGTGTTACGACCTGCTCAGTTTGGATAAGACCTCACATACCACAGGTTTCACCACGCTGCACGCAACCATCTTTCCATTCGCGCGACACGACGCTTAACGCTACGCACATTGCCCTCCGTTCTTCCTAAACGAGCCCTAAGGGGCACCTTAGACGCTCAAGCAAACGTACGTTTGCTTGTCAGAATAACAACGCTTTTGCGTCAAGCGCAGATTTCGCGATACTCGAAATGCGCGCTTGACGCAAAAGCGTTGATATTCTGACAAAGAAACGTACGTTTGCTTGAGCGTCTAAGGTGTCCCTAAGGGTCTCTGTCTCATTACGCTACGGATTTTAAGTCATCGCTAGTCACCTCTGAACGTTTTGTGTGATGGAGCTTGGTGAATGTCATTTGTTTCGTAGTTGATTGAGCGAAATGTTTTATGAATCACTTAAGTGTGTCACTCATTTCACATTCACACATTTTTCAATAATTAAATAAATGCCAAGCGTTGAAAGGGTTCTTAATAAGATAAAAACAAAATATAAATAATAACTTAGCCGTACTTTTTTTATATACTATTTGGTAACGAGACGAGCTGGTCGTTTGCTGATGCACATCAAACCGCAACACAGTAAAGCTTGCCCACTACTGCTTGGCGGCTGATTTCACGAGCAAAGCGGTGGTAACAACCCAGACGGACACTCACAGAAGTGTTAGTCCAACCACTACACTTTGCCTGTGTAGGAATATTTACAGGCACTCTAATCATTAAACATTTTAATCATAAAAAGTTTATAATTTAATTAAAATGCGTGGTTTGGACATCAATCGTGTAATTAAGTACATACTAATTTTGACTAATCTTTTTTTATGTATGTTTAAATGAGTTAATCTTTCTGTCCCCCAGCCCATCACCCCCATAGGATAATTAGATTACAAATACAAATTTAAATATGTTTAAGACCTAATTTTAAATCGCTTCATTATTTCGTTTTCTTAAGTCGTCTTCTTTCGTTAAGGGTTCTGCTGTTATTATTCACGGTGGTTTCAGACTTAATTACCTAACTTCCGTATCAGAGCATGGATCATGTTCTTTCTCGTCATATCAAGTAACGCGAACCGAATTTAATTTTGGAGCTTGTTATTAATTTTCAAGGAAAGACAGAGTGCTTTATAATTTGAAGACTAAAGCCAGCTTTCGCTCACAAGTCAATATCAACGACGTTTCGATCAAGTCGTATTCGAAGATTGGAGTAGCTGATATCAGAGAGCCTTATATAGATAAGGCTATCTGATATCAGCTACTCCAAACTACAATACTACAAATAAATAAAATTGAAGTGCCTGTTTGTAATATCAAAATAACAGGTTTTTACTAAATGCATATGAAAGTATATACGGTACCTATAACAAAACAATCATTTTAAAATATTTTGTCTGTCTGTCTGTCTGTCTGTTTGTTCTGGGTAATCTCCGAAACGGCTGGACCGATTTTGACGGGAGTTTTACTGGCTTATAGCCGATGTTACAAGGAGTAATTTTGGCTACTTTTATTTTAGAAAAAGAATTAGGGTTCCGCGCAAAAATTAAAACCCATGATATCCAATATCTCCGCGTGGGTGAAGCCGCGGGCAGTAGATTTAGTAATAAATAGAATTAATTCAATGCCCGTATACTTGTACCAACGGTCCGCGCAAGTAAGTACTCCTCCAACGCTCAACCAACTGAACTAAAAGTGTGATAATTTCAAAGAAACGGCTACGAAATATTTACCATGTTTACCTTCATATTTCATACACGTGTTACTGACTCTGACAGCAGAGTCACTTATTAAATTTGGCAGTAGAAGAAAACGCGTTGGCGTAAGTGGAATTTGAACTTACTTCGATGAAGAATGAATTATTAATAAGCAGCTGGAAGTGTTGGCGGATCTGATGAAAAGTTGATGAGGCATAAGGACTCGTGACAGGTACACTTGACGTAGAACGTGCGCGTAGAACTTATGAACAAAGACAACGGCTTTAAGAGAGACGCCAAGTTTAAAACAGTATTAAAGTGATTATTCAAAGATAAAAAAGTTTGTTTTTTAATTTTTTTTTACGCTATTCTACAATAAGAACTTCTAAAGAGTCCGCCTGAAGATGTATTATTAGATGCTGTGCCCGCTTAGTACCACTGTTTAAATACTGCGAATCATTTTGCAAGCATTACTTTGTTTGGATACCTACAGGGTCGCGCTGGATTTTGGATTTAAAACTTGAAATGAACTGGGTCTCAAGTACAGCTGCCAGAATATACTGATAGATGTTTATCGATAGATTTTCAAGTTGTATATGGTAACTAGCGAACACGAAAAAATGCGCGAACACCATTCAAATTGAATTACAGTATATTGTATAGAACTGTAATTAATTTTTCAGTTATTATGCGTTATAACGCGTATTTATTAACCGTCAACAGTTTAGCGGACCATCTGTTCTTAAGTGAGTGTAGTCATAGGAGGTAACCTGATACGGCGGGCTCTCAAATGCAGCTGGTGGTAAAGTAACAGGTGGCGAGAGTTCTTTCAATTTGAGATGCTAACATGGTGCTAACATCACCAAAAGCTTTGTATGATACGAAGCATCAAGCTTCATATCACCTTATCTTAGTACTGTCTGCACGCCGCGTGATGGTCACCACCTGAGATGCCTATGTAAGCGGTGGAACAGGGGAGGTAGAAAACGTAAGCTGACACAGTCTGCCGAACAATCGCGCACGCGTCTTCCTGCCGCTCACGTACCTCAAGCGGTGACTAGCACTTGCACGCAGACTACCACGCTCCATAATCATTAGCCCTACTTCCCTATTGACCTCTTTCTCACAACACCAGCTAAGCCTATAACAATCGAAGGCCGAACGCAACCCTTGTGACAACACACCGTACCGTCTCCGATCAAACATTCGATTCCAGAAATAAGCCAAACGTATACTTGCAGCGCAAACATACGCTGGCAAGGCGTTGACGTCATGCACTTAAGAGATTCGCTGTGGACATAAACAAGCTGTGCGCGCCCTAATTAGTGCCCGTGTTCGGGAATCAACGTTATGGCTGTTTGATTTGGCAGTAGTATAGTTATAGACATTATGAGGGTCGAGTGTCACGCCGCACGCGCTTAGATACGTGCTATTTTTTGGTAGTGAGTTTAGCTTGTCTTTTGCCTGATGGTAAGCATAGCACCAGCATATAGGTAACAATTACAGTGCCATTCATAAGGTGCTACTCAGAACTTTCAAATACACAGTCCTGCGCGGCACTCCAGTTTCCCGTGAGACTAAGAGAAGAGATTTAAGGCTGAGATGCAGAGACGAATCTAAGCGTGGACTCACGCTTCCATACGTCAAAATTCTATACAGTTTTGACATATGGAAGCCAAAGTCTACGCTTAGAATCGTCTCTGAATCTTAGCCTAAGTCTCATAAGCTCAGTCATTTCACTGGCTACTTTATAAATCCTTAAAAGTCCTTGCATTAGTTTCCCTTCAACCACGATGATGTGGTCAAAGGCGGTGACGCAACCTGAACCGGCTCACCAGTGCAGCTGTCGGTAGACCGATAGGTGCACCGAAACAGATTTTCAACATTGAAAATATTTTTAAAATTTTGCAGATTTTTAGTCTAGAACAACTAAAAATGAACGTGATACCTACACAAATCGTTGCGCTGGTGAGGATACTGATAAACGGCAACAAAAGTGGAAAAAAGGCAAAAATAAATTCCCCGTTCTGTTTCTTTCTAATCTTTATCCCACAGTCACAACAATACATTGAAACTGAATATTGGCATCGCAGTTTACAGAACTTTGAACTTTATTACAAGCTATTGTGTCGTCACTGCTACTATGTAGTTTGACTATTCCATCAGATCTCGTGTCTCCAATCGCCAATGATATTTATGAGATAGTTTTTATTGTTCACAGCGTTTTTCTGTCAAAAAAGTATTTGAAGAATAATGTATAGATTGTGTTCTTATCTATTACTAGCTTCTACGGCATTTTTTTTCAAAATTATTTCTACTCACCCAGATAGACACTTTTTTTGTGCTATTTCGTAACGCGCCGACCTGGTCGTTTGCCTGATGGTAAACATAACGCCGGCCCATAACAATCGCAGTGCCACTCAGAACTTTGAAACACAAAGACCTGCGTCGCGCTGCAGTGCGCTCGTTACCCTGAGACATTAGGTATTAAGTCTCATAAGCCCAGTAATTTCACTGGCTACTCTGCTCATCAAACGGGAACACAGTAATGCTTGCACATTACAGCTTGGTGGCAGACTTCACGAGGAAAGTGGTGGTAACAACCCAGACGGACACTTGCAGAAGAGTTAGTCCTACCACCTGATCTACTCATTCTGTATCTACCTACTCCACTTTTAGTTTGTTTATACCTAAGGAGATAATGGTCGTTAACACTTTAGTGTTTACGACCATTGTCTTTAAATAGATTTGATGCCTTTGATTGCAGGTGGCTGATACTTGTATTTTATAGAAATTTCATCTTCTTTTGTCTATACAATGTTATTGTAACCAATAAAATAAAATGCGATGATTTAAGAACAACTTGTAAGTTACTTTACTATTAAAATTTTCGTGAGTATCACGCATTATAAATTGTTAAAAACCGGCTATAACTCACGTCATTTGTCGATATTGTCGACCTAGATTTCGAGCGTGTCCGACGCTCTTCCTCAGGGAGTGCACGCAGTGAGATCGCAACGACCACTGTGCGTGCACTCCCTGAAGAAAAGCGTCAGACACGCTCGAAACCTAGGTCGAAAATATCGACAAATGACGTGAGTTATAGCCGGTTTTTTAACTATTTATAACTTGTAAAAGTTACAAAGTTGTACTTGTTCATTGTAACTAGATGGAAGCTCTTCTTCCATTAACTTACTAAAGAACTTAGCAGTTGGAAAGCCCTGTTCCCTTTTTAAGGTTAAAAGGGACAGACAATTATAGACGACGTTAAGAAGCTAACGTACAAAGTCTAAGTGGATATGAAGCAAGAGTAAGCTTGTTATACCTTCAAATGTAGCGTGATTGAAACGACCTGAAACGACTCAACTTTGTACGGCAAAATAATGTTTTTAGCAACAAAATAAAAATATAGGTTTTCTTACAAGTAAATTTAAATTTAACTGCACTGCGCACTGCAGTGCCGCGCAGGCCTTTGTGTTTCAAAATTCTGAGTGGCGCTGCAATTGTTATAGGCCGACGTTATGGTTACCATAATACAAATGACCTGACCATCTCATTAACTAATAGAATTTAAAAAAATGGTCGTGACTGTCCATATTATAATATGAATTGGGTCAAATCAATGAACCACAAAACCCAACCAAATTCTCGCAGTAAATTAGCGTACTCTTCGAACCGTGACATAATCTACATAGAATAAATTAGAAACAGAACTCCAAAGCTTAGTAACTAGGAACTTTATAGGTATAATTAATTAAATACTACCTTTTCAGCCTGATTTGGATTTCTAAGAACTCCAATTATACCTTCTCAGAGATACGGTTTCACAATCAGCTGATGAAAACTATAAATGTAATTAAGTTAAATTTCACGGAGAGTTAATTTTCAATTGGTAAGCAATACAGCTTTGACTAAACTTATTAACGTTAGAATATAAGTATCTGTTTGTATACCATTGAATAAACAGACGAGCTGGCCGTTTGCTTGATGGTAAGATACACTCATAATGCTAGCCCATAACAATAGCAGTGCCACGCAGAACATTGAAACAGCAAGACTGTTTCAATGCTTCTCTATTCTATTATCTTTGTTCAAAAATGTGGAAAAAATTTAATACGGAAAATTAAGAATTCGGAAAACAATCATTATTTTTAAACTTTCGCGAATTGAATGCATTGTATTAAGACAAAAACGGGTCTCTTCGTGCACAAATAAAATCAAATTATAATTTTGACTAACCTCGACGTTTCGATCAAGTTGCATTGATCGTGGTCACGAGAAGACTTATATTTTGATTTTATTTGTGCGCGAAAAGACCCGTTTTTGTCTTAATACCAAACAATCATTCTCTTCATCGTTTTAGTTTTTCTTTATCATCGGCGAGTACTGTAAATCCGCACAGACTTGTGAGCTAGAATTCACATGATTCAAGCACTGACGCGTCAGATTGACAGTCGCACAAGACCTCGCACTTAAACAAAACAAAAATAGATCCCGCTCAGGCGCTACTAAATTTAAAAAACACGATCCAAAATTAAAACATCGAATTTCAGTCTAACAAAGCAACTGTTCAAGTGTAAAGCTGTTATTTGATCACTTTCTTTGATTCAAGTACTTTGTTATCTTAGACTGGATGATATTGAAATCAAGACAAGGGTGGAGCTAGGACGGTATCTAGGGGGAAAGCTCAACCACGTCGTCACCTTATCGCTAAAAGCGATTTCTAGTGACTTCTGGATGGAATTGACGAGGAGAAAATATTGGAAGCAGTTTTTTTTTTAATTTGCAAATTTCCATTATATTGACTACCTATACGCTCACAACCAATTTCTGAGGTTATTTTTTTATCCTAATGGATGACGAGGCGAGCTGTTCGTTTGCCTGATGGTGAGTATAACGCCAGCCCATATAACAATTGCAGTATCCTCCAGAACTTTGAAACACAAAGGCCTGCATGGCACTGCATTATGCTCGTTACCCTGAGGCATCAGGTACTAAGGCTGAGATTCAGAGACGAATCTAAGCGTGGACTCACGCTTACATACGTCAAAATTCTATACAGTTTTGACATATGGAAGCCAAAGTCTACGCTTAGAATCGTCTCTGAATCTTAGCCTTAGTCTCATAAGGCAAGTAATCTTACTGACTAACTTTTTCATCACAGTACAAGCATTACTGTGTTGTGGTTAATTACTGCTTGGTGGCAGACTACACGAGCAGTGCGGCGTTACCCACAGAAGAGATAGTTCTACCACCTGGTAGGTCTGGTCATAGGTCTACCTTGAAAGTTTTCTTTAAAGCTAGTTGCCCCCTCATTATATTCATGCAATAAAATGATTGCTGGCTTCTTCTCGCTGAACATTTTAATTAAATTTTATAGCTTGGTTTAATTAAGAAATATTTCTAAGACGAGAGTGAAGACCAGGAATGTTCCTTCATCTTACTTTTGTTAATTATCTGGACAAGACGTGCAGGGAGTAGTGTTATAAAACTTTGGTACTATAGTAGATAAAATGTTAAATCACAGAAGAGAAAAAAAAAGAATGTCCATTCATCAAAGAACTTTGTGACAGAGGGCTGAATGTGGTTTTTTTCCACTCCCACATGCGAATATTACGCTAGAAATGTCGTAAAATGAACATCAAACAAAGTTTAAAGATTTACTTCATTAATTTTAAAAAAATGCGTAATTTGCTTACTTCAAGATTAAATAAAAAACAGACTTCAGTGAAAATATTGTGAAATTTCTCCATTTTTCCTTTCGTAGGAGTGGCATCCATATACTTACTTATACTTATACTTATTTATATAATAATTGCGAAAATGTGTATGTAAGTTTGTTGGTTGATCCTTCTTTCACGCAACAACGGAGCAACGAATTGACGTGATTTTTGGCATAGATATAGTTTATGGACCGGAGAGTAATATAGGCTATACTTTTTATCCCGGAAAAATGCAGGGTTCCTGTGGAAAAGCGGGTGAACCGGCAGGCAGAAGCTAGTCATAAATTTATACCTATCGATGACAGATCTTTCACATAACCATGAATGTATATTATATCTGTGTAATCTTTTCCCAAACCACACTAAGTACATATTATGCTAATTACATTCTCTCGGATTGCAAAATGTAACATATCACTCCAGATAATGAATGATGTCATCGAACCCTGTTTAAAGCAACTTCATCAGCTATCACTTGACTTGATACCGTCACCAACGTCACTCCGGATTAAGGCTGCGACATATGAGAGAGCCGGTAATGGTGCTTTGCATAATTAGTGTAGACACGCCCTAACCTACGTTTAGATAGATAGGGGCCTCGATTCTGGGACCAGCAACCTAAATCCTATTTCAGTTTCACTCTCTCATCACGGGAAAGGGATAGAAGATATTTGACAGATCTGAATTTAGTTTTAGAGCTGTCAAACATCTTCGGTCGTTCACAAATTAGACGCCAATAAGTGCACAAGTAAGTGGATTAATTTGACAGGTCTAATACATAATTCTATCCCTTTCTCATGTCATTACTTGGAAAGAGAGGAAAACTAAAATTGGGTTTAGGATTGACAACAGAATCGACGCTATTATTCAACTAGGAGATAAAAATAACCGTTAGATAGCGGAGAATGGTTGACAGTTGGCTTTATGCCCGGAAATTTTTTGTGTGAGTAAGATAATAATGGATCATGATATGCTTTTTTTAACTGTTTTACAGAAAAATTTTTTGCAAGTTCACTGGTTTTTATATGTGGATATATACGACATACATGGTTCACTAGCCAACTACCTAAGTATTATGAGAAATGTTTTTGCTTGAATGAATTTACAAAGACGTATAAAAGCACGCACATACAAACACACAATACACTTACCCCCAGTAATACAATATATATATATATACAATCAGGCTTGCACTGTGCGCATAATGAATATATTTTTAAACATTATAAACCTAATGCTGTGTCAATTACTCAATAAGCTGTTTCCGAAAACACAGGCTTTCCAAAGCCTAGTTTCGGGAACAACTATTCCATTATTTTAAGTCCACAGCCCTTTGTATACTTTATGTGAAATTATTATGGAAGTATAGTTCACGCTTAGATTTATCTCTGAATCTTAGCATACAATCTGAATTCAGATTATCATGTCGGGATATGTCGTAGCGCGAAAAGGATATTGAATTCATACATTCAGAACGGCAAATTTACACTAGTGTTGTGTCGAGGTGCCTAGGCCTTATTGTTTATTTCCTTTGTATTCGATATAGTTTGCTAGCGCTACGACACACCTCGATATATAGTAAACTGAATTCGGCGATATCTGATCAAAGGAGGTGATAATCTATGCACTTATGTGCAAGCCAACAAACCAACAAAAAACACACACACTTTCGCGTTTATAATGTTAGTAGGAAGTAGGAATTAGGATTATAAATGCGGAAGTGTGTTTGTTGGTTTGTCCGTTTTTCAGCAACGGAGCAACGGACCGAGATAATATTTTGCATAGAGATAGTGCATGAGCCGGAGAGTAACGTAGGCTACTTTTAATCCCGGTAAATGTGCGGTTCCTGGGAGAATCTACGGGATGACACCACAGCTAGTCTATACTTATATTATAAAGAGGTAATGTGTATTTGTATTTTTTTATGTGATTTGGTAACGAGACGAGCTGGTCGTTTGCTTGATGGTAAGCATAACGCCGGCCCATAACAATTGCAGTGCCACTCAGAACTTTAAAACACAAAGGCCTGCGCGGCAGTAATTTCACTGGCTACTCTGCTCATCAAACCGGAACACAGTAATGCTTGCACACTACTGTTTGGCGGCAGACTTCACGAGCAAAGCGGTGGTAACAACCCAGACAGACACTCGCAGGAGAGTTAGTCCAACCACTAATAAACTACGATTTTAAAAATTCTACGACTATTTATCCTGATTTGACGCGTGTGAAGCCGCAGGCAGAAGCTAGTCATATATATATGTATAACAATTGCAGTGCCACTCAGAATTTTAAAACACAAAGGCCTGCGCGGCACCGCAATGCGCTCGTTGCCCTGAGACATTAGGTATTAAGTCTCATAAGCCCAGTAATTTCACTGGCTACTCTGCTCATCAAACAGGAACACAGTAATGCTTGCATACTACTGCTTGGCGGCAGACTTCCCGAGCAAAGCGGTGGTAACAACCCAGATAGACACTCGCAGAAGAGTTAGTCCAACCACTAACAAACTACGATTTTAAAAATTCTACGACTATTTATCCTGATTTGACGCGTGTGAAGCCGCAAGCGGAAGCCAGTCATATATATGTTTAACTACCACGTACCAAATAACAGTAAGTAAAGCTATCAAAAATAAAATTGATTTGGCATGAGCTCGGCCCCAACGAGGGAAAAATTTCCTCTGGTCCCAAGACACGTAATAAATATTGTGCGCGCAGCAATCGAATGGTACAATTCCACCTGTTATAACAAAGGTAATAAATAACCTGGAGGGTCCTTCTGCGAATGTTCTGCAGCGATAAATGGCTCAGTTAGGTCACCAACTAAGTTAAACTGCTCAGTTAGGGCATTCGTGAATCTTTGGCAAGCTGCCAGCATCCTACAGTTAAATTGTAGTCAATGAGTGCAGAGAGCTAGTCTTCATTCCACGCTTTACGTTTAGTACAGGAAAACATTTTTATGCAACCGAAACAAGGTGGTAGAGAATTTTAAGATAATATTGAATTATGCCATAAACTATGAAGCGCTCGAAACACTCTCGCCATTTTTCTTGGATGACCTGGAAAACTGGTAGATAATGTCAACGAAAACCACTTAGTTTACGTTGTTGTATAAGAGCAGACGCTGTTGAGAGCTCGTTACTTCGGGGTTAGATTGTTGACCTTCCATTTTTTCTAGACATTTTGGTTATGTGAGTGGCCAATGGAGTATGCAGTTTGCATCTGTCAAAGAGGTCAAATGTGCGGTTTTATATCCGGAAACATAAATCTCAAAATTTTTGCTGCCAACATCGCTCTCTTCCTATAGCTAAGTTGGAAAAGGCGGAGAGCAGAGGACCGGGTTCGAGTTCCGTTAACAGCTGAATTTTGAAATGTTTTAGTTTGTGTGAAATGAAACATCTCCATATTATTTGTACATATATAAAACATCACAATGTTTTATACCAAATTCAAATAAGAAACCGACAATTTACAAATATTTTTCTTACCAATTTGAAATCGTAACATCAGTTTTTAAAAATCTTACGCACAATGGTATAAATACGTATAAAGGCTTAAGTACCATAAAATCAATGACAAGAACAAAATCACTGAATTGTTCGATACAATAAAATGTATCATTTCACCAAACAAGTGATAAAATATGAATATCGCCCGCATTGATGCCTGTACCAGAAAGCCTTATTACAACTGGGAATAACCCTCAGGATCTGTACGGAAAATAGCTCGAATCACTTCAAGTTTGAAAACAATTTCCATCGAATTTCCAGATTTTTCGCTCCGTTTCGCCCTCGGAGGGAATCGGTTAACGTTTCAATCTCAAACATTCCCCTTGACGTGCCTTTCGATTCAGATCTCAAACGGAAACGTGAATACTGAATTTTTGTGCCACTGGTCTCACGTGAACTCACGTGCCATGCCCGTGACACGTATTGGGAATTTGAGACTTTTTATTACGAGATATAAATAGAGAGTCTACTCTTTTTACGCAACTGCACAAAAAGGAGTAATGTTTTAAGGTGCTTTTTTTTAAGTGGATTTCTTTATTCCACGTGGCTGTGCGTTACTCGCATCACGTCGCTTATATCCAATTTCTATTGTTGTATTTTACTTCACCTGTCCTATCGTACCAATAATACGCAAACTGTCGTTAATATTTCGTACCTTTGGCCATCAAGTTCATTTACGATAATAATAATATGTACGGTACAAAGAGTAAAGATGGCTTTGGAAATGTACAGTATTAGGGAAAACTACGAGGCCACTAATAGAGAGAGATGGAGAAGTCTCACAAAAGCCGCAACCAATCTATTAGGCGATCCATGACCACGACCACTCCACACAGGGTAACGACTCGTCGGGAAATAATTAATTGTAGTCTCAAGATCTCCCCTCAAGTCAACATCAACCGAGAGATTGCCTTCAGTGAGTGTGTTGGTTTTTTCTTGTCCCAACATGTGTTCGTTCAAATATCTGACTAAAGCCACAGATAACTTCAGATAGCTTCAGCTACATACGGCAACAGTCGTGGCTACTTATTGGATTAAATAATAAAGGTTTTTAATTTAAACTATTTAAATTAGTAAGACCATCGTTGAGAACTCCCTATATCCCATTGAAACTAATTGAAACTATAAATTATATTTATTTTTTCTGGTGTTTTTTTTAGTAGGCACTTTTTTAAGGACCGTCCTGTTGGTCTAGCAGCCTTTAGAATGCTAGCACGGCGTGACATTACAATCAATAAAGAACAAAAACAGAACTCAACAGAACAATAATATAATTATAGCAAAGAGTCTAGAATAATTATGTAGTGCTTTAATAATTAAGACGTTGTTAATTATTTTGTCAATCAGCATCGGAAGCACTATAATTCAAAGTGAACTAGACAACTTAGGTACCTACCTACCTACCTTTGATATTTCCGTAACAAGACGTAAACTGCGAGAAAACTAATCTAGCAAATTCATTAAGATTTCAAGTCTAATTAAAATTGAGTTAGTACTGACTGAGAAAGGAGAATTTTAGGTAATTTTTGTTTTACGTTAAAGTTATATCTTGTCGTTTTTGGTGGAACAAGTGGTAGGCATTAGGAGGTTATGTCTTAGTAATATATATAAATATATTCTGGAGGTTTTGTTTTTAAAGGTCCGGTCCGACCCCCTTTAAATTAGTTTCGCTTTGAAAGTTTTGATTAGAGTTCTGTAGAAAAAACCTTTTGTTATTCTATAGGGCACTGTTTTTTCAAATTGTGGGCCAGGGGGTCGTGAGGTATTGATTGAGCGGTCATGCTCGCAAGGCAAGTAAAAATATTTTTTTGTAGATTATTCAATCATCGACCAGTCTCAGAAAGAAAAAGTTACCTACTAAATGTCTTTGAAAGCGATGATTTGGGTTATATCATGTCAATTAAATTATGATGTTGATTAGAAGAGACTCATATCAATAAAATGCCGCGCTCTTCACGTCAGAAGCGATTTTTTGTATGGAAATTTGGAATGACGTATTTCCAAAGGAGATTCACACAATTTGTAGACAAACATGGTCTTAATCACACCCTACCGGTATAAAATATAAATTTAGACTCACCCTGTATATAGTGTATACATAGAAATAATATTGTATGCAGAATTAAAACTTTATAAATAAGCCTTGAAAAACAAAATCAGAAAATGTATGGCTTAAATATACAATAGCATATTCCTAACCGCGAACTAATTTAATTCGAGGGTCCACGCTTAGATCTATATTCGCAATGTCCATGTAACAATACGTAAAAAAACAAAAAATGGTCAGATTCTCGTTTGTTTTTGGTGATACGGTCCGAAGCTTCCGCGATTGCTAGCGTGTGTTTATTTTTTCTGTATGCTCCGATATTTTTTCTAACCAAAACGGATATCACGTTCAATGTTGTTTGTAATATAAACAAGATACTGGCCTCAGATCACACGTGCTTCTGTCAGCTTAGGCTTAGAGCTCGTCCAGAGTGCGCGCTTAGTGCGGCGGCGATGTTGGGGGTAAAATATCAAACGTGGGAAACCACCGTATGTCGCCATAGTGAAACTATAGCGGGCACGATAAGCGACGGCTCTAAGGCCGGCCGTACACGATAATGCATGCTTGAGTTTTCGTGTCAAAATAACCATGATTTTGCAACAAGCGCGGATTGCGATCACATGAGCAAGCGCAGCTTGAAGTAAAAACATCAAAAATCCACGAAATAGACAAGAACAGGAGTACATCCAGATAGTGCTGTCTCTTTCAATGCCTGCCTGGGCTCAAAGCGACGACTGCTCCGATTTACGCTACATACATCATTTGCGCACCACCACGTATTTACTGAGGCTTTTGCACTGAACACGCAGAGGTTGTGAAACTATTTGTTTGAGTATCATTAACTCTTAATCTTCTAGGCAAGCGTGCTACATCGTCAAACGCAAGCCTATACAGTAAGAAAACATTAGTTTTGATGATCATTACAGTTAAACATAGAACTTTTTATAAACCGACTTAAACAAGGTACTGGAAACGTACCAATTTTGCCACACTTTGCAATTTTCTTGCAATAAAAAGGCCTTTGCATATTCAGATTTTCAATCTGTATCTATATGTAACATAACCATAAAGGGGTTGACAGCAAACACGGCCTCATTCTGAACGATGGCCCGAGGGCGTGCCGAGGCATACCTATTCAAATCAGATTAATCGCACAATCAATGATAGTAAAGTTCCTTCAACGTCTGAGCGCGTGTATATGCTATGTTTTCAATCTGAGACTGAAAGTGCTCAGTCATCAACATAACATACAGTAAATTCCTGTACAATAGGGATGTTGACTCAATTTTTTTTATGATGTCAATCAATTCGTTTTGTCATGAGAATCAAATGTCTATATCGAACAAACGGGATATAGAACGCTAGAAACGTCAAAAATGAGAGTCAAAGTCGGGCTTATTTACTGAGCGCTAAAATGCCCCATACAAATTGGACAGAACATCTGACGTCACTTGTTCTACGCGGGCCGTAAATCTGTACTAAAAACATGCATTTTGTTGATTTGGCCGTAAAAAAACTTCATTTAAGTACATGGTTGTCATAATTTTTTTATTCATTAAAACGTAAAGAATCTATTGGTATCATTTAAATTACTAATTGATGATAAAAAAAATATTGTTGCATTTGGGAAACTTAGATGCAGTATCTTTGTAAAAATTATATATTTTTGTGAATTTCATTTTTATTTTGTTATTGTGATCTTCTTAAAACTGTATAACGACAGAAATTATGTATTTTGTGTTTTATGCAACATCCCAATTCCTAGGAGTACAAAATACAAAAAAAAAGGGGGACGAAGGCTTTCATTCTACATTCCATTAATTTAAAAACAATTTTTTTTTCTCTATAATTCAATACACACCACCACCTTGGGAATATACCTGCCATATTATTTTTATTATGAGATCCAACCTCGTAGACGCCAGCGCTTCAGAGCCTCTTAAAAACATATTATTGCTGGAGGTTGTTTGCTTTATACTCTGTTATTATTCTTGTAGGAATAGTGCCTTGGATGTTTATTGAAGGTTCTAGGACTTAATATTGAAAACTATCTTCTGCCCGCGGTTTTCACCCGCGTTCCCGCAGGAACCGTACATTTTCCGGGGATAAAAAGTAGCCTATGTTACTCTCCGGTCCATAAACTATAATATAGTTTCACGGATCGACGTGGTTTTTGGCATAGATATTATCTATGCCAAAAACCACGTCGATCCGTTACTCCGTTACTGCGTGAAAGAAGGACAAACCAACAAACACACTTTCGCATTTATAATATTAGTAGGAAAGTAGGATTATGTTTTGTAGCGTGATTAGAACGCTACCAGTAAGCTACATGAGTGTTATAAATGCAAAGGAAAATTTCTTAGTAAACGAATGTTTTGGCAATGCGATCCGATAAAGCAATGCCGCCAGCAAGCCGGGTACGCCGCCAAACGATACAGGGCTATATTGAACATTTAAATATCTAGAGGCCTAAAACTGATTGTATCCTAATTTTTTTGTAGTACCTATAGTTGTGTAGCTAAGTTATATTTAGTTAGCAGTGGTGTTAAAAATGAAGTGTAAATTAAATCTCAAAACATAGTACGAGTATACGTAAATCTAACCTAGTAATCTAATCTAGTATAACTTGTCAAGAGGGATGCTGCTATTACTCAGCCACCAAATAATAATCTATACAAATAAATAAAATGGAAGTGTCTATTTGTAATATCAAAATAACAGCTTTTTACTAAATGCATATGAAAGCGCTATATACGGTACGTATAACAAAACAACCATTTTTTAAATTTTTGTCTGTCTGTCTGTCTGTTTGTTCCGGGTAATCTCCAAAACGGCTGGACCGATTTTACGGGACTTTCACTGGCAGATAGCTGATGTTATAAGGAGTAACATAGGCTACTTTTGTTTAGCAAAATAATTAGGGTTCCGCGCAAAAAAATAAAACCCATGAAATCCAATATCTCCGCGCGGATGAAACCGCGGGCAGCGGCTAGTTAGTATATAAAATGTACAAAATGTTATAATTAAGCGATATTTTTAGGAGAAATGCCAAATAATAGACTTGGATTTTCGTCAAGCAAAACTTTACGATGCCCAGTTAAAGAGTGATAAAACTTCGGGAGTTTTAATGATTCTCTGTTTATAAAGGGACATCGCAATAAAATGAAAAGAGATTAAAAAGTTTATTTTAATGTTTCGTTTAGATTTCATTTTAATCTTTAATTATACAGTATCCATTATGCTAGTCTTTTAAATTAGTTATACTCTTATTTTTGGAGTCCACTCCATACGCTCCTACGCACTCTTTTTTATTTTAGTGGATAACGAGACGAGCACCTGCGCTGCACTGCAGTGCGCTCGTTACCCTGAGACATTAGTATTAAGTCCATGTAAGCGCAGTTATTACCATTTTGTATTGCCACACTAGAACGGCGCTGCGCGTCGCAGCATGGTTGCCTCCGAGAGAATAATTTGACCCTCAGCGCCCTGCAGCAAGCTGCGCGTCACGTCAGTCAGGGGGGATAGTTGAAATTTAAACCCCCAAACAGTTTATATTGAAATTCCAAACTTGCGACGTTGCCAAACCGTCGCCAAGTGGGTCAGCTACCACCATTTCAATATGAATTGTTTGGATACGTAGCTGGCGACGTCGCCCTGGCGATCTCTTAAGGTACGGTCCTAAGGGCCCAGTTTAGACAGTTTTACAGTCGCTAAAAGTATACAGATCTCAGCTATCGACAAAGCATGCCACGTACTTTTTCCAATAACTCCGGGTATGTTAAACTTGAATTAACGACTGGAACTTGGAGTAACTTGGGCGAGTTTGGACGGAGTTTCCGTCGTTTGTTAGCTGGGGGTGACCGAGTGCATTCATCGATTTCATTTCGTAACTTTAAGTTTTCTTCAGTAAATTCTTTTGCGAGAGTCTGTCAGCCAAAACTTTGCTCGTTTAATCGACCATTCAGCAGTAGTTTTCCGCTTTGAAGAGCACAAATAGTTTGTGATATTATGAGACGGTTTGATTTCTCATCAAGTGCAATGCCAGTGAAAACTGGTGATTGAAAGCTCTGAGTGGCAATTTTTATGAACAGATATGTATCAACACCATGAACGAACGAGGACAGTTCAAGGTGAGTCACCAAAATCTCAAGCTTTACGTACGGTTCGATTGGCAATCTTACTACGGACATTTTCTGTTTTATGTGGATACGGGAGCAAGTGTGGATACTGTCCAGATGCAGTTACCCCGCCACTGAAATAGATTCCAATTTACTAGGTAGGTACTACTAGACGTTTTCTCTCCTACGCCAATTTTTATAACTTCAACCAAACATCCTTAGAACTACCCACAACTTATCACATTTATGCGTATCTGTTGAATCGACCATTTGACTAATTGATTTCTATTATTTGAAATCTGTTCAACGCAGAGAAAAGTACGCTCCAGTCTGAAAGCCATCCCAAAATAATATTTAGATAAGAAGTACCTACCGCAGACATGACAGCTTGTAAAATTGGATACCTAAAACATAACTACGCTAACAGTCTGGTAATCTTTGAAATTGTACAGCGTTTCTATATTTAAAAGAGATAAAAACAAACCTCATTGTTTAGGTAAATACTCTGTTGTTTAGTTGTCAACGTCTTTTTTACATAGCAGATGATAAATTACTGAAATAAAGTTATAGAATAGAAGTTGTTATAGAAGATGTTAGTGGGAGGACTAACTCTTCTGCGAGTGTCCGTCTGGGTTGTTACCACCGCTTTGCTCGTGAAGTCTGCCGCCAAGCAGTAGTATGCAAGCATTACTGTGTTCCGGTTTGATGAGCAGAGTATCCAGTGAAATTACTGGGCTTATGAGACTTAATACCTAATGTCTCAGGGTAACGAGCACACTGCAGTGCCGCGCACACCTTTGTGTTTCAAAGTTCTGGGTGGCACTGCAATTGTTATGGGCCGGCGTTATGCTTACCATCAGGCAAACGACCGGCTCTTCTCGTTACCAAATAACATAAAAAAAGTCATTTGTTTTATTTGCTAACATCAGCAAAGTTCCAGACTTAGTTATATGGTATATCTAGTTAAGACATAGGTTGTTTTTTTTTATCTCTGAGAGTCTACATTTGACTATCAAGTCACTTGTTGGTGATATGGTGATGAAAATACATATTCACTCTAACCTTGAAAACACCCAAGTTGTACAAATAGTTAGACATCTGTTGATTTTTTACTTATTGGTTATTGCGCTTGACAGCTATCTCACCTGATGATAAGCAACGATGGGATCAACGGTGAAGCACGCTTTCCCAGAAGCTACTTGTTCACACGTGTCTTCTAGATTCTAGGTGGTATTTTACTAGGTGGTAGGACTAACTCTTCTGCGAGTGTCCGTCTGGGTTGGTACCACCGCTTTGCTCGTAAAGTCAGCCGCCAAGCAGTAATGTGCGAGCATTACTGTGTTCTGGTGTGATGAGCAGAGTAGCCAGTGAAATTACTGGGCTTATGAGGCTTAATACGCTTATGAGGCTAATGTCTCAGGATAGTGGGCGCGCTGCAGTGCCGCGCAGGATTTTGTGTTTCGAAGTTGAGTGTACAGTGTTCATGAAAAACAGATTTTTAAAAAGAGACCGTGATACTTTAACTTCATTAAAACAAAAATTAACCATTTCAGTATATACTATTTTATTTTAAACTTTGTTTATGACGTGCGTCATAACAAAAGAACATAACAAACGGTTGGTTCTCTTTTCTAATAAAAAAGTTACTATAAAGTAAACAGAACGAAAAGTTCTAATACAATACCCAAGCCACAAAAGAATCGTGCGTTTCAGTTAGATAAGTACAAAGTGCCGCAAATAAATACAGCTTAACGTGAGTCACAGTGAACAAAAAGTAGAAGAGAATCTCCACAGATGCGGTTACATTTTATTCGCTTAGAGTCTTACTTTTTTTTTATTTTAATTATTGGCAAGCAAGCCTGATGGTAAGCAGTCACCGTCGCCTATGGACATTTGCAACACTTCTGTTGAGGCCGATTCGGTGAAATCTAGGAAGATATATTACAGATTAAAGTAAAACAAAATAAAATAGTTATCATACAGTAAACAAGATGTACCTATATTATTGAAATCTCGCTAAAATGCTTAACTTTTAATTAAGTAGCTCCTAAGTAGATAATCAACGATTAACTTTAATTACGTAACTTGACAGTTGCTTTAGGCACATATTATAATATGCAAAATAATTCGACTAAAACAGCTAATTTGAAGGAAATTATGCTCAAGGAGTTTGTTTGAAAACACAAGTGTTATATAAGTTTAACATGTGTATCTGTCTGGGGTATAGTTGCTTTCAAACGGATGAACCGATTCTATATTTGTTTGTTAGAAAGATGACATGGCCGAGATTGTTTGGTTAAAAAAATCTGGTCAGTTGTAAGACCATCGGCTATTTTCGACATGTATGCGGGTTTTATACATTTTTCATTTTATCCGGTTACTTTCTCTCCTGTTTAGTGTGCACTGTGACGGAGGGTCTCGGTCTCAAATGGTTTCAGGTTTTCCTGTGGCGGCGTCTAAAAGTCCTGAGATACGACAATGGGGGTAAATTGCACATTTATAGAAATTATTGCTGAAAGGACCCATTGTAGGGACGTAAAGCTATTTGTGTGCTATTGAGCTGATGTTTTTCTAGATTTTATTGTTGATTTAGATGTATTTTTATCACCGGCTATGTAATTCTTGACACATAGAAATTGTAACTAAAGCTTGAATTGAACAGCCGTTATTGTTAGGCAAGTTGTTATTATTCCAAATCATGTCAAGTTTTTTGGATGGGTTTATTCTAATTATTTTAAATCTGGACGATTATCATACACACATACATACATACATCTAAAGTATTGTTAGTGCACCCCTCTCTTTCCATTCAAAGTTTGATAGCGATAAGGTATCCATTACAGGATTAATTGTGATAGTAATATCTATTGTTTTGTTTGTTTTATATATTTTAATGGCGTGCACCATAAAAACGAAACCATTACCAAGGAAACGTATTCAAATTCAAATTCAAAAAGTTTACTTCTATCGCGTGTACATGCACCTTTTTTAATTTTGAACATATATTTTTAATTGACTAATATACCTATATCATTACGCTATAGTATCCCCAAACTTCGCTTGAAATCTTTTAAAGTATAAACGGCGTAAAATAAACAGATAATTATTCATTTATGAAAGCGATATCTTAAAATATCGATTTATTTTTATTGCCGATGAGCAAAGTAGTCAGTGAAATTATATACTGGGCTTATAAGACTTAATACCTAATGTCTCAGGGTAACAGGCGCATTGCAGTGCCGCGCAGGACTGTCTGTTTCAAAGTTCCGAATGGTAGGTAGGTACTACAGTTATTATGGGTCGGCATTATGCTTCTCCCCATAATAATTTTTCTTCATGCTCCTACAGTACAGAGAACCTAATAGGAGCATGCAGAAACGCTCAGCCAAACGACCAGCTCGTCTCGTTATCAAATAGTATATTGGGTCTGTTGGTGTCTTTGTCATTTATTATGTTCTGATTAAGACAGCAACAGTTTTAGTCTGTGATTCGGGTAGACGAATGTTGCAGAGGCCCGCTGTTAGTGTCATTTATTTTAACTTTCATAAGTGCTCCTTTGGGGCCTATTTGAATAAAGCAATTTGAATTTGAATTTGAAAATATAAAAAAGAAGACAAAAAGCCTTATTCTTGCACCGGTAATTTCACTATATTCGAGCAGTTTGTAGCTCATTTCGCTCGACTTGCACAAGCCTCCAAGTTCTTAAAATCACGAAGAGCTTGAAAAATCACAGCTCCCAGGCGCTATTTCCTGGAATAATGCCTTTCGCAGCAATAATGTTTCTAAACGTCCAATTCTCTCCATTGTGGTGTATTTCAAAGTGGCTTTCAGCTGTGGTCGGGAGTCGGCAAGTCTGTGGGTATTAAGTATTGCTTTCTGTGTTATAAAGCAGCAAAAAATCGTCTGTTGTGTTGTTCACTTTGGTTTAGAATATAATAGTGTTGTAGAAACTTTAAAGTTAGCTGTCAACGGATTTGTCAAATGGGTTTTATTTTATAAATAGCGCTGCTGCCCGCGGTTTCAACCGTGCGGAGATATTGGATTTCATGGTTTTTATTTTTTTCGCGGAACTGTAATTCTTTTTCTAAAATAAAAGTAGCCTAAGTTACTCCTTGTAACATCAGCTATCTGCCAGTGAAAGTCCCGTTAAAATCGGCCCAGCCGTTTTAGAGATTACCCGAAACAAACAGACAGACAGACAATTATTTTTAAAATGGTTGTTTTGTTATAGGTACCGTTCATACGTTCATATGCATTTGGTAAAAAGCTGTTATTTTGATATTACAAACAGAAACAAAAAACCTGAATTGTAGAAATTTAAAAATAATTTGACTAACAAAACGTCAGTGTAAAACTTAAATGATTCAATAATTCCAATTCAATAACCTTTCTAGTCGTTTCAAAAATACGCCAAATTGCGACCAAAGTCAGGATTTAATTTTGGATTTAGCTCCAAAGCTAGACCAAAGCTAGTTTGTTGATGGTTCTAAATTGCGTGATTCTCTAACGCCTGGTTGTGTAAGTTTTTCTCTAAAATTAACAAATTGTTATTTATTAACTACAAATTGTTGATATAAGAAATAAACACGGCTATATCAGGGATATAAAAACGCTTACCTTAATGTTTCCTTACTAATTACTTTGATTGTGATGGCACAATAATGATATCTACTATACGGGGTGGCAGGCATGCCGGAGAAGCAGCGGAAACCTTAAGCGGAGGAAATATTTTGCTGAAAGATACACATTTCTTCCGTCTGGGGCCGAGACGATATGTGATACGTCCCTGGGGACCGGACGGGCAGAGTTTGTTTAGTTTATTTAAGGAGCTGTCCAGACGCTCGCTAAAAGGAATAGTTCTGAGAGCAGGTGAACACATTTGCTTAGCTTTTAAACAAAATGGCTGTGTCTTTGTTAACCAACGGCCAAAAGGAAGGAGGTTCTCAATTCGTCTGTATTTTTTTGTGGTAATGTTACTCGATTTTTCCGTCAATTCTCAACCAATTCTTTTTTCATGAGTATGGTATATCCTATTATAAATTTTATCAAAGGACACCACCCCTAAAGGAACCGTGCATTTTTCCGGGATAAAAAAGAGCCTATTTTACTCTCCAGTCCATTAACTATATCTATGCCAAAAATCACGTCGATCCGGTGCTCCGTTATTACGTGAAAGAAGGATAAACTAACAAATCAACGAACCAACAAACACACTTTCGCATTTATAATATTAGTAGGATGTTTACTTAGGAACTCACACAGAGTTCCGCATAACCTCCGCCTTCCACCCAGCGTGTCCGTCTACTCGACCACAGACTAGGTATACCGAGAAGGTACCACATATGTCTGCACCTCACATCTGTCACTGTCAAGTATGGCCAATCGCTTGTGTGTGTGAGACAGTGTACTATACCTATTTAGATAGGTACAAAACTACAAACACTACAATATTCAACAATAGTATTGATTTTTCCTCCTTTCTGTATTTTCCTCTAGGAATGTGATCAGCCCCAGAACTTCTTCTAACATGGAAAAGCAACTATTGTGTTACGACAACAAGTGGAACAGACCATGCATCGATTTCGCCGCCGCCTACCGCCTGGAACCGACGCATTGATGTGCCATCCGCGGTAGCGCTCAGTTGCAAATAGCACATAGCGGTCACCCATCCAAATACTGACCGCAGCGAACTTTGCTTAACTTTACTGGTGGGTTAAAAAACAGTAAATCGAGCTACCCTGTCAGTACGAATGCTTCACGTTTGTAAAATGTCGAACTAACTCGTGCTAAAATGTATGCTAATGCGTTATTTTTAGTAATCTTGAAGATTGATCGAAGGAACGCAAAAGAGAATCTTTTCACACAACATTAATACTGCTTGTGAAAGTTTATATGTGTAAAGTATAATTATTTATTTTAACCGAATTCCAAGAAGGTTATTAATTCATCTGTTTTTTTATGAACTGGAATTCTCCGCCAACTTTCGATCGATTTTATTGATTCTTTTTTACATCATCATCATCATGTTGCTGAAGTCGCTTTTTTAAAAGCTAATATCTTGGGAGACGGTTTAAAAAAGTCTAAATCAGGATGTTGATTTATTTTTCATTATGAATGGATAACGGGTAGCGCGTTACTACCTCTTTTGTCTTTGAAGAACCTAGAGAGAATCTGCAGATCTTGACACAAAATTCAAGAATCACCATAGGGGCACCATAGACGCTCAAGCAAACGTACGTTTGCTTATCAGAATAACAACGCTTTTGCGTCAAGCACGGATTTCGTGATCACGAGTGCTTGAGAACATATACCAATCTGTGCATAAGAACATATACCAATTTAGAAATAAACAAACATGCTGAAAATAAAAATGGTGGACACGCTTCCAATTTGGTCAAACCCATTCGGATCTATTTTTATGCTGCAAATAGGTAGTAAAAAAGTGCTCTTTACCGATATCTTTGTTTTCCGATTCATTCGTTCATTAACTTGTTCTTTTTCTATAAAAAGTGAATAGGTATGTTCTACGCCACATCATCACTTCCCATCAGAGATGATAAAGCAAAAGCAAGATTGCAAACAAAATAAAATAAAAATATTTATGTTAAGCCGAAGATTTTTTTTATAAAACAAAACTAAATTTGTAAAGTCTATTAAAATACTTACCGTAATGTAAAGTACATGACGAAATTATTGAAATAACGGGGGATAGTGAAAAGATAATTATTAAAAAAACCAAAGGGTATACCTATCTAATAATTGTTAAAAACCGTATTTTTTTTGTTTCAGCCTCAAAAAGCCTTATTTTAATAAATTTATGAGAGTAATTATTTAATTCTTTTATAAAAGTAATTAATTAAAAAGACAGTTTAAAAATAATAAAATATTCATAAGTTCATATCAATCCTCTAAAACTCCTGAAAAAGAAAATGTTTTTTACTTACATCACATTTTGTACTCTCTGCAATATTCCTGTAGCAAATCTTGATGCTCGAAACAGCACTTAAATAGCGATTTCCTAATCAACTTTCACTTTAACAATTTAACACTATTAAAATTGCAATTAAGTTTCGACTCACAAAAACAATTAAAAACTCAACTCACTGCCTCATAAAAACCCTAAATCAAGCTTAAAAACAAATGGTTCGAAATTCAAAAGCAAAAAAAATCAAACCTCTTTAATAAATCTCAACAAAGAGTCCCGATATCCGAATTAAAACAGTCTAAACAAAATTCTCAACTTCAGGTTCGAAAATTGAACTGAGCTCGATAGTTCGCGATGCGGAGAGCTCGAGTGGACGCGCGTCCGGGCCGGCTTCCAATCTCAAACTGAGTCCTCCTGCGGTCCTGCCTCTAGCCGGGAATACTAGATAGCTCCAATCACAGTGCCAAAGCTTATTCCGAATTGAACGATACACAAATATTTACTTGGGGCACGCGTAATGAAATATTGTCTGCGAAAATGTTCGGAAACTCAATTTCGCGAGTGAGTTGTTACAGCAATGTGTGTCCAGTTACCTGATTAGGGAATTTTCTTTTGGCAGGACGGATAGTCTTTGTCGATTATTCCACTCAGTTTCGCTAAAGACGAAGTGATGACGCAATGGAATTAAATAATGTGGAGAATACATAAAGTTAGCAAATTGTATATGAAAACTCAAGGTTTTTTACTACACCATTATTGTTTTTTTTCGAGTTTTGGTACAGTTTTTTATTAATTATCAGTTGTTATAAATAATTCATAGGTTAATTAATTATTAATAATTATGGATAAATTAAGGTTTAGGTTTAGAATCCAGAATGGAAATTGAGTTTTATTATTTTAATTTATTTCTTACAATTAGTAAAATGTATGGTGTAAATTCATAACTTTGCTTTGAACAACCGATGAAACACTTGCACACCGCATGTTCAAAAATCACATTCGAGGATACGTGACATCCAACAAGCTGCACTGGGCTTGCGTGGTTGATTATGGCCCGCACACTCTCTCTCTCTCTCAGAAAGCCAGTGAGAGCGTAATAGGTTGATGATGATCTGAATCTTCTGTTTGTACGGAAAACTTTTAAAACTCTTATTTAGTTTTCATACACTTTTTCGAAGATACTTTTTAGTAAATGAGACCTATGTACCCTGCGTATAAAATTTCTTAAAATCGTGAACCAATATCAGAGACTTTGAACTTGAAAGTTTGTATAGAAAGCCGTGAGGTGTAAACGATCTTAAAAGCCCATATAACAAATAAACCAATACACATGGATACACAAAGTAGATACACGTATTTGCGCTGATCTCAAGACCACTTAACAAAGTTTGGGAAGATGCCAGCCCTTACTTGGACATTCTCTGCTAAAGCTTCAAGTGTTTTTAAACATCGGCGAAGTGTCAATTGGGATGTTGACTCCATTTTTTTATGATGCTAATCAATACGTTTTCTCATGAAAATCAAATGTCTATATCGAAAAAACTGGAAATCGAATGCTAGAAACGTCAAAAATGAGAGCCAAAGTCAGGTGGATCTAGTGAGCGCTAAAATGCCCCACACTAATTGGGCTTACTGCGTGACGTCACATATTCAACGCGACCCGTAAATTTGTTATTCATTAAAATGTAAAGAATCTGATAGTATACTTTAAATTCCTATTGGATGATAAAAAAAATCGTTGAATTCTGGAAAGTTTTAGATCCAGTATCTTTCTGGAAATTATATATTTTTCGTGAATTTCATTTTTATTGTGTTAATGTGATGTTCTTAAACCTGTATAACCACAGTATTTATGTGTTTTGTGTTTTATGCAACTACCCAATTCTGTCCGGGATACGAACCGACGAAACCACGCTTGGCGGAGTTAAGCCTAATACGGACTACGCTAGTAATTTAGTTGAGTGGCGACTAATTGAGTAACTAAACGTCTCTGAACAAAGATATCGACTTAATTTTTGTTGTTCAGACATATTTAGTTACTAAATTACTCGCCACTCGACTAAATTACTAGTGCAGTGTGAATTAGGCTTTAGGGATACGTACTCCACTTTACTAATGCTATTTACTAAGAATAAGAGTAAAGCCCTGCTCAGACAAGCTTTATTCGCTACCGCTGCGGGTAAAGAGAAATTTCGAGCGTTAGTATCGTCCGTATTTGTATGAAATTCACGCCCGATCGGTTCACTCTAACACAGGCGGTAGCGACGGTATAGGTCAGGTAGGTCTTAAGGGTACATGCCTTAAGGGTGCACAAAGGCTACGCAATAACAGTTTCTTATGTGACACAACCTTGATCTTGACGGGTCTGTATATTTCATCTGTATATGACATGTAATTTTTTTTTAAATATTTTACCCTTGACCACTGTCTCGCGATGTGGTCGAAGATTTTGAGAATACTAAGCCTAGAATAGAACTAGCTCTTAACTGCATTTTCCATAGCACAGATTTTCAACTAGGGGTGGCAGCTAGCAAGGCGATCATTAGAAATGCCCTACCTAGTTCTAACAAGCTATGATTGCATCCAAATTCAAATTAAAATTCAAAATCTTTATTCAAATAGGCTCCAAAGGAGCACTTATGAAAGTTAAAATAAATGACTCTAATCACAAGGTCACAAGGTTTTCCTTCAGAAAGCCGAAGCTCATTGCAAGATTCGAATCCTCGACCGTTGTCGACATTACTACCTCTCAGCCATCATCACTGACAGATAGACTGACTTTGCTCCTTTTGGATTCATCAATAATATAAACTCAAAAGTTTGTGTGTATGGATGTATGGATGTTTGTTACTCATTCACGAAAAAACTAATGGATTTTGATGAAACTGTAAAGTAATATAGATTAATACATCAGAATAACACATACACTTTTTTTTGCGACGTGAAAAAGGCCTTTATTAACTAGCATATACACAACACTACACAGTACACATACCTATACTACAATTTATAAAGATATATACCACGCGGACGAAATCACACCTATTTCTGATAAACTGGTTTTGATTACTGTATAACAGCAGAAACAAATCGAATGAAAATAACTTTGAATTTGTCACTGCAAGTGTACTGCATAGTAAAGTAGCGACATTATTTACAATAGTAAAGTAGGTCTTAAATCTGAATCCTATCCCGACGCCAGACTACAAATCTAGACTGAAACTTCGTATTTACTTCGAGACTTTTAGCCTGACATTCGAGCTGGGTAGACGCTAGACGTCATTCTTTGCAAATTCTTATTTGTTTAGTGTTTTTTATTTCACAAGGCAGTGGGGCAAGCAGGATGTTTGATGGTACATTAGGTTGATAAAAAATACACTATACGGTAGTTTAGTGAAGGTAGAGTCAAAAGGCTTCGCTAGGAGGAATGTCAATGTTCGTGTACTTTCAACAACGATTGTACTTTTTAACCGACTTCCAAAAATGAGAAGGTTATCAATTCGGTGGGTATTTTTTTTTAATTGTTGTTATGTACCTCAGATCTCTGTCATTTATAGATCGATTTGGAAAATTATTTTTTTGTTTGAAAGTTTATACTTTCAAACAAAATATATATCGAAATGGTCTCATAGAAATTTTATCAAAATCGGTTCTGTAGTTTGTCACTGAAGTCGGTTCGTCGCTTTTTTAAAGCAATTTTTATTTTTATACTACAATCCAACGAGACGACCAGGTCGCTTGCCTGAAGCTCTTTTTTCAGTTAGAAATTAATTGTTAACCTCTACATCGACCTTTTAAATGCTACTACACAATACCAGACACCTACGCAGAGACCATTTCATTTGACAAATGAAAATGAAAATGGTTTACAAATGGGATTATATTTAGTCGTAAGAATTAAGGCGCTACCCTGAGCCAATGACAATCATCATTCTGTCCTCTTTGCACACACTGTCTGTTGGGTTGATGTAAAAGAGAAGGAAGACCGTGAGAAAAATCAAAAAGTGCAATTACTTCAAAATTAGATGCCTAAAAGAAAATGTACCACAACCAAGTTTTTTGTCATTATAATTATATAATGACAAAAAAACTTGGTTGTGTTACACACTTAATTTTATCAAAATAGGTACATTTATAAATAACAAAGATATTGACATTTCAAACTTATTTTTATGGATAATTTTCATTCCATTTACATTTAGTTATGTGTGTAAAATTTTGGCTCAATCGAATACCAGAAAGTGGGTCAAACTTAGCTTCCAAGATTTGACGTAAACAAACATACAAACGTTATAAAAATGTGTCGATCAATTGTTCCGTTACAACGTTACTGCATGAAAGAAGGGCAAGCGACAAGGATGATTCTATTTAACCCCCTTTTTAAATGTCTATTTACTAGCTAACATTTAACTGATGTCTTCTATGCAATAATGCGCAAGATTGTGGCGTCTCTCCTCCTTCTTCCGGTTTCTAAATTACGCAAAGGCAATAAATCTGACTGTCACTTTCAAAAACATTTGATTAAACTTGGAACAGAAATAGTTTTGCATAATGGAAAAAAAAACAAAACACTACACAATAAAACGACTTTACAAGTATATAAATCTTAATTGGTAGTCCCTACACTAGGTCAAAGCCTGTCTTGTGGGGGCGAAAGGAATAACAGAAGTAACGGAACTTATAGAAAACTTATCAACAAAATACTTAAAGTTAGATAAATAGTTAGCTTTAAGTATATAGCTAGCTAAATAAGTAATTCATAACCTGCATTTATAATATTAAGTAGGCATTCCAGACGTTTGAAAAACTGCATCGTTCGTAATCACTACATAGTAGTAATATTATTTTGTAGTATCTAACATCTCTGACTGATGTTATTCTGTAAGTACGTTTCAAACAAAGAGGTCTTTGTTTCACCCAGTATTATGTGGAAACGGTGCGATAAAAAAGCATTTTGACATCCTTGCTGAAAGGGATGAAGGCGTCGCTCGTCGTAGCTCACAAAGCCTCAGTAAGATAACTCAAGTATCTAGCACAAAGCGGTAAAAAAGCTCTTCTCTTTGTGACGTCATTTGCGTTACGTTGATATTTTAGTCCTTATACGTCGTTATTTGATATAATATTCATTCATGATGAAATGATTTATGAATAGGATTTGTAAAGAAATATTTAATAAAGAAGAAATATTTAATTAAAATATCCTGTTAGCGTTGAAGCCACCATGAATTAGTGGTGGGAAAGTTGCACATTGATTTGTAGGTCGAGGATTCGAACCTTGAGCTTCATCAGCTTTCGGTAAAGAAAATAATTGTAATGCAACTGTAGCATGGTTGTAGGGCTAGCTACTACCTTCAAGTTGAAAATCTCGTTTATTGGTATTTGACAGCTGCACGTCAAAGTTCCAGGTTAAGCATGTTTTACATCTTCTCCTTTACCACATCAGAATAGAAAAGAAAAACGTTTATTTGTATCATTTAGAATTAAGTGAGACCTATTTTTTGAAAAGAAGTCTAGATCCTATACAGGTTGAGTTTGAATTGGTATGTTATCGTAGAAGGGTGTGATTATTAGTGCCATGGTTTTCGACAAGCTGTGAGAACCTCCATTAGTAAACGTCATACATAATTTCCATAAAAAAAAAATTAATTCAATTCAAACGTGAAGTGCGCGACATTTTTATTTTATTTAACAAAGTTTTACATAGTTCAAGCGAATCAGCTGCCCGGAAGTACTGTAGTAGAATTTTTTCGTAAACTTTGAATCTCTTTTCTTTAATGAAAAAAATCTGAATTTCAAAAACTCTTAAAACAAATGTTGTTAACTTCCAGGTGTAGATTGGCTGGCCCCCTTTCGGGATAAAATACCAATTAAAACACACCCTGTATAGCAAGTTATTTACTTCTTAGTTCTTGTAGTCCGGGGTACGTATAGTACTACCCAACTCTATCCTCGGGAGCCATAAGAGCTGGTGCAGCAGCATAGATTAACTTCCTAATCTACTGCGAGACCAAGACACTAGGTTGATAATAATAGGTTGATTTTGGCTTCGTAATTTTCTCACAGGAAATCCATAGCTCACGGTCGCCTTCCTTTTGTTAATGGTGTCGACGGGATACACGGCCCTTGAAGCTGATTAATCAGGCCAATGTACAGAGGAAAGTAATTTATTACATTTCGGCTTATTTCTGATGAGATCGTTACATAATATGATTGGTTGGTCTACTTGTCTATTGAAGAAATAACGTAGACAATTATATCTAGGTACTATATGATTGTTCGTCTATCTAAATTTAGCCTAAAAATTAAAGCCTTTAGTAATGCCAGATAATTAGCCGCGTCTATTCTTAGTCTGTAGCTCCCAACAGATCAACTATCATCGCATCTTGGAGCAAGAGTGGGTGTGACGAAGCGGGAATTTTTGCGACTTTTAATCCGGCTCACCATACTCACTGTGTGAATCCTAGCTCGAACTAATTTACATCAAGTTTTATTTTTCTTTTTTTTTAATGTTTTTGTTAACGAGGCGAGCTGGTCGTTTGCCTGATGGTAAGCATAACGCCGGCCCATAACAATTGCAGTGCCACTCAGAACTTTGAAACACATAGGCCTGCGCGGCACTGCAGTGCGGTCGTTACCCTGAGACATTAGGTATTAAGTCTCATAAGCCCAGTAATTTCACTGGCTACTTTGCTCATCAAACCGGTTAACAGTAATGCTTGCACACTACTGCTTGGCGGCAGACGTCACGAGCAAAGCGGTGGTACTAACCCAGACGGACACTCGCAGAAGAGTTAGTCCTACCACTAACTTTTGTACGGATATGACACATTCGCTCTAAAACGGTGATTGTGAGGAAAAGCCGCATGTTCATTGTTCAGTACAAAATTCAAGAACCTGTGATATCCACCCAATCGCACTGGGCCCGCGTGGTTGATTATAGTGCTGCCGCACCTTGGGACACCGGACGTAGCGACCAGTGACGGGGTGTGAACTCCAATCACAGCCACTGGTAGCCACAAAATAGGGAGAACAGAAGGGGCACTCGGGCACTTATGCCATTGTTACGCACCCAAGCACACCTTCTGTTCATTATTTTGTGCCGGTGGGGGGAAGCTGACGCTTGTGGTCGAGCCTGTGCCACAATCGCGTCCACTACCTCGGCTTGTGGCTCTGTTTGCGCCTATGCAATGCAAAATGTATGCAAAATCTTTTTCGCAGTTTGTGGTCGCGTTAGTGGCCGGTGTTCGGTGGCCCAATGCGCGGTAACACTTACCTACAGCCCATATTCAACCGGATGGATACTCGCATAGAGAAGAGTTAGTCCTAATACGTCGTATTCCTATCTACAAGATTTATATATTTTCTTAACTTGTTGCGAAGTTATAAAATAAAAAATATTTTAAAATAAAACAAAACGCGGTATATTTTTTAGACTTTATGATACAACCTAAAAAACATACGAAAGGACGTTGTGTTCTCTATTATACGGATGAAAATCAAGACCCTATCTCTTAAAAGCGTAGGATGAATCAAATTAAAAATATAATTTAAAATACAAAGGTGTATTCACCTTAGAACCTTTTAAAAATATAGCTTCAAAGGTAATCCCAGCACTCTGGAATTTCGTCCCAGTAAATTATAACTGGATTTAACCTCGATATTTAAATCAATTTTAGTCTTACTTTAGCTGTAACGAACTTGTGTATTATACTATTTACTAGTTTATACCCGCGGTTTCGTTCACGTTGAGACCGAAACCGTCCATTTTTCCGGAGAAAAGTAGCCTGTCACTTATCAACTTAATGCAAAAAATCATATCGATCCATTGCTTTGTGAAAGAAGGACAAATCAACAAACACACTTTCTCAGTATAATGGTAGAGTTTGGTATATTCTTCAACCACAGCCTGATCAAGGTTACAGAGCACATCTTAATTCACTTACTCCAAGCCCGGGTCGTAATGTTATTAGGCTGTGTCGCACGCAAGTCTCAATGTATATAACTTACTTTCATGATGTGTTTTAATGACGATTACGGTGTCTCTTTAGCCCTAATGTAGGATAATGTTGATATTTAATTATGACGGTATTATCACAAAATAGATGTTGCGTTACTTTATATGTTTGTTAGTATTTACACGACTGCGAAGTGTAATGTTTTCAGGGTTCACGTATGTATATCATTATCAGCCTCTTACGCTCCCACTGCTAGGATACCGGCCTTATCTCAGAGAGAGAGATAGGTATGGGCCATAATCCACCACGCGGGCCCAGTGCGGCTTGGTGGATGTCACATGTCCTCGAATTTTGTGGTTCTTGAACATGCCGGTTTCCTCACGATGTTTTCTTTCACCGTTTTAGAGCGAGTGTGAATAATCCGCACATAGCTTGATATAAGTCATTGGCGCGGGCCGAGTCGAGATTCGAACTATGGTACGTGGGATTGAAAGTCGCACAAGTTCCCGCTAGGCCATACCCGCTCACGTATGTATATGAGTTTCTTTATTTCACCATTTAAATGCCTGATGAAATGAATTGCCAGATTTGGATGTATGGGGTATCGCTGGAATCCTTACATCATCCCGAGAGACCTTGGCTAGGGCAGTCGTGTTGTTTGTTTATCTCAAAGTAATGAATGAGCTTGTTAGACTTTTACCTTATACTAGCGACCCACCCTAACTTCACACGGTTAGCTTTTTGACACTGACATTTGCATGTGGCTCGTTTCACGTAATGAAATTCCTTCTTTTCTTTTCATGACAGTGACTTTTTTACAGATCACTGCAATGATAACCGCATCACTAAATCACTGCCATCAATGAAAATTAGTTTCACCCACGGACACTCTCAGAAGAGTTAGTCCTACCACCTGCTAAATCTACATGGAATAATTAAATTTAGACCCATAATATTTATATCAAGAACGATCACAAATAGTTATAGACTGTGATACTTAATCCCTAAACATTAGCTAATCTAGAAATTATATATATACTTGCTTAGCATCAATGAGCTAAGTATAGGTGTTATGACGGAGCATAAAGACACGTGCAAAAGGATTTGCATATTTATAGCTTCGCAGTCTATACCCCGCGCATTGGACTGCGCAAATGTTGCGCTTAATGCTGACAATCTTTTACATTATTCGCGTTGCACCAACTAAATAATGGCACAATAAAATTGCTATTAATTAAGTCGCAGCTGCCTTCAATGCCTATCTTTGTAGTGCATTTTGTTGATTTAAAGTTGTTTTGATTGCACGATAACAAGGGTCCCTATAAAAGACTAATTGGTTATTAAATATATCCCTATAATCCGTACTAGAATAGATGCGAAAGCATGTTTGTAAATTTGTTGGTTTGTCCTCCTTTCACGCAGCAACGCAGCAACGGATCGACGTGATTTTTGGTATAGATATTGTTTGTGGACCGGAGAGTAACATAGGCTACTTTTTATGCCGGAAAAATGCACAGTTCCGGTGGGAACGCGGGTGCAACCACGGGCAGAGGCTAGTCGTTGTTTATATAAGTGCTAAAATGCAAAGCTCCGTAGAATATTTTAACTAAGCAGAACTTTGAACAATTTTGGGCTTCATTAGTTTTTCGTAAAATAAATTAAATTCTAAGCTTCGAACGTGAATGATATTTTTTTATTGCGGTAGGTTAACGTTTGATTAATATATCATTTGATCTTGATCATTTATGTCTAAAACGGTTTGACCTATTTAGATACAGTTTTCTTTATAGGGTTTGTCATCACAAACCGATGCATCCATCGGTAGTGTTTCTGATATAGTTATTATGATGTTAACATGCCAGCGGGCGCAGAAAAAATCTTGTAAAAAAATCTACAAGATACCCATCTTGTAGATTTTTTTTTAAATCAGACTACCCTAATTTAGTCTGTCGAGTGCTGTCACTCTCCCATTTACTTTTTCTTCTTTTGTCTATACCTCATTCATTCACCTCTATATAGAAAAATAAATGAAAATTACTTGCATTTTAATTATTGAAGCTTACTAATTAATGTACTGCTTCACGAATGAAGCAATACACAAAAAGGTAAAGTTTCGCGTTTCAATAATACACTTCATTCGCTAAAAGATAAAAATATAATCACTAGCTTCTGACCATCGCTCGTCTATAGCCTATGTGCTATTCCAGAACCTAAACTATATACATTCCAAATTTCATCAAAATCAGTTTAGTTGTTACGGAGACACCTGGTAACAAACACTCACACAAAGTTTCGCATTTATAATACTAGCTTCTGCCCGCGGTTTTCACCCGCGTTCCCACAGGAATCGTGCATTTTTCCGGGATAAAAAGTAGCCTATGTTACTCTTCGGTCCCTAAACTGTATCTATGCCAAAAGCACGTCGATCCGTTGTTCCGTTTCTGCGTGACAGAAGGACAAACCAACAAACACACTTTCGCATTTATAATATTAGTAGGATTAGTAGGAACTAGGTTAGTAGGAAGTAGGACGGTTGTTTTTGGTGAAAATACCTCGTAACTTCCAACACCCTCAATACATAAAATATGAGCTACGCTTTTGTATAAATACAAAATCGTAGATTCGGTCTAGTTAGGTCGTAGATCTAGGACTATCTCTTCTTTGTTATATTCCATTATATCACAGTCATATAAATATTTTCTCACCGTTATAAAAACGCGGTCAGATCCTTCGTTTTTTTGCCCCCCATCCACTGCTATTTACTACCTGACTGATGAATTATAAAGTATATAGTACTTACTCTAGAAAAACAAGCTCTAGATTTGTTTGACGACTATTGTCTGGTAGGTAATGGCCGGCGCTCACTTTATGTTGTAAAGCTAAGTTTAGATTTTGAGATGCCTTTGTGTTTCAGAGTGGCGCTGCAATTGTTATGAGCTGGCGTTTTGCTTACCATCAGGCAAAAGATCAGCTAGTCTCTCTACCACCTAGTAAAATTTTGTGTGGCATCGACGCAAACTGAGCGTGCGAGTGGTGACCGAGCCACAAGCTGACACAGTGCCCGCGTTTATGGCTCGCACAAAATAGAGAGAACAGAAGGGGCGCTTATGGGCGCGTAAGGACGGCCGGAAGCGCCCAAGCACCCTTTGTATTCTCCCTATTTTGTGGCTAAAAGTAGTTGTGACTGGAGGCTGCACACAGTCGCTACTTAGTGGCCGCATTAGCAACTGCTTCTAGTGAATGAAATATTAAATGAATACTATATAATGTAAGAATACAGGTAGAGCATGGTATGGTGCTGGGTGCTACGCTATGACGTCATGAAGTCAGTGCTACGCCGTAGTCGTCCCAGCACTACGTAAGGGAAAGACGCGAGGAAGGACGGCTGTCCTCATTGAACTACGAGTGAAAATACACGTGTGCCGATTATTCAAACCGTGTTGTCTCATTTCTGGATCTAACAATACGTACTAAGTGTTAAGTGTGTGGAGCGCGTTACTTCCACGCCAGTACATTCTTATCTCGCTGGAGCTACGAAGTGACTCAAAGAACTATAAAATACTTTGTCGGTGAGTATCGGCGTACCCGCTGCGAACATTCAGTTTTATAGGTCTAGAGACAGTAAGAGGGAATTGCTGTTCTAGTTCGAACAGCTAAACATTCTGCAGGCATGTTTGCTTTAGCATCTTTAGGCCTGAGTTAATCAATTTAAGATCTTGTGTGACTTTTATAATGACATTATTGTATTTGGTTTTTTTATTGTCCCTTGTTTAGACAACTTAATATAATTTTTCTTGAACTAATAATGTTTAATATAATATTCATTTGGTATACAATATACCTTTAGGTCACACACAACCACTTTTGTTAGTGGTAGGACTAATTCTTCTGCGAGTGTCCGTCTGGGTTATTACCACCGCGTTGCTTGTGCAGTTTGCCGCCAAGCAGTAATGTGCAAGCATTACTGTGTTCCGGTTTGATGAGTAGAGTAGCCAGTGAAATTACTGGGCTTATTATGAGACTTAATACCTTATGTCTCAGGGTAGCGAGCGCACTGCAGTGCCGCGCAGGCCTTTGTGTTTCAAAGTTCTGGGTGGCACTGCAAATATTATGGGTCGGCGTTATGCTTACCATCAGGCAAACGACCAGCTCGTCTCGTAACCAAACAACATAAAAAAACATATTTTTTGTTTATGCTATTTTATAACGAGACGAGCTGGTCGTTTGCCTGATGGTAAGCACAACGCCGGCCCATGACAATTGCAGTCCCACTGAGAACTTTTAAACACAAAGGCCTGCGCGGCACTGCAGTGCGCTCGCTACCCTGAGACATAAGGTATTAAGTCTCATAATAAGCCCAGTAATTTCACTGGCTACTCTACTCATCAAACCGGAACACAGTAATGCTTGCACATTACTGCTTGGCGGCAAACTGCACAAGCAACGCGGTGGTAATAACCCAGACGGACACTCGCAGAAGAATTAGTCCTACCACTACACATATAAAGAGTTATCATCGTCCCTAAAACTGAATCAAATAAAACGCATAACAATTTTTAAAATAATATGAGTAATCACATTTTAGAATTACAGAGTGCAATTAGTGTGTACGATGGGCTACTATCTTATCTGTGGCGTCAAGGACATCAGCCACGCGTTTCCACATACAATTAATCAGCCCAATCGCTGCATCACTCATTTGATTAATCACTCGAAACGTTTATCGATGTTAATATAGATTCCTACATAAATCGAGTCGATAAAGCTCTCGATAGATGTCATTGGTCAGGGGGTCTACTCTCAAAATCGATAAGGATGTAATCGTCACGATACGACACATCGTATCGTGACGATATGTGATTATAATAATAATAAAGTAATAATAAAGTTTTATTGGTATAAAGACAGTTATCAAAATATGACATTATTGGTCCACAAACTAGGTTAACCTGTATTTTGAGGACCTCCTTCCTAGATATTTTAACTCCATAACCTCTTAATTATACAAATAAAGCAACAATTGGTTTATTTTTAAGTATTAAAATATGACTAAGTTTAAATTTAAGTTTAAGTTTAAACAATTATTCAATAAAAAAGAAACAATGTGATACGCAAGTGGGTGCTGTGTGTGTGTGTGTGCGTGTTTGTATATGTGATTGCAAAATTTAATTTAATTTAATTTTGCAATCACCATGTTTTGTAGCAAGGAAATGATTGATAGATACTATATAGCCTCCAAATACCAACTGATGATGATAATGATGAGATCCCAGCTGATTCCGGCCGTGGCAACTTACGATCAACTCCTTTGAGTTCTCCTTTCGTGTAATCTCATGTGAGTTATGTATGTAGTCAATTTTCTTTGTGAATACCCTCGAGCATTGAATATCGAACTAACCCTACTATTTGTTATATTAATAACAAATATTTCTACGACAAGCCTTTTTACAGGTAATTTACAAAAAATGCGACGGTACCGTTCATCGATTTTACGAGTAGACCCCATACTTTCCAGCCACGTCCATCAATTGCCAGAGACAGTTTAAATCCGAACTCTCACTGCACTGGTTTACCATTATTGGGAACCAGATTCTCAGCTCTGACGTTGAGATAGGTAGATCCCAGAGGATTAGGGCAGAGATAAATCATATTGGTGGTATATCGCGTCTGTCAGGACTGACATGGGCGTGGTACTGTATGATAAACTGCTGATATTATCACAAATTAACCTTCTGTAATATTGTTTCATATTTTGTTTTAAATACTCGACCAATTACCGTTTAACTACTATATCTTAGGATGCAGGATCTTAAGCAACGAGTTCTTGTATGCTATTGGTAACGACATAAGCTAGTCGTTTGCCTGATGGTAAGCATAACGCCGGCCCATAACAATTACAGTGCCACTCAGAACTTCGAAACACAAAGGCCTGTACGGCACTGCAGTGCGCTCGTTACCCTGAGATATTAGGTATTAAGTCTCATAAGCCCAGTAATTTCACTGGCTACTCTGCTCATCAAACCGGAACACAGTAATGCTTACACATTACTGCTTGGCGGCAGACTTCTCGAGCAAAGCGGTGGTAACAACCCACTCGGACGAATTCATACACAGGAAAAAGACAACACATTAGTGTAAACCTGACCATACCAAAAGTATGAATTCAATATCGTCCGCCGCACCACGACACTCCCCAACACAATCTGAACCCGGCTTTAATCCTACAACCTGGTAAAGATTACTATGAATCCTAGCATTTCGTAGAACAACACAAATAGCATATTTGTAGTTCATCAGTAGCTCCGTAGCAACGAGGCTGAGAAAGAACTTCGTAGCAATGTTTTTCTATTAGTTTTCTTGCAATTTGTTGATGAGAAATTACTCGCAGTTTACTTGAAAATAAGCAGCGTTGATAGAAAGGCAACCCATTCCCTTTTGTGGCCGTCCTTGACACATATTGGGAGACGTTCGCAGTCGTAACTTCAGCTGCGATGGGTGCATCCAACCCAATCCTAGCAAAAGAATCATTGCGGTGAGGGAAGGCGTGCAGTTTTTGATTGCAGTATCGGGTACCAAAATTAAAGCAAGAAATATCAACCACACTGACAAAATTTTGCTCTAAGACCCTTTATCTACTGACTACTTGAAATGAATACTTGAATAGTTAAAACCGGAAACACAGCAATAATTCTACACTTTAGTTTGATTCATCGCCTTTTGCGATTCATTTACTCGACACACCCCTTAGATAAATTCGTAAAGTCTCCCAATTCTTTTATTTAACTCGAGTTAAACTAACCTTTTCAACTTACACGTTCATTAGGACTCCTATCTTGAGGTCGTTCGTCACTTTTATGGACAATATTAAATACACGGTACCTTTATGGGGCAAATCTGCATGGCAAAGTAGGTAATAAAAAATTCTCGCGGCAAAGATTTATTTATCCACGAACATGATGTTATATATTATGAACAGGAAATTAAAGAAATGCCCTGGCACAGGCGTTCGCATGTTTTTCCTTTTAGGCGCTTTGTGGAGTTCATTACGGATATCAAATTATATCCTTAATCTATAATATATATATCATTCAAATAAATAAAATTGAAGCGTCTGTTTGTAATATCAAAATAACAGCTTTTTACCAAATGCATATGAAAGTATATACGGTACATATAACAAAAAAAACATTTTTAAATTTTTGTCTGTCTGTCTGTTTGTTCCGGGGAATCTTCGAAACGGCTGTGCTGATTTTGACGGGACTTTCACTGGCAGATAGCTGATGTTACAAGGAGTAACTTAGGCTACTTCTATTTTAGAAAAAGAATTAGGGTTCCGCGCAAAAAAATAATAACCATGAAATCCATTAACTCCACGCGAGTGAAACCGCGGACAGCAACTAGTACTCTTTAAAAATGAAATCCGTTTGTAATCATTATAGGCTTTAACCAATATCTAACCTTTTGGTAAGTGACGATGCAGTCGACGATGAAGACTTGCCTAGAAGATACCTATTTTCTCGTGACGTTAAGGAACCCAAGTCATAGCGATCAAATCCATCGTACGATATTTATGCATTTCCTGTGCTTGCACAAAGACTTGCGAGCTATTAATTAGGTTTTTTTTTATGTTATTAGGTAACGAGACGAGCTGGTCGTTTGCCTGATGGTAAGCATAACGCCGGCCCATAACAATTGCAGTGCCACCCAGAACTTTGAAACACAAAGGCCTGCGCGGCACTGCAATGCGCTCGTTACCCTGAGACATTAGGTATTAAGTCTCATAAGCCCAGTAATTTCACTGGATACTCTGCTCATCAAACCGGAACACAGTAATGCTTGCACACTACTGCTTGGCGGCAGACTTCACTCACAAAGCGGTGGTAATAACCCAGACGGACACTCGCAGAAGAGTTAGTCCTCCCACTAACAAAACTAGGATGATATTCTCTGATAAAATCTCGCACGCACGACGAAAACGTTTCTTTTCCTCGTACGATCGTTTACCAATTAGGATAACGCTTTAGGCAAGTAGTGCCACTTCTTAGTGTAACTCATAACGAATGTTAACGCAAACTACTTCTACTTCGTGAGTAAAGTAGGGAATATCTTTGAATTATATTATTAGAGAATATCTTAAATGTTGGTAGGTATATTAATGATGACAGGATCCATAAAATACGATAAAAAGTAATGGTTCGGGTTCGAGGAAACGTGAAAACGTTTGACATTTACCCACTCACTGGATTGTCCCTTTGATGACAAACAAACAATGAAACAAAAACAAAGCGATTGATAGAAGACAAATTGTTGTGAACAAAAAAAAATAATAAAAAAAAATACTCTGATTTGTAGTTGATTCAACTGTTCTTAATCGACTTCAAAATGGAAGGATAGTATAGTTATTTTAATGAAACTGTTTAATTATTTAAAGAAAATTTTTTTTTGTTTTTTAATATATTTTAAGTGCCATTGCTTAGTAAACAGGAGGATAATTCGACACTTATGTATGTAATATTATCGGAATTACAATATACTCACGTATGATAATCGATTAGAGCATCCAAAAATATATGCAAAATTTTATAGTTGCATGTATGTTTGTTTGTCCATGCATTTCTCCAAAACTATTAGTCAGATTGTGATGGTTTTTTACTTGCATACGTTTACTTTAAATTAGGGAACAGCGTAAGCTTTATCGAAATCGGTTCAGTAGTTTAAAAAATAAATAATGTAATTACCTATACCTATTATACCTATTATAATTTTTTTTTGGTTTCGGGTAGTGTTTGTCGGAATCGGTCCCAAATCAAAATCTGGCAATATATAATCATTTCAAAATCGGCCAGCGAAACCAGTTTTCCACTTATTAAATATACCTAACTAGTTGCGGCCGGCGGTCGCACACGTGGATATACCGCAGGAACCATGTATTTTTTTGTTTGAAAATTAGCTAATGTCACTTTCCGGCCTTTACCATCTTAACCGGCCTTTACTATGGTAAGACTCCCTCTTCTGCGAGTGTCCGTCACTGCAATTGTTATGGGCCGGCGTTATGATTACCATCAGACAAACGACCAGCTCGTCTCGTTATTAAATGCCATAAAAACATTAAACATTTTTTTTTCTATAAAACTAAAATAGATAGAAAAAGATTGTGTCATTATTGTACCTTCTCTATAAAACACTAAATAAATAACGTCGCTAGAAAATGCAAAGATAAAAGGAGAAAATTGAAAGCTTATCAAGCGTGTGTGGAGTCGTTTTCTATGCTTTATTGCGTTGCGCGTATATTATATACCTCGATAAACTTGTCTTTCTGAAAACATAAGACAATACTATAAAGTCGCTCCTCAGTCTGCCATTATGTTCCAACTCTCAATTCTACACAAAGCAACTACATATCTCTCGATGGTAGCATTTTTATTACCAGCAGTAATATGTTGTTTAGGAGTCAGTTGTAAAGAGATACGAATAAAGCGTGGTAGCTATCACCACAGATTACTATATATGTAGCTAGGCTATCACTGATCCTTTGAACGGTCGGTCGTATTGTACAATGAGGTTCATTTTTTTCTAATTTTTCCTTTTCTAATGTCATTCCTTTTATTGTTTTTATTTTCTTCTTTTTTCGTGGCCAGACACAGTTTGTGTATTTTGCCCTTTTTTATTGTTTTTTATCACAGACATACAAATTTACAAATCTGTGTTGTTTATGAACATTTACGCCTCACATATTTCCACAAAAACTCCGAAATGAAACCTTTTTGGTATGTCTTTTAAAAAGACAACTCTGTTTTTCTGTACGACTGGAAAACGTAATTGCACTACGTTTTACAACTTTGATAAAAGCTGTGCTGTTCAGTTAGCAGGGAAAAGTCCAGTGTATTTAACTGGGTGTATGACAGAAGAGTCCGGGACGAGTGGCGTCTAGAACAGAGCTGTGCTACAAAGGACTTTGTTATTCAAATCTCTAATTGGCACTGCGTCTGTTATGGGCGGGAATTTCTTTTTCCATTTAAGTGGATAAACAAACAGTGACACAATACAATATTAATACGTGGTACCAAAACAAAACTCATTAGTTGCGACACCAATAATGTTTATTGCTTGATATCAGACAAATGATCTGGTCCCTAATTCTACTAAACAAATGGCTTAAAAATGACATGCATTCGTCGCAAAAAGATCACTTTAATAAGACTAACTCTTCTACGAGTCAGTCTGGGTGGGTACCACCGCTTTGCTCGTGAAGACTGCCGCCAAGCAGTAATGTGCAAGCATTACTGTGTTCTGATTTGAACCCAGACGGACACTCGCAGAAGAGATAGTCTTACCATAGTATAATCTCTGTAATAGTAGGTACATTACGATATTAGTGCGTAAAGATGGTTATAACATGCGAGGCGGAATTTCAGCCCGAGCCGAAGGCGAGGGCGTAATTGAGCCGAGCATGTTATAACCAATACGCACGTATATCGTACGACGTTTTTTAACACACTTGCGAGTAAACAGGAAAAAAAAAACATTTAAATAAACTCAATCTGTGAATGCACACTGTTGCTTTCCCGCCATTTTACCAGCGCGCTTGAATAGCAACAGCGCGCTGCTCACTAGCTGGAGTGGTGCGGCGGCGATCAGTTCCATATTTGAAATGGCAAATAATACTGTTATGGAATTTGTATGGACTATAACTTAACTATTTGCTTTGATAACACACGCGTTTTTTATGACCCGCTTTACATATTTAAAACCGGTGGAATTATATCAGCTTTACGAGAGAGGGTGTTAAAAAAGATTTAAAACAGGTCGCAGCCGTAGCACCGTAGTCGCGCGTCATCAGCAATAAAGGTAGTAGCCCATTACGACACTAAAGTCTACGATTCGGGACTCGATTGTATCTGTGTAATGAATAACGACAGGCGTCCATTAGCGCGATTGCTTCGTTTACAGTAATTACCTACTTGGTCTAGGAACGCAGGTATGTCTCCACGTGTCTTACCTTCCGCACTGCCATCATGTCGATCATGATCCCAAACACAGCTTAGATACGTTTCGTTTTACCTCCACCAGTTCCTATACTGTTACTATCTTCATCAGCTAGAAGACGTCTTGTAACGAACAACTGTACAGGCCTCCCCCATAAAATGATGCCATAATACATCATGCTTAGTCGCCGCACCCAGCCATTAATGGCTGCGCGTCTAGTGGGCGCGTTCGGTGGCCAAATGTGCAGACGCGCTAAGAGTATAATATTATCTAGTCACTAACTACATTTTATTATTTACTGATCATTAAAGCGAAACTAAACTAGTTTTGATTAGTAGCTAACACTTAGACTTTATAAAGTTATACTGAACCTCAGACTTGGAATATTCGCTGTTCGAATAGAATCATGTTTTACGTGAAAGATTATTGAATGACTTTATAATTTTGCTAAAATTTGACGAGATGAAGATACTGAGTTGGCGTGCTTAAACTTTGCCGAACTTGTTCGTCGTTCGAAACTCCCAACAAATCAGCATAGGTACATAATTATTTTTAATGGTGATCACGCCAGAAGGTAAGAAGATATCTTCGATAAAAGCGGACTGTAAAACTTCGGTACATACGATCGAAAAAGGGGAGGAAAAGTAGGAAAGAAGGGACATGCAGCAAGTACCTCGAACAGAGCGCGGCTCGCGCGCAGTTCTCCCTCCGTTTCCCGGTAACAGTCAGCAGCAGCAGGCCAGCCACGCACTTGGCACAATCCTGGTTGCCGAACGTCCTCAGAACACCTCTTCACAATCGCACTCGCGGCGGGCGTGAGCACAGGAAAATTACAAAAGCACAATGCTTGTCGCGGGATTATAAATAAGAGAACTTCTTCAATTCTCGCGGAGCGATACGGGATCAAATCGAGCGGCCATCGCACATTCTCTTCGACTGTTTCTTGACAACTGTTTTTGACAGCTGACAGATGGCGCCAGCTATCGCGGTAGTGACTCGCATGTGTGGGTATATAAGGAATACGGGTAAAGGAATGTATGTACCATAATATTTTGAATTAATATAAATTATATTAATCTGGCGTAACCATCCACCCGCCCTTAATGGGTCACCATTAAAAAACATCCATAAGAGGAGGACATAAAATCTATGACTCTAGGATAGAGCGCTAACTGCGCGCGGATGCGAAATAAGACTTCCGTAGAGTCACGGCGTAGCGGGAGTAAAAATAAAAAATAAAATAAAAAATAAGTTATAGATAAAGCGATGCAAAAAATTAATGTAAGATATAACGGTTTAATTTATGTACTAGAACTAAATTGCGAAGCGGATTAATTAATTATTGTTTTGGGAGAGGACATAAGCGAACGACCGGACGAAGGTAAGTTCCCTTAGCGGTTCTCACGGTCGCGACGCGCACGACACCATCCTTGGAAGGATGGACCTGCTCTACAATGGCTAATGGCCAGGCTAGGGGCGGTACGTTATCGTTCATGACTACCACGACAGTTCCCTGAGTGATAGGTGTGGAAGGAGTATTCCATTTCTGCCTAACCTGCAAACCGTGCAGATATTCCATCCTCCAGCGGTCCCAAAACGACTGAACTAACTTGTCCAGTAGCGAGTGCCTGTGAAGCAAACTGACCGGGCCAGACTTTACTTCAGGCGCGGGTAAAGAAAATAAAGGAGCGGTATGTAAAAAGTGACTCGGAGTCAGAGCCGAGGGCTCGGCGGGATCCGAGCTCAGTACTGTAAGCGGGCGCGAGTTAAGCAAACACTCAATTTGAGTGAGGACAGTACTGAGTTCTTCATACGAAAGAAGTTGCTGTCCGATGCATCGAAACAAATGATTTTTTATGACCTTGACCATACTCTCCCAAGCACCTCCAAAGTGTGGAGAGTTGGGGCAAATAAATTTCCAAGTTATGCGACTCTCAGCGCACTCCTGCTCTAGCTTCGGATGATACTCATCAGTAAGAAATTTGTAAAGATCGCGGAGATACGAATCGGCCCCTTTAAAGTTTGTACCATTGTCAGAATGCAAAACTTGAACGGGCCCTCGTCGAGAGAGGAAGCGTTTGAGCGCGGCTAGAAAACTGGGAGTACTAAGGTCCGTGGCGACTTCTATGTGCACGGCACGAGTCGTAAGGCACGTGAATATACACAGATAGGCCTTCTCACTGTGGACACCACGGCGGCGCACAGGAGTGTAGGCAACGGGACCAGCATAATCGCAACCCGTATGCGTGAATGCCTTGACGACTGGACGTGTGCGACTATCAGGTAAGTCAGCCATAAGCGGGTAAGTTGGTCGCGGTTTTAGTCGGAAGCAAGTATTGCACATGTGAACACGTTGTCTCACGACGCGGCGTGCGGACAGGATCCATAACCGTTGACGAAGCAACGATATTAATAGTTCTGGCCCGGCGTGTAAATATTTAACATGGTAATAATCAATGATCATGTTCACTACATGATCACTGCGCGGTAATATCACTGGATGCTTATGTGAATAATCCAGGGCGGAATTGTCAAGGCGACCGCCTACGCGAATCAGACCATTGTCAATAAAAGGCCTCAAGCGGTTGAAAGCCGATGAGCAAGATTTATTTACAAGAATACTTGAGTATTCCTCTGCAAAGTGCTGGCTTTGCAGGGCGCGGAGTATTTTATTTTCAGCGATATCAATATCATCAGCAGTCACTGCAATAGTGCTGCGGCGGGGCAATAACTTTGCGAACTTACATACATATGTTACTATACGAAGAAGCTTACTCCATGAGGAGATGCGAAAACGGGTCGAAGTCTTATCCTCGCGTACAACTCCATGATGCGGTATGATGTATATAGGAGCGGGGTCATGAGAGCCGTACTGAGGCGCGGGGGAAGTATAATCTTTCGCGAGATAATCTTTAATTACGTCATCATATGCCGACCTAAACGAAGGTGAAGCTTCTAACTTTCTTTCAAGGCACATGAAACGCTTGCGAGCAGTTTCAAAAGAATTTCCGAGTAAATAAACATCATCCTTAAATGGCAGGCCAACTGTGTATCTGCCATTCACGGGGTCGCGGTCCGTAGTTGACTTATAAAATTCTTCGCATTCAACATCGGCGGGGTGTTGAATGGGCGGTGCGGAGGGAAGCTCTTCGAGCTCCCAAAATCGCCTGACTAGGGAGTCAATAGCGGCAGGCTCTTGAGCGAGGCAACATGTCAAGGCCTGGTGAGTATGAAGTGTAGGTATCGTGGGTACGGAACCCATAATGACATATCCTAACACCGTGCGTAAAGCGGGGGGCACCGACGAGTCGCGAGGGGCGTGAACTACGTCGGGGAGTAGCAAATGCGGGAAGAGAGAAGCTCCTATCAACGCATCAATTTTATTAGGTATACCGAAGTTATCATCAGCGAGCGGAATACCTGATAAGTGTGATAGAACAGATGTGTCTACCACAGCGGTGGGCAATAAGTCAGTAATTTGATCAACAACGAGCGGCGAAATATCAAATTTAATGTTGTTGTCAAAGCGCGAATAAAACGTTAAATTTATCGAGCTAGTTTTAATTATTTTCTCAGCTCCACCGAACCCCTTAACTACAGTACGTTCGGCATCCTGAAGCTGAATACCTAGCCGATCACAGCACTCTTGTGTAATAAAGTGGCTTTGCGAAGCGGAATCTAATAATACACGAATTAAATGTCGATCGCCGTTAGAACTATAAGCGACGACTTGAGCGGTAGATAATAAAATAGTAGATTGTTTAATCGGCGCGGACGCAGTACGCGGAGCTAAGCGGGTTGAGTTATCTATACATGCGTACGTAGCACACAACGCCACGTCTTGTCGCGCGGCCGCGGCCGTAGCGGAAACAGGTCGAGGCGGCGGCGACGCCGACGCACGGTAGGCTTCGCGGTCGCGCGCCGGCTGATCATAACGCGGCGCGGCGGCGGACGCAGGCAGCGGAGCTGCTGCTGAAGCGACGTGTGTCGTCTCTGCGCGTTTGAAGTGTAACAAGGTGTGGTGTCTTTGTTTACATACGCGACAATTAGAGTTAGACGAGCAATTAGAAGCTCTGTGCTTTATACTTAGGCAGTTCACACACGCATTGTTATCCTTCACACATTTAAAACGTTCCTGAGGATTCATCCTATTAAAATCAGGACATTTAAATAAATGTTGATGCGTAATATTTGTGCATATGCACCTATCAGTATCGACCGTCGTACTTAGGTAAGTTTGGTACTTCGGCGGCGAAGCGTTATTCGAATTAGAGCGTAAATTATTTTTATTGTTTTGACGAGCACTCAATAATGCACCTGACTGACTTGTTTGAGTGCGTTCTAAAACCTTAGCGCGAATGTTAATAAAATCGACTAAATCATCGAAGGTAGGTATTTTAGTAGCACAGTGTATCTCGAAAGCGCGAACAGTATCCGAATCTATCTTTCTGAGTGCGGTATGTAGAATGAATAAATCTGACAGGTCATCGAACTTTAAATTCTTTAAAGCGCGCACTGCACTTGTAAAGTTATCTGTAAATAAATCAAAGTTTGTAGCGGAAGCGGTATGTAAAGGTTTGAAATCAAACATTTGATTTAAATACGCGGAAGCGATCATTCGTTTATCTTCATATTTATCAATTAGCGTTTGTAACAGTAATTCATAATTCTCAGCGCAAGGAGAAATACCTGCGCATGCAGACTGTGCCCTGCCCGTCAGTTTGCCTAACAAGTAGTACAACTTTTCGGCGTCCGTGAGCGATGGATTATCATGAACGGTGGACTTAAAGCTGGCGTAGAAGAGTGGCCATGAACGAACGTCACCTGAGAAATCCAACAATTGAATTGGCGGCAGTGTGGGGCGAGCCTTATGCGGTACGATAACTTTGCGTGAATCCTGTGATGGGTTCGGTTGCGAATATTGAGACAGTACTCGTTTTATCCTGCTATACAAAGACTCAAATGCAAAGAGACTTTTATAATCAGGCTTCGCGGTAGGATCTAATGATAATAAACGAGAATTATAACTATCTAAATTCTCTTTGAAATCACTGCGTAATGAATCAATATGAGCAGAAGCGTCAAGGAAACTTTCCTTCTTCGCGGAGTTCGATCGAATAACAGTAGATAAATCGTAAATGTTCTGCACTATTTCAAAGATAGCTTCGCGTTTAGCTAGTAACATAATTAATTGCGAATCTTGCGGTTCTTCATATTGTGAACCTTCGCTATCAGCATTATCTTTTTTAGGCGGCATTATTGCAACTTAGTGCAAGCAAAAACAGCGGTAAATTGATAAGGTCAAATATATGCGGCAGAATAAAGTGGGTTGTTATATTGCGCACACGGTAAGCGATGCGCGTGACTTCGCTACGTGTTCGGTTTCTATCGAACAACGAGAAAGGCCGTAGTAAATCGCGAATAAAATGTAGTTGGGGGTAGAATTATTTCACAATGAAAATGTTATAATTATTACGATTTTAGCGTTAAATATGTTGTAATTATAATGTACAATACATGAATTACTTAGATAAATAATATGTCTAGGCGGGGGGACACGTAACTTGATGTTACGGGCGGTAAATACGAATATTTTGCGAAAAATATGTAGGTGACGCAATGTCGTCCTACGCGGGATAGAACAATTATATTTGCAATTAATATGCAAATCGCTTATTAGGTCTTATGGGAAGGTTCCTAATAAGGGCGGCTGGACGTATCCGGTTCGAAGGACCACCTATGATCACGCCAGAAGGTAAGAAGATATCTTCGATAAAAGCGGACTGTAAAACTTCGGTACATACGATCGAAAAAGGGGAGGAAAAGTAGGAAAGAAGGGACATGCAGCAAGTACCTCGAACAGAGCGCGGCTCGCGCGCAGTTCTCCCTCCGTTTCCCGGTAACAGTCAGCAGCAGCAGGCCAGCCACGCACTTGGCACAATCCTGGTTGCCGAACGTCCTCAGAACACCTCTTCACAATCGCACTCGCGGCGGGCGTGAGCACAGGAAAATTACAAAAGCACAATGCTTGTCGCGGGATTATAAATAAGAGAACTTCTTCAATTCTCGCGGAGCGATACGGGATCAAATCGAGCGGCCATCGCACATTCTCTTCGACTGTTTCTTGACAACTGTTTTTGACAGCTGACAGATGGCGCCAGCTATCGCGGTAGTGACTCGCATGTGTGGGTATATAAGGAATACGGGTAAAGGAATGTATGTACCATAATATTTTGAATTAATATAAATTATATTAATCTGGCGTAACCAAATGGCAATGCAAAAATACGTGATACGTGATTTAATTATTAAATTTCTAAATTGATATTTGTATTTATTACTTGTCCATCAGCCAGAAAATACCTAGGTACTGCTGAACATCGGCTATCATGATGAGGGATTTTACTATTATACACCGAGCTTGACAGGCGTCTTGATGATCACAGTAGAAAATGAAATTGTCTGAAATTGGTTGATACGACCATCTTTTTCAATCAGTTAAAAATCTGTCGCCGCTAAGTGTCAGCTCCACTTTACTTTTAGCGTACTTATTTATAATCTGCAACCAGAATATCACGTAAGATCTATTCAAACCAAGGAGACAACGGTAATAGAAACCTAGAAAAATTAAAGAAGCCACATAATAAGTAGTCGATCTTAACTGTACGTGTGTCACTATAAATGTACCGTTTTCAATCTCCCCAAAGTTAATAATTTCTGTTTTTGATCTTTTGATAAAATTATTCTAATAGCCTCAGTTTTAATCAACGTTATTCGAAAATGTATATAACTAGCTGCTTCTCGCGGTTCCACCTGTGTGGAGATTTTGGATTTATGAGTTTTTTTCGCGGAACCCTTATTCTTTTTCTAAAATTAAAGTAACCTAAGTTACCTTGTAACTTCAGCTATCTGCCAGTGAAAGTCCCGTCAAAATCGGTCCAGCGGTTTCGGAGATTAGCCGGAACAAACAGACAGATAGACAAACAGTCAAAAATTTTAAAACTATTTTTTGTGATATCCGTATATACATTCAAATGCATTTAGTTAATTTGATATTGCAAACAGACACTGCAATTTTTATTTGTATAGATATAAAGGTATAAATTAGAGCCAAGCGACTGCAACGCACTATTTTATGATTGCTAGTGCGTGACCATGATATCATAGCCTATATTTTTACACATGATAATAAATGGGACGAGCAAGTCATTCGTCTGAAGCTAAGATTCAAGTTTGGTTAAATTTATTGCAGTCCATGCAGATCTAAAAGGTGGTGGGATTCATTCCTCTGCAAGAGTTCGTCTGGGTTGGTAAAGGTGAAGATACGCTTGCTTATATGATTCCATTCACTCTCAAAATGATTCACGAATAGAATTCGTTTGCGGGGTCGAAGCACAAGATTTTTTTTAGCGTAGAGGTTGTGATACCGTAGAGGTTGTTTGTGTCCCTCGTTCTCGATATACGTTCTCGTTCCTTTCCACGTTTTCTTGATACATCCTAGTTAGAGGTCAGGGTTTATTGATCGTTAGGTTTTTTATTATTATCCGAGTTCTTTTCCTTATTATCAAAATCCCACGCCAAAATTTCAGATTTCCACTTCCGTGTTCCAGAACACAATAATGTTTTCACAATCCTGTATGTGTCCATTTGGGTGGGTACTACCGTTTTGCTAGTGTAGTCTGCCGCCAAGCAGTAATGTGCAAGCAGAACTTGTGTTCATTAATCAGTGAAATTACTGGCTCAGGGTGAAGAGCGCTTTGCAGTGCCAACCTTTGTGTTTCAAAGTATTGTGTATAGCGTTATGCTATCCATCAGACAAACCTTCTGCGAGTGTCCGTCTGGGTAGCTACCACCGTTTTGCCCGTGAAGTCAGCCGCCAAGCAGTAGTGTGCAAGCATTACTGTGTTCCGGTCTGACAGCAGAAAAGCCAGTATAATTACTGGGCTTATGAGACTGCCCGGTATGTTCTGAGAGCTGCACTTGAGAGATAATCCACTTCCAAATATAGCGTTTCCACCAAATTGACCACATCAGCATATAAGATTTGATGAGACAGTGGTCAAATACAAAACTATCAAGTAAACCTTTTTTGAATTGTTACAATGTTGCGTAGCCCAAGAAGCACCCTTAAATTTTTCCGTTTTATATAACGAACGTTTTTCTCTTACGAATAGCTAAACTAATAGCTTCTGCCCGCGGTTTTCACCCGCGTTCCCAGAGGAACCGTGCATTTTTTCCGGGATAAAAAGTAACCTATATTACTCTCCGGTCCATAAACTATACGTGTGCCAAAAATCACGTCGATCCATTGCTCCGTTACTTCGTGATATAAGAACAAAGCAAAAAACACACTTTAGCATTTATAATATTAGTAGGAAGTAGGATTAGTAGGAAATAAGATAGTAGGATAAGATTCGTTTAGGATTGGATTCTCTCTAAATATGTCCCTAAATTGCTAGTAAATATTATTTCCTTAGTTCTGTAATTGTGTTATCTGTCCAAATCATGAAGCGAAATAAACACACAAACGATCCTCTGTTCATGACACCACTACGCGGTGGTATCACAAAACATTAGTGACGCCACTAACGGGCGGAAATCACATAATGCGTGGTAGAGCTATTATAATAGACGTGTTATTTATTAGACACATGACAACCAACCACATTTCCAAGCGGATATCACTCATAATCACTTGGAAATGTAGAACAACATATAGGATTACTTGTTGTGATGCTAGTGGTAGTTCTCTTAATTCAAGATTACACGCAATATATGTTGGCTCATTTGTTGTTAATATTGTTGTTTAAAGTCAAGATCAATGGGTCATTTACTATGTATATTATTTTGTTTGCCCTTCTTCTTGCTCGGCCTATACCAATTTGGAACGGGCACGGTGGGTATCTGGAAGGTTCGTTGACTTTGAGCACGAATTGGGTCTGTTGGTGTCTTTGTCATTTATTATGTTCTGATAAAGACAGCATTAGTTTTAGTTTGTGATTCGGGTAGATGAATGTTGCAGAGGCCGGCTGTTAGAGTAATTTTAACTTTCATAAGTGCTCCTTTGTTTTTTTTTAACGGGCTAAATGCCTTTATTAACTAGCTAATACATAAATAAACACTACATCTAACCTAGCTAGCTACAAAAACAGTTGGATAATCTACAAGTGCTCCTTTGGGGCCTATTTGAATAAAGCATTTTGAATTTGAATCTGAGTTTGATGTTTCCGATATTTGGACACACAAATCTCCCGTTAATTGTGACTACTTTTTTCGTAGTATTTATTCGTGACCAAGACAGTTTAATAAACTAAATTTTTTTTACTGTAAACTAATTACTAGTTTGCAACTTCTTTTGCAATAACGCCTGCAGTATTTGGTGGGGTGGGTTAGGCCAACGTGCGCAATTTACGAGTCGCTTTGTCCTAACGTTCTTCAGTCAGCAAAAAATTAACAGCTTTCGTCCCGTTTTCGTGAAACTGTAAAAAAACTGGTAATGACTGAAGACACTTAGGTATACTTATTAACCGACTTCCAAAAAAGGAGGAGGTTATCAATTCGTCGGGGTTTTTTTTATGTTTGTTACCTCGTATCTCGGTCATTTATAAACCGATTTGGAAAATTCTTTTTTTATTTGAAAGAGTATACTTTCAGATTGGTCCCATAAAAATTTCATCAAAATCGGTTCAGTAGTTTGTCACTGAAGTCGGTTCGTCGCTTTTTTAAAGCAGTTTTTTTTTCTGTACAAATAGCGAACACGCCTGCATCGGTTGCCACCACTTGATCATTACTAATATTATATATGTTCGGTGCTATAAATAAAATGAATATATGTTATCTTCGTGTAGTAAAATAAAATTATCATTTGAATACTTGATAAAAGACGCTAAAGATATTGCTGGAAGCAAAAGCTGTTTAGCTCAATATGATTTGCGCGCGAAGATGTTTCGCGAGAGGGTCCTAGTTTTTTATTGCTTCTTTGCAGACGAGCAGACGATGTTTTGTTTGTCATAACGCCGAGAAATCATAATCATGAGAACATGGCTTCTGAGACTTAATACCTAATGTCTCAGGGTAACGAATGCCGGTCACGGAAGAATGCTTGCTCCCCGTGGCCCTAGCATGAGGTGCTGTGTATGTTTTCGTCCCCGGAGGTTTTAGTGGGTATGGGCCGGTAGTGGAAGCCGGCTGGAGCCCCACACTACCCCTGTCCATTGCACTTCGGGCGGGGGTGTGCGTAAATGCATTTATTATATAGAAAGAAGAATAAATTAAAAAAAAAACATGTTAAATAAACTTGCTTCATCATCATCAGCTGGAAGAAATCCAAAGCTGAACATAGACCTCTCCCATTGAACCATACGTAAAACAACTGCTGCTTGCATCCAAGGAATCCCCGCATGTTCACCAGGTCGTTGGTCCAACTAGCAAAAAATGCTTACTTTTGCGCAATAGGTACCTAGTTTATACTCTGAAGGTGCATTACAAACGATAAAGACTTGTCGTACGTAACTTGAGCTACTGTTTACTTGGTTTACTGTTAACTAATAGGCTCCACAGAAGAACGAAAGTCAGCGCTATAGCTCTTAAAGTTACTAAGTTGACATGGCAATGGATAGGTGAATGGATGGGGGAAGAAAGGTCCCCGAAGACCTTGCTGAAACCACGGATTGCAACCTTTGGATGAATGAGGCGAGTAGCCGATCCAAGTGGTGTTCTATGGGAGAGGCCTATGTTCAGCAGTGGACGTCTTCCAGCTGATGATGATGAACCTTTAAAAGTTGTTTAAGTTGCGCTATACATATACTCAACTACAGCGTTAACATAAAAAAGACGATGTACACTATTGTACACGTATACCTAACCTTTTTGCTGGACTAATTGAAACGTCTCCAATTGTGTGCGCAAAATCCAATTTTATTTGTGTTTAGAGTAGAATGGGCGAGCGAAATCAAACAATGGGCGAAACACGAGCCGTTACAATTGGTCTGGTGTTTTGGAGTTTCGTACTTACGTACAATGATAACATTGTACGTAAGTATATTATTATAAAATAATACTAGCTGCTGCCCGCGGTTTCACCCGCGCGGTGATATTGGATTTAATGGTTTTTTATTTTTTGCGCGGAACCCTAATTATTTATCTAAAATAAAAGTAGCCTAAGATACTCCTTATAACATCAGCTATCTGCCAGTGAAAGTCCCGTCAAAATCGGCCCAGCCGTTTCGAAGATTACCCGGAACAAACAGACAGACAGACAAACATTTTTAAAATGGTTGTTTTGTTATAATTATGTACCGTATTCATATGCATTTGGAAAAGATGTTATTTTGATATTACAAACATTTATAAACATTTGTATAGATATACAGTGTGTTCACACAGCCATTGAACATGGGGAAAAATATTGAAATAGGAAGTTCTACTTAATCAAGACTTGCCTTATTTTTAACACGTTAAGTGCGAAACGAGGCCTAAATCACCCCTCATGCAACTTCCTTGTGGTGCGGCAAGGAAAAACGTGAACATCTCTGTCGTGCGAAGGGCATAGCTTTGGTTTGGTCCAGTATAGAAAAGAGATAAATGTATATTTGAGATGCGCTAATGGTCCCGGACTCGGTGGTATACCTACCTTGGTACCGGATGTTTTAGGCCTCGTACCGCACTGAATTAATATAATTTTAATGCAGTGCGGAACGAGGCTAAAACGTCCCATATCCTCTCGGACCTCGTACCGCACCCAACGCGAGCTTCCCGCGACTAGTGTTGTGCATCACGTCGATTGGAGAGCACGTCCTTTTACATCGCCGAACATGTCTAAACGGTGTCGGAAGAAGTTAATTTTAAAAAACCCAGAAACAGAACCAAAACAGGTAAGTTTTTTAATTGATATTTTTGTAGGTAGTGAAAAACTCCACAAAAACGCAAAGCAGCCGTTGACAAAACAGGTAAGTAATTAATTAATAATTCAGTAGTTCTTTGTCTAGGTTTTGAAAGTAAATAAAGATTACCTAACGATTTTTAGGGTTCCGTATCGAAAGATAAAAACAGGACCCTCTATTACTAAGACTTCGTTGTCTGTCCGTTTGTCTGTCACCAGATATCTCAAGAATCGCGATAACTAGATAGTTGAAGTTTTCTCAAATTAAGTAGGTACTTCTGTTGCCGCTATAACAACAATACTAAAACGTTAAAAACAACAAAATATGTACAGGGTTATTTTTAATCACCAAGTTTGTTGAGTGTGTTAGATTCGACTTATGTAAATTTTACACGATATATGATGACGTAAGCATGTGTCAGTCAAGTGGTCGGAAGAGAGCACCAGGCGGAGTAGGTATATTATTGTACGATGGTAAAAGTACAGAAATTATGTGTTAGTAAGTATTAAGCCCGAGGCAGAATAAATAGGATAGTTTCTTTTCTACTTCTGGTTTTCTTTTTTTTCTATTCTGTGAACCGCATTAAGACTTTCACACAAAAATAGATAAACGTCGTTGCGTCGATATTATTTTTCTCATCACTAATCTTAGCGAAAATTTACCCTATTTCAGTGCGTTACGAGGTGTATAAGATCCCATATTTTGTTTTGCCAATAATTAATAAACTAGCTATCAGATCCCGGGGCGACGGTACATTAGGGTTCATCAATTCACTGTCTATATCGATAAGGACCAAAATTTTCATTTATCTTTGATTTCGCGCCAGAAAATGGATTTTAGTCTGTTAAAGGAGGTGGGGTCTAATAGACCGCGTGTCGCCCTAACGTCTGGTCACGGTGCGGGCCGATAATACCTCGTGCCGCACGAACGGAAAGTTTGCAAAAATTGGTGCCGCAGCTAACGTGTTAAAGTAATTAATACTGTATTCAAAGGTTTTTTAAAGTCTTTCGCCTTAAGCGTGACTCGAACCCGCTAAATGAGAAAAACAAATATTCTGTATAATTTTTCTTGTCGGGAAATAATAATTATAAAAATAATTGTCGCTACAAAAGCCATTGGAAGTAATCCCTCTTGTAAATGAAATACAAATTCTTCGCAAAAAATCCACAAAAACCTTAAATCGCTCGTCTACAGACAACCTTTTAAAGCTCATAACGTGTTTTGCATGAATATTAATAATATTTTGAAATATTATTCCTTTTGACCTTGATATTACGTGATAAAATTGTTATTAATATTCCCTTTGTATTAATTTAATATATTATGGGAGCAGAAATAAAAACTAAAGCTACAAAATAATTTAAATTTAAATGTTTAATATATACCTACGAGATATTATTTTTAATATTATTTGGTAACGAGACGATCCGGTCGTTTGCCTGATGGTAAGCATAACGCCGGCCCATAACAATTGCAGTGCCACTCAGAACTTTGAAACACAAAGGCCTGCGCGGCACTACAATGCTCTCGTCACCCTGAGACACTTAGGTATTAAGTCTCATACACCCAGTAATTTCAGTGGCTACTCTGCTCATCAAACCGGCACACAGTAATGCTTGCAAATTCCTGCTTGGCGGCAGACTTCACGAGCAAAGTGGTGGTAACAACCCAGACGGACACTCGCAGAAGAGTTAGTCCTACCACTAACAAATTTTTTCGCATTCAACAGAATTCGAGTAGGACAGTAATAGTAACTGCCTGTTTTTAATTTTAAGGTTTTTAGGATTAGTGGTAAATAATCTAATTTGAGTGCCTAGCTTTGTCACTGCTAGCTACACAAATCGTAGCTGTTTTCCGTAATGCCCGTAATCACATAATACGTAATATAAGCTGTTCGCAATAAATGATATTGTAAGTGGTAAACCCGTGGTGAAGCCATATTGAAGGCCATCTAAATTTGCATTAAAAAGGCATGAGAGTGAAGAGTTTTTAGCAATAAAACCGTCCAAACAAATGTATACTCTATTTTGTACGTTTAAAGTTGAAAACCATATTAGTTTTATGTTCAATTAAAAAAATATGGCATTAACATCGCATGACCGTAGCTTTAAGGATCAAATTTGTATTTCAAATCCGAGGTAGGTATTAACTTTAGGATCAAGTACGTTTTGTACAGAGCAGCTTTGGCCATTTAGCTAATTTTCCAGCGAGATAAAAAAGTAATTTGAACAAGTGGTTTTTAATCGATGGCACCGTGGCTAATTTTATAGAGACCCTGAATACATACTACTACATACATTTGGCGACAGATTTTCAACTTTTTTTTTTATACTTTTTGACAATGAGTCGTGCTGGCCGTTTTCCTGATAGCAAGCATAACGCCGGCCCATAACAATTGCAGAGCTTTGAAACGCAGAGGCTTGCGAGAACCTGCAGTACGTTCTTTACCCTAAGACATTAGGTATTAAGTCTCATAAGCCTAGTAATTTCACTGGCTACTCTGCCCAACAAACCGGAACACAGTAAATGCTTGTACGTTACTGCTTGGTGCTTTACGAGCAAAGCGGTGGTACCCACCCAGATGCACGCTCGCAGAAGAGTTAGTCTTACCACTTGGTGAAGGTCTAAATTTTGAGGCCTAGAGTCTTCAGTATTCCCGTGAACATGATGCTTGCAACAGCGTCGAAATATCGGGAGCTCACCAGCTTATAATAATCACGGTAAATATCCCGTTTTAATGTATAAAGTAGAGTCTTCTAGTCTTTGAGTTCTTCTGGTATAAAGTTAATACGACATATTGAAGCTAGGGATCCATACAGTTTGAGCTAGTGTCATATAGGCGAAGTATATTTCGCTCATATACTGCTTACTTAGTAGTATGCTAAGTGAGATCTATTTCTGATATCCTGCTGTAATAATGTAACGTTTCCCTTTTCCAATCTTCGTAGCTTTCATGTAGTTTGAAATGCTTAGTGCTCATTTGCTGATTGGGAGACACTCTTGAGTTTCATTATAGGTTTAGCGTATCTATTACCTCAATTGAGATCACTAGACGTTACTTAAGATCCGGAGAAATAGAGATCGAGCGTTGACCTACCATAAACACAACGTTTACATAAAAGTTTACTGACTCATACCATATGCTAGTGATTTTCCCTGTGTTGCCGAGAAAAAATTATACTCACTGCACAAAGTTTGACCCGGCCGGGAATCAAACCCCTCACTTTATTTTTCAACTTTTTATTCAAGGTTACCACTCATCCAAGGCCGAGTTAAAATTGGTTTGCTGGGCGTTTTTGTTTGTGTTCGAAATGAACGTAAAATTGAGGGAAAGAATTGATACAACTTAAAATTGCGCTGTTTTTCCTGTCATTCACAGTACGACTCGTCGCTTCAGCTTCCCGCTCGGTCAAAGCTCTGTTCGTTTTGTTTCCTACTATTACGACTTGATTTCCTCATTTTCCAAAACAAAACGTCAATTTCTTATTTCTTTGAAGCTACAATGGCTCAATGGTTAAGACGTTAGCATATTAGTAGATCGATGTATCACATCGTGTAGGAAAATAACGAGATAAACAGAGAGAGCTGAATGCACTAACGTGGGCTTACGTCACTTGCATATCAAACGGTTTTTAGAAAACTCTCCCTTTACAACCGATTGTTATTTTCTTGTGTTACTTTTGCTCTCTGTCTTTATTTTGTGGCTAAAATTAGGGCTGGCTCTCAAGACATTTTCAATATGACTTTGAAATTCTTACATAAATAATCCGTACTATTATAAATGCGAACGTGTGTTTGTATGTTTGTTCTTAGTTTGTAATTCTTTCACGTAGCAACGTGGCAACGTGATTTACGTGATTTTTGGCGCATATATATAGTTAATGAACCGGAGAGTAACATAGGCCACTTTTTATCCCGGAAAAATACACGGTTGCTGTGAGAACGCGGGTGAAACCGAGGGCAGAAGCTAATACTCATATAAATACTATCATTAAAAGTCATCATCGTGTGTAAGGTCATATATAGTCTCTATAATATGACCTCATACACGATGATGACCTGTCCCCGTTTCGCAAACCATCATAAATACGTCAGCAAAGTTTTGTCGAACTCAACTAGCAACTTTCTCGCATTTGACAACCTTGTCATTACTGTATGGGAAAACAAAAACCAAGTCTAATCAATCTAACCCTATATAGGTACCCCTCCTTGGTTCTAAGCGATCCTTATTGATATCACCACAAATCATCGCCAGATTGTTTACCAACAACGTCATAAACAACCGATCAATAATAATCCCTATCGTTACAAATCCCGGGTATACACTTGGCAGAATGCCGCACTGCTCTGGCCAGACAGCATCCCTCCATCGGGAACACCATACACGCCATGACGCCCTACACGACTCTAATCGCTTATTTCGGGGTAAGTTTATTTTTTAAATTTGACGTACTTTCAAAAATGGAACAGAGTTGCCAGTAACAAAATCAAATAGTTTGTCTCCCTATTTTATTTTTAGTTATATTTAGTTTTTATTAGTTGCCTGTTATTTGCTTTTTTAATCTGTAGTTATAAGTTTATTATATGCGACACAAATGTTGAAGTATTTTTTGGAGTGGTTTAGTCTATGGTATAATTTTAGTAATGCATAGGGCAGGAGTGAGAAATGTCGCACCTTATACCTACTACTAGTAATTTCTTTCGTAAGCCCATTCAACTATTTCCAAAACAGCGTCTTTTTTATGTCAAATTATTGTCACTAATACGAGTCGCCTTTGGAGTCAGCGAAATACGTTTTTCGCGCTTACTTTAATTATTTCGTTCGTAGTTAAGATAATTCTTTTCTTTCCTCTCTCTCCGCACAAAACGCATGCGTGACACGTTGCTTGGCCTGAGATGACATCATCCCATGAATGTTAACTCGGCTGGGCAAAGTAGGTCAGTCATTACTGGGAATACGCCGTGAAGTGGCCGCTTTTGAATTCCGTCGGACGTTTTTGTTTGAACAGTTTTGTGAATGCTTTTATTTTTCATGTAAATTTTAGCGTTGGTGAAAATGGCAGAACACGCGCGACTTTCATTCTTTCTCATCTTCTTCATGGTGGTAGGGTAATAGGGAATATGCACGTGACTCCAAAATAGACAAAATATTTTTATTGGTGATCTTTATTGCTAAAAAACATACCTATACAGTTATTTTTAAAATTTATCATAATTTAATAGTGAAATTTAATAATCAAAAAGTAGCTTTTTTTTAATTCCCTCTTATATTTCCACGCAATGCTATTGGTGGAACAAAACATGACGTCAATTTCCACTCGATGTCTTCTGTCAACAAGCTGTTTGTATGGTTTCTGGTGATTATTTGTATTGTTGGTCATTTGGAGGTTAAATATAAATAGCTCCACCATGTGAGGGTGACTTGTACTGGTTTGTCTTGTTGTCCTATAGTAAAACGTGTCTATAGAGTTATGTTCTGTAAACACTATTCAAATGTTGATAAACTTGCATGTTTATTCGTTCAAGGCTCTATCTACCAGCCTAGACTCAGATTGTCATTGGATCGTTTATTACCTTCTAATGTCACAAAGCAGAAAGTTCTATTACACACTATAGTAGGTAATAAACGTAAGAGGTATTATACAGGCATGTCTCGCTCGCAATAGAGACATACATTTTTAATACATCAGCGACAAAATTACTCGGTAGAATCGCGCAGCGGATCAGTATTCTCTACATGAAAGTATGTTGCCAAGAGCATTGTTTTCCACACATGTATTTCTTTTTGTTCTTGTTAGGATGTCGTTTGAGTACTTAGGGCGGAGCTCACCAACCATTTTGTACTGAAGTTCAACTATGTACTAGGTTTAACTCGTGAACTGTTGTTCACTTCGAATTATTTGAAAGATAATTTTGATATTTGTTACCACGAGTCCCTGTAACTACTACACCGATTTTGATTAAATTTGGAATATAGAATATACGGAATATAATATAGCTAAGTTTCTAGAACGTAGGCTTTAAAGATAAATGCCACACGGACGAAGCCGCGGACGGAAGCTAGTTAAATAATAAATGTAACTTAACAATAATTTTATTCCAATTTCAGCTATACCTTCTCTTCATGTTGGTATTCTTCATCATATTTTGTCTGGCGTGCGCGCTCATCCTCATATGGTACCACAGGAAGGCCAACCTCGAGCCAACCTCGGTGACTGAACCCAGAGAAAACACCCCCATCCGAAAACCGTGCCAAGGCGAATTTTAATCTAAACTGACAGTGCTAAGGTCTACAATGACGTGCCTTACTGGCTCAAGTAAAACTTCTGTCTTCAGTGCCAAAGTTAAAGTTAAGTTTGATGAAAGAAAGCTGTATAATGAAAAGAACTTTATGGAAGAGTTCTAATTAGACAAAGACACTGTGAAAATAAGGTTATTTTTTGCGTTGAATAATGAACGATGAGGGTATGTGTATACACCTATAGTGACAATATACAGGTGATTGCTACGTCCCTTGTAATGCGCACTGCTAATGAGTGGAATTCCTTACCAGCGTCTGTGTTTCCCGAAAAATATTAACAGGGAGTCTTCAACACGAGAGTGAAAATTGTAGTACCAATTTTCAATGTAAGGTTAAGTAATACTGCTCTAAGAGATGATGGTAGGTCTCCTGGTACTTTATAGATAAACGTGCAACATTGTTGACCACATCGCTACATACCATCAGCGGCGCAAGTACGGAAGTCCAAACGATAAGTTTGTCGAATCGAAAAAACTGTCGTATCGTAAAGTATTGTGTAGCTTTATATTCTCTTTGGATTCGACCTAGCTTCGATAACTTTTGTCCGTTGTGTCAAGGCTCAATAAATTATATAAAAAATCGATAAAACCCAATTTATCTATTTGGCGCATAACAATAGCATTGTTATGCGCCAAAACAAATGCGCATCGTGCTATTTTGTTTAAAATAACGACAGTCTACTGAAAAAGTGTAATTTTAAAGACTTCTAATATTGTCTGTGATATAAAACTATTACTAAACCGTGGTCAAATATACAGGATGCATAAAAATACATAAATAGTTATGTGTCTAATAATCACTTACTTATTTGTGTGTTAAAATTTTTATTTCTATTCCAAATGATTACTTTATTTTTTTAGTTTCTAAAATAATAACACAAAATTTAATTAATAGGTGTTAAGGAGAATCGTTCCTATATTAATAACTATTACAACCATGTTATAAATACAAATATTTTAACGAATAAAATTATAATAATTACCAACTGGTTACTTATTGTCTATATTATCAGCCTCTTACGCTCCCACTGCTGGGATACCGGCCTTCTCTCAGAGAGAGAGGTATGTGCCATAATCCACCACGCGGGCCCAGTGCGGCTTGGTGGATGTCACAAATATCCTCGAATTTGGTGGTTTTGAACATGCCGGTTTCCTCACGATGTTTTCCTTCATCGTTTTAGAGCAAGTGTGAATAATCCGCACATAACTTGATATAAGTCATTGGCGCGGGCCGAATCGAGATTCGAACTATAGTGCGTCGGATTGAAAGTCGCACAAGTTTCCGCTCGGCCACACTCGCTATTTATTGTCTATTCTTCGTTATTATTAGCCGTGTGATTCCACAGAATGAAGACGACCAACCCATCTCCCTCGCATTCTCGTCAGTCCAGATCAAAACCTAGTGACGCATGTCAAGCTTAGTATATTATGGCAACCCTCCTTTCCTTGTATGGAGGGAGTTCTTTGTTCAGTAGTGGACGATTTCCGGCTGGAGCATGTGTATTTTTTATGTTATTTGGTAACGAGACGAGCTGGTAGTTTGTAAGCATAACGCCGGCCCATAACAAATGCATTGACACTCAGAACTTTGAAACACAAAGGCCTGCGTGGAACTGCAGTGCGCTCGTTACCCTGAGACTTTAGGTATTAAGTCTCATAAGACCAGTAATTTCACTGGATACTCTGCTCATCAAACCGGAACACGCAACAGCAGTAGTGTGCAAGCATTACTATGCTTGCACACTACTGCTTGCCGGCAGACTTCACGAGAAAAGCGGTGGTAACAACCCAGACGGACACTCGCAGAAGAGTTAGTCCTACCACTGATAAAATAATTCCTAATTACTTGGGGTTTGAAACGCCAGGACCGTGGGGAGCGCTAAAAATTTTCAAAGATCTATCGGGATAATAGATTTTGCGGTACGTTGCTATTTTGGTAGCAGTTTGGTAGATTAGGTTTGTAATTAGTTTCTGATTGTTTGTAGGTAGATTAATTAATGTTTTCACTATTTCCATTGTTTTATTCTTAAAATACATGTTTGTATATTTCGTTTTACAAATAAATATATTGTCATGAAACCCTTACCTACTTAAATAGGTACGGAATTTCACAGGAGTTCTATTTTCATTTCAAGGTACAGAACTCTAAAAATCGAGGTTCACATACAAAACTGTAGCTACAATACTCAACGGAAATTAAGAATTACATTTTTGTGTATTAGTTTATTTGTAATTTACACTATTGAAAGGTTTTTCGATGAGTGTCCGTCCAATCTCCTAGAAATAGTAGTAAAGAGAAACCACAATGTAAGTTTTTTATTTATGTTATTTGGTAACGAGACGAGCTGGTCATTTACCTGATGGTAAGCATAACGCCGGCCCATAACTATTGCAGTACCACCCAGAACTTTGAAACACAAAGGCCTGCGCGGCACTGCAGTGCGCTCGTTACCCTGAGACATTAGGTATTAAGTCTCATAAGCCCAGTAATTTCACTGGATTAAGTAAGTGTAGTAAAACTGAGTAGGTAACTGTCCGCGCATGCCGTTAAGCACATGTGAGTTGTCTTTATTGTCTCTCTCATGAAAAAGACATAACTGTGAAAAGCTATCCAGTAAGGGAGCTTCCGATTGTTATAGATAGATAGACAAAATGTTTCTTAAAATACCACAATACAATAGTTATTTGTTATGCAAAGCTGCAGAGTTGTTATTTGGGACTAGTATTGAAACCCGAAGTTCTTAAAATTGAACCATGAGCGAAACGAGCAGTTCAAAATAGAATCCTGAGCGTAGCGAGGGTTTCAAAGGTACGAGACGCAAAATAACTTTGCTGCCGAGTGAAAGACACAAATTTTCACTTCAATATCGCCAGGTAAGGTTTTCACAAATATATACATCACAAAAATTTCGCTTCCAACAGGATTCGAACCTGCGTCTTCTGGCTATCTGGGCTAGACACCTTAACCAACTAGGCTATGGGAGCAATCGATCTTGATTGCGAAATTCTTGATATGATGTATTTCTTTCCGGCTTACAAGCCGTAGCTCCATCTAGCAGACCCACTTTGCGAAATTTTTGTGATGTATATATTTGTGTGAACATCCGTTAGTGTCGGTTAACACTATAAAATATATTTCATAAAGGAAAGATTTTGTTTATCATTCGAAGGAAGGTACATTATTCGCTTCCAGAGATTAGCTATTACAATCACATTGTGTATAGACAGTGTATGTAAGAACACGAATAGTCCATACTGCTTACTGTACATTATTGTGGTTTAGGACAAGGTCAAGACTACTAGATTTTATGAGCTTCTTTTATGAGTTGTCCACTATTTATGGAATGTCAGGACAATTAAGCGGAATATGGAACCATCTTATACCTACATCTGTACAAATAAATAAAATTGAAGTGTCTGTTTGTAATATCACAATAACAGCTTTTTACCAAATACATATGAAAGTATATAGTATATACTTTTGTTTTGTTTTAGGTACCGTATGTACTATATACGGTACCTAAAACAAAACAACCATTTTTTTAAATTTTTGTCTGTCTGTTTGTTCCGGATAATCTCCGAAACAGCTGGACCGATTTTGACCGGACTTTCACTGGCAGATATCTGATGTTACAAGGAGTAACATAGGCTACTTTTATTTTGGAAAAAGAATTAGGGTTCCGCGCAAAAAATAAAACCCATGAAATCCAATATCTCCACGTGGGTGAAACCGCGGGCAGCAGCTAGTTTATTATAAAGCTCTCATTTTCTCACATTCCAATGATTGTGTGTGGTCGAGGGTGAAAGACTGGTTTGTCTTATTGGAAATATAATAGAAGACTAAAACTTGCAGCGAAAATTACATATGATAGGCAGTTGGACAAAAAAGTTATTCTACAAGGATGTCGTTCTTTAGTTCTACAGTAAATAATTCTACACATTCAGAGATATAGACGAGAATTTTTACGCCATTTTTATTGTAGAATTCTCTGAACTGCATCAATTCATCATCATAAAGTGCAACATTCTCGCAACAAATGATGTCAATTTGTAGGAAACCGTCTGATGTCGGCTTGCTATCTGTTTTCTTGAATATGTGCGAGCTGAAATCAACATCAAACCAAAACTAGACACATTCTCTCGAAGTCTAACAGCAGACTGATTGCGTATCAACCCAGTTATTGGCCGCGCTCTCATAGGAAATTAAAGACTAACTGCTCGCCACACTGACTGATGCACGCCTGGACCTAAACAGGTCATGTGATTTAAGACCTTCAAGCGGAACAGATAAGATTGAGATTCAAATGATTTTAAAACTGAAACAATGCCTTGACCGAACCTAGCAGCAAGCAATTTCTCGCGTTAAATTCTGAGTCATAAGGTTTAAAATTATTTACAAGCAGATTGAAATGTCGATAAAGAGATCGGATATAATAGGCGATTCAAAGAAGCGTCGCTGAGCTATTCAGAATTTTAAATTGAAGTGTTCTGGAGACTTAAAAAAACTTTCATATTTCAAAAGTCAGAACTAACTCAGTCAGCAAACAGTTTGGTGGGAGTCCTTTTTGCGAGGTGTCATATTGTTAATTTTTGCATAAGATTTTTAATCACCTTTCCTATATATAAAAAAAAATGCATTCTGCTGAGCACAAGTCATTATTACAAACCGCCACCAGTCCTTGTCCTTCACCGATAGTTTCGCGCAGTTCAACATAATCTTTGAAATATTGAGATAAATCTACTAAAGTCACAGTGGAGTCTAAAACTGCATAATATATACGAGTAAGATGTAAATCGCCTCAGATCACTAGAACGAGCGCAACGAGACACGACTGCCATCCCCAGAGAATGGCGCCGCGTGCGAGACATTACATACAGTAATTTCCATCTCAAATATCTCATACTGGAGCTCTATATTTGTCAAGTGAATTCAGTACTGTATAATATAGGATATGGTAACAAAACTTTTAGGGTAAGATAAACGAGACGCTAGTATAAATTGCATTTAGAATTTTAAGCTGTTTATTATATTTTGTTAGTGGGAGGACTAACTCTTCTGCGAGTGTCCGTCTGGGTTGGTACCACCGCTTTGCTCGTGAAGTCTGCCGCCAAGCAGTAGTGTGCAAGCATTACTGTGTTCCGGTTGATGAGCAGAGTATCCAGTGAAATTACTGGGCTTATGAGACTTAATATCTAATGTCTCAGGGTAACGAGCGCACTGCAGTGCCACGCAGGCCTTTGTGTTTCAAAGTTCTGGGTGGCACTGCAATTGTTATGGGCCGGCGTTATGCTTACCATCAGGCAAACGACCAGCTCGTCTCGTTACCAAATAACATTAAAAAAAATGTTTATATGTGTAAGCGCAGGTATTTGTCTTCCAGAGTTCCGGGTGGTACTTACTGCGATTGTTATGGTTTGGCGTTATGTTTACCATCAGGCAAAAGTCGCGCTCGTCTCGTTATCCAGTAGTATAAACAATATACAACCATAAAACCACCGTATTCGTTCTGCAGTCGTATCTCTAACAATCTCAACGGACTATAGAATAATGAATAGCAATCTAAACATAGATACCAAGTTTTCTTTCACAAGTAAACTAAAGAATGCCTTGACTTTGTGTCGCTACGAGACAACACGTAGCTTATACGTAGTGCTACGACCTGCATAGAATGTGCGTAGACGTTGCATCGTAGACAATGTATGGCAAGCAAGTACGTAGCAAATTCATGCTTATTCAAACCCAATCAGAATACAATAATTGCTTTGATATTGTGTTTTCTAATATTTGAATTTACCAATGTTTGGGTGGTAAATATACCCATCCTCGAGCCTTTGCCAAGGGCTCGTCGATAATAATTCGAAAAAAGATATCGGTTTGCCACTTTGTTAATGCGAAATTGTGTAAGTTGGATTGTCCTTTTTTTACATTGCAAAGGAGCAATGGATCGACGTATTTTTTCATGTTAATTTATGGGTCGGGGAGGATATAACATAAGCAAATTTTATTCCTACAAAAGGTTTTAGCTCGGTACCCGTTTGAAACTCCACACAGATGATGTGCAGCTGGTAGTTATGAATAATGTTCTGCGTAATATTTTCTTATTTTGGTTCGTTACCATTCGTTCCTTAGGTCAACGGATTAAATCCTATAATGATGATGATGATGAGCTTTTAGTAAAAGTAAATACATCAACAACAACAATGTTACAAAGCAAGGTGAAATGGAATATGTTCAAACGACTCCCTCGGTAAAAAATAGGACGTAGAACTAGCTACAAAATATTCTATAAATGAAATACGAGTACATAACTAGCTTATGCCCGTGGTTTTATCCGCGTGGAGATTGCCAAAGGAACTGTGCATTTTTCCGGGTTAAAAAGTAGCCTATGTTACTCTCCGACCCATACTATATCTACATCTACATGTACATACTCGTAAAATCACGTCGATCCGTTGCTCTGTTACTGCGTGAAAGAAGGACAAATCAACAAACACCCTTTCTCACTTATAAATAGCACGAATTACTATAGATGACAGCGTATAGACAAGACCATTCTAGAAATAAAGTGTTTTATTTCCATTTTTTGCTTAGCAGAAGTTAAGGATAAATATTTCAAAAGAAATGATGAAACATTTTTATGAATACCTACGTTTTGGCAACAAATTAATAAGGCTTTTTGTCTTTAATTAAGGAAAGGTTCCGAGAGAACCGGAAAACATCTTGTTTGTCAATTTACTTTTATTTACTAGATTTACATCCAAAATTTAATAATGTAATAATGATTTGAAACAATAAAAAAGGAAAGTGTAGCTAAAATAATATATTTTAATATTTATTTTATCTTTAATAAATTGAATAATATAAAGAGGGGTGGCGACGTGGAATGGGACTTAACCATGTGACATAGGTTAAGTGAATTAAATGAACAACCAGGAGGACTTGGGCACTACAATGCCTCTGCTTGCAGTGGCGTAGTACCAATCCAGACGGACGCTAGCAGAAGAGTTAGTCCTACCATCTAGTAAACGTATTCTTAGAATCGAATCTTTATAATACAAGAGTAGATATGATATAGAAGATAGAGATAGGCTGTAAAACTATTAATTGGCAAACCACCCGTATCTTAGAACGTATCACAGTCTGCAAATGGCATCCTATCGCGTAGGCGTGTAGTAGTTGGACCGGAAAATCTCAATTGTCACCCACATGTGCATTGGTAACATACAACGTAGTTTCCAAAACAGTGAGAAGTCTGCAAGTGTCGGGTTCTATCTTTAAACGACATTTGAAGTGTCTTTGATTTTCAGTTGGTGTTAATCTGGTATGGGCACTCTGCTACAATTGATTGAAGGGAAAAATCTAGCCAACAATAAAAAAAAATACTTCGGCTATACGTACATAGACGCTTACACTCATACCCCCGCACTAAGATTCCCTGTGTCGCAGGTGGCATGGACACACACAGATACACATCACAAAGATCCAAGACCCGAGAACAAACTTTATGCTTACACAAAATCTGCCCGGCCGGGAATCGAATCCGGGACCCCTCGCTTTGCAGGCACAGGGTTACTACCAACTTAGGTACGGAGTCGTCAGCCGTACGGAGCCGTACATGGGCCACTAAACTCACACAAGTTCATTCGATCAACCATTACCTCTCTGAAAGACTCAATCTGCGCACCACTACGTGAGTTGGATATGTATCTGTCTACCACCGTCTGCATATCCAAAGATACCGATTGTAAGTATGTCACTTATCCGAAACAAAAAGTGTCGTACAGAGAGAATTGACCCCTGAGAATTAATTGCCAACTAATCAGACGAGCAGTCCTCAAGAACCACTCGAATTGGTCGGTTCCGCAATAAGTTAAGTATGGTAAACGAAAATATAGGTTGAAGCTTCCCGGACGCTGCCCAGGCGAGTTGGATTGTTGTTGAGTACCCTCACCGTTTACAATGAAACCAGATCCTTTCCAATCCAAGTGACTGAAATATCCTCCATCGCCTATGATTAGACTAACTCTTCTGCGAGTGTCCATCTGGGTTGATACCACTGCTTTGCTCGTGCAGTCTACCGCCAAGCAGTAGTGTGCCAGCATTACTGTGTTCCGATTTGATGAGCAGAGTAGCCAGTGAAATAACTGGGCTTATGATACCTAATGTCTCAGGGTAACCAGCGCACTGCAGTGCCGCGCAGGCTTTTGTCTTTCTGGGTAGCACTGCAATTGTTATGGGTCGGCGTTATGCTTACCATCAGGCAAACGACCAGATCGTCTCGTTACCAAATAACATAAAAAAATAAAAAATAAGTAATGTAGATGCTGTCTCGAGTCTATGGGCATATAAAAATTACCATATATAGTGTTTATAAAGGCGAACGCCTTCAGATGGTAACTGATACTCAATGTAACACAGGGCTTTTCATCAGTCCGCAGTTGTTAATGGGTCTGGTAAATATTGGCTTAGAATAGTTAGACACAAACAAAGACGTTATGTTTAATTAAGTTATTCTTTGTGCCTAAATTTCTGAGATGCTTGTTAATTTAACACTTCAATACTTTGTTCAATCTTTGCTTTTGACAGAGTTTCTTTTAGGATAACTTTTAATTAATTACTCAGTCTACTAAAATAATATAATTGAGACATGATTTTTAATTGGCATTATTGGATGTTTAATTTTTAACCAACTTCCAAAAAATTAGGGGGTTCTCAATTCGTCTTTTTTTGTCTGTCTTAGCTATTAACATTCCAAATTAGTTTATTAAGAGTAAGAGAGATATACAAGTATAAAAACTAATGAAAATACTTGTGCTAGAAGCTGACAGCATAGTTATCACAGTTTAATTGGCAGCTCTACTCGTATTACATTTCTCACCCTTAACGATCCAAACTGTTGAGATCTGTATCGTCCGAACGAGACGAGTTACTAACTAACCCTAAGGAAGATTATACAGTTGATTAACACTCGCCAAGTTGTGAGTAGAAACTTAATCCAATCATTTATACATAGAACACTGATCAAAGGAGCAGGAATGGATGAATGGGGAGATTTTGATATAAGATTAATTTTGGTTTAACTAATGTACGATTCTGAGTTAAGGCCTGTTCAGATTAACTAATGTACGATGCTGAGTTAAGGCCTGTTCAGATTAACTAATGTACGATGCTGAGTTAAGGCATGTTCAGATTAACTAATGTACGATGCTGCGTTTAGGCCTATTCAGATCTAAGCCAGGTTAACTCTTCTGCGATCTGTCTGGGTACCCACCCAGACAGATCGCAGAAGAGTTAACCCAGACTAACCAGGTACAGGTCGTTTCCCAGTCGTACCCAGTCTTGGCTCGTTTATGACTGTGTTCCTGTCTAATGAGGAAAGTAGTCAGTGAACGAGCGCAATGCAGCGCACGTCTTTGTGTTTCAAAGTACTCAGGGTTGGAACTGTTACGCTTAGCATCAGGCAATATCGAGGAACATCGCCACATAAAAAACGACAGTAGTAAAAAACACAGTACGAATTGAGAACCTTCTCCTTTTTTGGAAGTTGGTTAAAAAGCAATCGCCGCTGTGAGTAGAGTTACCTTTCAATAGTTAATTACCTTTAGGTACGATAGCTTTAAAATGTATATGTACCTATGCCATTAAATGTAAAGCTCTTGAAATTGCGAACTAGTAAAATATACGAAACTATCACAGTTAAACGACATTACTCACAAAATTTGTGGTATTTTAGAGACATAATTAACACCTGGATATTCAAATACCTAAGTTTTGAGTATGCCATTTGTCATTATAACTCATAGTTTAATTATCTGTACTGAAAACTTTACACGTTACGCAGTCAACATCGATTGCTCCTATAGCCTTGTTGGTTAAGGCGTCTGGCCCGGATAGCCAGAAGACGCAGGTTCGAATCCTGTTGGAAGCGAAATTTTTGTGATGTATATATTTATGTGAACATCCGCTAGTGTCGGTTAACACTATAAATTATATTTCATAAAGTTTAAATAATGCAAAATCTCTCGCCATTTGATTGGTACTGTAACGTATCACAATGGAGTAGGCAATCGCTACAAAGCGGGTCTGCTAGATGGAGCTACGGCTTGTAAGCCGGAAAGAAATACATCATATCAAGAATTTCGCAGTTAAAATCGATTGCTCCCATAGCCTAGTTGGTCTAGCCCGGATAGCCAGAAGACGCAGGTTCGAATCCTGTTAGAAGCGAAATTTTTGTGATGTATATATTTGTGTTTACACGTATCAGTTGGAATAATTAGGGCCAGCTCACACTGAGACATAACGTGAAGCGATGCATCGAAGCGTGGCGAAAAGCGGCGTCTCATGGCGTGTAGTTACCACCGGCGTTGCCGATCTGCGGCGAGCTCATATAAAACGTACGAAAACTGGCGCTCGTCTTTCGTCTGCAGCTCGGTGGCGGCAATTTGTGGTTGTTGTAGCACGTGGCCCGTGTGTTAACCGGTTAACTCCCGTTTTACGTGGCAGATTCATTACGCGATGTGTTTTAGTGTACCATTAGACGTTAATGCATGATTGTTCGTTATGCATCATTCACGGACCGCACGTAAACCATGAAAAACCCACAATAACCTACGCTTCTAAAACTTCTACTCAAAAAAATTGTTTCAAAACCACTGCTTGTTCAATGCAGAAGCCGCGGTAAACATGCAGTGGTGCGCAAGTGATGTATGTAGCCGTACCCCAGGTATGGCTTCGAGGGATTGAAAGAGAAAGCACTATCTCGCCGTATTGCTGTTCTTGTCTGTTTCATCGTTTTACTTCAAGCCGCACGTGAGCGTGTAACACTTCGTAATCCGCTCTTATTGCAAAATCATTGTTGTTTTGACCGCAAAACGTCCAACATGCAAACGTTTAACGTAGCTTTAGCGTCTAAGGTCATTCTTACGCCACGCGAGTTCCACAAGCATTGGCACGCTGCATGTCGTCATGTCGCATTTCAGTGTTAACTGACCTTATACCACAATCAAAATTGGAAACTTGTTTGAAAATGATTGTCTAAACTTACCACCGCTCGTCTCTTTATAAAATGGTATAAAAAACACTTTCAGAAATTGAAAGGCTAAAACACAACAAGCTATTTATAAACCAGCAGCTTCAGTGTCTATATCTATATATCTGGAGCCGTTGTCCATTGAGTTTGCTTGCAGTTCATTGAGCTAGCTTGGAGGCTGGACAGAGCCTATTTAGCAACAGCTCGGATGATCGGTTTCGGGTTCAGGCTATTCTTTACACTGTTATTCTTATCAAACACCTTTTTTGGTGATATACCCTACCAATTTTATAAAATTAGGTGGAATAATTATAGCTATCGTAAGCTGTTAAGCGACATCTCCGTCCATGGAGATTAATACTACTCAAATCATATAATTTGTTCATGTGGCTAGCTACCACCCTCAAGTTGAAAATGTCGGAAATCGCTATTGCAATATTCCGGCAATTTCACTTCAGAACCATTTCTTATCTAGATTTATAACGACGCTTCGATTGAGATAATGGTTAATTAACCTATTGAATAAAAAATAAAAAATAAATCCTTGTATTCTAAGTCCGACGTAGCACTGCAATGCACTTGTCAATCTGTGATATCAGTTCTCAAAATTTATAAGCGAACAGCAAGTTCAGCTTCATTAACTAATTTGCCCTACAAAACGAAATCAATAAATGCTAGCTAGCGAAATAAATATTTCTCACACCTTATTGGGTTTCCAATACAGCAACTGAAAACTGAACAACTTACTGCGCCAGCATTCGTCCTGTTCCAGGATTAGACCGATAGAATGAACCTAGCACAGCCGATATAACTAGTTCTCCGTTCCCCTTTCCTTCATCAGACAACCAGATAAACTGCGATACGACAAAAAAACATATTTCTCCTTTTTTATTCTACATTCATTTGGCGATCTGAGGAGTGAAACGTCTGGCCTGAGTCTTTCCTGATCGCTATAACCTAGGTTTCTTTAAATGACGAGTGAATAGGTATTATCTGTAAGAATGCTTTATCGTCGACCGCATCGTCACTTCCCAGCCAATGAAACAGTTGTCAAACGCCCGCCCATACTACATAAAAAAGGATTATTTGAAACTGACTGATAATAAGGCGTTCAATCCTGTGTCCTCACTCCTCATATACTTGTCTTTTTTTACCTAAAGGTATCTAAACCTACAAGAATGAAACAACTATTTTAATAAATAAAGGTGGCCACCTACTTTAATATTAACCAGAACCTTTCCTACTGAGTACCCTTCGGGGCTTAAGTCCCCGACCGTTCTGAAGATTGATTTATTGACCCTACCTGGAACCCTTGAATTCATCAAAACGGTTTAAACTGAATTTCTTTGAGTACCGGTACCTTTAACTAGAAAATTATTATTGATACGCCTGTAATGTTTGTTAAACACGACTTTAATATGAAAAAAGGGCGAACGATGAAAAAACCTTTATTATAAGTTATCTGTGGTATTTATAAAGTAACTTTATTATGCGGTAAATTAAGAATGCTTCGTCGTACAAACATATCTTTATCGGGACATGTTCACAAAACACGAGTGCGGTAATGTAAAGTAAAAAGCACACGTGTTTAATATCTTATATGAGCCTAAAAGTGAGATAATAACGACCCACCTTACGAGCAAGTGCGTTGAAAATAAATACTAGCACTCTTTGAAATTTACTCTGAAGTTTATCCTACCGACTTGCCCAACCATTATACATCGTATTTATTCAATAAATTCTCTTTCTAAAATTGTAACCTCAAAATACTAGAACATTTCATGCAAAATTTGCAGATATTCTGATGCCCCATCCGAGAAGCACGCAGTAAATATTCCTAAGCAGATATTGACACCGTCGTGGCGAAATGCTAATGTAACTACACCTCGGCAGGATGTGGCAACCTTTAGAAATATGCACGAAGGATCTTGTGGAATACATTTTACCTTGCAAAGGGATTCTTCGTAAAACAGAGCAAAAATACGAAACAAAATGTAAGCACGGTAGTGGGATTGGATTGCAAAACCCAAAACTACAAAAGCAGGCAGAAGGGTTCTTAACATAAAACAATACATAATACGAGTATATAGTTCTTCTATACAGAATAACTTAAAAAATAGTATTAAAACGCATCCGAGTTTTTGTGTACCAAACATATATTATACCGAACTATTATATACTCGTACTAAATAATTAGGTGTTTATCCATCTTAGATTATTTTTAACGATGTACAATTCTCTTCTAAATTCTGTTCTATACTCGTAGTACAGCATACAAGGCCGCAGGCAAACGTTAGTACGGAACTACAATCAGCTACATGGCCACTCCCACGGTCGTATATTGCAATAAGAATTGATTAAGCCAGCTCGCAATAATTGCAACAATGTAATTGAATTGCTGAACCTCTAGCCCTCTTCCGTAAATACATGAACATTCAGTTTAGAAGTGCACAACCGATTTGGAATGAGAGAAAACCTAAAATTTTACATATTTTATATAGAAAACTAAGATTTTTGGTACGTAAGACACATACGCACACGAACGAAACGCACGGCGCAGTCTGAAGTAAAACGTCCTGTTTTTCGTCTCACAAATGTATGTTTTCGTAAATGTTTTTGTTAGCGGTAGGACTAACTCTTCTGCGAGTGTCCATCTGGGTTGATACCACCGCTTTGCTCGTGAAGTTTGCCGCCATGCAGTAATGTGAAAGCATTACTGTGTTCCGGTTTGATGAGCAGAGATAAACATAAGTTTAACCACAGACCTAAAATTACGCTAACAAAAACAATGTAAGTATTTAAATACTCCACCCCTTCCACCGGTACCAACATGGCCGCCGGAAGTGCCTGGACCCTTCATTTCCGGCATATCACTGCTCTGAGCGATTCAGTGCTAAATGTCATATTCTTACTATTTTCATAGTGTGTATCTGAAGAGAAGAGCGCTCATAAAAGTTAAATTACTCTAGGTGCCTTCTCCGAGTATACAAACAATCGGGATCACGGACAAAAAATAGTCGACTATCTTTTTTCAGAAATATCTTTCTAATCGGCTATCTTTTTTCAGAAATATGTTTTTGGAACGTTTTTTATACTAACAATTATGTAGTAAGTAGTTAGGAGGCTCCTCAGCTATTTGCCTTCATGAATCTTTCTTAATTAATTATCGAGTAAAAAAGACAGTTTTCAAAAAGAAACATTTCCGGACACTCTACCTCAAGTACCTCCCATTACTTACGACGCAAACACGTCACATTTCGTGGTCCACCTTGTTTGCTCACCCACCCCTCGGGACAGTCGAGCACAAAACTGTTTTCCACCTTTAAGCGTCCCAAAATGACGCAGCGGCAAATACAGAGTTCAATCAGGAACGATTGACCCAGACGTGTGGTCTAATATTTGTGTAGGGTTACGCACTGTGACGTCATGGGTAATAATGTCCCAACGCACACAGAGAGAGACCTATGTACATATTTTATACAAGCAGCGTTGAGTGCTTTATTGGAGTGTTAGGTCGTTGCTAGGGTGACGCTAAGGAATACTTCCTGTGTGTTGTAGAATGGAAAGAGATTGGAGATAAAAGAAAAGAAATTATTCAGGAGATACGGCGAAGCTTTACAATTGTGATGAGGTATTTTTCAATATTTGCGTGTGTACGTACAACCAGCTGGTCCCTCATCGTGATGAAGTGGCGCAACGTGGATATTGTCCTATACGCACGAAGCGATTTGCTTCTACTTTCATTATCCGTACCGCAAAGGAGTTGGATGCCTGAGTCTGTGTACCCTGATCGCTATAGCCTGGGTTTCTTCAAGTCACGAGTGAATAGGTATCTTCTAGGTACGCGTGCTCCATCTTAGACCGGATCGTTACCATCAGGTGAGATAGTGGTCAAACAAATAGCTTAGTTGATTAAAGCATCCTGCGGCGCAAGTACGGATCTTTTCGATAAATAAAATTCGTTAAAATTGACAGTTAAAATCGATAAAGTGGGTTTTATTCGATGAAATTGACAGTTAAAATCGATAAAGTGGGTTCTATCGATTTTAACTGTCAATTTTATCGAATTTTATTTATCGAAAAGATCCGCACTTGCGCCGCTGGTCTAAATAAACCAGAAGATGCGGGTTCGAATTTAATTGGCAGTTACATTTTTGCGATGTAAATTTTAACTTTAACAGTTATTTAATTAAGTAATTTAATAGCTAATATATGGGATTGATATATATTTACAGTGTTGTCGTGGTATAAGTTATTATGTGTTCTATAGTATAACTTTAAAGTGAATTGTGTGTGCTTAGCCCCTGGTGACACAATCTATCAATTCTGTCAGGGATGCACTGACGGAGACGAATGTGTTCAAATATTTGCAAAGGGCATCTGCGGGGCAAACAGAACAGATATCATCAACAAATATTTGTGCATCGAAAAAAAGGGCACGTGTTTGATTCTTGCCTGAGTGTTTTGGGACTATCTATTCCTGACTCTGTCGGGATTGTTTGATATCTTTTTTTTTTTAATTTTATCGGGCTAAATGCATTTATTAACTATATTTTTGATATCTATGTTTATTTTGTAGTCTTCTATACAAATAAATAAAATTGAAGTGTCTGTTTGTAAATATCAAAATAACAGCTTTTTACCAAATGCATATGAAAGTATATACGGTACGTATAACAAAACAACCATTTTTAATATTTTTGTCTGTTAGTCTGTTTGGTCCGGGTAATCTCCGAAACGGGATTTTGACGGGACTTTCACTGGCAGATAGCTGATGTTACAAGGAGTAACTTAGGCTACTTTTATTTTAGAAAAATAATTAGGGTTCCGCTTAAAAAAATAAAAATCATAAAATCCAATATCTCCGCGCTGGTGAATCCGCGGGCAGCAGCTAGTCTATCTATATATCCATCTCTGAAACGATGATGGCTCAGTTGTAGTAACGTCGGCTGTCTGCAGGTTTGAATATTACGATGAGCTTGAGCTGTCGTTGGATGATAACATCACGATGCAACAGCTATTATATAGTTTGGTGGTAGGACATGGAGCTAGCCTGGCTAGCTACAATCCCTCCTGTCGTCAAGCCCCATAGGTGTACCTAGATTTAGCATGTTCACCATCTTCGACCAAATTGTAGATTAGGATCAGGTGATAAGATCAGGAAAAATGTTCGTAATATATATATAATTATTTATATGAGAGCGTTGGGCTATATTTAATTCTATACAACATAATAACATCACCAATATTTTGAGATTGAGTGCTGCCACACATTGGGCTATCGAACACGGCCACTAGACACAGCCACTATAGACACCAGTGGCTGGATGCGGCTTCCAGTTGGATCCACTGGTAACCACAAAATAGAGAGAACAGAAGTTTTGTTAGTGGGAGGACTAACTCTTCTGCGAGTGTCCGTCTGGGTTGTTACCACCGCTTTGCTCGTGAAGTCTGGCGCCAAGCAGTAGTGTGCAAGCATTTCTGTGTTCCGGTTTGATGAGCAGAGTAGCCAGTGAAATTACTGGGCTTATGAAACTTAATCCCTAATGTCTCAGGGTAACGAGAGCACTGCAGTGCCGCGCAGGCCTTTGTGTTTCAAAGTTCTGGGTGGCTCTGCATTTGTTATGGGCCGGCGCTATGCTTACCATCAGTCAAAAGACAAGCTCGTCTAATGAGACGAGCTACCACCACATAACATAAAAAAGTAGGGGCATTCTGGCGCTTAGGCCGTCTTATCTTTTGCAGGCGGGGAGAAGCTTGCATTTGAGGTCGAGTGTGCGTGGAAGGCGAGCCACAACTGTGGTCACCGCCTCAGCTTGTGGCTCGGTTGCGTCCACTCGAAAGCCCAGTTAATGCCTATGCCATTATAAAATGTCTGAAAATCTTGTCTGCAACTTGTGGTCACGATAGTGGCCGATACAGTGGCCGCGATAGTGGCCGTGCTCAGGTAAATCATAGCTAGTTATTGGTGACCGAGTATTATAATAATAGAATAGTATCGCTAAAATTATGTCAACTGATGGCTCATTGGCTCAGCTGGTAGTTATCCTACCTGCAAAGCAAGGGTTTCCGGGATTGATCTCCAGCCGGGGCAGGCTTTCTTTGGTGAGCACACAGACCAGTGAATCAGTAGGTTTACCACGTATGTGGGTGATCATAAAGTTTGTTCTTGGGATGTTAGCATTGTTCACGTCACCTCCGACACTGGCAATCCCAGTGTACGGGCGTCATTGTGCAATATAAGCGATTATGCGTCTTGAATAAAATTTCTTAATTGTTGATATTTTAATTAAAGATCTCTACTTAGGTAGGTTCAGGTCGGTACTTCTAATTATTTGCTATTACCTTTTTTCCAATTACGAGATAAACAATAAACGGTACGTTTCTAAGACAAGATAGAACAATAAAAGAAAATAATATATATTATTATTTCTATTTGACGTCGATAATGTTGTTTTAGTAACGTCTTATATATAAGAGGTTACTAAAACAACGTTACCAAAACAACAAGATATACCTTAGCTTTGTTGTCTGTTTCTACTTTGTTTTAGTAATAGTATTAGGATTAAGATTCCAATTAAGATTAATAGCTACCTCGTTGGGAAATAATCGTGTTTTTTGTAAGAACAAAATAGGGGTTGCGTATTAGTAGTCGGTGAAAAGACTTAATACCTAATGTCTCAGAGTAACGAGCGCAATGCCGCGCCTTTGTGTTTCAAAGTTCTGAGAGGCACTGCAGTTGATATGGGTGGGCGTTATGCTTACTATTAGGCAAAGGACCTGCTCGTCTCGGTATTCAATAGTAGAAGAAACATGTTAATTCAGAACACGTCAAAAGTTTAATTTCAAGCGGAAATCTCGCTATTGTTATGGATATAGAATTTACGCTTACCATCAGACAAACGACATGATCATTTCGATACTATGTAGCATTAAAACATTTTATATTAATTGTTCAATCGTTTTCTTGCCATTTTGCTTTGCTATAATCGGCTATAATCTATAATTTGCTATAATTACCAAAAACAAATGATAAAAAAACAATTTCAAAAGCAGTAAAAGATATTTTTAACTTCGGTAAAGTTCATCAAAACCTCTGTTAGGTACATCGGTGTCAAATATAACTTAGGGCTTATTTTCTGCCGTTTGTGGTCTTCCGTAGGCTTTACCACGACGTCTTGTAGACCGCAAGTAACAATTTCTTAATCCAGACAGATCTGCGGCTTCCAGAACCTTTATCATCGATCCGGCTGAGTTTTGGTCTGTAATTTTGAATATTAAATATCAGAGATGAATTTTCTGTGCTTTTGGTCCTGTGGGACACTGTTTATGCCGGACATGGACCACCGTTTATTTCTGTCGTTACTTGACTAAGATAGATAAAATCATAAATAGTTATACATTTAAAGGTGTGTAACCGAATGTGTTTTGGACAATTTATATTCGCAAGTCATTGCAACTCTAAAGCAGTTTAATTTGTCCAAGCTTACGGTGAAGTGCCATCGTAACATGATAGATATTCACGCACGAAGTGTTTCGCTTCTGCATTTATTATGCGTACAGCTAAGCAGCGAAACTTCTTACCTGAGTCTGTGTTCCCTGTTCGCTATAACCTAGGCTGCTTTAGATTTGAGCCTGTTAGGCGCCTGCTTCGAATATAAAAAAAAAAACACACTACCACTAAATTTTGTTAGTGGGACGGCTAACTCTTCTGCGAACTCCCTTTCGTCTGGGTTGTTACCACCGCTTTAATCGTGAAGTCTGCCGCCAAGCAGTAGTGTGCAAGGTATTACTGTGTTCTGGTTTGATGTGCAGAGTAGCCAGTGAAATTACTGGGCTTATGAGACTTAATACCTGATGTCTCAGGGTAACGAACGCACTGCAGTGCCGCGCAGGCCTTTGTGTTTCAAAGTTCTGCGTGGCACTGCAATTGTTATGGGCCGGCGTTATGCTTACCATCAGGCAAACGACCAGTTCGTCTCGTTACCAAATAACATAAAAGAAAATCTAAGAACTGAAATAAATAAGTGGAAATGTTATTATTTAGGTAAGTAATATAAAATACTATCCGGCTCATAATTTATTCATTCGACCTTTTCTGGTTAAAGAATATTTATTTCTCAAAAAGAAATTACATTTCACTTATGTGAGAAACAATTTAAATGACATTTTCTTATGCTTCGACAGCTAAGTTACGGTTAAATTAGTTTTATTACTTAAAAATAGTGTTAGTTAGGTAAAGATACTTAGATATTTTATAGCATTAATGTAAGTACGTTGTATCACAATAATTATCAAATAATGTACTAAGAAAGTAAAATTTTAAAAGCGCCGTAAACAATATGCTTAATAGTAAAACGACCGGTTTTACTCCGTAACACGATCTACCGCCGCGTTTGCTAATCGGTAGATTAAGAATGCACCGTCACAATAACAAGCCACAGTGCAGAGACTAACGGATGGACATCTCGTTTATCTTAGTAAAGATAGGTCGTTTAGAATGTGGTTTTTTAATTTATTTTTAAAGACGTTGTACGAGCTAGCATTCTTAACCTCCTTTGGTAATTTGTTATAAATTTGCACTCCTGCAAAACCAATAGTCCTGGTGCCTTGAGTAGTTCGAACGTTTGGAAGCAAGATATGATCTTTTCTACGACTGCTTCGATTATGTATTTGGTGAACTTTAGTAAATGTAATTTGTGTGTGTATTGATTTATTCAGAATTTTTCTTACTAGTATACAAGTACAAAAGTTAAAAAGTTGTTTCAAGTTCATATATTTCGTTTCTTTGTAAATGTTTACCGTAGGTGCTAAGTAGTCGTAGTGGAATAGCATCTTAATTAGTTTATTTTGTGTAATCTGTAGGTCTTTTAAATTAGTTTTGGGAGCACTTCCCCAGATTTCAATTAAATAAAGGAGATGAGGTTTTACAAGGGAATTATATATTGTGTGACGTACTTTCAAAGGCAAGCACCGCATCAAACCACGTAAAGAACCCAATAATGATGACAGTTTGTTACGAATGTGGTCTATTTGTTTATTCCAGCTAAGCCGACTGTCCATTCGTAGGCCAAGATATTTTTCCGAATCCTTTTGTTGCAATACTTCTAAACCAACCTTTAAAGGAGCGTGAGATGCAATTTTTTTGTTTTTCGATTTGTATATTACGTAGCAAGTTTTAGAAGCATTTATCGTGAGTAAATTACCCTGAAACCAATGGACTAAATTGTCCAGGTCTTCCTGTGCCTGGTCTATCATATCTGTTATAGACGTCCCGAAATAAAAGAGACATGTATCATCCGCATAGAGCGATATGTTTCCGTGTAGTGTGATTTCTTGTATGGAATTTATATATATAAGAAACAACAGGGGTCCAAGTATAGATCCCTGGGGCACTCCATACGTTATCTCATGTGGCGAACTGCAAGAATCTCCAATTTTGACAATTTGAAATCGGTTACTCAGATATGACTCGAGCATTTTATAGGCTGTTCCGGATATCCCTATGTCTTTTAGTTTTTTTAGTAAGATGGAGTGACTGACCGTGTCAAATGCCTTTTTTAGGTCGATAAATATGCCTAAAGCTATCTTATTTTGATCTATATTTGTCCTAATTTTAGTCACCAAGTCTGCTGTTGCCGATAGAGTATTAGATTGTGATCGGAACCCATACTGTTGTTTAAAGAGAAAATCAATTGATGTTAAGTATTTATCTATACGCGAATATATGACCTTTTCAAAAATTTTGGAGACAACAGGTAAAACCGATATGGGTCGGTAATTACTCGGGTCTGTCTTCGTCCCCGACTTGTAGATAGGAGTCACTTTGGCTAGCTTCAAGGAATCCGGAAATATTCCTTCAGCAAGATATTTGTTGATACAGTTTGTCAGTGTGTCCACTAATAAGTTACTTAAAGACTTAATAACTTTAGTCGTAATACCATCTATGCCTGCACTACAATTTTGATCAAGATTTTTAATTATTTTAGAAATTTCATCGTTTTGACATGGAGTAAAATCTGAAAGTTGGTGGTTATAATATTGTTTTGCATTTGGTGGTGAATTCAATATCTGTTGATTTTGTGTAGGAATTGAATTTGCTAGTGTGTACCCAATGGTTGAGAAAAAATTATTAAATGCCTCGCATATTGCATTTCCATCCGTTATTGGACCAGACTCCGTTATTAGTTTTGGAGGAGTGCTATCTAATTTAATTTTATTGTTAGATAATGTATTTATCAGTTTCCACATCTTCTTTGGGTCCCCTGTGTGCTTCTTAAATTCTTTTAGATAGTAATTGTCTTTAGTACTCCTAATATTTTCGGCTGTATTGTTTCGGATTGACTTAAATTCATTTTTCAGTTCTTCATTATTGGGATCTTGTCTTAGTCTGTACCATGTTTCGTTCCTGAGTTTGATTTTCATAGTAACTTCCTTACAAATCCAATCTTGTTGAGGTAGATTCTGTATTTTTGTTTTAGTTATTTCACTTCTGTTCATACTATTCTTGATTAGTTTTTCCAGACTGTTGTAGTAGTTGTCATTATGGTCGGCAATTAAACTCTTTATAGTATCTTGAAGTTTTTTGTAGTCTATTGCTCTGTATATGATTCGTTTCTTTGGTGGGATCTTGTATCTTTTCATGGATAAGTAAATTTGTTTATGGTCAGACATAGGAGAGTCCAGAATGGACATATGAAAACTTTTATCCTTTAGATTGGAGCATACATGATCGAGAATAGTTTTAGTAGTTGGTGTTTCTCGTGTGCAATAAGTTTCTTCAATATTGTTTAAGATTCTATAGCCTGTTTCGCGAAGCATTTCGCAGTATCTTTTACTGTTCCGATTTTTTGTGAGAAGGTCAATATTAAAATCGCCAAATACTAATGCACGTTTTTTTAGATGTAGTTGGTCTGAATAAACATCCAAAAATTCAGCAAAATTATTGCTTCCAGGATTATATACAACGCCTATATCAAGAGCGTATTTCTCAAGATGAACCCATAAGCAGTTAATACCTCCAGTGTACGCTTCTTCTTTTAGTGTATGGTTTAGATCGTTATGGACGTAGATGGAAACTCCACCGCCCATAGAATCAGTTCTAATATTGAAATAGTGCGTGTAATTAGGAAGTTGAAAGGAAATAGTTTCTTCATTAGTTTTCAACCATGTTTCGGTCAGTAAAATGACATGTGTTGAGCTATCAATTGACCGCAACGTACATTTCAATTCATCAAATTTACCTTGTTTGCGTATGCTTCTTACATTAGCGTAGAAGAAATTTAGGCATGTCTTAGTTACGTGTCGTAGATCTTGATAAGTATGACATAATTGGTAGGTAGTTATCTCATCAGTGGTCTGTTGTAGTTTCGGCGGTGTTAGTTTTTTGACGTTGTTTGTATGATTTTAGGAGAGCCTTTAATGTATTTAATGATGAGGTCTTTTTCACCATTTTCTTTACGGCGGGTCAATTCCTGACTGAGCTCCTTCAGTAGGTTTTTTTCAGTGGGAGTTTGGTCATAGTAAATTCTGATGTTTGAAGGAAGTTTAGTCTTATATCTCATAATGTCTTTAACGTCTTGAGGACTATCAAGGCAAACTTTTAAGGGGCGAATCTTACCAGTGAAAATATTTCCAAGTCTCATAGCTTTGTTAATTTCAGGACTGACTGACAGTGATTCTTGAAGGATTGTTTTAACAGATTTCAAATCCTCGTCTTGACGTACAGAGGCATCCAAATTAGTTGATTCCATTAAGCCAACCATGATAAAGTTTTTACTTCTGTAGGCCCTTTCTTGTATTTCATTTATGATATTTTCGGTTACAAGTAATGTTTGTGAATTAGATGAAGATGTAGACGGATCAATTTTAAGTTTCTCAATCTCCGCTTCAATTGAGCATATTTTTGACTCTGTTTGAGTACTAATTTTCTGTAGTTGTGAAATTTCAGTTTTCATTTTGGAATGTTCAGCTAATAAAAGTTCCGACTGATTTTTAATGGCAGAAATATCATCCCTTAATGGTTTCAGATTTGTTTCAAGGGCAGATATCATATCTTTACGGAAAGCGTTTAATGCACTTATCATCGCCTGGCTACTTTCACAATCGCATTCTCTTTGTTTCCTTTTTCTAAGAGTAACTTGATTGGTTGAATCATATTCTGAGGCTTTTGACAAGTCGGGCTGAGAGTGCGAGCCACTTGGACCTATTGGCATATCTTTATTTTGCTGTGGCGAACTTCGAACACTCATGGCGGCTTTTTTACTTGAGCGCGGATATTGCAGATATGTGGCGACGGTGTAAGCAAGACCAAAAATGCAGTTATCTCCCTTACCCGAGGTGTAGTGCGGGGTGGGGTCGCGTGCGCTTCGCTGTACAGCAGCGTGATCCTCGAGTGATGTTCGGGCACAAAAGGTCGTAATAGGATAACACCAGAATTACGAATATTTATTCTTATACACTAACCGATAAAGTTTGTTTTAGCTTTGAAATAATACTAATATTTTTGTAAAATAAAATATACGTCTGCTTAGTTCAACTGCCGAAGCGTACTTTTTTGTTCTACTAAATCTCTACTTAACTATTTAAAACAACGTTTGAATAAAACTCAATGTTAACAACAATGTTGATGTTAATAAAGTTCACTTGCCAGCAGAAGCGCCAGTGAAATTACCATTTTAAATTTACCTAATTTCATATTCAGTTATTGCCCTATGAATAAAACTTTGTAACAACCTAAATAAGCCGAAGTCCAAACTTCTTAAATAACATTGTGATCAACATTTATCACTTTTTAAGTTATTTTAGTGAATGGAGTTCATGCAATAACATTAATTATGACTTCTTCTCCAGTGTAACACTTGTAGTGTTGTTACCTTTTTTTTTAAATGTTATTTGGTAATGAGTCGAGCTTGTCGTATGCCTGATGGTAAGCATACCGCCGACCCATAACAATTGCAGTGCCACCCAGAACTTTGAAACACAAAGGCCTGCGCGGCACTGCAGTGCGCTCGTTACCCTGAGACATTAGGTATTAAGTCTCATAAGCCCAGTAATTTCACTGGATACTCTGCTCATCAAACCGGAACACAGTAATGCTTGCACAGTACTGCTTGGCGGCAGACTTCACGAGCAAAGCGGTGGTAACAACCCAGACGGACACTCGCAGAAGAGTTAGTCCTCCCACTAACAATTACCTATTATAATAAAGTAATATTATCATAATAATATTTTAAAATTGAATCTTTCAAAAAGCTATTTCTAAAGAAAAGTCGTTAGGATGTTACACATGGTTTTATTAAAAAAAATTAAGCCAAGCGTAGAAAAAATCCTTGCCAGTTTTAATCTGGTTCACTTTCCTCGGAATAAAGTTACAGCTATACGTTATTAATAATACAATGACCTTATCTTCCATTCTGTAAGTCTTCGGAGTCTATGTTATCATTTAAAACGCTATCAATAATATCATCCTCACTTTTTGGTATATTTTCTTCTACCTCTCGTAATCCAACTGGTTGCGCGACAATTTCGTCAATAATATTATCATCTGACTCATCTCCTGTGTCTTGTTTCGTTTCGTTGGTTGTTTCGTATTTGCTATTAACTACGTGATTGTTATTATTGTCTAATTCGTAATTTGATACTGAACTTTGATCGGAGTCTTTTCGGTGAGAATCTTCAAGACCATTTTCTTCGTAAACATTTTCTAGTTCTGGTTCCGAATTATTAACAGCATTTTCATTTTCTTCAGTTATATTAGAATCTATTTTCCCGGAGTTAAGATCGTATGGATCAGTATTTTTATCTTCTAGTCTTTCACTACCCTCTGTACTATTAACATCTTCATCGCGTTTAATATCTTCTGCAACCTCTTCTCCTATTTCTTCTAACTCTTTCTCTTTGTTCTCAATTTCTTGCGTTTTACTAGTTTCGTTTTCTTCATTACTTATTACACCTTCTTTATCTGATTTAGTTTCCTTATCTTTTTTATTACTTTGTACTTTGCTGACTTTTTCAGCGGGGTAAAAGTAGTCTACTCTTTGGTGAGGAAGTTCGGGGAACTTTTCTCTGGAACAAAAAATAAATAAAAGTATAGTTATACCATGTTTTGTTATTATAAACTGTGGCAAATTAATTAGCTATATTTAGCTCAACATTGTTTTAATTATAAGATATTTTAATTGTTAATTTGCTTACCTATGTTTATTTTCATATTTACTAGGCACCATGAAGCAGTTCGATTCTCTGTAAATGATCCATTTCCTTCTGACCCAAGGCCATGGAAGCTCTTGACAGCGGCTCTGAAAATGTATTTAGTTAGATTACTACATCGAATCCTTATCCATTGCATAAAATAAATAACAAATTACAAAACCAACAAAAATTAATCGACACTATTACGCAAAGTCACATCCGCCTACGTGCATACTTATCCCACCTGAATAAGAAGTGTCATGACTCCTGGATCTCTAAATTTAGTAAAAATCCTACGTTTTATAGCATTACAATCGTAGAGTGTAAGTTACTCAATAAAATCTACTCAAGCCTATTCATTACCTAATTGTACATACCTATATTATACGTTATTTATAGCATTGTTGCTTGCTATAATATTCTAGACAAGATAGAAGGCAAACTGGATATATTATTAATCCAGTGTAATTGAACAATTTAGTAAAATTACTCAGTTGTTACCAAGAACGCCAATTTGTAAGCAATTCTGAAAATGTCACATTACGTATTATAATATTATTTACTGGTGGTAGGACTAACTCTTTTGCGAGCGTCCTTCTGGGTTGGTACCACCACTTCGCTCGTGAAGTCTGCCGCCAAGCAGTAATGTGCAAACATTACTGTGTTCCGGTTTTATGAGCAAAGTAGCCAGTGATCATTTTTTACATTTGATAGTTTTTGCGTTTGTCAGGTCGCCTGAGCCTGAGCGGCACTGCGGTCCAATATGGCGAATATGCTAAAGCTAGATTAGGACTGGCTATCTGCAGCTGTCGGAAAACACCAATGGGTGATAAGATTTTCACCTTGAGGATGGCAGCTAGCCAGGCAAGTACTAGTGACTTACCACCAAACAAAAATTTTTACTAGACTGTAGTATAATTCATATAGTTTTTTTTTCTGTGGTAGTATTTGGGCATTGAAGGACAAACTTTACCTCTTTATAATATTAGTATAGAAGACTAGTTGTACTCACGGCTCTTTCTAAAGCTTTTCGCACTCTTTCCAACTCCATTTCCTTCAACTGCTCAGGTGTAGGACCTGAAGTCTCAACCTGAAAAAAAAAGCTTGCATAAGAATGGTTTATTACCATTTGCTTCTCTTATAGTAGATACAACAATTGAAGTAAAAGGGTATATAATTCGAGGGACTAAGGCCGGCCATACACGTATATGCATGTTTGCGTTTTGCTAATAAAATAATCAAACCGCGGATTACGAGATATAATACAAGCGCAAGCGCAGCCTGACGTAAAACCATCAAATATCGTTGTTTTAAAATCAAATTTTGTGGAAGTAAATTAAAACAGAGTTAGAGTAGCCGCACATTGGCCACCGAATGTGGTCTCCAGTCGCAGACACTGTTAGCCACAAAAAAAAACAATAAAAGAACTCAAAATCTGAGTGTGCGCTGGTGCCATATAAGAGCCCACATATAGGTACAAGCAATCCAATTCAAGGTTCCGAAAACCACCCGTGTGTGGGCAATCTCAGATGGAAGTGATAGAAATACTAGAAATCCAAATACTCCAAAACCAACGTTCCAACTCATTGTTAGTGGCCGATACAACGCCATTTCGCATTCAGTTGGCAGTACTCGAGACCCAGATAAATACGAAAAATAGAGCGATGGCGCGCCCGGAATGAAGTGCACGTCTGTGGGCTCGAAATTGGACTATCGTTCCACTCAATCCACGACCCGCGGAGCGATTGATTTGGAACACTCATGTATGGTGAACTTAAAAAGTATATAACCCTTTGTAGACATGTTAGTGGTCGCGATCGGTAGCATTAGAACTAAATTTAGACCCGTCATATCTTGCGTCCCTTTCTCATGTCATTTAGGATAGCGAAACTAAAATTTGGTTACGTTTATGACGCCAGAATCAGAGCCACTGTTGTACTATATACGAACACAAAATTCTATAACCAATTCATAACAGAGTCAGCTAGCAAACAGCTAGAATAAGCTGGGACCTTTCGGTAAACTGTTTGACCTTTCCACAGCAATATTTCACAAATTATAATCTCGTCTTTGCCAAGATTTTAATTACGCAATACTCAAGTTAAACAATTGTTTTGAAATTAACATTTCCCTTACCCATGTTTACAAAACAATTTGCCGAGATAACTAAACAATTAGTTATTGTAACACAATATTTAATTGTTACATTTTCTGTTGCAAAGTTAGAGATGGCTGTATTTTGTAGAATGCTTTCTCTGCTTAACAATATTACAATTCGATTGTAACTAGATCAAATAAGTGTAACTTGACTAGGGAAAAAAATCAGATAACCCCACTTAAATGGATGTAACATTCGACATATTAATTTTGTCCGTATAAAGTCTTATATCATCTAGATCATAATAACGAATTGATCTATATATCATTTATCAAAATCAAATCAGTAGTTTCGCGACATACGTAAATGTACACATAGGTACTGTTAGGACCATAAATGAGACAACTCGGTTTAAATAATCGACACACGTGTATTTTCACTTGTAGTACAATGAGGACTGCTGTCCTTCCCCGCGTCTTCCCCTTGCGTAGCGCTGGGACGACTACGGCGTAGCACTGACTTCATGACGTCATAGGGTAGCACCCAGCACCATACCATGTTCTACCTTTATTCTTACAGTACATAGACTACTCAACAAGTCGATGTAACAGAAGTTACATAAAAAAACGACTGCCCTAGCCAGTGCCACTCGATCTGGATGACCTGCACTCAGGGTGATCAGAAATCTGACATTAAAATTGAATTTAAAAGCGTTCAGGCATTTAAACTAATTTACTAATTGTAACTTTCATAACTACTCCTTTGGGGCCTATTTGAATAAATCATTTGTAATTTGAATTTGAATTTAAAAGTTATAGTGGAATAAAGAAACTCACTTACATACATGAACCCTAAAAATATTACACTCCTTTCTTGTGCAGTCATGTAAAAAACTACCCTGCCTTTGGCTTTGACGTAAGTCAGGTTCAGCCCCCCTATTCGCTATCTTTTACATTTCTAGTGATCAACCGAGTCTGGTTGTACACCGACATTTGATGTCAACTGATTAATCATAACTTTGGTATTGCGTATCACATTGAGTGGATAACTGGTTATAGTGACTAACGGTGTCTTTCAGGACGTCACTAGCGCAACACTATGTTTTATCGACTATTATACGACTAAGTTATTTAATGCTTTTTGAGGGTTGTGCGTGGAACATTTTGAGGACATTTCATTTTAGGCGGTGTATTTAAGATAAAGTGGCGGTAAAATAAAATCACAGACTATACTATAACTATATATGGTAAAATATATTATGTAAACTCTTTGGGTAAAATTCATAGTAATTCATTACGTAGGTAATCTTCATTCCATTCGAGCAACATTCGATTAATTACTGTTTAAAAGTTAGTTCAATATTAGAAATTTGGTGATAGTAAATAAAGTAAGTAGCTTATGATACCGAATTAATAAAGGAGGCAAATTAAAAACTCATACAAATAAATAAAATTGAAGTGTCTGTTTGTAATATCAAAATAACAGCTTTTTACCAAATGCATATGAAAGTATATACGGTACCTACAATAAATTAAACATTTTTTAAATTTTTGTCTGTCTGTCTGTTTGTTCCGGGTAATCTCCGAAATGGTTGGACCGATTTTGACCTGACTTTCGATGGCAGATAGCTTATGTTACAAGAAGTAACTTAGGCTACGTGAACGAAGCCGCGGGACACAGCTAATATTATATAAAATTATTTTTTATACTATCGGATAACGAGACGAGCGGGTTCTTTGCCTGATGGTAAGCATAACGCCGGCCCATAACAATTACAGTGCCATTCACACTTTGAAACACTAAGACCTGCGCAGCACTGCAGTACACTCGTTACCCTGAGACATTAGGTATTAATTCTCAGCATAAGCCACTGAATTTCACTGGCTACTTTGTTCATCAAAAGGGAACACAGTAATGCTCGCACATTACTGCTTGGTGGCAGACTTCACGAGCATAGTAGTGGTACCAACCCAGACGGACACTCGCAGAAGACTTAGCCCTACCATCTAATCATAAAATATATAATAATAAACACTCCAACATCACAATCACAACAAAATCGTTGTTGTCGATCGATGGTGTTAATCACTCGAATTTATAAAACACTGCTTTTGGGTAGTGTCTTTCACAAACCTCGGTGATTATCAAATTTGATGTCCACTATGCTTACATAATCGCAATTTTAAACTATCGATACAGAAACATCTGTCAAAATGAGTTATGGTGGCTAACAAGTGACTAACCGCGAAACTCGGTGCTCATGACGTCATCCAAGTTGATAACTGAGGTTAGCCAATACGAAACTAGCTGTTTGACAGTTCATCGTTGTACACTTTGCCAAGTGATCATCACTTTGAGTTGTCAACCGAGATACGGAATAGCCCTGCCGGTCAGCAATTATGGTGTTTCGGATTTCTTATTAATAAATGCTTGTAGAGAAAAATTTAGAAATTAAATCCAAAATTCAGTGAATTTAAATTTGCCAGGAAGCCACGAATGGAACCAAAAGCAATTATCACAAGTACGAGAACGCGTATTAATTATAAGTCGAATAACGTAACATAACAACCAGAAACTTCAACAAATTTCGCAACATAATACTGTTGACAATTTAATTTTTTGAAATACAAACAGTGACTGTGTGTAAATATAATAAACACGGTGGCTGTATGAAGCAATTATTTTTGTTTACGTTCAGTGGATAGACGCATAATGTTAAGAGTTTCTAATGCATATAAATTTAAACATTCAGGAGCAGTTTGATCAACTGAATTAGTTATACTGTGACGTTTTATATGGTCGGCAGTGAGCGCGGCAATATCAAATCAAACTTTGCAAATCTGTTTTCGGTTTGCACAGTGCTGCCAGCGCCCTTTACACGCAACTCTCGCATATAAAATGTGCCTTTGTTCGTATCACTACCCCACCTTAAGTATGATTAACGAAGATACGAATTTATTCCCGCATCTCCATTTAACTACGGACGACTAGAGGCACGGCACTGCGTCACCCGTAATTGGTTGCTATCCCTCCTGTCCGTACCAAGCGATTTGCTAAACCTTCATTATACGGACGTCTAAGGAGTGGAATTCTTTGCCGGCCTTTGTGTTTCCCAATAGCTATAATTTGGGAGTTTGACGAGAGTGAATAGGTTTCTTCTAAGCAAGCGTGCTACATCATTGACCGCATCGTCCCTTAACATCAGGAGAGATGGCGGTCAAACGTGACTATTCCAAATAAAAAATAAGACATATTTGCCTAAACGTCAAGATTTTTACTAGATACTAAAATACTTTTATAACTTACCAAAGGATCCTGGTAGTCGTAGTGTGCATTGACTAAATCTTCAGGCCTGGAAAGTAAACGTAGGTATTCATATTATTATATTTCGTTATTTATGTGTTTATTTTTTTCTAAAATTAATTTATTTTTTTTATATTGTGTTCATATGTTCTGTATATTTCATTAATGTTATTTGGCTTGCGCCGTTTTAATAAGTAAAATAAATCAATAAACAGGGCATGATTAAAATCCTTAGTTACTTTTAATCCAGTTTTTACTACCTAGTTTAACAACATCGACTGCGTCTTGACTTTAAATCAGGTGAGATAGCAGACATAAACAATCCCATTTACTAAAAAAAAAAAGTACATGAATCTCCATAGTTTTGAAAAAAAACGTTTTATTATTAAAAAAAATCGTGATTTCCACTTAATCGCGATAAAAAGACACATGTTTTTATTTACCTCGACAATATTTGATCAAATTGCATTGACTATAGTAACGAGAAGAATCGACGAACGTCGAGGTAAATTCGTTTAACCTTTGTATCTGTAAATGTTAACTCCAACGTAACTCGACACAGTGGTATTTGAGTCAATGTTTTTGAATCTACGCGAGTCACCTATTTTGCACTCTTTTATAAGCTCTACTCTTTTATAAGATCTTCTTTAAGATTAAAAAATAAGCAGAGGCTTCAAGAGAGGTCAAGAGTTGTAAAAAAACTAAAAACTCGAGCAGCACTGAGCTATGTAATTAACACTTAAAAATGCGAAGATCAAACCCTTGTTTCCCGGTTGTCGTTATTTTTTCTGACATTTGTGATTAGAATTTATAATGAGAAAGAGAATTCTGGTGAATAAATAACATTTAAGTAGCTTCGTTAATCTTCTTAGCCTAAGTAACTTGTAAGTAAGTAAACCGACCTATTTAGTTAAGCGCTTAAGTCCTGTTATTCTTTAAAAAACACTTTGAAATTATAGTAGGAGTGGAATTTGCAGATCCAAGCCTATAGACAAGTAAGTATCACAGCTTAACTCTTGTTCCAAAACTCATGTCATATATTTTTGGTAGTTTACCCCTTAACAAATATCTCACTCGATGTTACTTATACGAAGACGTGATAGTAATGATCACAGTAAGCCTAGTATAGTAGTTTTTTAGTATGGGGTTGGCTCTTAAATACAACATTCCCTTAGGTGACTGTAGACACTCATTTTTATTTGATTCTTCGCACCTTCATGACCCCATAGTCTGTCTCTAAAAGAAGGCCGGTATCGCAGCAGCGGGTGCGTTATAAGGCTGATCATTATGAACAGTATTTTTTTTCTAAAACAGCCAATAAATTTGGGATAGCAGTTTTGATTGATCCATAACTCCTCCAGCGCAAACATTCATATCAAGGGCGGGACAGCCACGGCATACCGTAAAAATCTAATATTTACTGTACATTTTTTTTTCGGTGTGCACTCAGCATAAAAACAAAATTTTCCGTGTCACATGAACCATCCTCTTAAGCACCGGGATAAATCGTCCAGGACGCCGTATTTTTGCATTTGGTACACACAAAATAACTAAGGCAGGTTAGGTTTACAAAAGGGCAAAGTAGGTAATGTGTCTAAGATATCTTGGAGACAGACTAGAATCTCCGAAAAGCCATTTTCTCTGTAAGTCCACGCCCACGGTTATGTGCTACTTGGAGCTAACCTAACCTATTTCAAAAACTTTTCAGGTTTTCAAAATAGTGTCAAGATCAATATTACTTCCTACTAACATTATAAATGCGAAAGTGTGTTTGTTGATTTGTTGGTTTTTCCTTCTTTCACGCAGTAGCGGAGCAACGGATCAACGTGATTTTTGGCATAGATATTAGATATAGTTTATGGACCGGAGAGTAACATAGGCTACTTTTTATCCTGGAAAAATGCACGTTTCCTATGGGACGCGAGTGAAAACCGCGGGCAGAAGCTAGTATTTTCATAATTTAATCATAGCGCCTTATTGCGTCGCACTAAAATCCAAGTAAGCTCCCGTTTGTTAATGCGCTAGAACATTCAAATATCCCTAATTTAAAGTTCTACAAAAACCTCTAGATTATCCAACGCAGTTTGTAGGTATATTATTATGAGTAGTAATTATGTAGCAGCTAGTTACTAAATGAACTAATACCCGAAAAAGTGAAGTGATTTAGTCTTCAAACTACTTTAATTTGAAGTACTTACTTACTTTAGTACCTACTTGGATTCGTTCATACTTACGAAGTAACAACGATCTTTAAGTTGATACCAGCGTCCAAGACGAGCTTGTGGGCTTCTTGTAGTGTCAGGTTGGATGTGTCCTGGCCGTTGATCCTGAGGACGGTGTCTCCCATTCTGATGCATGCGTGCTCAGCTCGGCTGTCTGGCCTCACCTTGAATTCCAGTTTATGAGGTTTATTCAAACATTATACAAATATATTAAGATAATATTAATCTCAAAATACAAGGATTCTTATAACAGTTTCTCATTTGATTTCCAACTAGCTAACTAATAAGTCAAAAGTAGTATTTTTAAAAGTAATATTTTTGTTACAAAGTAAGTCTTGTTTGGGGTTTTTAAAACTTACGTAAGCAACTCTTAAAGGTGTGTTATAATACGCTCCACCAGCCATCTCGAAGCCCCACAAAGTATCTTCGAAGCTGACCCTTTCGTGGATGCCCTCGTTCCTGGACGCCCAGGTCGGTTTGACCAGCTCACCGGCGAGGAGAGCAGCTTCCGCTGCCTTCAGCTTGGTGTGCCGCATGTCAATAGGCCCTGGATCCATCCTGAAGTAACAGAAGTAGACGTAATATTTAATTATTTTTTTATGCTATTTGGTAACGAGACGAGCTGGTCGTTTGCCTGATGGTAAGCATAACGCCGGCCACTTACAATCGCAGTGCCACTCAGAATTTTGAAACACAAAGGCCTGCTCAGCACTGCAGTGCGCTTGTTACCCTGAGACATTAGGTATTAAGTCTCATACGCCCAGTAATTTCACTGGCTACTCTGCTCATCAAACCGAAACACAGTGATGCTTGTACATTACTGCTTGACGGCAGACAAATTATAATTATTATTATACATATCAAATTACTTAAATAAGAAATATTAAAAAAAAACAATATTTTAAGCGATGTACAGTTTGGCAGGAGCCTTCTACCATCACAAATTCGAAAATGGACTGTACCATACAAGCTAGGTCATCAATAACCCCTTCTCGATGGGAACTTATGACATAATTATCTTCATTCCCTTTCCGTAACGGAAATTTTTAAGTCAGGGGATGAATCCTTTGTTGGACATCACATAATCGGTATCATGCTACGCTCCAAAGGAGCCTTCCATTTCCGGGAAACGAGGGGTGTAATCCAGTTTTCATGGGTTATTTTTCGCTATGTAGTATTTTATCTATGTTCGATATCTATTGGTGGATTTAGAAAGGTGTAGTGTGTAAGTAGCCTAAGTGGTAGATATAAGCATCTAGTTAATAAACCAACGTCAAAGGGAGCACACGTCTTTCAATTTCGCCCAATCCCCGGCAACCTGCTGCCTCTACATGGCGACCTTGCCATGCCGGACGTCGGCGTGGGCGACATCGGGCACGTCGGCACCCGGGATCGGCTATAATTTTGAAGAATTGAAGAAATATTAGGAAACTTGTGAAAGCAACTCGTAACAGTGGACATCGTGAACTTTGAACGTATCGAATATCGAGGCCGAGCAAAAAGTGCACGCTTGCGCATTCCTGCGTGCTCAGTGCTTTATTATAACGTGAATATAATATTTGTGGTAATGACTTGAGTGTGATACGAAAAATGTGCCAATCTAAGATAGAAGAGGAAGAGCTGTATTTATGCTATTGTATTTTCCCATTAAAAATACAAGCATGTTAATTGGATAATCGACCAGATGTCACGAGGAACACTTCAACGTCTCCGAGACTCCCTAAGAAGGAGAACCCCCTCAAATGAATAAATAAAAGGCAGACAAAAAGTAAAGTAAAGGTAGCAGGTTGCTGGGAGATGTTCGTGTCGTGTGGATGAGTAATAAAATAAGCAGGCAGCCGGGAGATGTTCGTGTCGTGAAGGATGAGTAATAAAATAAGCAGGCAGCCGGGAGATGTTCGTGTCGTGAAGGATGAGTAATAAAATAAGCAGGCCGCCGGGAGATGTTCGAGTCAAGAGGGATGAGTGATTTTCAGGCAGCCGGGAGATTAGTTCGAGTCCAGTAAAAGAAGTTGAGAAAAATTAATCAGTGCGTACAAAATTAAAACTAGTATAACTGCAAACAAATTAAACGTATGGAAGCGATTATAGAACTTTACCAATCCTTGAAGGAAGAAAGTGAGTATATTAGAAAATTAGGCAAGTTAAGAAGACAAGAAGATTTAGGGCAAAGAAAATTGTTAAAGGTAAATGAACTATATAATAAATATAAGTTAATTTTGAGAAATCTAGCTTCCTCTAGTGCAAAAGCTAATTTAGACACTTGTGAACAGATAGAAAGTTTATATTATAAAATATTAGGATATTATAATCAGGAAAGCGAAGTAGAAATAACCATGGAAAATTTTGATCTAAAAACTGCTAGTACCCTAATTCCAATAATGGATGGGAAAGAAGAAACTACCGAAAGAATTATAGAGGGCATTGAAATGTTAAATGATTTTCTAAAGAGCGACGAAAACAAAAAATTGCTGATATCCTTTGTACTAAAAACGAGACTGTCAAAAGCAGCTAAATTAAAATTGCAATCTGAATATACAACAGTTGAAAGCCTAATAACCGACATAAAACTATTTCTTTTAACAAGAAAATCAGCGAATTCTTTGTTATCTCAACTCAACAATCTCACGCAAAATAATCTCACTATATCTAAGTACGGCGAAAAGTTAGAGGACTTATTTATTGGCCTCACTATCGCTCAGGCCGAAGGGAATCCGAAGGCCACGGCGATACTGAGACCCATAAACGAAAAGTTAGCAGTAAAAAGATTCGCAGACGGGCTTCGTAACAGGCGCCTAAGTACAATTATAGCAGCGCGAAGTTTCACCACGCTAAAGGATGCAGTGCGTGCGGCTGAAGATGAAGAATTGTCTACCCCCGCGTCTTCAGGCCAGGGTGCAGTGTACATGTATTCCCGAAATGTAAGTAGAAATCACTATCCAAGGTACAGTCGAGGTCGAAACTTTTATAGAGGTAATCAGCGAGCTCAATATCAAAATCAAGGACAGCGAGGTCATCATCAGCATCAAAGTCAAGGTAATTATCGTACTCAGAGCATGAGATATTCTAATAATAATAATAGAGGCAGGTACCAACGTGGGTACACGAAATCAAACAGAGGAAATAATCGAGGAAACTCTTACTATAATTACGATAACCGTCAAGGAAATTGTTACGTGACAGAGCGCGACGGCAACGAGCAGAAGGAGGAAGAAGAAAATGTAAATTTGGCGCAGTTTTTTCGGGTCTAACTACGTTCTCTTATGCGAAGGTTTGGATTACATCTATTTATATTTTGATAATAAGAAATTTAAATTTTTACTTGATACCGGCGCTACAGTATCAATAATTCGAAGTAATATTATAGCACCAAATAACATAAAAACATACAATGATAATACGCTCATAAGTGGAATAGGTGGAAAAGTACAAGCAAAATGCTTCGTTCACATTCCTCTTCAAACGGATGAAGGTGTAGAGTTTCGTCACAAGTTTTATCTATTCAATACCATACCGTGCGAGGCGGATGGCATTATCGGGTTAGACTTTCTTAGAACTTACAATGCAAACATCAACTTACCTACCAATCAAGTCACATTGCAGTTACATGATATAAGTTGTGTAATTAAAATATATAAACGTTATAATGGAATGTTTGAAACGGAAAGTTACGTTAGTATACCAGCTCGTACCGAGAGTATACATTTTATAGATATAAATAGAAACGTTTACAAGGATTGCATATTATACCCTAAACAGTTAGCAGAAAATGTTTTTATGGCAGGAAGTATTGTTACGCCGAAAAGAGGTAGAATACCGATCAAGATATTAAACACAAGCGAGACATCAGTAAAGATACGAAAATCAGATTTAATTCAACAAAATGAGTTAGATTACTTAGAAAACTATAATATTTGTTTATTTGGAGAATCGGTACATGACGTTAAGCGAGCCGAAAAACTATTACCAGAATTAAAGCTATCACATTTAAATCCCGAGGACAGAAAAGAAATACTAATTATATGCGCAAAATACTCAGACATATTTTTCTTAGAAGGCGATAAGCTAGGTACATCGAACGTCGTCGAACAATCTATCACCGTGAAACCTAATACGAAACCTGTGTACACGAAACCGTATAGACTACCCGAGTCATCGAAATCGGAAATCAACAGACAAGTTCAGCGAATGTTGGATGACGATGTTATAGAACCATGCAACAGCGAATGGAATAGTCCAGTACTTTTAGTACCTAAAAAGTCAGACGGAGATAAAAAATGGCGTTTAGTAGTAGATTACAGAAAAGTAAACGATTCAATACAAGATGATAAATTCCCACTACCGAATATAACCGACATACTAGATTCTTTATCCGGATGTGTATATTTTAGTCACTTAGATTTACACCAAGGATTTTATCAATGCAGCACAAAACCAGAGTGTAGAAACATCACTAGTTTTGCCACCAGTACGGGACAATATCAAATGAAGCGCCTACCAATGGGTTTAAAAATAAGCCCAAGCGCTTTTAGCAGAGTAATGTCAATAGCAATGTCTGGATTAAATTATGAGAAATGTTTGATTTATTGTGACGACCTTGTCGTTTTTGGAAGAAATAGGCAAATCCATAATAAAAACTTAATAGATGTTTTTGAACGACTCAGAAAAATGAACCTTAAACTCAACCCCACTAAGTGCGATTTCATGAAAACACAGTTGCTATACTTAGGACACGTTGTTTCAGCTGAAGGCGTGTTACCTGATCCTGAAAAAATTAGAGTTTTGCAAAACTACCCAGTACCAAAAAACGCTGACGAAGTTAGGAGATTTGTTGCTTTTTGTAATTATTATAGGAAATTTATACCATATTTTTCAGAAATAACCATACCACTAAATAAATTATGTAGAAAAAACGTACCATTCACGTGGACTAGCGAGTGTCAAAAATGTTTTGAAACTCTTAAAAATAAGTTAACTTCACCACCAGTTTTACAATACCCCGATTTTTCGAAAGAAAACACATTTATTGTCCAAACAGACGCAAGTAATACTGCAATAGGAAGTATTTTATGTAATCAAAATTTACGACCGGTAGCCTACGCTAGTAGACCATTGAACAAAGCAGAGTTAAATTACCCAACGATACAAAAGGAGCTTTTAGCAATCGTTTGGAGTATAAAATATTTTAGACCATATTTATACGGGAGAAAGTTCGTTATCAGAACAGATCATAAGCCACTTATTTATCTATTTGGCATGAAAGATCCGTCAACTAGGTTATTAAAATTTAGATTACAATTAGAAGAATACGATTATACAGTTGAATATACGAAAGGTCGTGATAACACGGCAGACGCCTTGAGTAGGGTGACCATAACTTCGGAAGATTTAAAATCAATGAATGAAAAATTACTCAACTTGATAATGACTAGAAAACAAACAGCAAAAATGCTAAGTGAAAACGAGAAGGGTAATGATGACACGGTAGTTCCTTGTATATCCGCCGAACCGAGGTCTGGCCAACCAAGGGTCGCAGAGATACTAAGGAAACCAAGTGATTACGTAGAGTTAAAATTTATTCAAGAAAATAAATTAAGAAAAAAAGATATTACTTATAGTCAAGAGTGCTTTGCATACGAAGAATCAACTAATACTTTATATATTAACCTCAAATACATGTCGTACTTTACGCGAGTCGAATTTACGAATATATTGAGTAGTTATTGTAAGAAATTAAATATTAAAGAGTTGTGTATAATTAAAAATGATGAAAATAAAGAATTTATTATGATTCTAATAGCAGAAATAAAAAGTAGAGAAAAGTGGTCCGGACCACGAATAAATGTAATGAGAGGAATCAAAAAAGTCTCAAATGATAAAGAGAAAACATACATACTACACGACTATCATTTACTACCTACGAGTGGTCATGCGGGCGTACGACGTATGATAAACAATATCAAAAGTAAGTACTTTTGGACAGGATTAGAGAATGACGTAAGGCGATACGTTAGCAGGTGTTTGAAATGTCAAACGAGTAAGTATTCGAGAAATACTAAAGAACCTATGAGTGTGACGTCAACAGCATCAGGAGCAATGCAGAAAATTTTCTTAGATATAATGGGACCCATAGGATATAAGGATTTAGAAGGTAATGATTATATATTAACTTTACAATGCGAGTTAAGTAAGTACGTGGAAGCATATCCAATGCAGCGAAAAGATACGGTAAGTGTTGCAAGAGCTTTTGTAAACAATTTTATATTAAGGTACGGAGTACCAGAGGCCATCGCCACCGACCGCGGAACAGAGTTCATGTCAGAGACCATGAAGGAAGTCTGTAAGTTACTGCATATTCAAAAACTTAATTCAACAGCTTATCACCACCAGTCAATAGGTGCACTAGAAAACACACATAAGCATCTAACAGCTTTCTTAAGAAGTCTGTGCGATGAACATCCCGAAACATGGAGCCATTGGCTACCTTTTTGGTGTTTTTCGTTCAATACCACAGTACACACAGAAACTCAATATACACCTTACGAACTCGTATTTGGCAAGAAATGTAACTTGCCTAGTAATCTTAAAAATAATATTGTAGATCCTTTATATAATCAAGATAATTATAGTTTAGAGCTTAAATATAGGTTACAAATGGCAAATAAGGAAGCATATAAAAATTTAGTCTTAAGTAAAATGAAGAGAAAAGAGATTTGGGATAAGAATTGTAACCCAATAAAGTACGAAAAAGGAGACTTAATACTGATAAAAAATGAGACAGGTAAAAAATTAGATAAATTGTTTAACGGACCATATGTTGTTGTAAGCGAAAATGAACCGAATGTAACGATTAAAATAGGAAAGAAATTTGAAACAGTCCATAAAAATAGAACGAAACCATATGTAACTTAATGCCTAATGTTTATCTTTAGATTGTAGTGTAGCAAGTACATGTTATGCATTATGCTTATTGTAGTTATCTTTAAGAGCTAAATAAAACAACATTTGATTGCATTATTTTAAGGTAGATTTAATCAAATAAAATTTAAGACTATGCTATATTTACGTTTAGGTAAAAATAAATTTAAGAGGTAGAATTGTAAAAAAAAAAAAAAATATTTTCATATATTTTTTTTTTCTTCAAAAACAACCCCTATGATGTAGTGTGTAAGTAGCCTAAGTGGTAGATATAAGCATCTAGTTAATAAACCAACGTCAAAGGGAGCACACGTCTTTCAATTTCGCCCAATCCCCGGCAACCTGCTGCCTCTACAAAGGTATTGCTATCTTTGTTTATTAATTTCATAAAAGCAGTAAAGTTTGTGAGTTTGTTTTTTGTTTGTTTGTCACCGCTAATCGAATCGAATGTTGCAGAGGCCCGCTGTTAGAGTCATTTATTTTAACTTTCATAAGTGCTCCTTTGGGGCCTATTTGAATAAAGCATTTTGTATTTGAATTTTAATCTCTGGAACCGCTGGTCCAATTCCAAAAAATCTTTCACTAACACGAAGCTTCATTATCCCTGAGTATTATAGGCTACATTTTATTCCGAATCCATGCGCGAGAAACCGCGGGCATACGCCAGTACAAAATATATAATGGTTTCGTCTTTGTTATTGTTTAAAAAGATTGATAATACACCATGTAAAATGAATGAAGGAAGGAAGACTAAAAATAAATATCTTCTTGACAATTTATGTATTCTCGTAACCAAAAACAGTGTGACTTGATTTAAAGGTAAATGATAATATTTTTAGCTTAATATTAGTTTCCGCCTACGGCTTCACATTTGACATATATCTTTATAAATTGTAGTCTATGTGTTATTTTGATGTGTAAGCTATATTACTGTAAAGTTTCATCACCGTCAATGTACACAGGAACACAGTAATTCTTGCACACTACTGCTTGGCGGCAGACTTCAAGCGCAAAGCGGTGGTAACAACCCAGACGGACACTCGCAGAAGAGTTAGTCCTCCCACTAACAAAGGAAGTAGGATAGGATTAGTAAGATAAGATAAACACGAATAAACCCTTCTTTGTCTTATATGAATTTAATTCACGAAAGCTTAAAAATCAGTGTAAAGAACGTTAATTATTTATTTTACTACACCATTAAAATAATTATTTATAATTAATTTGTTTCAAAAATACCCTTGCTTATAAATTGCCTTTACTCTACGAGTCATCCACGAACCTAGGTACCTATCTGATATTTCCTTTAGATAATATTGATGAAAGCTATTCAACGAGCCCCATTGATCCCTTTCACCCCCAAAAACATATTAGGGTACAGTCGATACCTAAAGTGGTACTTAATGTGTTCATAGCACTAATATGAAGAAAACAAATTAAAAAATTGGTAATGTGTAAGCATTATTTTGTTCCAGTTTGAAATCTAGTAGTCATTGAAATTACTGAACTTATGAGTGCACTGCAATTGGTATGCTTAACGCCAGAAAAAAATAGGCTTCTCAACTTAACTTTTTGTTCAAGTCATTTCTCTATTCATGGTCTTTAACGGGTTATACTCTTTTAGCATCTCTAAGTACATGTAAGATAATAACTATAATATCTTTAAGTAAGCGTTTCTCCTTTTTAATAAATGTGAAAGTTTGTGTGTGTATGTTTTTTAACACGCATCTCAAAAACAACTAAATAAATAAGCGCTTACCCCCACATTCATACCCCGCACTAGGATTCCCTGTGTCGCAGGTGGCACGGACACAGACAGATACACATCACAAACACCCAAGACCCGAGAACAAACTTTTATGCTAACACAAAATCTGCCCCGGCCGGGAATCGAACCCGGGACCCCTCGCTTTGCAGGAAGGGTTACTACCAATTTAGATACGGAGCCGTCAACTAAACCGATTTTGATGAAATTTGAAATGTAGCTAGTTAAGGTTCTTGAATAACACATCTAAGGCTACAAAGATAATTTCCACGCGGCCGAAGCCGCGGGTTGAAGCTAGTATTGAAATATGGATTTGATCTTTGACTTTTGACGCTGACTGTACCCACTCTCAATCATGAAACACATTTCATTTTTGCGCTCGCTTCTGAACACGTAAGGTTAACTACAAATGAGGTAAAACATGTAATTTACTCCCTGTCGGTAACATATAAGTAAGCTTGTCACTTTCAGAAAGTTAATAACCAATTTATAAATTTTATTATTTTTATTTATCGTAATATCAGCTTCTGACGGTAGCTTATTGGATATGTGGCTTGAAAGGTTAGGATTTAATTTCCTTCCACGAGCTATACACGAATAATTTTTACACAAAACAATTGTCTCTTAAAATATTAAGTATTAAAAAATATGCATCCTTTACCAAATTAAATTGCATGTGAAATAATATGATAAACGCTTACACACTCATACCCCCGCACTAGGATTCCCTGTGTCGCAGGTGGCATGGACACACACAGATACACATCACAAACATCCAATACCCGAGAACAAACTTTATGCTTACACAAAATCTGCCCCGGCCGGGAATCGAACCCGGGACCCCTCGCTTTGCAGGCAGGGTTACTACCAACTTAGCTACGGAGCCGTCAACTAAACCGATTTTGTACGGTGTAATATTGAATAATAAAAAACGTAAGAGGTTCTGTCGACCCGTATATTTTTTTTATTATAACTAGCTGCTGCCCGCGGTTTCATCCGCGCGGAGATATTGGATTTCATAGTTTTTATTTTGTGCGGAACCCTAATTATTATTAAGATAAAAGTAGCCTAGTTACTCCTTGTAACTTTAGCTATCTGCCAGTGAAAGTCCCGTCAAAATCGGCCCAGCCGTTTCGCAGCTTACCCAGAATAAACAGACAGACAGATTGATAGACAGACAAAAATTTTACAAATGGTTGTTTTTTTATAGGTACCTACCTTAGTATATACTTTCATATGCATTTAGTAAAAAGCTGTTATTTTTATATTACAAACAGACACTTCATTTTTATTTATTTGTATAGTGTTTGTTATTTTATCTCGAATGTAGTTGGATTTAGCTCATATTCGTACGTGTTTACATAATATAACTTCATCTTGATTGATAGTGATAACTTAGAAATATCATTGTATATATTTGAAGCCATCTCAAGTTTATAACGAGACACAAAGAAAAGAAGTTTCCTTTGAGGCCTGGTATAGTTATAACGAATACTGCTACAGTTGAGTACTCTCCAAAATTTAATGCGCCTTCATCTACTGTGTGACTTTATTGATAATATATGGATGTGATTGTTGAAGCAGGACGCCAGATGACTTTAATAATATACAAAGCATGGTATTGAGTGGTAAAGAATCTGCAACTACAGATTTTTTAATCAATTCTGAAATGACTGTATTCAATTATTCCTTCCAGTCAGCTGACTTGTCAGACTGGAAGGAGTAATTGAATAGAGTCCATTTTGAGCAGTTGGTACAATTTCGTGAATTGTACAAATGCTCAGTTCGTTATAATTTTAATGATAAGATGTAGCAAATTGTACAATCTGTCGTTATCTGTCAACTGACAAAGCTGACTTGGCTGTCAGTCGTCAGTTGATAGATAACAACAGACTGTACAATTTGCTACATCTTATCATTAAAATTATAACGAACTGAGCATTTGTACAATTCACGAAATTGTACCAACTGCTCAAAATTCATCCAATTAGTATATGGACCCCGTGTCTGTAGACTAGTGTAGTGTAATAAAAATACGATCAGAGGCGCATTTAAGTATTGCGCTAACCACACCGACTTGTTTCAGAATGTCTGACGCTCATGTAAGCATAACGAGATGAAATTGTATATAATTTGGAACAAAATAGTTGTAGATATTGAAATAATATTTGCGTTTATGTAGTAACGAGCATAAAATACATTACGTATTCATATTAATACATTACTAAGCTAACAGTAACCCTGCCTGAAAAGCTAGAGCATATGAGTTGAATCTCCGGCTGCAGGAAACTTTCTTTAGTATAAAGTTCATTATTCGATATTTGTGTTACCTATATATCTGCGTGTCCATGCCACCTGCAACACAGAATCCTAGTGCAGGAGAGTGCGTCTGTAAGCGTTTGTTTGATGTGCGTTTTATTCTTTCACAGCTCATCTATTATTCTACCAGGTGGTTGGGAGTAATTCTTCTGCGAGTGTCCATCTTAGTGGGTACCGCTGCTTTGCTCGTGTAGTCAGCCGCCAAGCAGTAATGTGCAAGCATTACTGTGTTTCAGTTTAATAAGCAAAGTAGTCAATGAATCTACTGGGCTTATGAGACTTAATGTCTCAGGGTAACGAGCGTTACCTTTTAGTCACTGTCTAGCTAAAAAGGCTTCTAAAAGTTGTTTTTTGTGGTAAAATGGATGATATTTAAAAAGTCATCATCATCAGCCGGAAGACGTCCACTGCTGAACATATCATCATCATCAGCCGGAAGACGTCCACTGCTTAACATATCATCATCATCATCAGCCGGAAGACGTCCACTGCTGAACATAATATCATCATCATTATCATTTAAAAAGTACATGACACTAAATACTAAGCCTAATTTGGAACCCTAAAAACATCAGTGAGGTTTTGACCCTTAGCGGTCAAAATTTCTTATTATCGAGTAAATTGACAGATAGTCACCAACGTATAAAAATAATTTTGCGCTAAAATTATCTTTGTAACAAGACAAACATAAATCTGACCAGGCGTTTTATGAACATAATAAAATGTTATGGACGAAGATAACTAGATAGGGCTCTAACCGTATGGTTACTAGGTATCACGTGTCCTTAGGAACTGATTGATATCTATAGATTTTATTCCAAGGTTTATGTAACGTTTGTTTTTCTTGGGATTCATTATTTAGTGTAACTAGTGGGTGCTGGAGTAATTTATTTTATACCATCAAAATTGCTTTAAAAAAGCGACGAACCGACTTCAGTTACAGACTACTAAACCGAATTTAATAAAATTTCTATGGGACCAATCAGAAAGTATATCCGTTCAAATAAAAATAGAATTTTCCAATCGGTTTATAAATGACAAAGATATGAGGTAACAAACATAAAAAATAAAAAAAATATCCACCGAATTGATAACATTCTCCTTTTTTGGAAGTCGGTTAAAAACACACTTCCAACTCATGGCTCCATCAACAGAACCTCGACAGGAGTAAGTGCAATCTATTGGACCTCTGTATTTGTACCTAATCGATCCACGCCCCTTACCGTTTATCAGCACACAAATAATTTAATTTACTATCCGACGTCTGTCCCAAATAAGGTTTTTTAGGTTTTTATTTACTTCTTTTCATCTGAGACCTTTCTGAAGTTGACACAAAATGTATTGGCACTTCATCAATGTTTCCGAATGGTTTCGTTTATTTGGATATTTGTTTACTTTTTCCTCATTTTTGAAATTTGCGCCACTACTACGCATTAGGTTAGGACCAAACTTTGTTTCAAATTCAAATTTAAATTCAAATTGCTTTATTCAAATAGGCCCCAAAGGAGCACTTATGAAAGTTAAAATAAATGACTCTAACAGCGGGCCTCTGCAATATTCGTCTACCCGAATCACAGACTAAAACTAATGCTGTCTTTATCAGAACATAATAAATGACAAAGACACCAACAGACCCAATCCATGCTCAAAGTCAACGAACCTTCCAGAAACCCACCGTGCCCGTTACAAATTGGTATACCGTATAGGCCGAGCAAGAAGAAGGGCAAGAAACTCGTCACGGCATTTCAAAAAATTTTGCCTGATAAGCATGAATTCTTGCTAGTAATATTATAAATACGAAAGCGTGTTGCTGTTTTTCTGTCCTTCTTTCACATCGCAATGTAGCAACAAACTAAGGCAGCGGCTCGCAATCTTTTTTGGTGACGGAACCCTTTAGGAAAGCGAAACACTTGACGGAACCCTACAAAAAAACAATAGTTTTTATTAAAAGTGTATTCTTGCAATTGTAATGGGCCGGCGTTATGCTTACCATCAGGCAAACGACCAGCTCGTCTCGTTACCAATAACATAATAAGAAAAAATATAGCTACAATAACAGTTTGATAATCTACTAGCCAATGTATAGGCCTATAGATATTCCATATTTCGCACTATTATACTAGTCAGCATTCCCTATACAAGTATAGGTACATGTCCTATAGCATGCTAGTGGCATTGCCTAAACTTTTACAAAACATCTCTAATCAACTAACCAAGCAACATTCTCTATTATCTGGATATACTATTATGTTACTTGATTATAGCGAAACCCGCAACTTCGATTGAAGTTCCATTCGCTGCGAGTTTCAAACGAATCAATTGTCCCTATACTAAAGTACTTCCTCGAACAGTTCTTTGAACTAATTTCGGTCAAACTGAACAGCGTTGAAGTTTAATTACACGGATCTTTGGTTAGATTAATTTATAGTGAATTGGATAATTTTTAACTAGTTTCGAAAGTGGACTCGACGTTTGGAGTGGATTCATCTACGCCCTTATATAAAACCTCAGTTCACATGGATCCACAATCAGGCATAGATCCATGGATACCTTTTTTAGGGTTCCATACGTCAAAACGAAAGAAGGAACTCTTAGGATCACTTCAAATCAAATAAAATCGTTTATTTGCTAGAATACATGTTAGCGTAAGGTCAAAATAATTAAAATATTATAATTTTTTTTTTTTTTTTTTTTTAATTTTTTTTTTTTTTTTTATTTTTTTTTTTTAATTACAATATTTTTGAGCTATGTATTCAACCTGCAGGCAGGTGTACAAATATTGTTATAGATTTTAATTCGTTGTCCATCTGTCTGTCTGTCAAGGCCTTTTTCTCAGGAACGCGTAGAGGTATCAAGTTGAAATCAAAATCCCTTAGAGCTGTAAAATATCAAACTTCTGATTCAACGCAACCAGAAGGGAATCAAAAACTATAGTGTGCCTAGTGTTTTGTTAGTGGTAAGGCTAACTCTTCTGCGAGTGTCCGTCTGGGTTGGTACCAACACTTTGCTCGTGAAGTCTGCTGTCAAGCAGTAATGTGCAAGCATTACTGTGTTCCGGTTTGATGAGCAGATTAGCCAGTGTAATTACTGGGCTTATGAGACTTCATACCTAATGACTCCAGGGTAACGAGCGCACGGCAATGCCGCGCAGGCCTTTGTGTTTCAAAGTCCTGAGTGGCACTGCAATTGTTATGGGCCGGCGTTATGCTTACCATCTGCGCAGCACTGCAGTCCGCTCGCTACCCTAAGACATTAAGTAGGTATTAAGTCTCATAAGCCCAGTAATTACACTGGCTAATCTGCTCATCAAACCGGAACACAGTAATGCTTGCACATTACTGCTTGGCGGCAGACGTCACGAGCAAAGCAGTGGTACTAACCCAGACGGACACTCGCAGAACAGTTAGTCCTCCCACTAACACGATCAAGGGAATCACTCTCTGGATATTATTTTCCTTAGGGTACGACTATCCGTTGGTTTAACTTATTTTGTTAGTTAAATTGTATTATATTAGTTGTATGTTAGGCTGAGATTTAGAGACGAGTTTAAGCGTGGACTCGTATGTTGGTAGTACTATAATTAAGTATGCTTTAGTTATGTAGGTTGTATGAAAATTAGGCTACATTAATATTGTTAGTCTAGTCGTTAGTTTTTCAAACTAAATTTCTTACTTTACTATAAGTACTTTATTTCATTAGGTATAATATTATCCTCTTAAGTCGAGTTGCTTAATTAGAAAGGGTAGGAGTTTAATCAGGTCAAGATTTGATTATGCAGCTCAAAGAGATGAAAGACAGTTTTCTGGTTTATTAAAATAAACATTTATATAATTATTAAAATAATGTTACAAACTGTAGCAGCATTTGACCACGATCTCACCTGATGAGAAGTGATGATGCGGTCAAAGGTCTAGTAGCGCCTGCTCAGTGCCTATTCAGTTGATTTGAACACACCCAAGTTGTATACTATGTAGTAGGACTAACTGTTCTCCGTATGTCTGTCTATGTGGTGTGCCACCAAGCAGTAATGTGCAAGTATTACTGTGTAACGGTTTGATGAGCAAAATAGTCAGTAAAATTATTGAGATTTAATACTTAATGTCTAAGGGTAACGAGCGCACTGCAGTGCTGCGCAGGCATTTGTGTTTAAATATTCCAAGTAGCACTGCAATATTACGGGCTGGTGTTACGTTTACTCGTACCATCAGTGAAGCGACCTGCTCGCCTTGTTATTCAATAATAGAAAAACGCCCAGGTTGCATTTAGCCGGAAGCACAGACAATGGTCGTTCCACTCATCTACTCCTTTGTCATTATCAAATTATACTTTTGAACTATAATTTTTCCATGGTCATGGTCATATTCTTACATTTTCAACAAGTGTTAAATATGGACAAAAATAAAATAATGGCAGGGTTGACAGAATAAAACCTGTTAACAAATTTATCATCCCCGGAAGCAATAATCTAAAATATATATCTATGTAACATATCGATTGGAAACAGTACAAATAATGTGTTTTATGAACTACCGACAGATCTAATGATCTCGACATAATGTAAATCTAATTATAGTCAACCTAAAGTGAAGAACGAAAGATGGTCAGGCGGCATTCTCATGGATTTATCACTTGTTTGAAGATAACCGCTTGTTGCTAAGTGCCCATTTCGTATTCAAACATACAATTTGGATTTTCAAGTTAACCTCAAGAAAACTCATTTTTTATACTGTTGGAGTACGACTCGAGTAGGTGCCTGATGGTAAGCATTGCGCCGTAACCAATAACTGCTATGCCACTCATAAATTTTTAAACACAAAGACCTGCACCCAGCGCAGCGCGCTCGTTAGGTGCACATTAGACGCTAATGCATTGATTGATGGTTATACATCAATCACGAACCCCGCGCAAACCATGAAAAACCATCCCCCACCTAACTAAATGCGGAGAAGGGAAGGAGTATACCTTAGCACCGACCCTTCTCCAATGCATAAAACCCAAGTAACAAAACATAAAAAAAACGTGGAAAACCAATGATGCTGTAACTAAATGAGAAGAAATGTGGTCAAAATCGGTCATAGCTCAGCATAAGTGCATATTTAGCTACTATAGCACTTACCCCTTTGAAGTTAAAAGCTTGATTCCATCGCCAAGTGCCTTTCCTAAATCCCCACAAGCACTTAAACTAATTACTTAATTATGAGCCACTTCTCTGCTTCATGCCTTCACTTCTGTTAGTTGAACTAATATTATGTTAAAATTTGATGATATAATTACTTCACTGCACAGCGAGCTGTTTAGACTATTTATTACTATATTTATTATTATTTATATATGTACCTTTAGCGCTTTGATTTGTTATTTTGTCAGTAAAGATGTCTTCAGAAAAAATGTGGTTTATGTTTCCTTATGGTGTTACGATAGAAACCTACTATGTTAATTTCACCTTAAGTAACGATGTGGTTGACATTATAGAAAATATTGGAAAAAAATATATAAGTGGTAATACTGTCACCAGTTCTACACAGTCTAATCGAGTCACGGAAACGGTTGAGTTGCAATATTTGACCCACACATTCTACCTAAAAAACTAATTAATGAAGTTACATGAAAGCTTTTAAACAATAACGTACGTAACATAAAGATAACTAGAATGATAGATTTTCAATTTTAGCCAGCCGAGCACAAAAAATATTGAATAAAAATAATATTATTTACCTTCACTGAAATTTCAACCTCATTATTGGATTCAAACTCTTGACCTAGGTACGTACTAACAAGCGGATGTCTTTACTACCGCTGATCCTTTATCGTTTCACTAAAAGATCTATTATTGTAGCTATATCTAGTTTCGAAACCATTTTCGAATGAACATACAAATTGAAAAAAAACTTAGTTTTGATTTATTCGAGCCTTTCCTAAATCCCCACAAGCACTTAAACTAATTACTTAATTATGAGCCACTTCTCTGCTTCATGCCTTCACTTCTGTTAGTTGAACTAATATTATGTTAAAATTTGATGATATAATTACTTCACTGCACAGCGAGCTGTTTAGACTTTTTATTACTATATTTATTATTATTTATATATGTACCTTTAGCGCTTTGATTTGTTATTTTGTCAGTAAAGATGTCTTCAGAAAAAATGTGGTTTATGTTTCCTTATGGTGTTACGATAGAAACCTACTATGTTAATTTCACCTTAAGTAACGATGTGGTTGACATTATAGAAAATATTGGAAAAAAATATATAAGTGGTAATACTGTCACCAGTTCTACACAGTCTAATCGAGTCACGGAAACGGTTGAGTTGCAATATTTGACCCACACATTCTACCTAAAAAACTAATTAATGAAGTTACATGAAAGCTTTTAAACAATAACGTACGTAACATAAAGATAACTAGAATGATAGATTTTCAATTTTAGCCAGCCGAGCACAAAAAATATTGAATAAAAATAATATTATTTACCTTCACTGAAATTTCAACCTCATTATTGGATTCAAACTCTTGACCTAGGTACGTACTAACAAGCGGATGTCTTTACTACCGCTGATCCTTTATCGTTTCACTAAAAGATCTATTATTGTAGCTATATCTAGTTTCGAAACCATTTTCGAATGAACATACAAATTGAAAAAAAAACTTAGTTTTGATTTATTCGAGCCCTTTAATGCAGACCGTAGACGCTTATGCAAACGTACGTTTGCTTGTCAGAATAACAACGCTTTTGCGTCAAGCGCGGATTTCGTGATACTCGGAATGCTTATCTCGAGACGCTTATGCAAACGTACGTTTACATAAGCGTCTACACTGCCCCTAAGAATATAAACAACACTACACAGTCAGTGCAATTAACCCATGTTCTATTATTTTAGAGAAGTAATGAATTTGCAATCGTCTATTTTAAGCAGAGGATAACTTTCGGCTGATAATTAAGAAGCCATAACTTACAGGCTTTTTATTACTTAGTTGAAGCTGTGTATAATTTTCTAAGTTGAAATTCTATTGCTTATTGCATTCCCTTATGTTTTAATACTGACAAAGTGGTTATGAATTTTTGAATAAGGATGCCATTCTGTAAAACCATAAGAAATAAAGGATTGCTAATTATCCAGTGATAAAAAAATATTTATTGATTATATTTAAATTTTCATTAGTTCTCTAATGGCTCTTGATATTTATGAGATACACCATCCCATGTAACCATTGATTAGGACTCGATGCACGTAACCTAACCATTTTTTGTCTATTGTATTAATTTGTTGTTTTCATTTTATTATCATAATTTTACTACATAAGTCCCTATACGAAACATGTTAACCTTAAGTAGGTATGAGTATTTTTTATATTTTTGAAGTATTCATTTGTTTTATGAACAATATGAACCTTTGACCTTCGACATTAAAAAATAAAAACAAAAACACTTTTCAAACTTAGAATGCCTAAGTACTTTCATTGATGATTTCCTATTCATGATGTAACGCGATTATTTTGTAATATCGTCCAGTTACAAAACAGCCGTTCTATCAACATCACCAACCTTGTGTTCCTTCCTTTCTTTCCTTGTCCTCAAATCCCCAAGGGCAATCTCTCCACAGAGGAGCTAGCGAATCACTCAATACACAGTATACTAACCGACTGACTAATTAATATCGTCTAAGACGGTGTAGGCGTGACTTGGCCGGCTGTCTGATTGATTTGGGATCGGTTACACCAAGGTAATCGATGGTTAAGTGGTGTGCTGATCAAGATTGAGCAGCGAATGGTTATTGAAGAGATATATTGGCTACATTAATATGTACATTATCTCTTCTAGAGAAGCCATCTTTTATAAGAGTTCGCCTGTCGTTTACAAATGATATATATTTGTATTGCGGCCTTGGATTGTTGGGTATGTATGAAGCCAGGCGCCCTTAGTCTGGAGGTTGTTTGTGATGGATAAAGACGAATTAATCTTTTTCTTAATAAATGTGCTAGGCGTGCTTACCAGGTGGTAGGAATAACTCTTCTGCGAGTGTCCGTCTGGGTTGGTACCACCTGCACCACTTTGCTCGTAAAGTCTGCCGTTTCAGAGTAACGAGCGCAATGTAGGACCACAGGAGTCTTTGTGTTACAAAGTTCTGGTTGACATTGCAACCGTTATGGGCTGGCGCAATGCTTAGGTACAGGTAAACGACCCGCGCGCTTGACGCACTCTATCTCTTCTATCTATAAAAATGGAAGTGTCTGTTTGTAATATGTATCAAAATAACAGCTTTTTACCAAATGCATATGAAAGTGTATACGGTACCTATATCAAAACAACCATTTTTACAATTTCTGTCTGTCTGTTTGTTTCTGGTAATCTCCGAAATGGCTAGACCGATTTTGACAGACTTTCACTGGCACATAGCTGATGTTATAAGGAGTAACTTAGGTTACTTTAATTTTAGAAAAAGAATTAGGGTTCCGCGCAAAAAAATAAAAGCCATGAAATCCAAAATCTCCGCGCGGGTGAAACTGCGGGCAGCAGCTAATCCAATAGTATAAAAGAAACCTGGAGAAACCTGGTTACTACAAAAAATATCTTTGTTTTGAAAATTTTGATGTAGATTGTGAATGTTCCACATAATATAAAACAATAATGCAATAATATAATACAATAATGTTGCAGTATAAATTAAAATAAATTAAGTAATAAAAAAAAACTTAGAAATCATATGCAATCAACACACCGATTAATCAACTGTTTATCCACGTCATAAAATGTACCTTCAATTGTCTCCCTTCGAAAGATAAACAAAATGCGATGTAACAGACCCACTTCACCATGAATGAACCTGTCACATACATGTAATACTTGCGCGAAGACATCATTCCATAACAAACGCCAAATGAACAAATAAAAAAAACGAAACCGTAAGTCTATAAAAATAAGAGCACTTTTTATAAAAACAATTTTTGTTATTGCGTACAGGAAGTACAATTTACATACGTGGAATAACAGGCAGTTCAAAATCTATAAACAATAGGGTAAGCGAGGTAGTTATTGACACCTGTCAGTTTATAGCCTGCATTGAACTTGGCCTGAAGACAGCGTTTGCAATGTTGGATAGTATTTAGGCACACTTTTTAGTATCTTGATAAAGAACACAATTATGTCAATTGTATTAAATTTCATAAGTACAGAATGTTAGATTAGCCAATTTTTCAAATAATTATGAAAAAATCGTAGATTTAATTTTTTTAAAGCGATTTTGATCATTCCAGAAAAAAAATGAATAATTTTTACACCAATGATGTTTTAAACATCATTTGTTCATACAAATATACCCGTGCACTAGGATCCCTGTGAGCAGACCAGACCACAAAACAACGGTTACAAGACTAGAAAACAAAGTTTATGATGGCACAAAAAGCTTGCCTGGCCGGGGATCGAAACTGGAGCCCCTCGCTTTGCAGACAGGGAGAGAACAGTAAATGTTATTGTAACGTATATAAAAAAAAAAAAGAGACAAAAAGTTTCAATATTCGCTGTTGATCAGATTACGCGTAATAAATATTGCGTAATCTCAAAAATATCCAAAACACAGGATATTTTTACCACTGATTGACATATTGGTTGCGTTACAAGCTAATTTCGCCTTGGGTCGCAGAGGGCGGATTCGATTAAGCACGCGGACCAAAATAGCAGACCGTGACCAATCGATGACCGATCTTCAATCTTCGTCTAATCTGACAAATGGATAAAATAGCTATAGTTGTTTATCTGAAGCGACGCTACGCAAATAAATAAACACGAATACACTACTAATATTATCACTGCAAACGACATATTTACCATTAATATTATTTTATTCGAATATACGATATTTCGCCGCAAAGACCAGTAAGATGGTCACCACATAAAAACGAAAGAAAACAAGCTGAACCAGATATAAAACATCTTTGACTTGTAAATTTTGACGAGAAAGGGTTCCGTAATAAAACGGCATTCCTTTATATTTTTTTTATGTTATTTGGTAACGAGAAGAGCTGGTCGTTTGCCTGATGGTAAGCATAATGCCGGCCCATAACAATTGCAGTGCCGCCCAGAACTTTGAAACACAAAGGTCTGCGCGACACTGCAGTGCGCTCGTTACTCTGAGACATTAGGTATTAAGTCTCATAAGCCCAGTAATTTCACTGGATACTCTGCTCATCAAACCGGAACACAGTAATGCTTGCACAGTACTGCTTGGCGGCAGACTTCTCGAGCAAAGTGGTGGTAACAACCCAGACGGACACTCGCAGAAGAGTTAGTCCTCCCACTAACAAAGTTTCTAGTGCACCTTAAATTGTTTAAGCAACACGAGCTTATTTTGTAACTCAAACAGTGATTTTATTCATCTTCTTTGACTTTTACCTTCACTGCTCAGCTAAGTTTTAAGATAGCGTAATAATCCTACTAATAGTATAAATGCGAAAGTGTGTTTGTTGATTTGTTGGTTTCTTGGTTTGTCCTTCTTTCACGCAGTAACAGAGCAACGGATCGACATGATTATTGGCATAGATATAGTTTATTGGTCGGAGAGTAACAGGCTACTTTTTATCCCGGAAAAATGCACAGTTCCTGTGGGAACGTGGATGATAACCGCGGGCAGAAGCTAGTACAAATTTAAATACAACTTTGGATATGTTATCTACCATTAAAAAACTACATTGAAATCGGCTATTTGATTGATAAATTGTACGTCCACATACAAACATAAAAATTTTAAAATACAGATAAGACATATGCCCCCATTCAGCAGGTAGGGTAATAAGAATAGTAAAATAAACAATAATAACAAGCAATTGTAATCGAAACAAGAATAACTGAATCATTTAGATATATTCTATAGGTACCAATACAAACATCTAAACAACCCTTTCTAAATAACTGCAGCTATAATTACAATGCTAATAATACGACTTGAACCTGTAATTGAGTACAATTGTGAAACAGTGCTGGTGCCAAGAACACGGCCCTTTCACCCTACTAAGCTCCACGTGACATGGGATTTATTTTATTGAATAACCGCTTTGTAAGTGTTGAAGTACATAGTCACTTCAAGATTTGAAACAGCCAGTATCATCACCTTACGACAAATTGTCTTGGAATGTTAATTCAACTATAAATTGTAGGGACTTGAATAATAGTAGTATTATTAGTAGGTATATAATTTATTTTTAGTCTTGAGGCTACGTTTGACAATAGGGATGTTGACTCATTTTTTTATAATCAATTCGTTTTCTCATGAAAATGAAATGTCTATATCGACAAAACTGGATATCGAACTCTAGAAACATAAGGAAGAAGAGTGAAAGTGGGCGTATCGATTGAGCGCTAAAACGCCCCCTACAATTTGGACAGATCATCTGACGTCACTTGTTCATCGCGGGCCGTACTAAAACATGCATTTGGTTTATTTGGTCGCGAAAACTGCGTTGTCAGACATTTTTTTATTCATTGAAATGTAAATAATCTTATGTATAAATATATGTAATATATTTGAAATTTGGGAATTTCATTTTTTCGTTTTCTGAAAAGTATAAGGTATCAAGTCCTAGTTATTTCACTGATTACCTGCTCATCAAACCAGAGCACAGTAATGTATGCACACTATAATTTTTTTTACTCGAAGAGTTAGCATTTGACCACTTCCTCGCCTGATCTGTCGCTTGGCGACAGATTTTGCACTACCCAGCGGCGGCAGACTGTACGATCAAAGCGTTGCTACCACAGATTTGTTGCTACCCAATCAATATGATGCTAGCAGAAGAGTAAGTCTAACTTATATTGCCGTGCAGTCCCTAAATCGCAGTAAAATAGATTTTATCTCTTTCCGACCATAAATATATCGTTAACGCCGTTTTATATCTTTATTCATATAGTCATATACCTTTTTTCTCACATATACCTATATCTATTGTGTTAAAAAGCAACTCCATTCCAATTTTATACAGACGTCTTACAGTTCTTACACCATCAACTATCCAGCCCTGGTAAAGTTACAAGGAGAGGAAAATCCCTAACCGCGTCACAGCTTGTGCGCAATGAGTTACTCATCCACCATTTTACGTGTCAGTTCCAAGGAATGCCAGTTCCTTTTATTATAGTACTACTCTATGAATGCCAGTGACTTGTTATTTCTGTTTTATGTTCTTGTCATAGTAGAATGGCATTCCGTTTTGTTAAATTCTTCGGTGCGGATATCACACATTGTTGGCGCTTGACTCTTGATGTCTGTAATGTTACAACCACACCTGTGTTTTCTTTATTCTATAAAGTGTAGGTAACTAATTTAATAGACCTTATTCGTCATTATCAGCTTCTTACGCTCACACTGCTGGGATCGGATTGAAAGTCACACAAGTTCACAGATTACTATATATGTAGCTAGCTACACAAGTTCCCGCTCGGCCACACTAGCTCTATTTCCCTGTCAGAAAATGACATTTTAATTATAAACACGGGTGCCAATCTTGATACAAAATATACTCGCCGTAGTGTCTATGGCTCACTTATAGAAAATGACAGTCCATTGCCGCCATGTTTGATTTTTATGTCAAATCTTAATTTGTCAAACCTAAATAAGTAAATAACCGCCATTACAGTTTTAAGGTTGATCGAGTGAAGTTTTGCGTCGATTTAATTCCGTACCTTACCTCTCAATTTGTGAAGCTGTAATACAAGTAGCATTATGTACAACAAGTGCTGTGTTGTGAATTGTGCTAGTAGACGAAAGGACGTCAATTTGCATAGATTTCCAAAAACTGAGATAATACTCCAAAAGTGGTTACAGTGTAATCAATTGTGAAAATTTAAGAAGCTTGAGCTTCGAAGATCTTCTCAAGCTGTTTGTATGTGAAAAGAATTTTGAATAAAGGTTTTTCACAAAAGCACTGCAGAGGTCTCGTCTGCGTATCCACGCCTATCCAACGTTATTCATTGATGAAGAGATAACTAGTGGAGCTCTGTGATGGAGAACATTGTGATGTTGTTTCTGAATGCATTATTGATATGAATCTGCGATTAACTGTTTTTAACTGGTGCAGTGTTATCAATAGGATATTAAAAGGCACAGATGTTTTTAGGTTAAGAAATAAAAGTTTGCCTTGCATGCAAGAAAAAACATATAATAAATGTAAAACAAAATTGAAAAATAAAAAACTAGTGAATATACTATACAGTTTTTTTATATTCTAATCCTAATTAGGGATATTACTATATAGCCAGTAGGTACCTAACATGGCAAAAATACCTGAACCCAAAAAAAAAATGTAATTGCATAGGTAAAAGACTATATTCTCATTCATACAAAAAAAACGAAGCAGTTGTCAAAATCTATATGTGAGCCTCGTTACGGCGATTTTTTCTCTATGAAAGTCATCCGTCTGATCCTCTCAGTAGTCTGTGATTATAAATCAGGGCTATAGCACAGAACATATAATAATACCATAGATAACAAAATAAAAAATCCTAATTTTACAACTAAAGCAAACTTACTAAGTAGTTTGGCGCGTGCACAAACAAACAGTCCCCTTACCCCTAAATTAATTTTTATGCAAATATATTCGGCCTTATTACAAAAAACTCGTTGAACTCGACTTTGGTCGACAACCAATTTGTCTTCAACTATCTCTAGTGTCGACCTATAAACCAAACCTTATTACAAAAGATGAATAAAGCCAAGACAACTTAATACCAAACTGTAGCTATGGTAGAAATTATTTCCACAGATAATAAATGTCTTTATGCTACGGATACACGAAATGTAGAATTGACACAATGTACTAATTTTTATTTTGGAATATAAGTAGCTATTTTGTCACACAATACTATTTTCTAATATCGAAAAATATTGTAGGTAATGTTTAAATGACTTTTGATCATTGCGAGTAATTCAAAACATCCTAATTAGGTATTTACGTATATGAAAAAAATGTTAAGGAGATACTCCTTATATATCCAACCTATACAATGGCACACTATGGCTAAGTAACCATAGCAACATGTTTTGTTGATTGTGTGTACTGTCAATTCTTGTAATATATTCTGTTTTTACTATGTATACTTTCGATATTATAAGTATTTCCTATATATTTTGCTAAAAGCTATTATTCTACTCATCCACGCTTCCTAATACCTCACCACCCCTTCTTACTTTAATACAAAATATATGAATTTTTTTACGATTTGACAAGTAGAATACGTGGCCGCCATTAAAATAAATGCTTAAACCGTCGCTAAACTAGGTGCCCGGCAAGACTAACTTTGACACCATAGTCAACCAAGACCTAAGTGCTAATCTGCTTTTTGTAATAAGAAATTTGGCAAAACTACGGTTTAAACTCCAGTTTAGCGTTAAAACTCGTTTTGTAATAAGGCCGATTGTGTATAAACTCGCGGAATTTACATTCCTATTATATTATGTGTATTAATGAGGATAGTAGGCATGTTCTTTCAAAGTTTTGCTTTTGAAATATTTCTAACATGATTGTAAGAAATGTTTCTAAAGCTAAATCGTTTTAATCTTAAAACATTCGTCAAAAGCGGAATGAAAGCGAGTAATTATAACAACTCAAACTCCCTCCAACGCCGTGTCAATAACAAATTGAATAAACTCCTGCCGTACACTCAGCAACAGATCTTACTGAACCAAACGGCTCTGTAGCTAAGCTAAGGGTTCGATTCCCGGCCGGGGCAGATTTTGTGTAAGCATAAAGTTTGTTCTCGGGTCTTGGATGTTGGTGATGTGTGTCTGTGTGTGTCCATGCCACCTGCGGCACAGGGAATCCTAGTGTATAAGCGTTTAAAAAATATTTTAATAACAACGCGCTATTACAAACTTGAAAATTATACCGAAGTTTGTAAGAAGTGCTTTGAATACCTACCCCTACTGGCATACTTAACGTTAAAGGTATAGCCTGTAATGTAGACTGCACAAACTTAGCTCGCGTTTAAAGTTACCTGCAAGTTTAAAGCAAAGTTTGAGTAGGTATACATAATATGTCCATGGATTGCAGTAATAAAGCTTTTATTATTTACTTACTGCAGACCAGCCTTTCCAATCCTTGAATGCACCATCTCCAAAAGCATTTAAAGATTCTGTTACTTGAATCCAAAGCCTTTTCATATTCTCTCTTGCTTGTACACTTTTGTTATTATCCCATTGCTATCTCCCTATGAGTACTGAGAAATTCCCATAGGACTTCTAGCTGCGTGAAGCTAACGCGACGCCGAGATGTAGACGCGGACATAATTCGAATTTGAATGAATAAGAATTCATACTGCATTGAACAGCAACTTGGCATTTTAGTAAAAAATATCATCCCATGAATCCACTTCACTCTATGGCACTTGATGCATGGCGTAGTTTAGCATTTTAAGTGGAATGTGTACACAAGACCAGCCTAACTAGCACTCGAGATATGCCCACATTATACTTATAAGATTCGATAAACTTGGAAACTTAAAAAAACTTTGCGATTCATTACGGTTTGAACAAAAGTTCACAATTTTACATCCACAGCTGTAATCCACATTGTCAAGATTTGATTCGTTCCAAATATCGTTTCACACTTGTTTAGAATGATTAGATGAACTCATAAAATTAAGTGCATAAAATATTATGAGGACTGTAAGAACCTCTATTGATGATAATTAACAAATAAAGCTCCTAAAATGCTGTAAATGGGTCATAAGAAATAAAATATTTGGCAAAATAACCAATTACAAAAAATCGGACAAGTACCGATTATAAAGAGAACTATGTTTCAGAACGTCCGCTAAGGAACAAAACCGGTCAGAGACAATGATTTCAAGCCCTTCCTAGCCCATAGCCGGTCAAAAGCCTGCCAGCGAAACTAAGTTCATGCTACGATTTTTTGCAGGTCAATTTTAGATGCTCTAATTGAACTGCTCGGAACATGACAGGTATTTTAAAAGTTAATGGTAGGCCTGCTGTACACCAAAGTTGAGCAACATAGAACCAATTTATGAAATAAAACTAGCTGCTGCCCCGCGGTTTCACCCGCGTGGGGATTTTTGATTAAGTACAGGGTTTTTATTTTTTTGCACGGAATCCTAATTCTTTTTTCTAAAATTAACGTAGCCTAAGTTACTCCTTGTAACATTAGCTATCTGCCAGTGAAGGTCCCGTCAAAATCGGACCAGCTGATTCGGAGATTACCCGGAACAAACAAACAGACAGACAGACAAAAATTTTAAAAATGGTTGTTTTGTTATTGGTACCGTATATACTTTCGTATGCATTTGGTAAAAATGTGCTATTTTCATATTACAAACAGACACTTCAATTTTATTTATTTGTATAGATTGTAATGGATAATTTTAGATAATATAACATTGTAGGGTACCTTAATAAAACGTTGCTTAAATGTGATATACAGACTGCAATAATAACTATTGCCCAATATTGATAAAATTGAAGTCCCAAAATTTTACTTACCTACTTTGTTATTCCTGGATTATACAGGCATGTATAACCAGTAAATATTTTATTTTTAATTTGAGACGTTATAAAGATACGACCGTTATTAGAATTTCATATTCTTTCATTTAAAGAAGCTTTTCAGATTTTGATATCCGTCTGCGACGTCTAGACATTATAATATCAGAAGTCAAATAAAATATTATAGCGTCATAACTTCTACAGTCTTAAATCAAAATACTTGAAATATAGTCGGAGATTGTCAAGTCCCTATAATAAAAGAGGAATAATATATTTTTAGTTGTATCACTTCATAAATGGATGTATTTTTTGACTGCAAAAAAATTACTATTCATACAGCATGTTTTTATCACATTAGGGGGGGAGTCCCCTCTCTATGAAAGTGGCTGTCCATGAAAATTGCTTTAGGCGTAGCCTGTTGATGAAGATGAAATAGATTTTGTCTATTTTTAAATTAACTTAATTTAATGAGTTTTTGTAGCTAAAATTGGGCGTATTATGAGTACATTATTACGGATAAATTATATTGAGATTTAGATGAAACCCATTTGAACTATTCATGTAAAAAAGCTATCGAACCCAAAAACACTGACTCGACTCGCAATATGCTGATTTTTAACCGACTTCAAAAAAGGAAACTATAGCGTTTGTGTAGCTGACTGTAGTAGTGGAAGTTTGAGGAAGGATGCAAACTCTCGAGACTTCCTTCCTTAGTTCAAGGGTTTGTTTAAACGATTATAGACTAAGAGACGAGACGAGATTTCAAAAAATTCTACTAATATCGTATCGCCCCAATTCTACTAAACAAATTGAAAAATGATAATGGTTTTGTCACAAAATGAGCACTTTGATGAAGAGCATACGGAAGTTAACAATGGTTTATGGATGACCGCCATTGTCATAGGCGATGATAGAAAAACGTTTGTGCTATAAATTACGGTAGGTGCCTTAAATGATAAGTTTGCGACAAAACCGTTGTCATTTTTTTACCATTTGTTTAGTAAAATTGGGGCCAAGTGGGGCTAAGTTGTAACATATACATCGTGATAATAAATATCTACATTATCTCTTGGCCTATAAACAGTTTGTTAAACCAATTGTTAAAGTTGGGAAGCAATAGATTGAACTCATTTATTTTATTAATTGTTTTATTATTTATTATGTAAGAGCTCAGAGCTTAATAATCTTTATCATAAAAGCCAGAGGTGTATCTATCGTTGAGAAATTGGAGTAAGTTAAATTAAAGCCAAAAGGCTCATTGGCAACGATATGCCAGGCGAAAGGGAGTGCGGCACACCATATGTGCGGTCGACTATACGAAGCACTACAGCAGACCACTAATTTCTTCACAGACGCCGGTGTCACAAATCATCATCAGCCGGAAGAAGTCCACTGCTGAACATAGGCCTCCCTCATAGAACGCCACTTGGATCGGCTACTCGCCTCTTGCATCCAACGGTTCCCCGCGGTTTTGACAATGTCATCCGTCCACCTAGTGGGGGCCGTCCTACATTACGTCTTCCGGTTCGTGGTCGCCATTCGAGAACCTTTCTGGGGAAACTTTCTCGCAGAACCGATAACCGATGGGGAATCGGTTATCGGTTCTGCGAGCGATGTGGCCTGCCCATTGCCATTTCAACTTGCTAACTTTGAGAGCTATGTCGGTAACTTTCGTTCTCCTGCGGATCTAGATGCAAGGAAACCCCGAGTATAGCTCTTTCCATAGCTCGTTGTGCAACTTTGAGCTTGTTAATAAGGCCAACAGTAAGAGACCACGTCACAAATCAATATCCTGTAAAATCCGACTCTTGCAATACCAACGGAGCACGGTGATTATGTGGGTTTCTGAAATGTTATCTTCAGCATTAGGGAGGGGTCGTGAGCTAAAAAAATATATAATTATCTGACATCAGGTGAGACAAAGAGGTCAAAGGTTAACTTATCAAATAAAATATGTCTGGCGAGAGACGTGAATAGCGCGATGTGTACTGTCAAACAAAATAAAGAAACAAATATTAAAGAATTTTTTTGAGAATAAAAGCTAGCAATACCAAGTCAATGTCAATTTTACGTGTATTAAGACTAACAGCTGACGACGAAAACTGTCTGGTATTTTATCATGGATAAAACTCAGGATCCAACTCGATATACGAAAAAAAATAGGTAAAAGTAAATTATCATTCATTTTTGATGCAAACTGTTTGGCTATGATCCTATTACATCCAAAAAATTTAGTTAATCGGTTGGGGGAAAAGTGTCGCCAGACTTAATTAAAATTAAAAACAAAGCATTTAATAGTGTCATGGCTTATTTTTTTTCTGTCCAGCTACAGCCTACTTACTATACAAGCTACAGCAGAATATACAGCACACCAAAAATCAAGACACGAGAATAAACTGTGGACGCGATGATAGACACACGATGCTAATTCACCCAACGCTAACTTTATCAAGTTAACATTATGTGGTCCACATTGTAGGGTACGTACCACATCTGGTACCACTATAATATCCTTTCATACTTAGAACCATTTGGAAGGACTTGTACCAAATGTGTATGGAGCTTGGTACTTTATTCCCAGAAAAAAATGAACTAACCTCAATTTTTTTCTAGATATGTGCCTGAAATAAAGAACCTAGCAGAACAATAAACATATTTTGAGGCCTGCGTTTTTTTTAAACTAATTTTAAAAAAGCGTAGTAGAAATGCAAAATTAATTAACAGCAACACTGCGTTCCTAAAAATATCCAAAAAGCAGCAACATTATAAAAGTATGGCGTCATCGTCAAGTCATTTATGACAGTTTTGACAAATAATTAAGATGTGTTGTCCTCTGTTCTGTCAAATTTTTTTTGTCTATGGCTCTTTATCAAATTCAGCTAAAAAGAAGCTGTAAAAACCGTTCCCTTTCGAGAAATTGCGTTCCGTTTCACGTTACGTACTAAAAAGAAACTTTACGTATTTTCACAAAATCGCAAGGCTATAAAATTGTAATTTCATTTCAGAATATCTAGATTTTGAGAGCTCATTCCAAAAAATCAACTGATAGCCTGGTTCAATTTTAGTACCAAAACGGAACAACTCTTTTGTTCATTATTGCTGTTCTGGGCCCATGAGAATAGAGAATTTTGCATTTGAATTTGGTGTTATTAATTATTATTCGTAAGACCAAGAATAACCATAATCTTCAAAAATACTCTACTCGGTCCGTCGCCGTCGGCTCCTATTCCGGACAGACTATTATAAGATTAATCTTGTTTACAAGGTTCTCTAAGCGTGAAATAAGATAAAATACGACATGTTATTGACTAATGTTTTCTACGAACTTATGTCCAAACATATCTGGCTCACGATAATGTATCATTATTTATAGAGGAAAAATATTTACCTAACTATATTATTTTCGCGAGCTCTCTATTTTTGTTCAAGAAGAGTTTGCTGTATGTGTTAAAAAGTCTCCGGCCAATCCTATGGGTCAAACAGCTTGAACTTTTGTTGAAGGACATCATCAATATCCACCCCTGCAGCATAGTGGTAGTAATTTTCTGGGGTTCATTTGTCTAACTTCTACTTCGAAATTAAAATGTTCTCACCAAGTACCCATCAGTGTGTCCCAACCTCGAGCCACTCCACCAGCGCTGTTTGTTTATAACCTGAATCTACTATGACGGTATCTACGGGAAGAGATGGTGTGGTCTTATAATTATATAAGGGGTCATTAGACGAAATGCATGATTACAAGCATCAATCACGGACGACGCGCAAATCATGGAAAAACCACGATCACCGCTTGACGCATGTCATAGTATAACCCGACCGCTATCCGCGCTAGTTGAGGGAATGAAAGAAACACACTGCTGTCGCTCCTAGGATCTCTACTAAAAAAAATAGTTCCACAACAACTGCGTATTCGGTGCAGAAGCCGCGGTACCTAATTACGCGGTGGTGCGCAAGTGATGTATGTACCGTAATGCGGAGTAGTCGTCGCTTTGAACCCAAGCAGGGCTTCGAGACAGCACTATCTGGCCGTATTGCTGTTCTTGTTTAAAACAGACTTGTTTTGTGGATTTTTGATGGTTGGTGTGGATATTTGGTTTTGCTTCAAGCCGCACGTGTGCGTGAAATACCTCGTAATCCGTGCTTGTTGCAAAACCATGGTTATTTTGACAGCAAAACACAAACATACATTAGCGTCTATGACCAGCCATGCACTGGACCCACACGGCTAATTCCCTCATTAATCCCGTCCAATTACCCACTAGACTTAATCATAATTGTATAATTAGTGTATTAATCATGGTCCTAAATCGTTGGCACTGTCCGCAAATAATATGGCTGCAAGCCAACCAGCAAGCAATGACGATGTATCCACATGACTGCTAAGAGGCCCAATTCTCTGGCTTTAGATAATAACACATTCGATAAATATCTCAAAATCTGTCAAAATATCTATTGAATAAGGATTTCCGTATTCTCGGGATGTCACTATAGATAAATATCGATCGTAAACCGTTAGATATGTATCAAATGGTCCGGAGCACTCGATGTTGTAATATGTAATGAATTATCAAATGTCACGCCATCGCAAACATAATGTCGTGGTAAAATCATAGAAGTTCTTACATTCAAAATTTTATTTTCTAGTCACAAAATCGCTTCAAAATTCACAAAATATTACTTTTTTTATACTATTGAATAACTAGACGTACTGGCCATTTGCCTGATGGTAAGCGCAACGCCCGGCACGGATGGTAAAAGCTTTAAATTATCTTTCATTTTGATAAGTTTTAAAGCTTGGACGGTTATGTCAATGTCATTGATGTTCGTTTGTTTCACAAAATGTATGCGCATGTTTTATTATGTTTTTTTTTTTACATTACTATTTGATAATGTACATATAATAATTTGTAGTTAAATAATGTGAAACAATAGTTTAAAAACACATTATTGATCCAAATTAGCAACAAAGTGGTTAATTTACAGTCAAAAAGTTAATATGTATAAAATTATCGGTTGTCTAAACACAATCGATAGAAACGGAACGTGTCTGAAGCAGATAAACTCTATTTATTCTGTGTAATACATTTGAATGAATACATCATGATGGCCATTATCTATTACCATAATATCTAATGTTCCCGAGAATACGTATTTTGTCTCTCGATCGATATTTTTCTTAGACATATAGCGCATTATATATTATAAATAGTATATCACATAAATATCAGTTTTCCCAGAATTGCGCCCCAGCTCCTTCATTAGTACCCACACGTAAGTAATCACTAACGGCAGAGATTAGGCATCAGACTGACTATAAATTAGTTACCAATGTTAAGACTGTAATTCAATCATTAGATAATAATTGGTTAATGTATAAAATGGACATTAAAGTCAATATTTATCAAAGTCATGGGTGAATTATCTCCGTCTTAATTGACGTTTCTTTTTTTTTAATTGGCATTGGATTTTGGTCTCTGTTCGTCAGATATAGAGTTGATTACATTCATAATAAGTTGAGTATTCATTATCAGCCTCTTACGCTCCCACTGCTGGGATACCGGCCTTCTCTCAGAGAGAGAGAGGTACGAGGGGCCGGTGCGGCTTGGAGGATGACACATTTTCTCGAATTTCGTGGTTCTTGAACATGCGGGTTTCCTCACGATGTTTTCCTTCACCGTGTTAGAGCGAGTGTGAACAATCCGCATATAACATGATATAAGTAATTGGTGCGGCCGAGGCGAGATTCGACTTATTGTGCGTCGGATTGAAAGTCGCACAAGTTCCCGCTCGGCCACACTCGCTTCTTCGCGTACTTCATGCTACTCCATAATAAATAATAGTACTGCGGTGATACTAAACAACAAAATATAATTTACACACAACATTTTCAGAAATTTCCCTCGGCGATCTGATAATCCTATAAAGCCCGCCCTTCGCGAGCGTCCGTCAACTAAACCTTATTAACTCCGGCCATGACAGGAGATGACTCTCCAAACAAATTCAGTTGAGCTCAGTAATGTTTCTTATAGTGCTAGTTCGTCAACTTTGTTCGTGATTTGGCGGATACGGGGGGCGGGAAAGTCTGTTAAAAGGTTAAAGAAACGATGAAAATCTGACACCAATCTCCTATCGGTGTGTTCAGCAGCTGAACTTGAGATTTAGTTCTAATCTAGGTTCAGTTGAGATAGGTTTTGTTAGTGGGAGGACTAACTCTTCTGCGAGTGTCCGTCTGGGTTGTTACCACCGCTTTGCTCGTGAAGTCTGCCGCCAAGCAGTAGTGTGCAACTATTACTGTGTTCCGGCTTGATGAGCAGAGTATCCAGTGAAATTACTGGGCTTATGAGACTTAATACCTAATGTCTCAGGGTAACGAGGGCATTGCAGTGCCGCGCAGGCCTTTGTGTTTCAAAGTTCTGGGTGGCACTGCAATTGTTATGGGCCGGCGTTATGCTTACCATCAGGCAAACGACCAGCTCGTCTCGTTACCAAATAACATAAAAAAGGTAGTAGTCAAAGGCTAACCTATCGAGAAAAAGTTTTTTTGGAAAAATATTTTTTTCCAAACAAACTTTTATAAAATATGTAATCGGTTATACATCCTACTAGTATTATAAATGCGAAAGTGTGTTTGTTGGTTTTTTAATTGTCCTTCTTTGACGCAGTAACGGCGTCTCTCGGCTCCATAAACTATATCTATGCCAAAAATCACGTCGATCCGTTGCTCCGTTACTGCGTGAATGAAGGACAAACCAACAAACCAACAAACAAACTTATTACTAATATTAGTAGGATTAACTCTCATAATTATGACCTACAGAATTATCACTGGCTCCTTAGTAGTAGACAGGCAACAGGCGTTCCCACACGATAACAATCTGAACCATGACATATAAAAGTAATTATTACGCGCTTGTAATGTTTCTCTCTAATTATAATATTGAAGGTGGATCGGTTTCTTTGAGCGGCGCTGAATAATTTATTACAGAGAGGCAAGATCAAACAATCTTACTTGGATCTAATCTCAGAGGGGAGTAGGTACAGGGTCGCAAATAGTTGTTAGTTAATTAAGAAAACGAACACATTACAATCATTATATTATTTGTCCTAAGAATTGCTCCCGGTTTCACCTATGAATAGATTCCTAGGAAAAAAGCCCATGTCATTCTCCGGCCCATATCTAAATTACTTGCAAAAATGACAGTAATCAGCTCTCCAACTCCTTCCACATGAAGACTAGCGCGACCGCCGGTCTTAATCGGGTTGGAGTCGAAAACGAACACGAGATTTTTAGCCGGTAAGACCCCTGGTTTGCATGTATATAAAATTTTTGTAATTAAAACACAAAAATCTATACATAGCCAATTTGGTGTGTTTATACTACTTAACTGTAATCGAAAATTTGTGAAATTTGACACTAAAACCAAACGGTAAAAAAAATGTTGCATGACTATGTAATATTGGCCACCCTGTATATACGTAGATGCAGACAGCCAATTTTCATTCCATACCTGAGATGGTTTGGTACAAATGAATCACATTTCTAGTAGAAAGGTGACGTGGCCAGGTATTGATGACAATGACACTTGATTGACATTACATCGATATCCGGTATGAGTGGGCGGGGTATTAATACTACATGTCGATTCTGGTGTCGATTATGTCATTTCATACCATTTTTTTATGTTATTTGGTAACGAGACGAACTGGGCGTTTGCCTGATGCATAACTTTGAAACACAAAGGCCTGCGCGGCACTGCAGTGCACTAGTTACCCTGAGACATTAGGTATCAAGTCTTATAAGCCCAGTAATTTCACTGGCTACTCTGCTCATCAAATCGGAACACAGTAATGCTTGCACATTACTGCTTGGCGGCAGACTTCACTCACAAAGCGGTGGTAACAACCCAGACGGACACTCGCAGAAGAGTTAGTCCTACCACTAACCTAACATAAACTAAACCTAATTTTAGTTTCATTCCCTCTTTCTAAATCCGAACGTAAGAAAGAGATTGAGTAGGTATATTTTAGACATGTCAAATTAATCCCCTTGCTTGTGTCCAGTGTAAATTTAATGGCAATGAATTTAGTGGCGTCTAATTTATCAAGGATGGAAGATATTTGACAGCTCTAAAACTAAATTTAGATCTGTTAAATATCTTCCATCTCTATCTGATATTTGTTAATGACAGATCACGTTATTGTTGTGGAATTGGATAGTGCGGTATTTTATATGTAGGGGTTATCACCTCGATGATTATGATCGTTAATGCGCCTGACACTTAGGCTAGTTTAATCTTGGACAATGCATGGTTTCTGTTGGAGTCACCATGCGAGTGAACCCGCGGGCCGCATCTATTTGGAAAATAAAACCAGCATAACAAGACCTTACTATTGTTTACTTCCATTCAATTGATGACCTCTAGAAACACAAAAGAAGGGTCCTCACAGTCACTCACGAGCCTGTTCTAGGGATGCCACAAAGCAATTTAACAAAGCAAGTCACAACAGAATGCTTACGCAACCTTTAGTGGCAACCCTGATCAATTACACGGGGCAACCCTAATTGCTTTGTGGGGAGACACAGATTAGTATCAAGTTGTGAGGTAAATTGAAAGAAACGTTTTGGGTTAAAATGGTGTTAGTTTAACAGATTTATAAAAAGCAGAGTCTGATAGTTTTGATTAACTCTGAAATGGAAGAATAGTACCCTTTCTCACTACTAATAATAAAAGGAAAAAAAAATGTTTATTAATTGTTATCCAAAATCTCTGGATGCAGAAAAAAACAGACTCCTAAGAACTTTTACTAGTAGCTAGATTGATTTACTACGAATTGTATGAATGTGTCTAGTACTCAAACTTCAGTTGGTCCAGTAGAGTCTTTCAATCCTTATAAGACATACTTACTATTACTATAGGATCGATTGGCATTAAAAAGGTTTCCAATTTGGAACGGGCACGGTAGGTTCCTGGAGGGTTCGTTGACTGTGAGCACGGATTGGGTCTGTTGATGTCTTTGTCATTTATTATGTTCTGATACAGACAGCATTAGTTTTAGTCTGTGTTTCGGGTAGACGAATGTTGCAGAGGCCCGCTGTTAGAGTCATTTATTTTAACTTTCATAAGTGCTCCTTTGGGGCCTTTTTGAATAAAGCATTTCTAATTTGAATTTGTGTATATGATCCATTTTATCGCTGACTGTACATTTATTACAAAATCTATATAAATATACGAAATGTATGTGAATGTTTCTCTAAAAGAACGATTTCTGGTCCCTTACAGTCCGGTCTCAAAAATACAACTAGCACCATTCCTCTAGCTATATACCCTTCCCAATAACCACTCAAAGAAAGCAGTCCGTACAAAGCTTAACAACTCTCAAATAAGCCTACAAAGGACATATCCAAAACTCAAAAAGATATTTTCTTTGTATAAATTTGCCTTGGCTACCCTTTTGTCTTTGTTCTTCGTTATTGTCCATAAATTCATATTTTTATGGTGTGACGGTAAGTACACTTACTGCTTGGTCATCAAAGACATTCTCGACAAAGAGAATTTAGGCTGGCCGTAGGAAGTGATCATCATAATTTGATACGTCATAACCTTTGTAAAAGTTTACTTTATCATCAGTTGAAATAGTGGACGACAAACGTTATTAATTAAGAAAGTCTCAAAAGAATTTTTTGGTGCTGTATGTTTACATTGCATTTTTCAAATCTGATTTTGACGTACCCAAGTTTGGTCCAGCATCAAAACCAGCATCGGTTTTAAATTTATTATCTATGCTTTTATTATAAAATAGGTAGTTATTACAGTTTTGTTACCCTCACCTAAAGTAATAAGGGATATTTTATAGAGGTCTTTATAATCATAAAAATAATAATAAAGAAAAACAAAGATAATTTGAAAAAGATATTTTATTGATGTATGATAAAAAAAACCTTTCACGTTTCTGACAAAATGTGTTATATATATTGTCTCCAACACCATTTGTGTATGTTGAACTGAAAGCAAAAATGTGTTTTAAGTTGATATAGGTACACAAAATAAGGTAAAATTGAGCACCTTCTTTTCACAAACCTGTTTAAAAGACGGTATTCCGTGCCAAATCTTAATCGAATGGTCTTAGAATTTGAACGGACATGGCTCGGCGCCAGGCAGTGCCAGGCAGAACTACTTGGTCGGAATTCAATTGGTATGCAGGTTTGGTGTGGAAGTGAAAACTTCTTGCACCAAACGCTGACCTAGTCTGAATAGAAAGCTCAAAAGAGTCCTGTTTAAAAGAGAAGTAATACTAAAATATTTTTAAATCTTTATTTTTGAATAGATGCGGCGGCGCTTTCGCTCGATATGTGTACAACTGACTGCTTTTTCCAGGACACGTTAAGCTGTCGGTTTCTGTTGCTGTCGTAAGAGTTACAGTCTTGGGGCGGCCTAAAACATTTTACACCTGAATTGCCCACATACATACACGAAAAGTAAGAAGTAGTTCAACTAATCGCACGACCAATCCTCATTGTGAGCACGTACTTTATGAATTTCACGTTATGAATATTTTATAAATATAAAATTTATATCAAATATTTCGCTGCCGGATTTTGTCTTTCGGTTCTCAGTGTCAACGTTATTCCAACTGAACAGAAGTGAGTTATGATACTAGGGACTTTTTAAAGTTGTTTTTCGTCTAAAAAACACATCCCCACGAGCGCTAGCGACACATAAGTATAAAGTAAGAGTTCTCAGTAACCCAAAATGAGTCTTGTGGCCTCCGACAATAAGAGCTTTCGGCCTGTCTTGCGCAGCCACCTGTCAATTCTCGACACAAAATTCACACAATTCCTTGAAATCTTCATCACTCCAGCGTTATTTAGGTGCCTACGTCATACGTGCGTTTCACAGCAAGATCTCCCATTCTTTCGAGGTAGCTTTCAGCGAAGTCTGTGGGTTTTTCTCTCGATGGTGATGTTTTGCTCGGCCACCACATCTTCTATTTCTTTGTTCTTCCTTATTCTTCATGATCTTGATGTTTACACTGGGCTCAAGGTCTTTCTGAAGACGAATATACAAGAAAGTTGATTAATTACTTATTATGTTAGTGTAAGTACTGAATACTAAATCGTAGAGTCACTTATATCAGGCAGAGTATATATAGTACTTTGTTCATAGTCATTCAAATCTGATCAATGCAAACTTTGAACATTAATTGTTAAAATCTTTCAGGTCTCAAGTAGTAAATATTCATCTAGACGTCTAAATATCTAGTCACGTGTAACTTTGTATTCCAAACTTCATATCGACGGTATAAACAGTATTGCATGTCGAGACAGAGATAAAGGGAATACACGATTCACGTAGCTCCAGACGTCTGCGGCTATAACTTCACGAATGCGGACGTGATAGGAAAATAGAAATCGGAAATATGGGATACTGTTATGAGCGTATAAGTGAATAATGACTCACAGCTCGTGCATTCAGATGGGCAAACTCGTGTTAGAAACACCGTATGGTTTTTCATCATTATTATCCATTGTGTACTGCTTGTGATCAGGCTTTCTGCTAGATATAAAAGAACTATCACTATTCTACGTGAACCTTTTCCTTTTGGGAGCTATAATCATGTAAAAAACAAATCCTTAATAAATTCACTACTAAATGAAAAGTATGTTCGTTTTTTTGTTTATCTTTCACGGAGCAACGGATCGATGTGATTTTTTGCATTGATGTAAGGAGAAGCTATTTTTTCGGAAAAGGAACGGTTTCTGTGGGAATCTAGCCACGGCTTCATGCATGTGGATGAAGCCGTGGGCTGTAGTGTAGCTTACTTTGCTACTCGTGGGCCTGCAGACGTGAAAGCCAATTTACTCTAGGCTTGGTTACTATTTTCACTACATAATCTTAATCTTAAGATCAGAGTGTTTAACTCTAGACAAATGGTATTCACTTCAAAGCTATTCTAATTCTACAGTCGTTACTATCAAAGTTTTTAAGAAATGGATATATATTTAACCATGGTATCTATGTAAATGATACGGTTCTATAAGTCAATTCTCTACATTTTTACTTTTGTACTATCAAAATCAAAATTCATATGGACACCAAGAGAGCACTCATGAAAATTGAAATAAAGAGTTTAAGTTTAGGCTGTACGGTGCAACATACGTAGATACAAACATATATAAGTTACTAGAAATATAAACTTTCCTTTAGACTTTGAAAAGAAAAAACAAAGACATTTTTCTGTTATAGCAACAACTGAGACATTGGAACCCTCTTGTTTTTTTCCTTATGAACGCGCGCTAAGTTAGAAATCCTATTTGCTTCATATTTCTCGTCGGAAAAGCCAATACTTACCTACTTATAGTCATGTTGGAGTGTGATTTTGTGTAAATTTCGCATCTATGTGCAGCGCGAAATCCCCCAGGTCCAATAGCCCCCAGCTCTAAGCCCCGATATTGGAAAAGCAAAATAGGATAAATGGCAGCCGGTTTTCAATTTTCATTTTTAAGTCAGTAGCTGTGTTTGTTAGGACCCGACTAAATTGAATAAACAGATGGAGGAGGCTCGATGCGAATTTATGAATCATTCTATCCATACCAGTGTTTTTCAACTTTTTTTGGAACGACCGCGCTCTTTGTCTATTCCTTCGATAAGCATTTTTTATTAATAATACCGTTAGGTATATTTAAATTACCATGGTAAGATCATAGTGACATTACGTCAATTAGGTACCAACATTTGTGACTTTTATACTTGCGATAGCGATAATCGCTTCGAAGCGAATGCCAATTGTCTACAATTTGGAGTGGGTCGTTCTCAAAACAAAATGCCCTTAAAGGCACATTAGACGCTCAAGCAAACGTACGTTTGCTTGAGCGTCTAATGTGCTCCTTACATTCCTTTAGTCCCCTAACCTAACCTAAGCGTTGAATAAAATGACCACAGGGGAAAAAGGCCAGAGAGCAAATCGTCCGCAGTAGGACGTCTGGTTTTTAAATGCAGTTGCTGAAACACTGATTTTTACAGTAAATTATTCAAAAATACGCTCCTAAAATATTAACATATACATTAAACTTTAAATATATTTTATGCTCAGTGTTATTTCCATTACTTAGCCTTTTGCGAGAATTTCATATTAACATCTTGACGGTAATTTCCCTTGGGACTATTACCTGAAAATTGGTATAAGACGTGATATTTATCTTATAGGAAACCCGGTTTCTTTACAATTATGTAAAGCTGCATCAAGAGGTACTTATAATCTATACAAATAAATAAAATTGAAGTATCTGTTTGTAATATCAAAATAACAGCTTTTTACTAAATCCATATGAAAGTATATAGGTACGGTAGGTACCTACAACAAATCAACCATTTTTTAAATGTTTGTCTGTCTGCCTGTTTGTTCCGAGTAATCTCCGAAACGGTTGGACCGATTTTGACAGGACTTTCACTGGCAGATAGCTGATGTTACAAGGAGTAACTTAGGCTACTTTTATTTTAGAAAAAGAATTAGTGTTCCGCGCAAAAAAATAAAACCCATCAAATCCAATATCTCCCCGCGGGTGAAACCGCGGGCAGCAGCTAGTAGGAAATATAAATTTGAATGAAACTTATCGTAATATGCAAATAAAATATGAAACCTTGCACTAAGTATATCTGTTAGCGGGCTATGGTAATTAAAACAGCTCTTTCTGTATTTCAATAGTAGTTCTGTATTTCAAACGAGACACTTTTCAGGGGCACCATTACATATAATTTGCGAGCGAGAACTGGGAAGAGAAACTTCATAGTTTGCAGTTGAGCACATCCTTCAACGTCAAAAATGCCATAGTGACGTTTGACAATGACAGCTATATAAGCATACCATAGATGTAGCATTCATTGTAACATTTTATAACTCTAACACCCTTCCTCAATGAATGCTTCTATATATATCAATTATAGGAAACATAAACAGAACTACTGTAACTACTTTATATCTCAAACTCTTATCTTGAAGCTAAATTATACAAAATTAACACAATCTATTTACTTCTATAAAAAACAAACTATTTAATGACAAAACAAAATATCTTTAGGCATACCGCTACCTATAACACTATAAACTAACCTTTTAGCTTTTTCTTAACAAAATGAAATCTTTATATAACTTATAGGCACTCTGCTACCTTTTGAATATAAAACAAACAAAATTAGGACACACTGCTATCCGTTTCTTTAAAAATAAAATATATCTTACTCCTATTTACTTGAGCATACTACTATTAGCAAAATAGTTAACCATGTACTGTATAATGCTGTAATTAAACATTTTAACAAAAGATAATGTTTCATTTCTTCAAGTTTAAACCCTGGCATAAACTTTCAAGTATAGTTTTGTTTACACTTTTTGTACATAAGTCTGCTAATTGTTCCTTAGTACTTATATATTTCAATTTTACAATATTTGTCATTACCTTCTGCCTTACAAAATGATACTTTAAATCAATATGTTTTAACCTTTTATTATGTTCTGGATTCTTTGCAACATGAATAGCTGACTGATTATCAATGTAGATAATAAAATTGTGGGATTTAATTCCGATTTCTATTAATAAATTCCTAATCCAACAGCCTTCTGCTACAGCTTTTCCTAAAGCTACATATTCAGACTCCGTAGAGGATAAAGCTACACATTGCTGTTTTGAGCTATACCATGACACTGTACACCCATATACCTTCATTATACAACCTGAGGTTGACTTTCTGTTGACTTTATCGCAACCCCAACTTGCATCGGTATAACCTATCAGTGGTTCATCTATGTTCTTTTTATAAATTAATTTTAAATTTAAACTACCTTTTACATATCTCAAAATCCTCTTTAAAGCTTTCCATAAACTGACACTTGCACTAACTTGGTATCTACTCAAATAACTTATTGCATAGCAAAGATCTGGCCTGGTTCCTAGCATAGCATACATTAGACTTCCTATCAATGCCCTACATTGTGTCACTAGGTTTTTATCTGGTGATTCTTCTTTTTCTATTTCCAATCCCTGTTCCATTGGTGTAGATATCAGATTACAATTCTCCATTTTATATTTTCTTAAAATTTCTTGCAAATATTCTTTCTGATCTAGTTCTATACAATCTTTTGTTCTATTTATGTTGATTCCTAGATACTTATTCTCTGAACTTCCTAAATCTGTCATTTGAAAATTCTTCTGTAGTGATTTCTTTAACTCTTGAATATGATTTGAATTTTCCCCTACAATTAACAGGTCGTCGACATACAATATTACATAAAACTTCTCATTTCTTTTATAGTATAGACAGTAGTCCGCTTCACTTCTTATAAACCCTTCCTGTATCATAAATCTATTGAACTTTTCATTCCAGTTCCTTGGAGACTTCTTTAGTCCATATAAAGACTTCTGTAATTTTACCACTTTAGCATCATATCCTTACATTCCTTTTGGAATCTTAAGATACACCTCTTCTTCTATATCACTGTAAAGAAACGCACTCTTTACATCCATTTGGGTTATGTCCAGGTTAAACTTGTTAGCAATAGCTAGAAGAATTCTTAGAGTTGGTAGCTTTGCCACCGGAGCATAAATCTCAGAGTGATCAAAGCTATCCTCCTGTTGAAAACCTCTAGCCACCAATCTAGCTTTGTAGACTTCTTTACCCTTTTCGTCTTTCTTCTTGAAAACCCATTTTGCATCTATCACTTTCTTTCCTTCTGGTAACTCTATCACTGTCCATGTATTGTTATTTTCTAAAGAACACAACTCTTTTTCTATTGCTTCTGTCCATTTCTGTGAATCTTCGCTTTTCATTGCCATTTCATAAGTAAGTTGTTCTTCACTCATAGCAGAATATGAAAAATATTCATCATTAAATCTTTTAGGTTTCTTTATTACTCTCGTGCGTGTTCTTATCTGTTCTCCGTCTTCTGTCAAAGTACTATCTTCTGTATCAGTCTGTTCATCTTCTTCAGGGTTATATGCACTTGATTCATAGAACGATTCCTCGCTGTCTTCTATCAAAGTCTGTTCATCATCTTCTGTCTCTATCTGCTGTTCTTCTCTATCTATCTGCTGTTCTTCTCTAACTGTCTGCTGTTCTTCTCTAACTGTCTGCTGTTCTTCTCTATCTATCAGTTGTTCTTCTCTATCTATCTGCTGTTCTTCTCTATCTATCTGCTGTTCTTCTCTAACTGTCTGATGTTCTTCTCTATCTGTCTGATGTTCTTCTCTATCTATCTGCTGTTCTTCTCTGTCTATCAGTTGTACTACCTTCTGTGTTTGTTGTTCTCCCTTCTCTCTGTTCTCTATCTGTAAAAATTCTGTATTTTCCTTATATTGCTGCTTTCCATCTGTTATTCTAATTTCATTATTTTCCTCTATAAATACCACATCTCTGTATGTTTTTACTTCTCTTGTATTTGGTACCCATACTCTATAACCTTTGCTGTTAATACCATAACCTACAAAAATACCTCTCTTGCTTTTTGAGTCCCACTTAAGTCTTTTTTCCTTTGGAATATGTACTGATACTTCTGACCCAAACGTTTTCAATTCATGCATGTTAAAACTTCTATTATAAAGCAACTCAAATGGTGTTTTGTCTGGTATCCTTGAATTTCCTGTTCTATTGATAGTGTATACTGCTGTACTTACCGCTTCAGCCCATAAACTCTTCTGTAATTTCTTTGCCTGTAACATAGTTCTCGCAGCTTCTACTATTGTTCGCATTTCGCGTTCCGCTCTTCCGTTTTGTTCAGGAGTGTATGGCACTGTCCTTTGGTGAATGATCCCTTCTCTATTAAAGTATGACTCTACTTCCCTATTTATAAACTCTAAACCATTGTCTGACCTACAATATTTTATTTTAAATCCTGTCTCAGTAAAAAATTTTGGTACAAAAGTTTTAATTAATTCACTTACTTCATTTTTATTTTTCAAAAAGTATACATACCTATAACCACTGTAGTCATCTTTTAATAACAAGAAATATTTAGAACCTCCTATTGAGTCACTCTCCATTGGACCACACAAATCCATGTGTACAAGCTCTCCGGGCAATGTAGCTCTATTCTCACTGCTCTGAAATGGTAACCTATGTTGTTTTCCCTCTAAACATGGTAAACACTGATGATCAGTCTGCTGTTCAAACTTTATATTATTCCTTTGTAACACTTTAGAAACATGTTTATAATTCTGATGAGCCAATCTATCATGCCATTCCTTTAATGAAGCTACTGAAGTGAATGCTACTGTTTTACTGTCAAATTGAAAACTCATTATAAATAAATTTTCACATCTTTTTGCAATACAAGTAATTTTACCATTTTCCAAAAATTCACAAGTGTTTTTCTTAAATAACATGACATAACCTCTATCAATAGCGCATCTAGCTGAAAACAAATTGGCTTTTAAATCTGGCACATGCAACACTCTCTTTAAAGTTGACGGGTAGCTTTGGTCACCAACAGATGCTTGAACTTTTATGTCACCTATTCCTGACACTGTGAGTTTACTACCATCTCCAATAATTATGAACTTACCACTTACCTCTGTATAATTGTAAAACAACTGCCTATTGTTACACATATGGTCGCTCGCACCTGTATCCAGAATCCAGGAGTTTTGAACATCCTTTCCCAGTGTAATATATGCCCTATCAATGCTTTGAGATTTATTATTTTTATTTCGATTGTTACAGTCTTTATATAAATGTCCCAGTTTACCACAATAATTGCACTTTCTTAACCTACACTCACGCTTGAAGTGTCCGACTTTACCACATGAATAACACTTAGCTGGCTCTGATGCTGACTGCTTCTTCTTCTTTACTGCGGCTAGTGCTGCTGACGTCTGTCCTTCACAAGTTCCATGCAAGCGCTCCTCTTCAACCAACAGTCGGGCCGTCAATTGTTTTAATGTTTGGTTAGAGTCTGGAACCGATTCCCAAGCAGATACAAAATGTCTATATTCTTCTGGAAGTGACATTATTATCTTGGTTATCACCATCTTTTCTGATACGCTCTCGCCAAATACCGTTAATCTGTTTACTATGTCTTCTATCTTCGAAATATAAGTCGCCATGGGTAATTCAAATTTTATGTTGTAGAATTGTTGATGAACTAAATGAATTCCGACGCTCGATTTTGCTTCGAAAATAGTTGCGAGCTTCACCCACATTTCGTTTGACGAGTTACATGTTATTATATAGGTTAGAATGTGTTCCTCGACGCGTGTCACTATAATTTCCTGTGCTTTCTTATCTTTTTCATCTTGTTTTATATCTTCTCGTAACGGTGACGAGACCACCTCGTACAATCCTTTCGCTTTAAGTATGATGCTTACTTGGAATTTCCATGCTGTCCAATTTTTTCCTGTGAGAACAATGGCGCGATCCATCTTTGACCCCACGCCGCCGCCGGTGTTTTTCGCGTTGAATCTTCTCTATCTGTCAGGCTTTTTGAATAAATGCCTGGGCCCATAACCTGTTAGCGGGCTATGGTAATTAAAACAGCTCTTTCTGTATTTCAATAGTAGTTCTGTATTTCAAACGAGACACTTTTCAGGGGCACCATTACATATAATTTGCGAGCGAGAACTGGGAAGAGAAACTTCATAGTTTGCAGTTGAGCACATCCTTCAACGTCAAAAATGCCATAGTGACGTTTGACAATGACAGCTATATAAGCATACCATAGATGTAGCATTCATTGTAACATTTTATAACTCTAACAATATCTGTGGCGCAGGTAGCATGTTGGAAAAAAAAAGGTAGCATGTTGGAAGCACAAGATAAACATCCCATGCTTCTTACACACGTCTTCTTTTTCCTAACATGCACTAACACACATACACATCCTCACACATCCACGGTCACATATTTATTACCATTAATATTAAACTATGGTGATAGCACAAAATTTGTAAACAAAAACAGCAATATTTTAACTATAAAACTCGACGACTTGGTTAAAACCGCGGGGAACCATTGCTAGTGTTAGTGGTAGGACTAACTCTTCTGCGAGTGTCCGTCTGGGTTGTTACCACCGCTTTGCTCGTGAAGTCTGCCGCCAAGCAGTAGTGTGCAACTATTACTGTGTTCCGGCTTGATGAGCAGAGTATCCAGTGAAATTATGGGCTTATGAGACTTAATACTACCTGTAATGATAGCTGTAAGTTAGAAATAAATAAGTAAATAATACCTAATGTCTTAGGGTAACGAGCGCACTGCAGTGCCGCGCAGGCCTTTGTGTTTCAAAGTTCTGAGTGGCACTGCAATTGTTATGGGCCGGCGTTATGCTTACCATCTGGCAAACGACCAGCTCGTCTCGATACCAAATAACATAAAAAAATACCTTTGCTTGGATGTAAGAGGCGAGTAGCTAATCCAAGTGGCGTTCGTTGGGAGAGGCCTGTTAGCAGTGGAAGTTTCCGTTGATAATTATATCAATAACTAGCTTGTAGCGTGACCAATTTCTAGCGAGACAACGTATTAAATATACCTTCTGCTGAACAAGGTCAATGTCCCATTTTTGTATCACAAAATATAATATACCAAATTGACATATTTCCAACGATATACAGTACGTTGACATGAATGAATCAAATCTCGGTGTGATTACGACAAGCGCTCTCGTGGGACACAGTGTAGACTAGGCACAGTAGATATATTACAATTAATATGATTTTGCAAATGAAATGCTTAAATTGTGTTTTTTGAGCTTAAGGTGAAAAATAAAAGGTAAAAACGAATTAAAATCGTTTCTTATATACTTACTGGATGTTCTGCTCGTGTAATCTTCATAGCTTTGATTACACAGTAAATGCTGATGGTGAACATCTTCTATGAAATCACAATCAGAATATGACAAAACTAAATTATTTAAAATAATTTGAATTATATCAGCTCAACTTCGCACTTATTCGTGGCCGTGGCTTCGCCCACGTAATAAAAGTAGCCTAAGTTACTCCTTATAACATCAACTATCTGCCAGTGAAAGTCCCATCAAAATCGATCTCGCATTTTCGGAGATTAGCCAGAACAAACAGACAGATAGAAAACATTACAAACAGATACTTCAAATTTTATTTATTTGTGATAAGACGTAAGCTTGATACATTTGATTCCAAAAGAAATATTTTGGATTTTGCGATTTTGTAACCTAGTTGTTTCATTTATTGTTTCTAAAACTAACTTTTATAAAAATTAAAAAGTATTTTTTTAAATATTTCTTTTAAGTAACATTTTAAATTATTTTCATCAGAAAACATTATGCAATTAGTAATTTTTCGTTAAGTTTGCATTCTCTAAAGTTTTCATTCTGTAGCTGAGCACCGCCCACAATGTTGCGGTTGAACCTGGCTTCCCTACAAATGGACTGGATTTCATTAACAGAAGTATTTTTACGCTGACTCCGCGAGATTACTGTGTGGTTCAATCCAATTTAGTACACATGTGTTTTAATGAAATCATTGTCTGTTCCTTAGCAAAAATGTTGTTTTTTTTGCATAAAGGTAGGACGTAGGTACACAGTAGGTACGCATGGCAAAATGATGTAAACGTTTACATCACTCACAATCGTCGTACTGCGCAGTAATGTATCTGCAAGCATTTGTGTTACGCGTCGCAACAACCAGGCAGTCCGACAACTGACATTCTTAACTAACCCAGTTTAAAACTACTGAACAGCAGACAAAACCACAGCTGTTCCACTAAACAATTACTTTAATACAATTTGTACAAACCTGCCAGCCAAAGAAGCGGTCACAACCACAGACTAGTTTTAATTAAGGAATAAATAAGGTAATTATTAAGCTTGAAATACAGCCAAAGGCTTGAGGCCGTATCATTTGTCCGTGGCCACCTTATCTTGGAGGGGCAGGTACGCTGGGGTTTTATAAGGCTGACAAGAAGAGCCTTTTGCAAACAAAGACTGGAGGTTTCGCGAGACTGTCTTCTGATTTGGTGCTTAATTTTGCTGCAAATTCAAATTCAAAATGCTTTATTCAAATAGGCCCCAAAGGAGCACTTATGAAAGTTAAAATAAATGACTCTAACAGCGGGCCTCTGGAACATTCGTCTACCCGAATCACAGACTAAACTAATAATGGCTTTATCAGTAGTTGCAGTATTCTATTTCTGCAGTTGCTGTTCTTCTTATGGAGTAAACTTCTATAAAGGTGGAAGTTTACAAAATCAAAAGGAAGACAAGGATTGAAATGACCGTTGTTACTTCTTGTGTTTAATCCAGCATCAGATTATAATTAGTTCTGCTTTTTCTGACCTTCGATAGGTTTGCTCTCAGCTACTCTGTTTACTCAATACTCAATCATTTATTGCAATCATATGTACATTATATGGAGATATTATATTTAGTGAAGTTCACATATGACCCTGTTAGGGTATAGCAACACAAGGTAACAGAGCGAACCGATCCATTCTATAAACAGAACATGTTTGTTTAGTCTTTAAAAAAATCATTTAAAAAAGAATAATAACATTTATCAATTAAAAATCTTTTTAGTTTATTTACGAAAATAGTTTAGTAAGTAACTAAAACATATTTCACCTTCCGCACGTTTACTTGACATTTAAATTTGTATGTATTTATATGTTAGTTAAGCAACAAAAAGCATATAGGTACGTTAAAAGTAAAAAGCAAAATTAAAAAAAAATTAAATTCCAGGATGGATTAAACTTGTTTGAAGACCTAAATAATTTTTTTGACAAACCCCTGACTTATTTTAGGCAATTCATATAAAAAATTTTTGCCGGGCCCCCTTGCGGGTTAACATCTGTTAACCTATCTAAGAACCATTGTCAATGAATCACAAACCCTATAAAACTGTAACTAAATCGGTTTAACATTCGTATGTACACACACAAACAAACAAACAACTCTCGCTCTAATCGCATATACCGTCTCCGTACTGTCGCGGGTAGTAAGTAAACTGCTCAGTACGCTCCCACGTCTCGAGCTATTAATCTACTCAACGCCCTGACCGCTCAGGAACAAGAGGTTGACGGTTAGATAAAAGATTATATGAAATTGTGCATATTTTTAAATTTTTGTATTAGCTTTTTAAGTTAATGTTAAGTAGGTATACTTAGATTATAATTAGCTTGCTGTGCGTTTTGGCATCGCTGTAAACGCAGGAAGCACCTAATTTAAAAAAAAATTTAATAAAAATAACTAGGTATGGATATGGCAATGCTGCCAGCATTTTGGGAACGTTGCCTACTGGTAGCGGATTATTAGATTAAGATTGTAAATAAATTAGTGTGTATTTTATTTAGTTATTTTAGTTTATGTTGTTTACTTTTTCTGTTATTAGAATGATATTGGTATGGATGACTTTGAAAAACTTGGGTCATCAAAAATATAGCCCATTACTGCAAAGCATCAGATCAATTCGATAGCGTTAAAAGCTCATATTCGCTTTTACCAAGGTATTCGCCATTGTGACTCGCCATTTTCGGGACCATTCCGCCATTCTGCTAGAGATAAGACATGCCATAACATTTGGCGCGTGCCGTAAATATCGTCATTCGACCGTTAATACCTAAAGGGCAGTACACACTGAGTCCCAACGCGTTGCGTCGCTTACTTATTCAGAAAGCGATGCAGTATAGAATTTATTTACTGTGCAAAATAGGCCAAATTTTAGTGAGAGCGCAAAAGCGAACATAGTGCGCATCACGATGCGTACTTTGACATGTACCCAATTCGCTTTCGTGCTCTCGCAAGAATTTAAACCTCGTTGATGTCTTTGTCACAAATCACGATGTTATCCTTCACCGAAAACTCATTATAGGATTCAAACCAATGACCTACAGATCCCGGCCGAGGTCACTACTACTAATCCATTTACACTTCAAGTTCCAAAATTGACATTGCCACCTATTACCATATTGTACGTTGTACAATTTTGTGGACATGGTCCACCTATTACAATTTTGCTTACACCCAGTTAGCTTGAGGTGGACCACGGGAAGAAAAAAGTGCCACCCAGGTGAACTATATGTAGGTCCTAGCTCGTGAGCTAGGACTGAATCTACTGACTGTAACGCGAATCCTTCAAGCTCTTAGAAGATAATACTGTAAGCAGAGTAGGCTTTCTGACAAATCGTCATATAATATTTTATGCGTCATACATTTATACTACGACAGAAGCTTATACCTTAGAAGTTAGAAGGGAACAAGCCTTGATATGAGATGCCTGAAAATCGTTTTGAAGATAAACACAGATTTTATTACATACTAGCTTCTGCCCGCGGTTTTCACCCGCCGTGAACCGTGTCGTGATATTTTTATATCATAGTATTTGATCACGAAAACTACACCGCATCAACGGACAAAACTCCTATGTTATTCCGCGGATCATAAACTATATCTATTCAAAAAAATCACGTCAATCCGTTGCTCCGTTGCTGCGTGAAAGGACAGATATTAATTTCCTTGATAAACTATATAACAGGAAGGTTATATTCATACGATGTACCTATAACTTACAAGCCTAGTTCGAAGGTATCTATTTAATCCACAAACAATAGTAGAAATGCAAATGCCAACACAACATTTTGCAAGCGCTGTCAACGGGAACAAGGGTGACTCTCATTTACATACTGAAATTAATTATACTGTGCCTTATGCTATCAATACAAACATCAAAACAGTTCGTCAAACTCGTTTGCAATATACCGGTAGGATTAGCGCGGAGGAGCGAGGAAGCTTCTGAAGTGCGGCGAGAACCTTTTTTTTTTTTTTTTTTTTTTTTTTATGTGAGGGGAATGCCTTTACGCACACCCCCGCCAGGGTGCAAGGGCGGGGGCAGTGTGGGACTCAGACCGGTTTCCGCCACCGGCCAATACCCACTAAACCTGAACTCACGATTTTCAGCTTCGGCTGCAGCTGATGACGGGGACGCGGGCCCGTTTTCACAATCACCACGTCCCGTCTGCCGTTGTCCCTTCGGACTCTTCCCGGGGTAACTTCCCCATTTTCACCACACAGGGGGGACCTTTCCTAGTGAAGGTTCGGGACGTCGGATGCCCTTACATCCGACGGGCCTGGCCCTCCCAGCGGGGACGGAGCGCGAACGCCACGTCTCCGTACCCGAGCTCTTCGGAGTGGAAGAGAGAGTGGATTGATTTCCCTCTCCCGCTCCTGGGCCTCCCTTTGCGACATGATCGTTTCGCAAAAGGAGGCCATTGCCTCCCATGACCTCTCGTCGGCGACCATCTTGGCTATGATGGTCGGCAAGGAGAGGTCGCCTCCCATGACCGCGACCAGGGCTAGTCGCGGTTCCGCACCTCCAGGGCACACTTCCAGGGCGTGCTGCGCCGTATCCTCAGCGCAGCCACACTGGTGGCACACCGGGGACGCTTCCCTTCGGGCGACATTGTGTAGATATCTCCCGAGACATCCATGTCCCGTGAGAATCTGAGTCAGCCGGTAGGTCAGCGTCCCGTGCCCACGCTGGACCCATGCCGTGAGCATGGGTTTTATTGCTCCGAGAATCCTGAGAGCTCCGTTTCCTCTCCTCGTAGGCCCCGTGAGGAGCCGCGACTCCCAAGACGCCATGGCCAGCGTCCTGGCATCCCGCCTCCATCGCACAACTTCTTGTGGTGCGGGGCGGAGATCCTCTCTCCTCGCGCGCGCTCGCCGCCAATATACTGAGGCCAACACCTCAGCCTCGAGGCCCCAGGGCATGGACCCGGCGAGGACACATGCCACCTCATGCGACAGGGTGCGGTAGCCTCTGCACACCCTTATCGCCATCACCCTTTGAGCTCTCTGAAGCAGGGCGGTCTCCCAGTCATTCAATGATCCAGCCCATATCGGAGCCCCGTACAACGCCATTGAGCGGACCACCGCCATATATAGACGGCGGCAGCTTCCATCTCCCCCTCCAAGATTTGGGAGAAGTCGTCCCAACGCGGCAACAGCTCCCATGAGCTTTGGAGTCAGCTGTGCAAGGTGCGCTCCGAAGCGCCATCTGCTGTCAAGCACGACGCCAAGATATTTCAGCGTCGGCCTCACAGCTATAGCGGTCCCTCCAACCACTATGGTAGAGCCTGCAGGTGGCGCTCTTCTTGGACCATGAAAGCAAATGGCCTCCGACTTTTGGAGCGCCACCTCCAGGCCCAACCTTCGGATCCTGCTCACGACTGCTGCAACTGCAGCCGTAGCCAGGATCGATGCCTCCCTGTAGTCTCGCCCCCGGGCGGTAACCATCGTGTCGTCAGCGTAACAAACGACGCTGACGCCACGAAGATTAGCGCCCCTCAGAACCCAATCGTATCCCACGTTCCACAAGAGTGGGCCAAGAGCCGACCCCTGCGGGACGCCCCTAGTCATCGGACTTCTTCCCTCTCCACTCATCATCGGGTAGACTACCTCCCTATTAGAAAGGTAGTCCCCGACAAGGCGTTGAAGATATTGAGGCACTTCGTGGTGCCCCAGTGCTCTCCGTATCGTGCTCCATGGCAGAGTGTTGAAAGCGTTAGCGATATCTAAAGACACCGCTAGCAACACCCCACCCCTTGAGCACGCTTCCTCAGAGAGGCCGCGGACGCAGGATATTGCATCCACCGTCGAGCGGCCCCTGCGAAATCCGTACTGTGAGTCCGACAAATTCGGGCCATCTTCATCAAGGTGCTTGACGAGGCGGGCAGCGACAACTCTCTCAAGTAGTTTACCCGCCTCATCAAGCAGCACTATTGGGCGGTAGCCCGCTGGTTCATCCGCCGGCCGTCCCTCCTTTCGGAGCAGGACAAGTCGACCCTCCTTCCACCGCTGTGGGAATCTCCCCTCCTGGAGACAGCGGTCAAAGAGGGCTTTCAATCTCGGCTCCAGCTCCTCCAGGGCAAGAGCCCACGCACGCCCAGGGATTCCGTCAGGACCCGGGGCCGTATTCTTCGCTCTCATTTTGAGGACGGCCGCGCCCAGCTCTCCTTCCGTGATCTCGGGAGCAGAGCCGTCCTCAACTTCGGCGCTCCTTTGCGGCACTGCCATTGCGGGAGGGGTGAAGTCAGTTCCCGGATCTCCGGGAAACAACCCCTCTACCACCCTCTGCAGAACCGGTGGCTGCAGCGTGCTGGTGACTGGGGGAGCCCAGGGGCGGAGTTTTTGTCTCGCCAGCCTGTACGGCCTCCCCCATGGGTCCCGTTCCAACGTCGCCAACAGCTGCGTCCAGGCTTCAGACTTGGCTTCCTTGATGGCAGTGCGAAGGGCCCTGGACGCCTCTCTATAAGCCTCATAGAGAGCGTCCGAGACCTCATTCTCCCGACGTCTTCTCCGCCGGTACCTTTGGTACTTGCGCCTTTTGGCGACGCACCTTCGTCGCAGTCCAGCAATCTCCTCCGTCCACCAGTAAACCTGTCGCCTGGACGGAGATGCTCTGTTTCGACGCATGGACGCATCACATATTTGTGCCATCGCAACGCACAGCCCATCAGCCTCAATATCCAAACTCACTGGTTCGGTGGAGGAGGCATTCCACGCCTGGATAATTGCTGCTTCCCGCAGCAGTTCCACATCCAGACTTTTCAGGACCCATCTTGGGCCTGAAACTGGAGATCTCTGTTCGTCCAAGCTTGCTGTGGACGACGAGACGCTAAACCGAATATATCGATGGTCGGATAGCGTCTCCTCGTCCACCAGAACCTCCCAATCACTCACACGATGTGCGAGCCCCGGGGTGGCAAACGTTACGTCCACCACCGACCCCCCCGAGCGTCGCACGCATGTCTGTTCCGACCCACGATTAATGATACACAGACCCAATTCAGTAAGCCATTCCTCAACCACCCTACCTCGTGCATCAGTCATCGGAGACCCCCACGTCGTTGATTTGGCGTTGAGGTCTCCGAGGACGATAACAGGTCGAGGACGCATTTGTCCGATCAGGGTTCCCACCTTGTCGAGGAAAGTCTCGAACTCGGCGAGAACCCTGTTGGGGGAGAAATACGTCCCTATCACCACCGCTTCACCAGCTTGGGCCGCGACGAAGCCGTTGCCCCTCGACACAACGTTAAGGGTTGGGGAACGGGCGGTTGACTGGGTGGTTATCGCCACCAGTCCGTCCAAATCCCCCACCCAATCCGACCTGGCCGGAACCCTATAAGGCTCGGCAACAACTGCCACTTGGATCAACCACTCCGCCAGGCTCTGCAGGAAGAGGTCCTGAGCCCCGGCGGAGTGGTTGAGATTCGCCTGGAGGAAGGTTAGGGCCATACTAACCCTCCTCCATATGATTCACCCGCGTTTTAGAAGTGCCGGCCGACTGCGGCTTGGCCTTGGCCTCGGTCGCAGTCAGCTTTCTTCTAGCCCCTTTCTTGGACGGGGGCTTGGCGCAAGCCTTGCCCCCGCTGAGGTGGTCCGCTGGTTTACCCGCAGCTGCACACAAAGTGCAATGCGGGGCATCGGAACAATCACTGGCCTTGTGGCCTTTCTTGCCGCATCGAAGGCAGTCCTCATTGCGGACAACCTCCGACTTGCACTGGGCCCATATGTGGCCCGGCTCAAGGCAGCGGTAGCATCGACGCGGCCTTTTGTCTAGAATTCGGACCTGGGCCGCCACCCAGCCCACCAGAACTCGACCGCTTGCCGCTATTTGTTTAGCGGCCATTATAGGGCACCGCACGAAGGCCATGCCCATCCCTGCAGGGCCGCGCCTTATTTCACCAATTTTAATAGCCTCTGCAGGGCATCCTCCGGCTTTGGAAAGAGCTTCGGCTAGCTCTTTGGGCTCCACAGAGTCGTCCAGGCCTAATACTCGCATGTCTGTAGCGACAGTCGGTCTTGAGACCTTTATTTCCTCTTCTCCGGCGAATACCTCCCGGAGTTTTTCCGCTAGGGAATCAGCCTTCACCTCCTTCTCTGTTCCAACAATTTGTAGGATTTTGGCCCCGGTGGCCGCCGTCTTCATCCTCACTGAGGGTACACCAAGTGCTGGAAGGTTGATCCTATTCTTTGCCTCCATAAGCACTTTGGAGTATGTTATTCCCTTGTCAGCCGCCCCCGGCTGAAGTGTGATGACCACAGCTTCAGTTCTGGGGCGGGAGAGTTTAGCCGCTTTCGTCTTGACGGACGGCGGGGTCGACTTCACGGCCCGAATCACTTTCGGTGCCTGGCTCCTGTCAGAACGGGCCTTTGCAGGCTCCACCACTTTGGCGTTCTTTCTGCCTCTTTTAGCTACCACAGTCCACGGCTCCTGCGGTGGAGCAGGTGGACGAGGTGCCGGAGCAACAGGGGTGTCAGGGATGGTCGGGGCCGCCGAATCCTTGCTCTTTCCTTTCCCTTTCACTTTCTCCATGTTCTTGGCCGCATTGCTCTTGGCACTGGCTTGAGCACGGGGAGCGGGTACTGGTGGGGGTACCGCCGAAACCTCTTTCATAGCCAATACAGGCGTTACCTCCCTTCTCTTATCGGCGGCTAGGGGAGGCCTTCTTCTTGCCTCGGGAAGTAACCGCTCCTCTAGACCCTCGAAACGGGCGCTGATCATGGTTCCGACCTGAACCATAATCGCCCGCGTTATCTCGTCTAGTGTTGGGGCCTGTGCCGAAGTCGGTTTGGCGACTGGGGCCGGAGCCGGTGCCGGTCGCGCCAAAGCGGCCCGAAGGTCTTTTACCTCACGGCGAAGCTGCTCGAGCTGTGCCGTGAGTTTCTTGTTAGCCTCAATTGTGAGCGCCAACTCCTCATTCAGAGTTCGTGTCCGAACTTCATCAAACGACATTTTAATCGTCTGGGCTGCCTCTTTTAAGTCCCTCATTAGAGGGCCCTTCAGATTTTTGGACTTGCTGGCGATCGCTCTTATGGTGTCGAGGGAATTCTCGACCAAGAGCTCGATTGTCGCCAAGTCCTTGCCTTTCTCCAGGGGCATTTTGGCCAAATATTCTGACCGCTTGTCTCTTTTCTGGCGCATCTCCTCGTCCAGATTGGCCTCAGCTTGAAGCCGAAGCTCGTCTCTCTTGGCCCTGTTTAGGGCAACTTGGGCCTCTGCCAGACCAACATACTGACCCGTTGTATCGGGCCGTCCCCTGCCGCGCTTAGAGGGCTTGGCCCGGGGCGTTTTTTGGGCCTCATTTGGCCTATCCTCAGAGCCGCTAGTCGACTCGGACTCATCGGAACGCGGTCGTCTCTTCCGCCAGAGCCTAGCTGCTGCATTATTACCGGCAGAGCTTACCGATATCATGCTGTGGGCCGAATCCGACTCCGAGATTCCCGTACCCATAGCGACACTGCTGTCCTTAAGGACTACTGGAGCCTTTTTGCTCCTCGTCATCATTGGCGATTGTGCCACGTTCCGCTCCTCAGCCACACCAGACCCACGAGCCTTCTCCGCACCACCCATTGGAGGACAGGGTGCTTTGTCCGTCACTATTTTTACTGAGCTCATCGAGCTCGCCACACGCTCATCCTTCTCCATCACGTCATTTTGTTTTTTATAGGTAGCCATATAATTCCCACGAGTATGGGGGATATACGAAGTCCACCCGGGCAGTGCCCCCTGTACCCGGGTAACCCTATTTACACACTGAGGTCGGGTGGTATCAGTGGAAGGTTGGCGCACTAACGACTGATCTACCCCTCAGCCATGCATCCCCTCACGGTGCGCCGCCGCTTGGGATTGGGGGTAATTTTTTATAGAGGCTTTCTTCCTCACGACCCAGCCAATTAAGGCAAGGCCCTCGTCCCCAGTGCTTATGCCACGAGACGTGACCGCAGCCACAACCGGGATTACGAGGTTGACGATGCGCCCAGCAGCGGGGTAAGCGCATACTGGGCTCGTCTCTCCCCGTGTCAAAACACGTGGGACCGGTCAATAAACCGAGCACCCAAAACACAAGTATATAATAAAAAAAACAAAATCAAAACAAAACGAAACCAAAACAACATTATATAAAGTATACAGGCATACTCCCGGCAGCTCCCACCTGTCCCGAAAACGAGAACAAGCGGAAAGCCACCAAGAGCAGCGCAAACAGCCCGCGAGTCAAACCCGCATGATCCAACCTCTCTGAAAACAATGGGGTTGGATCAATATAAATATAAACATACTAATAATACATAGTACAATACATAAAATAAATACATATCAATACACATATAGATACGCCGGATCATCAGCTACCTGTCAGCAGCGACCCGGGGATCGAAAACGATCAACCGAGGACGCTGCCGGCAGGCACCCAGGGTGCACCACGAGGAGGTTATCCGACACCGCACCCCAAGTGCGGCGAGAACCTAACCTAACCTAAACTGACAAAGCTGGTCTGATGATGGAGCTGGAAGGCAACTATAGGAACCCTGTAACGAAACGACGTAACCCCATCGAGTTTGGGCTTGTTTCATTTGTCCAGCCAAGGCCAAGGCCAACTGAGGTAAGGGGTGGTTCAAATTGGTACATATCGGTGGTACAACCCATCAATGTAGCTAACATAGTTTGTTCAGAAAGTCATTTGTTACGTTCATCCCGCGTTACTTTTATCCCTGGTCTCCCCTACTCTGATCCTAGATGATATCCAGGGATTTTTTTTACTTATAATACAATCTAGCCAAAAATTAGGCTAACAAGTAGTTTAAATTTAACTTAAACTTATAAGTAAATCAATTGTATAAAAATGACACTTTGTTCATGTGTTCTTTACTGAGTTTTAATTATGATGCGCCAGTTTTAGTAGTATCGATAGATTGGCTTATGAATCTTTCCACATCGGATCTTAGATGAAGTTGTGAGTCGCACTTGGCAAGATTAGGACTGACTCTCAAGTGTAGCCATCGGCTTTCACCGACAAGTGTTTGACAACAGGTTTTCAACTTGTGGGTAGTGAATAGGTAAAGGAGAGAGCACTGGAAAGTATCTTAGTAAGATGTTATGGTTTCACTATATCGCACGAATAAAGAATTTGCGAATGAATTGGGTAGGTGCACAACAAACCCCAACAAACTTTTAAGAATTGTAGAAAGATTTGAAAAAAAAACTTGTGCTAAGTTATTTTTTTTTAACTCTTTAGAGCCTTATCTTAGAGGCAGCGTAGACGCTTATGCAAACGTGCGTTTGCTTGTCAGAATAACAACGCTTTTACGTCAAGCGCGCATTTCGAGTATCACGATATCCGCGCTTGACGCAAAAGCGTTGTTACTCTGACAAGCAAACGTAAGTTTGCATAAGCGTCTACGCTGCCCCTTACCTGCCACGGAAGTGACGATACGCTTCGAATCAATTCTCTAATCAAAATATTTAAATTTATTACCAATCCGCTAATCACCAAGTGTTTTCGCCACCGCTAATCCCTCGAAACGAATAACAATATCGGCGAGTAATCCGGGATAAAATTATAATAATTATATTAATCTCCACCAAAGAAATAAATTATTCAAATTTGGAATAAGGCCACTTCGGATCGGACGTCACTAGGGTTGCAACAACTGGTTTTAGCACAGATTTCGATGAGTACAGCATCACAGAAATTTAACGAACAAATACTCAGAACTTAGTATTTACATTTGTACTGGTACAGCGGGAATGTGTGTGTGAATGATTACAACTTTTTAAGCCTACGTTCAGCACTGTGAAATGTCTTCTAGCTGATTACGACTGATGGAAACATATTGTGAAATGTGTGTTTAGTCCAAGATGCTAAACTAAAAAATTAATCAATCTTCAACTGCAAATTGGAGCGAGTGTGGCCGAGCTGGAACTTGTGCGACTTTCAATCCGACTCACCATAGTTCGAATCTCGACTCGGCCCGCACCAATGATTTATATCAAGTTATGTGCGTATTATTCACACTCGCTCTAAAACGGTGAAAGAAAAACATCGTGAGAAAACCCGCATGTCCAAGAACCACACAGTTCGAGGACATGTGACATCCACCAAGCCACACTGGGCCCTTGTGGTGGATTATGGCCCATACCTCTCTCTAAGAGAAGGTCGGTATCCCGGCAGTGGTAGCGTAAGAGGCTGATAATTAACTGCAATTTACCTAAAAGGAAAGATACTAAAATTTTAGCATCAAAATATTAAACGACTGTCAACCCTACACAAACCGGAAAGAAGGATTTACGAAAAGGTGCGATCAGAATAACGATCAAATTTATCGGCAAACTTGAATAACCTTCATACCTCCTACTTTATCTGTGGCCAAGGGATGAAATATTCATTTAGGAGGTGCTTGATCGATGCCTACTTGAGCCAGCCGTTCTGAATATTGAGTTGATGGTCAGTCATTTTGAGGTAGATAAGCGTAATTTCTGGTTATTGCTAGTGGTAGGACTAACTCTTCTGCGAGTGTCCGTCTGGGTTGTTGCCACCGCTTTGTGAGTGACGTCTGCCGCCAAGCAGTAATGTGCAAACATTACTGTATTCCGGTTTGATGAGCAGAGTATCCAGTGAAATTACTGGGCTTAAGAGACTTAATACCTAATGTCTCAGGGTAACGAGCGCACTGCAGTGCCGCGCAAGCCTTTGTGTTTCAAAGTTCTGGGTGGCACTGCAATTGTTATGGGCCGGCGTTATGCTTACCATCAGGCAAACGACCTCACTTTCTAAATGTAAAACAGACCGTAACCGGATTAATTTTATCTGTCTTAAATATATGCCATTCTTTTCTCATGTTCTTATTTATAAAGAAAGAGTACATCTCAAAAATTTGGTTTAGGTTTGAAACGCCAAGATCGACACCCTTATCAAATATTTGTTCCATTCAATCTATTCAAAAGCCTTTAGACCAGATATAATGCAATAGCCCTAGGTTATAAAGGAGGTTCAAAGTTATTAAGGACTCAAACTTTAGGTCGTTACAGACGTAAAACTAACACAGAAGTATAATCTCTCGCTGACATCTTTCTCAAAACTTGAATTAAGATTGTGAGATAACTTTGGCTGAAATTAATTTGTCGTCCGTTTGGGTCTCATTTAAGGGTAAAATCAGGGATATCATAAAGTAAACACAGCCATAACTGCGTCGATCGAGTTTAATTTCAGAAATTAAGAAGCCTAAGGAAGGTGTTATGGTAACAGCACGAAATAAAACACATATTTACGTAGATATCAGTTACCGAAAAACATAAAAACAATTGCTTTTGAAAAAAGCAGGAACTGAAGTTATCGTGATTTATTCGATTTAATCCCCAATTTTTCCATCCGTATGGGTGACATGCGCTACAGAACCGAGGCAGCCCCATCAGCACCCTTAATGCTATGGCCAACCCGGGTGTGGGGTGTAATGGCCAGCAGTGGACGTCTTCCAGTACCTGAGAATTCGCACACATTCAAATCCCTTCTTAAACCCTATTATATTCACGCACCAAATAATTTAATCAGTTCTTATTATCTGTCAGATAGCAACTACTTAGCGGTTCAATTTGTTTACCCGGCCCGTCCAGTTTAATTCCCAGTTTATTGCCCGGATACGTGACTGGTCCTTTGGAACTTGTCCGGCAATCTGTCGACCTAGTTTAGTTTTGTTTACCCTGTTAACGTACTATGTCCCGGTTTGTTATATGTATGTTTGAATAGGTTATGTTTGCCAGACTGTACACTAAACACGTCGAGTGCTTCGATTTCTAACTGTCATATCGAAATCAAACTTTGTAAGTAGAACATTATATAGTTTGGATAACAATACAATAATTGAATATCGGGGAGCTGATCTGAATATGAACTTGAGGTGGACAGTGGAACTCTTCAGTGGCTACAAGTAAACCCTTTTGCTCATATGTTCATTTTGACGTGTCCAATAGATTGCATTTGGAACTTGAAATGTATTATATGACACTGGCTAAATAAACAAATTGCGTGGAATAAAAAAAACACCTTAAAAAGTTGTTCAAATTGATTGTACTTCGATTTTGAATACCTCACTCACCCATAATTCCCATTATAAAGCAAAATCAAAGTCACATTGTACTAATTATCCCCAGCTTGCCATAAATCAAGTTGCTCGCGCAGGCAATGATTAATTAAAGCAAATAGATTAGTCTACAACAGGGAGAAATATCTTTTCAAATGAAAGGGTATTATAGAGCTTTTATTAGTTTGGCGTGATTTCATTTAAGCATTAACAAAAAGATGAGAGAACCAAGTCGCTTTGTCGATGATAGCGACACGTGGATGCTGTGAAAGGTTACATCGTTATTAGCTGGAAGACGTACACTACAGAACTTAGGTTTCCTTAGGTTGACTGAGGAGAATGCTACACATTCCCTTACAGCCCATTCCCTGGGTATTCCCAGCTGGCTGTTACAGCAGCTTCAGAAAGAGAGGGGCTAATCCTATTCACACGCCGCAGTGGGAGCAAACGGCCGAAGGTTGGGCAGTATAGTTCAAACAGGTACCACAGCGCCAGGGACCCGATTCTCTTATTTCTTAAGAAAGCTTGGATGAACGATGCAATTTCAATTCAAATACAATTTAAATCAATTAAAAACATTTAAAAAAATCAATTAATTTAATTTAATTATTGATTTAATTAAATTAATTATTTTAAATATATCAATTTACAATTTTATCTTTAATTATATTCTTAATTTGTTGTTTTTTTTATTCATATTAGGAGTTAAAGTTCTGTTTTAGTTTTTAATTTTTTATCTAAACAAATAAATAAAATACAATTTTCAGTAAAATCGGCAGTCTACTAATTTCACAAACATACATATAAGTAGTACAAGTGGTACCCTACATGTGCACTCAGGCAATCTAAAAACTATTTAGTCAGCGAGCTGTACTCTCGTCGCAGATTACATCCAAGTCAGATTGTTTGATCTTACATCTCTGTAGTAAATGATTCTGTAACGCTCAAAGAAACCGATCCACCTTCAATATTATAATTAGAGAGAAACATTATAAGCGCGTAATAATTACTTTCTTAAGTGGTTCGGGTTTCGACGTTGATGACTCAGTGCTTAGATAGCGAATACTAGATATTATAGTACCCAGATTTATCGTTCGTGGCTAACAATGTTAGATTCTACAGTAAAGTTCCTAAAACAATAGTTGAATTACCTAGAATACCTACCTAGAATTGAAGAAATTCTCTTATTTTTGATCCCGCGACAAGCATTGTGCTTTTGTAATTTTCCTGTGCTCACGCCCGTCGCGAGTGCGATTGTGAAGAAGTGTCCGAGGACGTTTAGCAACCAGGATTGTGGCCAAGTGCGTCGCTGGCCTGCTGCTGCTGACAGTTACCGGGTAACGGAGGGAGACTGCGCGAGAGCCGACCTCTGTTCGAGGTACGTGCTGTATGTAGCTTCTTTCCTACTTTTCCTCCCCTTTTTCGATCGTATGTACCCAAGTTTTACTGTCCGCTTTTATCGAAGATCTCTTTTACCTTCTGGCGTGATCACAGTATTTACCACTTGCAACCCCAATGACCAATGTACTTAAGTTTAGAGAAGATAGGCAAAAGTAACCAATAAAGAAAAAACTATTTATTTAAGCTCCAATTTACAACCGTTTGGATCCCACTTAGTACACACAACCAAACACTGTGTAGGTATACATACCATTATTATTATTAATATTATGTTATGTTAATTATGTATTAATGCCCTTTGAATATCAAATCCTTAAAATTACAATTACCACAAAACGCGAAGTGTACTGCTACGAATGTAGAGCTCTAGAGAAACACTTCTACTAAAAGAATAAGCCTCTTTTTGGTTAAATATAAACACAGATTAGCCTTTGAGAGAAAGCGGTCTTAGTTATTTTTGTGATAAAAATAACACACAGCTTTCTTGAAGTAGGTACTGTAAGTGTATACAACAGACATAACAACACAGTAAGACAACATTATTGTTGTGTAAGTAGATGCGAATGTGTTTTTGTTAATTTGTCCTTCTTTCACGTAGCGACGGATCAACGTAATTTTTGACGTAGATATTTTTTATGGACTGGAGAGTAACATTGGCTATTCATCCCGGAAAAAAAAACACCATCGCGCAGGTTAAACCATGGGCCAAAAGCTAGTATATCCTACTAATATTATAAATGCGAAAGTGTGTTTGTTGGTTTGTCCTTCTTTCACGCAGTACCTAACGGAGCAACGGATCGGCGTGATTTTTGGCATGGATATAGTTTATGGAGAATAACATAGGCTACTTTTTATCCCGGAAAAAGGTATGGTTCCTGTGGGAACGCGTGTGAAAACCGCGGACAGATGCTAGTCTTAATATAAAGGAAAACGTGTCCGAAAGTTCTTTATAATTAACAACCAACCACAAAACCAACACCTGTCGTAAAACCAAACATAGGTCTATTCTTGTGCGTTTTCTATCAGTCGTTTTACTGATAGACCTGTCCCGCCCTCCATAAAACATAGAGCAAGGACAAAGCAGTAAATATGTAGATAGTGACATTGATTTCAGTCTCGTAAGCCGTAAACTTGACGGTTTTTACGACTTGTACCTGAATAAAGGTAGATACGGTGTATAAATCAAACGCTACGGCAAGCCAGTATTGTTATTTATTTATTTTGGTAGAAAACAAACCAACTATAGTGGAGCCGTCGGGATATTACCGATTTGACATAAAAAAACAGAACCCTTAAGTATATAGGATCTAACGTTTATTTTTGTTTAGTTTTAAGAGCATAGTTTCCGTCTTGATGGTTTTAATATTATCTTGTTAATATCGTTAATTTCTATTAATATATATGACTTAATCTTATAAGAGTAAGTATGGACCAAGTGTCAGTAGAGAGTAATGTAAAGTATATAGGATCACTCATGTGTCTGTCTGGTTGTCCGTCTGTCACAGATAAATTTGCTCTGAATCTACTGCTGGACTGCTGGACCGATTAAGTTGACATTTGGTACACATATGAATTTCTGTGACCCATACACGGACATGTAACGTATATAAATAACTTTAAGGGGGGTCTTTTTTATACTATTGGATAACGAGACGAACAGGTCGTTTTCCTGATGGTAGGCATAGCGTCAGCCGATATATAATTAGCATTAGCGCCATTCAGTGTCATTCAGAACTTTTAAACACTAAGGTCTGAGGCTTTCCAGATTTTGGGTCTTAAAAAATCAAAATTAAAACATTTTACTAAGCCCCATAAGTCCAGTAATTTCAATGACTACTTTGCTCATCAAACCGGAACACAGTAATGCTTGCACACTACTGCTTGGCGGCAGACTTCACGAGCAAAGCGGTGGTAACAACCCAGACGGACACTCGCAGAAGAGTTAGTCCTCCCACTAACAAAATCCACTCCTATCATCCCTGACACAAACAAGGAAGGAAATATATACGAGAAGCAACCGCACATACGCTTAAATTTAATATACCTTGCAAATGTGCGCATAAAAGTAAAATGCAAGCTTGTGCAAAAAAGTTTGATTTTTATCATGCCATTTACGTGAAAATATGCAAATTAACACGTGGTAACCATAATCAAGAAGATGTAATATCATCCGACGCAATGTGCTTGACATCAGAGTGAAATTTTAGTTTATTATTTTATTTCAAAACGCCGCCGCCGGTCTCTGTGCTTGGTTTATTCATTCAAAAAAACCGTTGAAATAATGTTTTTATCATTTTTGTTTTTAGGAATTCTGTCTCTACCAGCTTACGGTAAGAAAATAAATCAATTTTTTTTATAACCTTCGACATCTACTGATTCCCAACTCCTACGTTTTCAGACGTATCAAGGACAACACTGTCGCACTGCGTAATCTTATAGTGTTAAACACCCTGTACCTACTGTAAGCACTCCTGTCTCTTTCCGTCATTACCGGTTATGGGAATAAGCAAAGGGCAGCAGCATTCTCCTTCGTTAACATCAAAACCTACTGCAATCAGTAACACACCTGACAGGCGCGGTATGTTATGGCAACTCAGCCCACCCCCCTTCCCCCCCCCCCCTAAATATGGCGGTTCTGCAGTGGGCGTCTTCGGACTGATCATAACTAAACCCTATTGCAAACCGTAGACGCTTATGCAAACGTACGTTTGCTTGTCAGAATAACAACGCTTTTACGTCAAGCGCGAAACGAGTATCACGAAATCCGCGCTTGACGCAAAAGCGTTGTTATTCTGACAAGCAAACGTATGTTTTCATGAGCGTCTACACTGCCTCTATTAATTCGTGTTATAGGGAACGAGTACAGATTTGACTACGAGTTCAACGAGCAGGCGGGAGGCTGGCTGAAGTTCCATGTGGTTCCCGCGACATGGGACGAGGCCAGGATGCGGTGTCACGCGGAAGGTATGTAATTTTAACAGTTACTATATCATGTCATGGCGTTTGCTGCAGCTCCGAAATTCCGGGATCTCTAATCAAGTAGGTAACTTACATAGATAATATTCCGATTGTAGTGAATATTCGATCTTAAAACTGACCACCATAAAATAGTCGCGAAAACCGTTTACTAATTATGTGACTGAAGTCCACTCACTTGTTAGTAAGCGTCCAATCTAAGCCTAAAAAACAATGCTAAGCATTGGTAGTGGTAGCACCAAAAATGTTAATTGATAGAATCAAGCAATCCTTAGCAGAATTCCATACAAATCAAGATGAATTAATTAACGTTTTGTTTTGCCTTTTCATTCCATACAAGTTTAAACTGCTTACTTTAATTTTATATAATCTAAAATTTTATTGCTGACCTCCCCAGGTGCAGTTCTCGCATCACCCCTAAGCAACAATCTCAAAGAAGCAATCGTTTCCTTCGTAAGAAAGCAGAGAGATGATGCTCCATGCACCATATTCTCTGGTGTCCACGCCACTTTCTCCAAAGGAGACTATTCATCTATTGAAGGTATCTAGTACAGTAAGAATCACTTAGTGGTAACGAATTTTTTAGTGTTTTTCTGGTTATAGTTTTAGTACTCTCAAGTGTTTGTGTTGTGTATCTGAGTGTGTCCTACTACCTGTAACACAGGAAATCCTAATGCAAGGATATAACTACGTAACTGTTATTATTCTGGCGTACAGGAGTGCCTCTGCTAAGGCTGGCAGTCTCCTGGGCGCCCAGAGAACCCGATAACTACGAAAACTCCGAAAGCTGCCTCGTGATGCTGATCAGTAGCAACGGCACCATGGCTGACGCCCGCTGCAGCGATGTCTTACCTTACGTCTGCTATAAAAAACACACTGAATTAACTATCACTCAATGTGGAACCACTGACCCAGGTAACATCCTTCACAAATTTTTGAAATAAATTCGTTGACAGTCTTATATCACTGCTGAATTGCTGAGCTCTGCTTTTTCAGCCTCTTATCCAAGAAATAATATATTACCGAGTTCTAAAATACAGCATAGCAAATTGTTAGCAAAATAAGCTGGTATTTTTTTATGGTATTTGGTAACGATACGAGCTGGTCGTTTGCCTGATAGTAAGCATAACGCTGGCCCATAACAATTGCAGTGCCACCCAGAACTTTGAAACACAAACGCCTGCGTGACACTGCAATGCGCTCGTTACCCTGAGACTTAGGTATCATAAGCCCAGTATTTCACTGGCTACTCTTCTCATCAAACCAGAACACAGTATTGCTTGCACATTACTGCTTGACGGCAGACTTCACGAGCGGTGGTAACAACCCAGACGGGCACTGCCAGATGAGTTCGTCCTACGAGTAACAAAAAATAATTCCAAATAATAAAAGCAATAAAATAATAAAAGAATCAGAAGACAAATAACCTTTCAATTATTTATATACGACATAATGGCACAAGAGCTGGGAGAAAAAGAAGAGAATACTTCATTGCTGTAAATTTACTGCAACTTTTATTACTTTAATAACCTCAAATTTTAAACACGGTTCTAAATTGTTACTTCCAACAGGATACATTCTGGAGCCTAGAACTGGTAGCTGCTACAAATTTCACACAAGCGGCTTACTCTGGTCTCAAGCATTCATGACCTGTTTTGCCGAGGGTGGCTATCTGGCCATCATCAACGATAATATGGAAGCGGAAGTCGTCAAGGAGATCTTCGCCAGACATCGAGAGGACACTATTTTTTCCAATTACAAAGGATCATTAATGATAGGGTTCTATGATTGGGGTCATAATGGCACCAGTTTTATGACAATTCACGGTATGCTTTTTAAATATAACATGTACATACTTTGGTTGGAGGCTTAATCGCGTTTGGTCAGGAAACTGATGAGCAATCTTTGGATTGAATACATATGAACAGATTGAGAGTGTAGTCAAACCATTAAACAATTGAAAACGATGAGTAATTGATGAATTCACAAATGAGATAGCAATGGGAATGGAAATTGGGCATATTTCTTTAGCATTAGGAATATTCCCAATACAACAAAATATTTCTTGAATTTGGTAGAAAGGCACAGACCTCATAAATATTGCAGCTTAGCTTCCCAATTATAAACACGAAAGATGTGTTTGTTGGTTTGTCATTCTTTCACGTGGCTATGGAGCAATGGATCGACATGTTTTTTTGCGTAGACATCTTATCCTACTAATATTATAAATACGGAAGTTTATATGTGCGTGTAAATGTTTATATGTCCACACACATATGTCCGTAACAACTAAACCGATTATGGTGGATTTGGAATGTAGATAGTTTAGTTTACATAAGACTAGCTGCTGCTCGCGGTTTCACCTGCGCGGAGATATTGGATTTCATGGTTTTGATTTTTTGGCGCGGAACCTTAATCATTTTTCTAAAATAAAAGTAGCCGTAGTTACTCCTTGTAACATCAGCTATCTGCCAGTGAAAGTCCCGTCAAAATCAGCCCAGCCATTTCGGAGATTACCCGGAACGAATAGACAGACAGACAAAAAATTTAAAAATGATTGTTTTGTTATAGGTACCGTATTATATACATTCATATGCATTCGGTAAAAAGCTTTTATTTTAATATTACAAACAGACACTTCAATTTTATTTATTTGTATAGATGATATTATAATATCTACAAATTTTACAGGAGAATCTCTTGAAACCGTCTATCACAAGTGGAGTCCTGGGCAGCCTGACAACGAATGGAGATACGGGAAGCTGATGCCTGAACACCAGAGGCAGTTCGGGGGGAACATCTTCAGAAATGGACTTATTGACGACATATTCTGCAACATACCACTCGCCTTTCTGTGTGAGAAGGATCCCAATAGCCTTCGTTAAGTTTTTGTCGCATTTTTATATCTGAAATAGGCTTACGTTTGACCACGATCTCACCTGATGTTAAGCGACAATGCGGTCGACGATGGAGCACGCTTGTCTAAAGAAACCTATTCACTCTCGTCTTGAAAACTCCCAAATTATGCCTATTAAGAAACACAGAGGCCGGCAAAGAATTCCACTCCTTAGACGTCCGTATAATGAAGGTTGTAGCAAATCGCTTGGTACGGACAGGAGGGATAGCAACCAAATACGGGTGACGCAGTGCCGTGCCTCTATCGTCCGTTGGTAAAATAGAGATGCTGGAATGAAGTTGTGTAACTATGTTGCATTTATTTCATTCCGGGTCGTCACGAGCGACGTCGCCAGCTACGTATCCGTACGTTATGACTATTTACATAGTAGCTAGAACATTTTGTAATTTGTTTTTGTTTATTATGTTTATATTTTTTATCACTTAATTTTTGTATTGATTCTCTTTTGTAAGTTGATTTTCTTTACAAATTGTATTATGTTGTTTTAGTTTATGAATTCTACTTAACAATATTTACTGTTTTAAACAATGTCGAGTGGTCATGTTATTGTTTGAGTTGAATAATCACTCGCACTATTAAATCATGTTTATTATCTAAATGTATTTCTCTAATCAGTAATGTACACCTAATAAATAATTGTTTTGCATTTGACTAATTGGCTTTCAAGGATGATATGGACTTTTCGCCTCAGAGTTTAGAATGATATAGTGACTTTCACGCAAAATTCTCATCAAATTAAAAAAAATCATTGACTACATTTTTTTATGTTATTTGGTAACGAGACGAGCTGGTCGTTTGCCTGGTGGTAAGCATAATGCCGGCCCATAACAATTGCAGTGCCACCCAGAACTTTGAAACACAAGGGCCTGCGCGGCACTGCAGTGCGCTCGTTACCCTGAGACATTAGGTATTAAGTCTCATAAGCCCAGTAATTTCACTGGGTTCTCTGCTCATCAAACCGGAACACAGCAATGCTTGCACACTACTGCTTGGCGGCAGACTTCACGGGCAAAGTGGTGGTAACAACCCAGACAGACACTCGCAGAAGAGTTAGTCCTACCACTAACAATTGGCTTCTTACAATTGGAATTTTGTAAATAATATTATTTATAAAATATTTGCACGTCTGCTTGCAGAACAAATACCAACAATTAATTTTAAGACTTTTCATGTATTTTGGCAAATAAATTATTTGATTTGATTGATTTGATGATGTCCAGGCTCCTATAGATGGAGCTGGGAGATGGCCATAAGATTACACTCATTTACGTATTTTATAAAAGGTTATCTTGAAAAAATATTTTTCTACAAAAAATTATTTAGAATATATATTATATAATTATATACGAGTAGTAGGTACTTTCAACATTATCGCTAGCATCGGGCCTTTGTTCCTTATTTAAATGTCCCATTGTGAAACGAAATTATAACTCAGTATCACCATTCCAGATGGCAGCACAAATGAGAGACAACCCACCAGAGTGTAAACAAACGCTGGTGACCCGTATCGCGCAGAAATACTGTGTAATATTGTTCTCGGCAATAAATACGAAATAATATCAGAGAGAACTCTAAACTCTTAGTAAAAAGATCAAAGAGCTGAACAGAATATTTTTTTACATACAGTAATATAACTTTTTTTTAAATTGTTACTATACTAGCTGCTGCCCGCGGTTTCACCCGCGCGGAGATATTGGATTTCATGGTTTTTGTTTTTATGCGAGGAACCCTAATTCTATTTCTAAAATGAAAGTAGCCTGAGTTACTCCTTGTAACACCAGCTATCTGCCAGTGAAGTCCCGTCAAAATCGGTCCAGCCGTTTTGGAGATTACCCGGAACAAACAGACAAACAGACAGACATACAGACAGACAAAAATGTTTAAAAACGGTTGTTTTGTTATTGGTACCATATATACTTTCATTCATACTTATACTTCCATTTGGTAAAAAGCTGTTATTTTGATATTACAAACAGACACTTCAATTTTATTTACTTGTATAGATATAATAACGAAACGAGTCGATCGTTGACCAGTGACCTGATGGTAAGCATAAAGCCGGCGCACTGCAGTGTGCTCGTTACCCTGAGACATTAGGTATTAATGCCCGTTTTCACCAACCTTAGGAGGCGCCTAAATCGGGTGCCTAAATATTTAGGACTTGCCTAGGGCAAAAAATCACCACCTTTAGGAGTGTTCTAACGACTATAATGAAGTAGATATTTAGGACTTTGCTTACATTTGGAGTTACTTGGTTATGCGTCGCCTTATTCGGGATTATACCGTATGTACGAGCGCACTGCAGTGCCGCGAAGGCGTTTGTGTTTCAAAGCTCTGAGTGGCACTGCAATTGTTATGGGCCAGCGTTATGCTTACCATCAGGCAAACGTGCAGCTCGTCTCGTTTTGTAATCCCAACTATAATCCCTACTAATATTAAATATGCGAAAGTGTGTTTGTTGGTTTGTCCTTCATTCACGGAGCATTCTTTCACGCATTAACGGAGCAACGGATCGACGTGATTTTTGGCATAGATATAGTTTTTGGACCGGAGAGTAACATAGGCTACTTTTTATCCCGGAAAAATGCACGGTTCCTGTGGGAACGCGGGTGAAAACCGCGGGCAGAAGCTGGTATAAAATAACTTTGGACCTGTCAACGGGTCGAAACACCGGTCCACGGGTAATAGCTCCAGAAGGTACTTTACTAAACTTAAGGTGCCAAGTATATAAAGTTAAGGTAGCTCTATAGGTGATTTTAATGCGCACCAGCCCAGACTCATAAAATTAAAACGTTCCTTGCAGCAACACCTGCGCCTTTCCCGCAATTTATTCTATTTGCAGTCTGCACAAAATGTAAACGGAGCATAATTTATTCGGTATATTAGACTATACTACAGTATAGAATAAATCTTAAGCTAAAAATACAATAGCCTTAAGCCTACCTTGAAAGATACAAAATAAACTAAATGAACCTACCAAATACACACAATGAAACAATTAAATAAATCAAAGTTAAATTACCTATTTAGTTATCAAATTGATAAAATCTGCACTATAACTGACACTACATTTTAATATACATACAACAATTAATATAATCTTAATCGAAAAGCGAAAAAAAATAGAGCCAAGCGTCTGAAATCTTGCAAAAATGATCTCTTATTGTCAAACTTTTTTCGTCAATCTAGTTTTGTTAGAAATACACGGTGTATCATACTTTTTTTTGTTTTGTTTTTGGCTCCACGCGATGTGTGTATTTAGCCAGTGTCAAGTTATATGAAATATATTAATATGTAATACTCGTAAATCTCTAGTTTTGGTGTGTAAAAGTCATTAAAGTCACGTTAAAGTTTAGTCTAGGCGCGGTCGAGTCGAAGTGACGCTTCAGTAAAGCGGTGGATACTTTACTGAAGCTTCTATGGAGTTTTGGATAGAATACGAAAATACACGTTTTTCGTCTTTGTACTATTTGCCTTTCACTCATGCACGTTTACGAACACTTAATGGTTAATAATCCACCATTATTACACATTAACACTCGATAAAACACAGGTTTTAGTAAATAACACAAACACAACAACAGCATATTTTTGCATTCCCGCCAAAAACCCGTATCATACTTACTAATTAGAAAGGAATCTACGCCCACAGATAAAATAAGGTTCTACGCCAACCCACCCCTAGTGCATTGACACTCACGGGATGAAAGCATCTGGTAGGATTACCCCGGCGGCTAGTTTAAGGCTTCGTAAATCTCACGAGTCTAGACCTTAAAAACTAGTTATAAATCTAGCTACATTCAAACGAATCCAGACATATTCCAAGGCTAAATATAACAGTTTTTTGTTAGTGGTAGGACTAGCTCTTCTGCGAGTGTCCGTCTGGATTGTTACCACCGCTTTGCTCATGAAGTCTGCCGCAAGCAGTAATGTGCAAGCATTACTGTATTCCGGTTTGATGAGCAGAGTAGGCAGTGAAATTACTGGGCTTATGAGAATTAATACCTAATGTCTCAGGGTAACGAGCGTACTCCAGTGCCGCACAGGCCTTTGTTTTTCAAAGTTCTGAGTGGCACTGCAATTGTTATGGGCCGGCGTTATGCTTACTATCAGGCAAACGACCAGCCCGTCTCGTTACCAATAGCATAAAAAACTTTGCTATGGCAACTATTTCGCGGGTTATAAAAAATAGCATTACATACGTGCTTGGCGATTTGTTTTTAATTTCAGGTGGTAGCGAGGGGAGCTCTAGAAACTGGGACCCAAGCACACTAAACCACAATGGTCAAAATAGTAATGGTTTGCGATCATTGTGACGACAACTGACACTTTTGGTAATGCACTAGCCACAATGGTGTCCGGCCATCATCATTACGCTAATTTGGCAGTTTGGTAAATCATTATGATATCAATTTCCCTTCGTGACAGGTATGACATTACCGTTTTTAGCCACAATTTACAGTTGTGATAGATAATGACACCGCTGCCATCGCAATTTCAGTTGTTTAGCGTGCTTGGCCCCCTGGTCTACAGTTACTACTCGTACAATGCTATGTAAGCAACAAGAAGTTTTCCTTTATTCGAAATCTGATTCAAAATTCTTTCAAATTCCCGGTGATAAGATCTGTAGGTCGATACAATCCTTTGTAGCGAAATAAGGTTGATTATAGCGTTTGCTTTTAGGTGAAAGTTATTTCGTAGTTTTCATTAAATCAAGAAAAAAGAAACACCATTAAGTTTAAATATTTTTAAATATAATTTTTTTATATGACTAAATTTCCTTTTTTTAGTTACAAAAAATATGATACTTGTTGTTCAAAATATTGGCAATTTTGATAAAAAGTTATTTCATGTCCATTTTTTAAATTATTTTTTCAAAACACTGTACTGGTCCATTTATAAAAATGCTATTTCCCTCGGCTTCGCCCACGTAGCCTAAGTTACTCCTTAGTACATCACCTATCTGCCAGTAAAAGTCCCGTAAAATCGATCCAGCCGTTTCAGAGATTAGCTGGAACAAACAGACAGACAGACAAAAATTTTAAGAATTGTTTTTTTATAATTTTTCGTACTTACTTTCATATGCATTTAGTAAAAAGCTGTTATTTTGACATTACAACCAGACAATTCGATTTTATTTGTTTGTATAGATATATAGACATAGGCTAGTGACGCTGTCAATGGCTAACCGCTAGTCATTACACTAGCTAGGCGACGTACTTTCAATTTAGGGGTGGTAGCTAGCCCAAGTACACTAAAAAATGAGCCACCATCAACAGGAATTTTTTTACATAATAAAAATGAAACTTTATTTTTATTATTATCTCGAGTAAATACACCTTTCAATTTCTACCTCTTTCACGGAAATGGATTGTTGAACCATAACTATACTATTCACGGAATCCGGTCAAAATCCGCACATTTCAAGTGAGTTGAACAGAATAGCTACTGTTAGATACAGGGCTTTAAAACCGTAGATGGATTTACTGGCGCGTTTCCGGAAAGAACATCCGTAGCTCTCCGGATTTGTGTCAGTGCCCAGTATAAGTTAATCCCACGTCGTAGGCGCGCACCTACTGAAGAGAGCTCAAGATAAGCTGCTATTATGATTATAACCATGTTGAACGTATTCAGTCTAAAATTCAGACTGGCGGACGAGGGCAGTTTTAGCAGTCAGGAAATCCGCAGCACCGCACTTTACTAACTAGCTTAGACCGGATTTCGGTAGTTTTAAGGGATTTGATATAGCAAGAGTTCAGGGCGCGCGCTTTCGAGGCAAAATGTATGAGGCTCTTCTATAAAATATAAATAAAATTGAAGTGTCTGTTTGTAATATCAAACAGCTTTTTACTAGAAGCATATGAAAGTATATACGGTACAAATAAAAAAACAACCATTTAAAAAAAATTGTCTGTCTGTCTGTTGGTTTCGGGTAATCTCGAAAACGGCTGGACCGATTTTGACGGGACTTTCACTGGCAGATAGCTGATGTTACAAGGAGTAACTTAGGCTGATTTTATTTTAGAAAATGAATTAGGGTCCGCGCAAAAAAATATAATCCAAAAAATCCAAAATCTCCACGCGGGTGAAACCGCGGGCAGCAGCTAGTTATAAATATGAGTAAAGCACTGTACAGACTATATGCAACACATTATTCAATGCACCGCGAAAATGTATGGACAAATACATGTACCGTGCGCGGAGGTGTTTACTGCGTCCGCGAATATCAAAATATATAAAAAAATGTTGCATTGCGTGTTGCATTATGTACAAATTGAGCGATACGCTTTGTACGCATGCTATATCATGTTCCTAAGGCACTTCATATTAACTAAAGGCTCTATAAAGAAATGTAATGGTTGCAATCCGTATTATAATGGTACTATAAATAAATGCGAAAGTGTGTTTGTACGTTTGATGGTTTGTCCTTCTTTCACGCAGCAACGGAGCAACGGATCGACGTGATTTTTGGCATATAGTTCATGGACCGGAGAGTAACATAGGCTACTGTTTATCCCCGAAAAATTCAAGATTCCCTTGTAAACCCGGGTGAAACCGCAGACAGAAGCTAGTGCTATATAACTTTAAAATAAGCAATGTAAATTATTTGGATTATCTATAGGCCTGCTAGGGCTTGTAGATTATTCAACTGATTTTGTAGCTAGCTAGGTTAGATGTAGTGTTTATTTATGTATTGGCTAGTTAATAGGGCAAGTAGCCCGTTACAAAAAAATTATATGTATTCTGTTATACCTTGTTTAATAATGTGTGTTAATAATGAATAATAAATAAATAATTGTTCCCCTTTATTGTCAAGCAATATGGATTTAATTATTTACCCGCGCGTTCACCTGATCCCTCCATTATGGCTTCAGATTTAAAAGCCATTTATCTTGAACTTCGAGAAGAGATATCAGCTGCCTTATTAAAACGCATTGAGTAGCCTGAAAAGACCTCAGCCTTTATGATAAATGGTACGACAGTTTTAGCTTTATAACTGGCTCCTGCACTTCACTTTCTAATCTCAGGATATTTTTTTTAAATATATGTAGTTAGAAAAAAAGCTCTGTCAGTGAAAGAAAAAGAGAAAATATATGTTTAAATGTTTTTAGATATGTTATTATAGTTGACTAGCTTCTTCCCGCGTTTTTCACCCGCGTTCCCACAGGAACCGTCAAACCGATCTGTCAAATTAAATCAACTTGTACACATTATAAAACTTTATTGACAGCTGTCAATTTTATGTCACACTAACTTCTGCCCGCGGTTTTCACCCGCGTTCCCACAGGAACCGTGCATTTTTCCAGGATAAAAAGTAGCCTATGTTACTCTCCGCTCCATAAACAACTTAGGTATATCTATTCCATAAATCACGTCGATTCGTTGCTTCGTTACAGCGTGAAATAAGGACAAAACAACAAATCAACAAACCAACTAACACACTTTTGCATTTATAATATATAGATTCTTTTTTTTACACGACTCCACAAAAAGGGAGTGTAATATTTTTAGGGTTGATGTATGTATGTTTGTTTGTATGTGAGATTCTTTAGTCCAATGCCTTAAAAGAATTTGATTTAAATATCCTTTTTTGGTTACTAAAAATATGATAGTTGTCTCTCAAAATATTGGGCATTTTGAGACGAAAGAAATTTTTCCGGGTCTTTTATGCGATTTTTTACAAGTTTCTAGGCCATTTTTATGTAATATTTTTTTAGATAAGTCTTTTCTATAAACACTTGCCTATACTACTGTATTTTTTTGCTTGTATTATCTATGACAACGGAGATTTGTGCAAGAAAAACAGGACGTTTTCGGACGTTTTGCTTTAGCCGCATCATTTCACTGACTACTTTGTTCATCAAAACAGAACATAATAAAACCGGATATGGATTACTGTGTCGCAGTGTGTCGTGGCGCGTCAGAACAGTATCGTACATGTAGTATGGAAACAACACAAAGCCCCGACACAACACAACACATTGGTGTGAACCCACATATAACAGGTGTACCATGTTCCAAAATCTGTGTGTGAACCTGACCTTACTAATTGTATATTAATTCGATATCCTTCTGTCGCGCAGTATTTTTAGCCTTCATGAGAGCTCCCTTGGGGCCCATATGGATAAAGCATTTTGAATTTGGCAATGCTTGCACATTATTGTTTGGCGTTAGGCTAAATTGCCACTGTAGTACTCACCGGGATAGACACTTGAAGAAGAGTTAGTCCTCCGTGGTAAAAATCTATGCAAATAAATAAAATTGAAGTGTCTGTTTAAAAATTTGAAATGTTTGTCTGTTTGTTCCAGCTAACACACCGAAAGGGCTAGATCGATTTTGACGGGACTTTCACTGGCAGATAGCTGATATTATAAGGAGTAACTTAAGCTACGTGGGTGAAGCCACGGTGCATAGCTACTTTATTAAAACTCTCGACCTACATTACAAAGGACGCCCTCCGAACTACTAATCCATTATAGTTTCAATACTCTCTTTTTATTTAAACAACCACAAGCCATCATCCTAAAGAAAGCTACACCAGTACGTATAAAAGCACTATAAAGTGGCAACATTTTTCAAGGCAACACTTTCCATACCAAGTTAAAACCTCTTGGGTAATGCGTTTTGAGTAAATCAAGTCTCTTTTACACGACAGAGGTTTATGACGCCATTTACGTATCTACAGACCTGATTTAACATTTTGAGTCCTAACCTTACAACATAAAGTTGAAATAACAATGGCGATGTCATCGTCTTTTATGTAAGTGTATCTAGAAAACTGTATTAGCGCCAACGTTGGCGCAAGCGTTCGTAGTGCTATTTCTTAGATCCACGCGTTGGACGATTGGCATTGGGGTGACGTTGGAGCCAAAGTTAAGACGCTCAAGCAAACGTACGTCTGCTTGTCAGAATAACAACGCTATTGCATCAAGCGCGCATTTCGAGTATCACGAAATCCGCGCTTGAACAAGGTTGCTTGGGTGTAACTTGTACTCGTAGATAGCTAGAGGTACAGATAGGGGTGTACATATAGATCAAATGCTAAGCTATCAACAATAAAAATAAAGAATTATTATTCTGGAAATTGTAGAGTCCTACTTCAGAGCTGTCACTCTCATACCTGGCTCGAATTTTTCAACTGCAGACCTCACATCCATGATTTAAAGGTCCTGTTAAATACAGATTAGGGCGTTTCAATAAAATTAATCGCTGGGACATTTGCCCATTAATTTTATTGAGGTTTTCGGGTTTTTCGGCTAACAGCAAAAGTGGGATTATCCGGTATTAATGGATGGCTTCGTGCATTAGGGAACAAAGGTTACGCGCGATGCTTAATGTTTTAGGGGTTGAAGGTTTGATATGTTTTCGTGTTGATGGTTGGGAATCTAATTACAGACTTATACCTTACTTAACAACGGTTCCTTTAAATATATACATCACAAAAATTTCGCTTCCAACAGGATTCGAACCTGATTCTTCTGGCTTGCCGGGCCAGACGCCTTAACCACTAGGCTATGGGAGCAATCTTTGTGAAGCGAAATTTTTGTGATGTATATATTTATGTGAACATCCGCTAGTGTCGGTTAACACTATAAAATATATTTCATAACGGTTCCTTGTTTGAACGCGGGTTTAAGGTTACAAGTAAAGTATTAAAATATTTTCGATTGTCTGACGCGTCTTATTTTGCAAAGAACAAAAAAGAAAAGTACGGGTAGTATTTACCTTCCCTCGTAAAGCAGGTAACGAACGGCCACTCTGAGCTTCAATATCCGCAATCTGGACCACATAAATTGATAAGAATCGTGTTCAAACTTTGGCATACCTCAGCGCATAGAGAGTTTGATGCGACAACCAGTTGGTTGAGAAGCCGAAACGACAAACATGTGTGTGCTGTAACACACATGTTTGTCGTGACAGCATGTGTGTGACGACACACATGTTGTCGTCACACATGTTGGCCTGGTTGGCATAACATGTTGGACGATATCTGGGCCCAGATGTGTGACATCTGGGCCTGCACTCGCATCTGGGCCTGTGCCCAGATGCTCGCATTTTGTTTAAACAAACAGAACCTTTATTGAATCAGTTTGTTGTCCAAAAGTGGATAGGATAGGAAGGTTCTCCAGTGTCGAACACGAGCTGGAAGACGTAGCGCAAGCCGCCCCACTAGATGCCGTTTGGCCAGACGACCTCCCAGGCCAACTATTATTAGTTGTTTCGTTATTTCTTGTGCAAATACCAGGCAAAAGCACGGAACAAGTGTCGACAAAATTTTGTCACGATGCGCATTAGCCACGTTTGTAAAAATCACGGGAAGCCGTTGGATGCAAGAGGCAGCAATTAGCCGGAGTTCCAAGTGGTGTTCTATGGGATCTCCCACCGCATATCTTCAGTGGACGTCTTCCAGCTGCGGCGCAAGTACGGATCTATTCGGGTCGATAATACTCGATAAAATGGACAGTTCAAATCGATAAAGTGGGTTTTATTGATTTGAACTGTCAATTTTATCGAATAAAGTGGGTTTTATCGATTCTAACTGTCAATTTTATCGAATTTTATCGACCGCAAAGATCCGTAATTGCGCCGCTGATGATGATGATCAATTAATTTCCAGTCGCGTCAATCGCTCAGATATGCACGACGAACCGTTCGTTACGGGATCCATTCCGAATGGCCTCCGACATCTTTCGATAACTTTCAGCATAAACACTTGGCTACAGGCTTCGATAAGGATTCTGTAAATTATTATTTCTACGCAGGGAAAAACGGAATGTCTGATAAGATACGTTTCTTTTTACCTAACCGGTGTTACCAATCTAAAAAAACTATAAAGTAAGCTAGACAGGAAACAAAAGAACTTATATCTACGAAACCAACGAGGCACTTACTTCATCGCACCAGTGCCTTCGTCGCTACTAGCAGTTAGTATAAACCAGAGACTAGTAAACCTAGACGCCGCATAATCCAAGTTTTGCATGAGAACACAATCGTCAAATATAGGCCGGGGACAAGGGAAGATGGCATGTTGTGATTGGTCAGTTCAAAACTCATACATCAGACGAGTGTAGATGGCGTGTTGTGATTGGTTCGACTGGGCGGCATTATGTAGTGACAATGCTTAACCTTGACGAGCAGGGGTGCCCGGCTAAGCGGAGTCTATAGGTTTAATGATCTGTGGTATACATTAATTTTGATACTTCTCATTTTATAGTATTTTTGTATAGTTGTAATTGGATTTTAGGTTTACAATGTTTTGTCATATAAGTGTTGTTCGTTAAGTATCTATTACAATCTTTTATCTGTTACTGTACACCTATACAAATAAATAAAACAACTAACTATAACCCATTTGTTCACGTGGTATACCTATTATATCTATTTTTAGGGCTTTTATATCTCGAATGACAAAGCAATGAGGCGTATGGGAGGATAATGGGTGGCCTACGCCTGTACATTCGTCAGTGCCAAGTTCACATGCTGGTCGCTGTTTGGGAAACCGCCCTATAGATTACCGCCCGGGAATATTTGTTCTACCAACTGGGTTTTAAATTCAATTCAAATTCAATTAAATGCTATACAACAGACTAAAAATCATCAACATTAATACAAATTACAACGTAGGTACACTACTAAAAACGCTTGCACATTACCGGTTGGCGGCAGTGTGGTTTGATGAGTCAAAATAGTCAGTAAAGTTACTGGGTTTATATTGCACTTAATTTTTAATGTTCAGGGTAACAAGCGCAATGCCCAAACGGTAACCTAATTAAGAGTACCTACAAATTGTAACAAATTATTTATGAACATCAACAATGCTAAAGTTTCCTTCAAGCGCTAGGAACAAAATATTTCTGGTCTTCTTTTATAAAAGTAATTAACCGAAAAATTAATTAGTTCGGGTAAACAGACTTGTAATTAATTAAATCGGTAACAAAATACCGTTTTAGAATCCAGATTTATGATGTTGCGACATTTTGTAGCAAAATGTTTAATTTTCCTTAGTAAGCGAGCTGATTTTAGCGGAGCGAAACAGCATTGTGTGGAGAGTCAGCAGATTTAAAGGAGATGTTAAAAAGAATCAAGGAGATAAGATAATATATAACCCTCCTAACCCTCTTAACCCTCCTACGACGAGTGCCCGTCTGAGTGGCTCGTACCACCGCTTTGCTCGTGTAATCTGTCGCCAAGCAGTAATGTGCAAGCGTTACCTACTGTATTATTATGCTGTCCGGATTAACAAAGTAGTCAAATGGGTTTAGGAAATCTCAAAGTAAAGAGCGCGTTGCAGTGCCACGCCAACCTTTGTGTTGTAAAATTCTGGGTCGCACTGCAATTGAAGTGGGCTGACGTTATGCTTAAAAAAGAAGATTTGTTTTCCTTTCTTTTGCTCTTTTTTTAGCTCTTTTACTTACTCTTACTCTCCGGTCCATAAACTATATCTATGCCAAAAATTACGTCGATCCGTTGCTCCGTTACTGCGTGAAAGAAGGACAAACCAACAAAAACACTTTCAAATTTAAAAAATAATATAATAATATTAGTAGGGAAGTAGGGATATATTGTTATTTAATCCAATGTGTAATATTCACAAACACCTAAGAAAATAATAGAAATAAAGTTATACGCGAAATAAAAAGTCGTGTCTCATTTAATGAACCGGAAGATTGTGAACTTTCCGAATGACTTAGCATTTCCGGAAGCCGCTGAAGGGGAACATTTCAGGAAAACCACAAAGCTTATGGATTAAAGTGAAACGAGGAATATGATTCGCATCAGCGGAAAATGGTGGGATACACGGCTGGTAAAATTAATAAGCAAATTTCTAATAGAATTAAATTTTACCTTGAAATTTAGTTACAAAAATAAAAATTGTTAAAAAAATTATATTGATAAGAATATAGAATTTTTTGCTATTTCATAAAGAGAGGAGCTTATTTTTTGCCTGATGGTAAGCGAAACGCCGGCCCATAACAATTACAATACCACTCGGAACTTTGAAACACAAAGGCCTGCATGTCAATATAGTATGCGCTCTTTACCCTGAGACTTCAAATCAAATCAAATCAAAATCAAAATCAAATCGAATCATTTAGGTATTAGGTATTACGTCTCCTGCATCTGCTCCTAAGCCCAGTAAATTCACTGACTACTCTGCTCATCAAGCCGAAACACAGTAATGCTTGCACATTACTGCTTGGCGTCAGACGTCACGAGCAAAGCGGTGGTACCAACCCAGACGGATACTCGCAGAAGAATTAGTCCTACCAACTCATTACATAATTACATTAGAAAATCGGCTTGATAGATTTTAGCTCCGTATGTCCCGTTCAATACGATTGATATTCCCGACCTTAGGAGGATTGTCTAATTAATTATTCAGTCCTCATAACTTAGCCGAATAGCTTTCTACCAAGTTTACACTCACCGGCATGGACTACGGTAGGAAGCTATTAGTCTTGGTTGGTAAAGTAGATAACTTCCACCAAGTCGGCACATTAGTCCTAATTGAATTGACCCGTTCAAAATTCACTTGTACTTTTCTTTTTGCTGTTAATAGGTCAATTAACTGATTTACCACACTCATAAGCCCAGTAATTTCACTGGCTACTCTGCTCATCAAACCGGAACACAGTAATGCTTGCACATTACTGTTTGGCGGCAGATGTCACGAGCAAAGCGGTGGTAACAACCCAGACGGACACTCACAGAAGAGTTAGTCCTACCACTAACAAACTTAGGCTACTTTAATTTTAGAAAAATAATTTAGGTTCCGCGCAAAAAAATAAAACCCATGAAATCCAATATCTCCACGCGGGTGAAATCGCGGGCAGTAGCTAGTAATGTACATAAAAAATAATATTAATATATATAGAAATATAATGTTAAATTGTTTACACTGTTTTTATTTATATACTGTTTTATTTTTTGTTAGTGGGAGGACTAACTCTTCTGCGAGTGTCCGTCTGGGTTGTTACCACCGCTTTGCTCGTGAAGTCTGCCGCCAAGCAGTAGTGTGCAAGCATTACTGTGTTCCGGTTTGATGAGCAGAGTATCCAGTGAAATTACTGGGCTTATGAGACTTAATACCTAATGTCTCAGGGTAACGAGCGCATTGCAGTGCCGCGCAGGCCTTTGTGTTTCAAAGTTCTGGGTGGCACTGCAATTGTTATGGGCCGGCGTTATGCTTACCATCAGGCAAACGACCAGCTCGTCTCGTTACCTAATAACATAAAAAAAAAAAAAAAAAAAAAAAAAAAAATTTTTTTTTTTTTACATCCTCCGGCGTATTGTTTCGTCACTTCTAAACATTCTCAGTGATCTCTACTTGTTGGTAATCAAACACAACATGGGTCATTCGCGACAAAGTGGTATACAATCCCATATCTAACTTCAGGTAGTCGACCACTAGTAGTGACAAAAGGAAAACTAGCGCTCTGGGTGGAATTATTCTAAAAGCTCCAAATTAAAATATTGTGTATCAGAAATACATTCACTGTTTTTTCGCAGTAAATGAATAGAGCGACATATTTGCAATGTAAAAGAACTAATTAAACAGAAAATACTAAAGGGGCCTATCAAAATATAAAATGAAAGAATTAAAAGGGGCCTATCAAAATATAAAATGAAAGAACTAAAGGGGCCTATCAAAATATAAAATGAAAGAACTAAAGGGGCCTATCAATATATAAAATGAAAGAACTAAAGGGGCCTATCAATATATAAATTGAAAGAACTAAAGGGGCCTATCAAAATGTAAAATGAAAGAACTAAAGGGGCCTATTTTTCAAAATATAAAATGAAAGAACTAGAGGGGCCTATCAAAATATTAAATGAAAGAACTAAAGGGGCCTATCAAAATATAAAATGAAAGAAGGTTGTAAGGAAAGTTACAACAGTGACCACTCGCTACACTTTGCCAGACAGTACCTACACAGCCGGGCCAAGCTTCACGTAGCCGACCACTAGTGGCGACCACTCGCTACACGGGCCAGCTATGTACTAACACAACCCTGACTAAGCCGAAGGAAGCCGACCTCGCTGAGCAATCATCGCTCATGCGTTGATTACACCTAACGAGTACAGTGGCGAGTCAGTAAATGAGCTCTCGGCCGAGAGAGTCGCCGAACCGAGTGGATGTTCACACGTATTTACTATAGTGGCGAGTCAGTTCAGTTTTGATCACGCTTCGTCTGCAATGGATCGCAAAAAAAAGAATTTAAACGAGTTTTCAACCGGCTGTTATTCCATATATATTTAATTCCACCATTTTTTCAATAATTTTCATATTAAATTCCACAAACATTCATGTATTATGTAACACTGAATAAATTTTATTGTTGTATCCAAGGTCCATATGTTATAAACGGACATTATAATTGAGATTATGATAATCTGATAAATAACTTAAACACGCACACTGCTTGGTGACGAACGAACGAGGGGCGAGTGGCCGAGTGACAAGCGAGTGCGTGTTCTTGCCTGCCGAGCGGGATGTCGAGTCGCTGCGGGGGCAGAAGAATGAAGTGGGGAGGTGGGTACTCGGCCTAGTAAACAGAGCCTCTCTGCCCGGCCGAGCACTCGGCCGAGGACACTGACTCGCCACTGTACTCGTTAGGTGTAATCAACGCATTAACCTGAGTAACTATGTGTTTGTCTGTTATCTATAGAGAGATAAACTTCTGAACCGATTGAGTTTAAATTTCGCTGAGATAATTAATAGTTATTTTATTTAATGATGTGATTCTTTTTGTTTATTTAATTGTTACTTTATGTTATGATTAAAGGGTATCCTACCACACAAAAAGTATTTCATTAATTATAACATCATTTTATCGTCAATATTCTGAGACTGAAATAATATTACATCAATAATGTATTGTTTTGTATTATTATGCTAATTTACTAAGCTTATATATTATTATTGAGCAAATTGAGCCCATATCTACAAGCGAATAACCAAAGACAGCTTGGACTGATTTTAATTACGTGATATTTCTCGTGCTTTTTATTTTCAATATTTAGTGATTTTATCCTTTATTTTTGTACTAAGATCTGCCATTGTGAAAATTCCATGATTGCAATGATGATGGGAATTGGGAAGTGCTCTATAGATTAAGTTATTGGGTAGTAAAATTTTAACATAATATTTGTAATATAATAATACTAATAATAATAATAAACATAATACTTGCCTCTGCTACATTCAGCGTCAAACTTGTAAGTTCACATCTTTGTGGACTTAAGTTCAAACAATTTTTGGAATAACAGGCAGACGAGAGATCGATGTACATTAAGATTATCCTACGCCCTCTGTTTCTTTATTTTCATTAACACAATTCTCGACCTGGGGCCTGTTTCATAAAAATTATTAGTCTAATATTATGAGCATTAGACTCTTATTTTATATAGAAAAAGAAAAAAAAAGCTCATAATATTAGACTAATATTTTTTATGAAACAGGCCCCTGGCCGGGCACACGACACGTGATGTATCGAGGTTATCTTATTTTTCACCTTTGAACGAATATAAATATAATATAATAAATATGAAAGTTTGTTAGCTTGTCCTTCTTTCACACCAAAGAGGTAGATGCTATTTTTTGCATAGATAGCTTATGGGCCGGAGAGTGGCTACTATTATAATAATCCAGAGAAATGAACGATTCCTGTGAAGATTTCCACTCGGGTGAAACCGCGGGGAGAAGCTAGTTAAATATTAGTATATTGGCTCCAAGACCAAATTTCAGTAAGCAAGTATAGTAACAATAGTTATGTACTATATTGCTATAATGAATTGAGCTAATTTTTGTTATTTATTATTTTTTATACCTTACCGTAGCGGTTGGATACTATCTCAGCTGACGTTTAGCGTATGATATACGCTGTAGCCAAGTCGTAGAGACAAAAAAACCAACTGTTAAGCTTGTATGTTTCTAAAATTAAAGTAATATTGATACAACTTTGAACTTGTTATCAATTTCATAATTTTGCTTGCAGGTTACATGAATTTTATAAAAGAATGGAATAACTTCGTGTGATATCATCTAGAGCAGACTTGTTCAAAATGTTTTATAGAATATTAATTTTAACGACTTTGTGTGCTTATTGTTTTGGAGAAGGTAAGTCTTTTTGTCTTCAAGAATTCTCTCGATATCACCCGCCGCGGCAGCTTGTTGGTTATATATTATTAATTTATTTATTTTTAAGGAGAACCAACAGCTGTATTACAATAACTTATATAACTAACATAACATTAGAAAGCCAATTATAGGTTCTCACGAATAATAACAGAGAAAAATACAAGGTGGAAACTAATTTATAACCGTAGTGTAGAAAATTGTAACAGTAGTCCGATAGTCACAAAAACTAACAACGGTTTTTACGGGCGCTAATGTTGCGCCAAAAAGAAATCTCTGCTCACTCGCATCCTTGCTGAGGATGTGGAACATACCGAAGACTTACTCAGCCTAAGATTCAACGATGAGTCTAGTAGATTTGACTCTGAATCTTAGCCTTAGCTCACACCAAGATATGACGCCATTTTGTTCTATGTTTTATAGATGACAGTGTTCAAGATCCACAGTACAGAGGTGACTACACTTATAAAAAGAGAGCAAATGGCTGGCTTAAACTCTATAGAAGTCCTATGAACTGGGAAAATGCTAGGCTTCAGTGCCATTATGAAGGTAATCCAGGAAAACTGACTTGTAACCAAACGGTAATAACTTGTAAACGCAGGCTTTCAGCATAATTTAAAATGTATTGCTAACTTCACTTTCAGGTGCAGTTTTAGCATCACCTTTGAATGAAGAACTAATGCATGGAATTTATGAGGTGATGCATCAACAGAAATATTGCCCAGAAACTATATTCTCTGGGGTCAGCTCTTCTATTGCTTCTGGGGTTTATACGTCTGTTGAAGGTTTTTATTTTTCATTTTTCATAAACTTTACTTATTGTATAATAATAATCCTAATAGAAAGCTGTTGAAATATTCTACAGGCGTAAAAACACAAAACATAGCTGTCAGCGCTGCTATCAATTAATTGATATGATGATATACCTTGTCTTTCGAAACTATGTCGGTTCAGTCGCTACCATTACCCATATTATATTTGAGTAGACTAGTTTTATTACTACAAATAATTCATCTATATCAATTTTTTTATTTTATTTTGTAACGAGACGAGCTGGTCATTTGCCTGATGGTAAGCATAACGCCGGCCCATAACAATTACAGTGCCACCCAGAAGTTTGCAACACAAAAGCCTGAGCGGCACTGCAGTGCGCTCGTTGCCCTGAGACATTAGGTATTAAGTCTCATAAGCCCAGTAATTTCACTGGATACTCTGCTCATCAAATCGGAACACAGTAATGCTTGCACAGTACTGCTTGGCGGCAGAGTTCATGAGCAAAGCGGTGGTAACAACCCAGACGGACAAAAATTAATAAATAATTATTACTACAAATAATTAATCTATATCAAATATACCTAATATGATTTATTACTAATAAGCCTATATTGCTTACATTTGCAGGTGTGTCTATAAATAAGCTGAAAGTATATTGGGTTCATGATGAGCCAGTCTACTTTTATAAAAGCTGTCTAGCCTTCTTATACAATGGACCGTACATGGGAAGTAAAGACTGTGATGATAAATTGCCTTTCATTTGCTATAAGGAACATACTATGGATTTGGTAATAAACGAATGCGGGACAGTGGATAACGGTCAGTATATTTTACAGTTTACTTCATCATCGACCAGAAGTAAGAGATAATATAGATGATATAAGAATGAACAGGTACCTTCTAGACAAGCGTGCGACATCGTCGACCGCAACGTCGCTTAACATCAGGCGAAATAACGGTCGAACGCAAGCCAATTCAGTACAAAAACAAAAAAAAATGAAAACTTCCTCTGTTTACGCGATAGTCAGATTGGTGAAGCGACCTATGATTGCGACAACACAAATGATCGTGGACTACAACCTCCGAAAACCCATACAACACCGTAATGAAGAAGTGGTCCATGCGCTTATGGGGTTAGGAAATACGGGATCCACGGCCGATAATCCCCGGTCACCGATCATCCTGCAATCCCCTAGTATATAGGTACCTATGTATATAAAACTATGTTCATCTTTGTAAGCAACTGGACCTGTCCTGCTCACGAAAAAGGTTCTGCTCGCGGCGGCATCGTGTGGCGGGTCGCCCTCATCCCTCAATAATGGTTGAGGAGAGCGATGGCTGGCACATGTGTCATACTCGTTACGGGTGCCGCTTGTGGTGTCTGGACAACTCCAGTTGTAATCCTTCTGTTGTCTTCTAATTTAGTTCTAACGTTTATTTTAATTTAGTTTAAGACCATAGTTCCTGTCTTGATGTTTTTCTTTTTATCATGTTTATATCGTTAATTTCTATTAATATAGGACCTGATCTTATAAGAGTATATAAATCCGTACAATTTCCGGCCTGATAATTGGGTATATTAAAAAATGATACGATCGACGATACACACAAAGCTCGCCTTCTAGAAGAGGCTAGAAGATACATATTCAGTCTCGTCTTTAAAACACCCAGCTTCAATATAGCCTTCTTTTTGATTAAGTGCTTTTTAATCCATTTACCGGAAAACATATTTATAATATTAACATTTACAGAATACAATCTTAATAAAAGCACTAAAACTTGCTACAAATATCATTCTGATGAAGTGGCTTGGGACAGAGCTTTTACTATATGCCAGGCTGAAGGCGCGCACTTGGCCATCTTGAACGAGGTGGATGATTGGCTCTCTGAGAAGATGGGTACAAATATCGCAGCAACTGGCTTCAAAAAAATTAGCGAGATCTGGTGGGACGTCCATGGTTTGTATCAAGCAATCTTTCCAGTTATTTTACTTTTTTTCTATGCTATTTCGTCTAACATTCATGGGACAAGGTAAGACTCTGCAGTGATGAGTAGTATGAAGCTAATGCTTGCGCATACACAATTACACACTCTCGTAAAGTCGTGACGAAAACCGACAAGTCGAAAACCGGCGTGCAAAAATGTACGAATTGGCTTCTGGTGCTTGGGGTTTTACGATAAAACTACTGAATGTATTTAGTCAAAACAAAGATATTTGAAATGTCAACAAACTAAAGCTTGTTAATATGTACATTATTTTGGAGTTTTCGTAATCCTTTTGTAATTTATTTACGTCCAAACTTGCGTTAAAATACGTGATAACAGATGTTTGAAGGCTCACTACTTTTAAGCCAGTTATTTTTTCTGTATAATTTGCATACTAAGCTAGATAACGAAGAGATAAATCGATATTATTCTTAATTTTGGACTTAAAACGTCAAGTTGTGGAGTAATCACCCAAGTACGGTTGTATGGAGAAATTAACGGCTAGTTCGTTCTTATGAAACGAAAGTGGTTTACAAGGTTGAGACCGTCTACACTTCAAAGACGACCTGCTGTATCCCGCTACTGTTGTGGGTAGGTGGACAATAGATCGTCTACGGTACCACAGAATCGTCATTAGATGTAAAGAAACTCTCTACACCCCAACTATTGGGCGGGAAATCCGGTCTCATAGGAAGGTCAAGGTCGAGCGTTTTAATATGCCTTAAATATAGTATCTGATTGGCCTTGGATTGAATGCCATTAAGACCTAAACGTGTAAGTTTTGCCTTCTACAAAACAGAGTGTATTCCAACTATTTCTTTCTGAGATATCTCCGTGTCATCATCATCTTAAACTACTAGGCGTTTCTTTATTCGACACTTATTAACTTTGTAAAGTGCAATGAGTAAAAGGTTCAGTTGGTCTACAAAAAGCTTGTGGAACGCATACTTAGATTTTTGGTAACTATTAGTTATTCATTATTTTGAGGGTGATAGCATTTTTTAGTGGCCACTACAAAATTCCTTACATTAGGTATTCATTTTATTATATGACGATTCTTTCCTCCTGCACTATTTATTTAAAAATGCATTTGATTACCGTAGCGAAGTACCACTAAATGAGTCAGTTAAATTTTTTTATGATATTTGATAGCAGGACGAGCTGGTCGTTTGCCTGATGGTAAGCATAACGCCGGCCCATTACAATTGCAGTGCCAATCAGAACTTTGGAACATAAAGTCCTCTGCGCGGTACTGCAGTGCGCCTGCTACCTTGAGACATTAGGTATTAAGTCTCATAAGCCCAGTCATTTCACTGGCTACTCTGCTCATCAAACTGGAACACAGTAATGCTCGTACATTACGTACCAACCCAGACGGACGCTCGCAGAAGTGTTAGTCCTACCACCTAGTGAAAATGTGACTTTTAATTAAGGTTTTCTTTACAGGTAATCGTGTAACTCTTCAGAATGACAATGCTACCGGGGATCACTCAACAGACCATCCAAAATCACATAGTATGTCCTCATCACATAGTTATCCCTCACACCATATGTATCCATCAAGACATACTTATCCAACACGTGGAACGACAAATGATTGCGGGGCACTAAGTAAGGATTCACAATTTAAACCGATCTCCTGTACTGAACCACATCCATTTATCTGTGAGAAGACGGTTGATAGTCTTAAAATCAGAAGACCAACAGTCACTGTAAACAGTATTTACTAAAGATCCTTCTGACTCAGATGTTTATACTATTATGCTCCACATAACTAGATTACCATTAAAATATTTATATTACATAATTAGACAGATTTTTAAACTGAAATCAAAACAGCAACATTTTAAGCTCGGTATTGCAGCTCAAATTATATAATCATGTTATTTGTGGAACACGATAGATATCCCGTTGGTAGTAATGATGTTCGATAACTAGATGTCAAGTTTTTTTTATATCTAGTAATATATATACAAACATATAGGTATATAATAATATATATATAGAATTATAATGTTAAATATTTTATACTGTTTTATGTTTTTTTTACATCCTCCGGCGTATTGTTTCGTCACAACCAAACATTCGCATCGATCTCTACTTATTGGTAATAGAACACAACATGGGTCACTCGCGACCGCCGATAGTGGTCAGCAATAAGCAGCGACCTTTACTTTTTACGTTAGCATTGACCATCCACTGAGTGGTCATCCACTCGCCACACAATGCTAGCCAGTACAAAGTGGCATACAAACCCATGTCTAGCTTCAGGTCAGGTCGACCACTAGTGGTGACAAAAAGGGAAACTAGCGCTCTGAGTAGAATTATTCTAAGAGCTCCATATTAAAATGTTGTGTATCAGAAATACTTTCACTGCTTTTTCGTAGTAAATGAATAGAGCGACATTTTTTCAATGTATAAATAACAAATTGAACTGAAAATACTAAAGGGGCCTATCAAAATATGAAATGAAAGAAGGTTGTAAGGAAAGTTACAACAGTGACCACTCGCTACACAGTGCCAGACATTACACAGCCGGGCCAAGCTTCACGTAGTCGACCACTAGTGGCGACCACTCGCTACACGGGCCAGCTATGTACTAACACAACCCTGACTAAGCCGAAGGAAACGACCTCACTGTGCAATCATCGCTCAACCTAAGTAACTATGTGTTTGTCTGTTATCTATAGAGAGGTACACTTCTGAACTGATTGAGTTTAAATTTCGCTGAGATACCTAATGTATAGTTATTTTATTTAATGATAAGATTTGTTTTTGTTTATTTAATTGTTAATTTATATTATGATTAAAGTTATCCTTCCTACTAATAGTTATTCTACTAATTAAGAAACGTACAGAGCTAATATTTACAAAAAATAAAGATAAAGGCAAGAGAAAAGAACTTGGCAAATTGTTCAAAGAAACAAAGAAATCAATTAAAGAAGACTACAGTACACACAGACAAAACATTATTACAAAAAATTTGGTCAAATATAGAAGTACAAAACGGGCACTCAAAGAACTAAACTGGTACGAAACATGAATACAAAAGCTTGAACATAAATCTGGAGAAACTAAGACAAGGAAAGATATTGTAGACCATGCAACAAAATTGTATAAGGAACTGTATGCGAAAAAAGAAGGAGAAAGGGGTGAAATAGATCAAACAATCGATAAAACTCTTAGAAGCGCTGTTGTGCCAATTGATGAAAGAGAAGTATATGAGCAAATAAAATATATAAAAATTGAGAAAAGTCCAGGACCAGATAATATAGCCACTTAGCCAGTGAAGCTCTCAAACTAGGTACACCGATCCTACTCCACCATCTGGGGCAGGTTCACAGATAATAGATGGACAAAAGAAACAACACGTTGGAAAAGACCAGTGGGAAAAAGAAATGTTGTTAGACCATATAGACGGTGGGCTGACGACATTGTAGAAATAGCTGGGAATTATTGGGAAAACCTGGCTACTGACAGAGAGTCATGGAAGAAGTTGGAGGAGGCCTTCACCCCAAGAGGGGTCCATATCTCTGAACCTATAGACAACTAACCATACTAAAACTAGTTTTTAATAAAATATACTAACATTACTAACCTATAATGTTTATTATCAATTCTAAGAGATATGGAAATAAAGGGCTTAACTATTGTTTATTATTATAATGATTAAAGTTATCCTACCACACTAAAGTATTTCATTAATTTTATAATTAAAACATCATTTTATTGTCAATATTCTGGCACTGAAATAATATTACATCAATTATGTATTGTTTTTTTATCATGGTAATTGACTAGACTAGTATATATTATTATATTGAGCAAATAGAGCGCATATCGACAAGCGAATAATCAAAGACAGCTTGGACTGACAGTACTTTTAATTCTCGTGCTTTTTATTTTCAGTCTTTACTGATTTTATCCTTCATTTTTGTACTAAGATCTTCCATCGTGAAAATTCCATGATTGCAGTGATAATGGGAATTAGGAAGTGCCCTATTGATTGAATTATTTGGTAATAAAATTATAAAATAATCTTTCTAAGTACTTGCCTTTGCTACATTTAGCGTCAAACTTGATCAAACAATTTCTGAAATAACAGGCAGATGAGATGTCGATGTAGATTAAAATTATCCTACACCTTCTGTTTTTTTATTTTCATTTTAAGGTAAAAGCTTCATCAATACAATAGGGATATTGACACATTTTTTTACGATGTGTATTCGACTATATCCAAAATAATTGAAATCGAACGCTAGAAATTAGAGCCAAAGTAGGGTATCTACTCAGCGCTAAAACGCCCCATACAAATTTGACAGAACGTCTGACGTCCCTTTTTCAACGCCGCCAGGCCGTAAAGCTAGTACTAAAACATGCATTTTGTTGATTTGGCCGTGAGAAACTGCGTTTAAGTACATAGTTATCGTATATTTTTTTATTCATTGCAATGTAAAGAATTCGATGGTATCGTATCTTAAATTACTATTGGACGATAAAAAAATCGTTAAGTTCGGGAAATTTTTAGATGCAGTAGGTACCTTTGTGGAACTTTTTTTTGTGAATTTCAGTTTTTATTGTGTTAATGTGATGTTCTTAAACCTGTACAACGACAGTAATTATGTATTTTGTTTTTCTTGCCACATCGCTATTCGCGGCCCGGCCGGGCACACGACACGTGATTTATATGTATGTACGTGTGAGGTTATCTCATTTTTCACCTTTGAACGAATAGGTATTAACAAAGTTACAATCCGCAGTTGCACCCGTGATTTGTATTATATATAATAAATATGAAAGTTTGTTTGTTATTTATGATATATATGAAAGCTTGTCCTTCACACCAAAGAGGTTGATGCTATTTTTTGTATGCATAGCTTATGGGGCGGAGAGTGGCTACTATTATAATAATCCAGAGAAATTAACGATTCCTGTGAAGACTCGGGTGAAACCGCGGGGAGAAGCTAGTTAAATATTAGTATATTGGCTCTAAAGCCAAATTTCAGTAGGCAAGTATACTAACAATAGTTATGTACTATATTGTTATAATGACTTGAGCTAATTTTTGTTATTTATTATTTTTTATACCTTACCGTAGCGGTTGGATACTATGTCAGCTGAAGTAAAGGCTAAGATTCAGAGACGATTCTAAGCGTAGACTTTGGCTTCCATATGTCAAAACTGTATAGAATTTTGACGTATGGAAGCGTGAGTCCACGCTTAGATTCGTCTCTGAATCTCAGCCTAAGTGTCACGTTTAGCGTAGATTATGATATACGCTGTAGCCAAGTCGTAGAGACAAACAAATCAACTGTTAAGCTTGATTGCTTCTAAAATTAAAGTAATATTTATACAACTTTGAACTTGTTATCAATTTAATAATTTTGCTTGCAGGTTACATGAATTTTATAGAAAGAATTGAATAACTTCGTGTGATATCATCTGGAGCAGACCTGTTCAAAATGTTTTATAGAATATTAATTTTAACGACTTTGTGCGTTTATTGTTTTGGAGAAGGTAAGTTCTTATTTAATGTTTTGAGAAATCTTAATGGATACCGGGTGGTAACCATTAAGATTTGGTGTTGTTTTGTGTAAGAGTTGTGTGCGAGGTGCAGTAGGGGTAGCGTAAAACAGACGATGTTCCTTCTCGATGCCATTATACCGGTGTTGTGGGTACTCTTTACGGGTTCTTGAACGGGTACGCGTCCTTGGCGATGCTCTTGGACCCCTTCTCCAGCGACAACGTATTGCACTTTCGCCATCGCCATTTCTATCCTACAGGGGTACGCGGTGGTAATTTTTAGCCAATTCAAAATTTAACATCATTAAGTCAAATTATATCATTTATTGGCTTCCTCCTTGCAGATTAGTAAATAGGTTAAGACTTGTAGAGTAACACACAGCGATAGACATTTTCTGTTATATACAGGATGAGTTTAAATTGGTTTAAATTGGAACTTCAAAAACTCGTAAAACAAATGTTGCTGAGATGTAGATTGGCCTTCGGGACAACTTACCAATTCAAACTCAGACTGTAGTCTCTGTATTACTCTACTCTCCGTATTAATTTATACCTAGTTAATGGTCACGTTCCCATAAATAATTCCATTTAAAGAACCCTGAAGTAATTGATTAACATTAATGGGGGGTTTACACTAGGTCGATTTTCGCCGTGCGGCTGATCGATTAAGCGGGCTTTACACAGGTGACTATAGCCGCACTTTTAGTGCAGCAAAAAGCGACTGTCTGAATAGCAATTCTGCTAGGGCGCAGTTGACTAAAATAGTAAGTTCCAAAGTAGAAGTAGGTTTCGACTTTTGTCGTGCGGCAAGAGGTCTCATGCGGTGGGTGACTAGAATCGAACGTGAAAATGTTCAGTCGCAGGCCGCCGCATAAAGACATGTTCAAATGTTATTTTTGTTCTGTTTTATAGATGACAGTGTTCAAGGTCCACAGTACAGAGGTGACTACACTTATAACAGGAAAGCAAACGGCTGGATTAAACTCAACAAAAGTCCTATGAACTGGGAAAATGCTAGGCTTCAGTGCTATTATGAAGGTAAACCATGAATATTGTCTTGTAGCCAAACGATACAAACTCGTTAACACAGGCTTTTAGAATAATTGAAAAGTTGCTAACTTAGTATACCATAGCTTAGTTGGGAAAGTGAGTGGACTCTGAGAGCCACGTGACGTGGGTTCAAGTCCCGTTGTTTAAATATTTTTTTGGTGTCTTTCAAATAGTAGGTTGAAAATTAAAAATTCCTCTTGACATGAGTATATTTCGGTTGTACTCAGAATGCAGAATCATGGAAAGGTGAACACTAAATTGAATGTTTCCCAAGTTTCTAGAAAGATGTATGCATTACAGCTTGATATGATAACTATCGGTGTAATATAAAAAAAACCAAATGCTAATTTAAAAACGCTTGATAGTCACAGGCGTTTGTTTTGTTGGGTTGTTGCGTTGATAGAGGTCACAGATATCTACCAATCTACAGGCGATGGGTAATCAACACCTGTTTTTTTAGCATCATCTATCTATATAATGTCTTCGTATATAAATATCAATACGTAAGATGAAATCACAGCCATGATCTTTTCAGGCGCAGTTTTAGCGTCACCCTTGAACGAAGATCTAGTGCGTGGAATTTCTGAGGTACTGCAGCAACAGAGATCGTGCCCAGAAGTTATGTTCTCTGGGGTCAGCTCTTCGTTTGCATCAGGGGTTTATACGTCTGTCGAAGGTTTTTATTTTTCATAAACTTTTTATATTATAATAATAGCATGCTCCTAAAAAAACCTGATGAAATATTCAACAGGCGTAAAAGCACAGCTGTAAATAATTTGATATGATTATACGTTATATGTTTTATTGCTATGTAATAATACTTAATCTATATTCTTTGCAGGTGCGCCTTTAGAAACGATGGAAATATATTGGTCTCTAAACGAACCAGCCTATTTTTATAGAAGCTGTCTAGTCTTCTTTAACAACGGGACAGTAGGGAGTAAAGCCTGCGATAGTTATTATCCTTTCATTTGCTATAAGAAACAAACTGCGGATTTGGTAATAAACGAATGCGGGACAGTGGATAACGGTCAGTATATTATATAGTCTACTTATATCAGAGTAAGACGCTTTGCGCATGGTTTTGACCATTAGAGATAAATCAAAGGTGTTTGACTATTCGTGCGTTCTACTTGAAGCTACTGTTTGTAGTTACTTTATTAAACTTGTCTATGTTTCTGTCAGGTGGTAGGACTAATTCTTTTGCTAGGGTCCGTCTGGGTTGGTATCACCGCTTTGCTTGTGAAATCAGCCACCAAGCAGTAATGTGGCGCCCTCTTCTGTTATCAAATAGTATAAAAAAAACTATGTTTTTGCTTTCATTGTCATGCAGTTTTGAACGAAGATGCTGCCTACGATGTAGACCGCCTGCCTTCACTCTCATCTTAAAAACTCTCAACTCTATACCATATTGACATCTCTTACAGAATACCAACTCAACAACAAAACTAAAACCTGCTACAAATATCATTCCGATGAAGTGGCTTGGGACAGAGCTTTTGCCATCTGCCAGGCTGAAGGCGCGCACTTGGCCATCTTGAACGAGGTGGATGATTGGCTGTCTGAGAAAATAGGGACGAAGATCGTTTCAACTGGCTTCCGAAAAATTAGCGACATCTGGTGGGACGCCCATGGTTTGTATTACAAAATTTATTTTATCTTTTTTGCTGTAATTGTTACAGTTCCTTTATATTAGGTAGCCCTATAACTAATATTAAAATTTATTATCGTCTGTCAGAAGTGTAACTATTCAAGAAAAATATCTGATTGTGAGATTGCACAAAAGGTCTGATGAATTTTGAAGAAACCATTAAAGAGGTTTACAAAGATGGTACCGACTACACATCAACAACCGCATCCTTTATCTGTGAGAAGACAGTAGACAGTCTTACAATCAGTAGACCAACACAGTCATTGTAAGCAGTAATGTAACACCAGCATGTAATCTATCAAAGAAACCCGGACTCAAATGTTTCTATGTACGATGATAATGGACTCCCTGGCTTCCCTGATGGTATATCCAACAATAGCGACTCCGTTGCCTACTTCCTGGCATGGCCCTAATACAGCTCGCTAAACTCAACTTTGTCCTGAATATACGGTCACGTACATTGCAACATAATTGAACCAGTAGCATACATCTCATCATCAGCCGGAAGACATCCACCGCTGAACATATGCTTCCTCCATAGAACGCCACTTGGATGATGGATCGACTACTCGCCTCTTGTATCCAACGGTTCCCCGCGGTTTTAACAAGGTCATCGGTCCACCTAAACATGCATCTAAATATCGCTATATCATAAAGAAAGGCAGTAAACCCTAAGACGATAAACGACTTCTATGAATACATAGAATGTAATAAAATAACTAACTTCTTCAAAATACACTTGCCGTAGCGTAGTAGTAAACAATGTATATGACTTTAAGTAAAGGTTTTCTTTACAGGTAATCGTGTAACTCCTCAGAATGACCATGCACAACGGACACGCAGAAGTATGAGACATGTCAGTTCATCGAGACATGATTATCCATCAGGACCACGTTATCCATCATCCTCTAATTATCCAACCCCAGTACCGATAAAGAATTGCGGCGCACTAACTAATGAATCACAATTTAGAGATATTTCGTGTTCTGAACCACATCCATTTGTTTGTGAGAAGACAGTTGATAGTCTCACGTTCAGTAGACCAAAACAGTTATGGTAAGCGGTATCTAAAGCCAGCGCATCCTTAATCAAAGTTCCTCCGGACTCTGACTTCCATAACTAGACTTTACTACTTAGATAACTAGATGTTCATATCAAAATATATATTTGATTACCTACCTACAGAATTGGATAGAAACATGGTCATTAACACTGCGAACATAATCACTACAAACGGGATATTTACCATGTTCATTATTAGATTTGAGCATCGAAATATCGAGAACTTAAATCAAATAGATGGTAATACCACACTAATTTAGTAGTATTATGTTGGTATTTTAAATAACATCTAATTATGTTCTGACGTAAATGTAATATCTTATTAGGCGCCCATAAGGTGCTAGGAATTCTATAGTTATTTGAATTATGGTATTATTAAAATTATATGCAGTTCTGGTTTATTTTGTTTTTTTACACCCTCTGCCATGGCGGCACCACCCTGAGGCTAACCGAACCAGCACGAGGCAGTGTGTAATAAAATCTCAAACTCAGCTTAAAACTGCAAAATAAAAATTTTACCAGGTCGAAGTACTAATTCTTCTACGGACACTCGCAGAAGAATTAGTTTGGGTGGGTACCACCGCTTTATGTTATGCCGCTAAGTAGTGAACAAGCATCGTATGTATAATAAACATGTCCGCGGTTTAGGGGTGGCAAGTGCTACATATTGTAGTAAAGCACCATAGTTCGAATCTCAACTCGGCCCGCACCACTGACTTATATCAAGTTATGTGCGGACACTCGCTCTAAAACGGCGAAGGAAAACATCGCGAGGAAACTCGCATGTTCAAGAACCACAAACCACAAAACACAAACAAGGACATGTAACATCCACCAAGCCGCACTGGGCTCGCGTGGTGGATTATGGCCCATACCTCTCTCTCTGAGAGAAGGCCAGTAGGTATCCTAGCAGTGGGAGCGTAAGAGGCTGATAATGATGATGAAGAGAAGTCGCGGGCAAAAGCTAGTTTTGTATAAAATGTACCAAAGCAGCAATGTAAAATACATTCAGTGCACGAAAAAAGCATTGATTCAGATCTTCAAATGCAAAACCACATTGCATCGCGTCTTCACGACGACTCGCAAGGGAACGTGGCAGACTGATAAAAATGCAAATTGCAATTCAGAGCAACATGTCACACGCAGCGTTCGGAAAAAGGGAAATAATAGGACCACTAATTTTTGGGAAATTGTCTTGCACTATAGAGTAGTAGGCTTGCACTATTTTATAGGAATCGGTAAGCCTCAAGGAATCCCTCACAATAAGAAAGAGTTCGAATGCAAAAAGGTTTATGCCAACCCACTTAAGGGGCAGAATCCGGCGCGCCGCTATCTCGCTCGCGCATCTTAGCATTTTTGAAGATAAATAATCACTTAATATAATTATGAAAAATCGCACTCGGTGAAATTGCTGGCATTAACATTACAAAGGTACGGCAAAAGTATCATTTTGATCCGATCAAGTTTTCATACATGAAAATGGGCAAAACATAAAATCCCATTTTTAGGTTTGAAAAACTGAATGGAACAAAATGAAATTTTTGTGTAACCTTTGTAATGTCATTGTCAGCAATTTCAGCGAATGCGATTTTTCATAATTATATTAAGTGATTGTTTATCTTCAAAAATGTTGAGATGCGCGAGGGAGATAGCGGCGCGCCGGATTCTATACTAATCGAAGAGATTCTATTTCTTTAATCATTGATACTAGTATACCAATAAAACATTGCCTTTCAAAAAGCGGGAACTGCTTACGTATTTGTAGTCTCTTCGGGAACTAAATTTCATCCCCTATGTTTCCACCATCAAGTTATTCTTTCATAAAGTTTATTAAAGGACCACCATAATTGATATTATATAATCTACCCGTGTAAAAATAGTCATTTAAAAAATCAGTTGACAATTGGCGGACCAATCCAGTAACATCCCACGAAAAAATAAAAACAAGTCGTTGTAATAAACAACACGACTGCTTTAGCCAGTATCACTTGGGAGATTTTTTTTATACTAAAGGCCTGCTCTTGACCACTGTCTCACGTGATGGTAAGTGACGATGCGGTCGACGCTGGAAGACGCACCTAGAAGATACCTATTCACTCGTGACTTGAAGACACCCAGGTTATAGCGATCAGGGAACACAGACTCAGGCAAGGCATTTCACTTTTTAGCGGTACGCCAAATAAGTAGAAGCAAAACGCTTCGTGCGTAAAGGAGGGATATCAACAAGGTATCGATGAAGTTGCACGTGCAACAGATGCGGGCGCGTGCAACAATGCCGAAATCTCGGAAACTCAATACCAATAATATTCATGGTTTACTAACCATGAATATTATTGGTATGTACCCCGTTGTTGGTAGTATCATACTTTTTGTTATCAGCTGTATTGATTATGTTTTGAGAAGATAAGATTCCTACACGTCAATGTTACAGAAACATTTAGCAAAAAAGATACAGTGCTGTTATTTTTACGTTCCAAATGCAAGCATCTGAACTAGTCCAGTTACCAATGTTTAATATAATTTTGATATTTGTCACTTTGTGGGTTGTTTGTCAAGGATCTGGTAAGTCTCGTAATTCCAAATCCAAAAATAGTTATTATCTTCATTTGTAACTAACTAGGTACATATTATATGTAAAGTATTCTATATTAGAAGGTTTTTAACCTACTTCCAATTGTCGAATCAAAACTATCATTATGCTTCCTTGTTGGATAACAATACAATAATTTGGTATCATGGAGCTGATCTGATGATGGAGCCGGTGTACCTCTTCAGTGGCTACAAGTAAACCCTTTGTTTTTGGGCTCATATTATTGGTGGCGAGGTTCTGATGATGGCGCCAGGAGGAGGAAGTTTGTTTTTTAATATCTATAAACTATACCTAAATAGGTAATCTATACAAGTAAATAAAAATTAAATGGCTGTTTGTAATATTAAAATAGCAGCTTTTACTAACTGCGTATGAAAGTATATACGGTACCTATAACAAAAACACAATTTTATAAATTGTTTTCTGTCAGTCTGTCTGTTTGTTCCGGGTAATCTCCGAAATGCTTCGGGACTTTCACTGGAAGATAGCTGATGTTGCAAGGAGTAACATAGGCTACGTGAGCGAAGCCGCGGGGCACAGCTAGTACGCTTACGCTTACGCTTTTAGACATTACACTATAAAAAAGTAGCTGAATTAGAAATCTGAATCCTATCCTAAAAATGTAGTAATCTTAACGATTGTTTTATGATTCTTGATAGATTATTCATTGGTCAGAAATGTATCAAATGTCCAATTGCAGCCAGAATTTATGGAAGATTTTTATTCTTTTTCAATATAAATATGTAAAGTATTTTAATAATTAATTAACTTTGAAAGGTAGTAGGCGAATCTGTTAGATAAATCTTTTTAATGCTTGCTAGAAATCGTGTTTCAGATCCTGAGTTCAGATACGACTACAAATACGATAGGGACGCAAAAGGCTGGTTGAAGCTGCACAGAAGTCCTATGCACTGGGAAAATGCTAGGCTCCAGTGCTACAATGAAGGTAGACCAATTCTTAGATAACCTGATAATATATATTTTTTAATTTTATTTGGTAACGAGACGAGCTGGTCGTTTGCCTGATGGGAAGCATAACGCCGGCCCATAACAATTGCAGTGCCACCCAGAACTTTGAAACACAAAGGCCTGCGCGGCACTGCAGTGTGCTCGTTACCCTGAGACAAACGAAAGACTGTACGCGTATTCGAACAATAGGATAACAATTATTTAGGTCTGATCAAAAACTACGCTTTGATTCGACTTCTTTATTCTACAACTAAAACTAAGTATTTAATTTCATTTTATCCCTAGTATATATACATTATATATGTAATATATTTATATATATTTTTTATGTTATAAATGCGAAAGTGTGTTTGTTGGTTTGTCCTTCTTTCACGCAGCAACGAAGCAACGGATCGACGTGATTTTTGGCATAGATATAGTTTATGGACCGGAGAGTAACATAGGCTACTTTTTATCCCGGAAAATGCACGGTTCCTGTGGGAACGCGGGTTAAAACTGCGCGCAGAAGCTAGTATCCCTATAATATACTTACTATGAAAATGTATGAAAACGTAAGTCTTTTCCAGGTGCAATTCTAGCTTCACCTTTAGATAAGCCGCTAGAGCTGGCTATTTTGAAGCTGTTACGAGAACATAAAACCTCATGTCCCGAGGTCATGTTCTCTGGAGTGAACTCTTTATTCGCGCAAGGAGTTCATACGTCCGTCGAAGGTAACTACATACATAGGTACCTACTAACTACTTATTAAACTAACCTTATTGTTTGAAAACATATTACAAATCTTTTCTGTGTGATGCGAGACTGAATTTTGAAATCCTATCCTATATCCTACTAATATTATGAAAATGTATATGTGTGAACGTTTATTACCACGATTCTCCGTAACTACTAAACTGGTTTTGATGAAATTTAGAATGTAGATAGTTTAGCTTCTATAGTCTTTTTCAAATAGGAAGGCACCTGACACCCATTCGAAATGTCAGCTGTCAAACATGCATTGTCAATTTTAAGGATGTGCCGCACCTAGGTATATTCGATTTTTTAACTACCGATTATCATCGACTTTAGGTACTTATCGAACAATTTTTGTATCTATTTCTAAGTGTTTTGTGAACAACTATCTATCTATAAGTCCTACTAATGTGTTTCAGAGGAATCCTAAAGAAATTTAAAAAGAAACAGTGATAGGTAGCAAAATGCGGATGCGTAAAATAAATCTTTTGAAAGAAAAAAAATTTATCATTTTGTTTTACACAAGATTTTTATCACTCCTATTAATCTTTAAATCACACTAATAATACAAATTTGATTTGAACATAGCATGTGAATTAAACAGTAATAATAATTATTGATCATCGTCATTATGTGTCTTCTAAGTTTGTTGAATAATTGTTGTTATCCCTACTCTTCCAAAAGAAAAAGAGAATATTATATGAAGGATAACATTATGAATAAGATTTAATTCTACGTTGCGTCTACGTCAAATGTATCTACATCCGTGTGTTTTGTTTTTTCGTTCGGCGTGGACCATGTTATTTTCCATGCCTGACTGCCTATATATAAAATACGTAGTAGTACATACGTATTCGATAGCAAAATGGAACAGCGCCTCTTTGAAAAGTAAGTTCATTACAAATTTTCCTATTGTTTATTATGTTTGGGTACAGATTAACGACGGCCCTTTCATAAATCAAGTTGATTAATATGTTTTGTTTTCGATATTTTCCAATTCAAACAATAATCGATTTCCCGCCCCTACTGTCATGCCGTCAAGATTGGCAGTAGTACGTAACATTACAAGTTATAACGAATTTAATATTTATTATATTGAAAAGTGAACGCGAACATTTATACGCAAGTTAATAACCTTTATTCTATTTATTGTGTCTTTTGCCGTTTATTTTAGTAGTTTTTCTTGTAAGTTTGCTTAATGTTTTCACTGCTAAATAGAAAATATTTCGGCCATTGGTGTGACGTCACAGGAAATGTTTACGTAGTATTTTACGTTCTATGTACCTGTCACAGATGTCAGGTGACAGGTGTCAGGTGCCTTCCTATTTGAAAAAGACTATAGAATAACACATAGGCTAATTTTCAAAAATCAATCTCTAAGGGAGTTAAATAGGGCGCGGCACATCAATTTCGACGCGGGCGAAGCCGTGGGGCTCAGCTAGTATACAATATGCAAAACAATCATACAGAGCCATTTTATGCCTTCAGCATGTCATATAATTCTGGTCATATTATGTGATGTTATATTACCTATAAGTATCTACTAGGTATAGTAGAGGGTTTAACATTAACTTACTTACGTACTGGTGGTCCAACTCTATTTTGTCGCTTTCATCGTCATTTTCTTCTGGGTTGGTTTTCTCCCACACCGCTTTTTTCGTATAGTCGGCCGCCAAGCAGTAATGCCAACTGGAATATCCAGTAAATTGGCACTAGCAAATCATTTATTAGGATTACTAAGGCGCCTGCCAAACGTGCTGTATTATAGCAAAATTCCCCATCATGGCCGATCAGTAGGGGACGTTTTTCGGCTGATAATTAAATAATTGCGTTTTCTTTGGTATAATTCACATAATATTATTTATTTTATTTATTTAATATACAATACAATTGCAAACTAACAGGTAGCCCCAAAGCGCTCGCAATTGCATCGCAATTATTCACTCGCTCTACAATTACTGATGAATGGCAAAATTTAACATCGTACTTAATGTAAGGGGCGTCACTCACACGATTAAGAGTAGAGGCGGCGTCGAGGCGCGGGCCGCTTGCGAGCGGTCCGCCGCCATGACAGAACATATAAAAATTGGCGGTGGTCCACTTATGAGCCCACGCCTCGATACCGCCTCGACGCCGCCTCGGCGCCGCGGCCTCGACTCTTGATCGTGTGATCGTTGTCTCTTACATTCATTCGTACGTACCTATATGAAATGATTTAGCAGACACTTTTAGACAGATACCTTTGATTTTATAATTTCAGGTGTGCCTTTAGAAAGAATGTCTATACATTGGTCCCCAAACGAGCCAGTCTACGTACCGACCAGCTGCCTCGTCTTCTTCTCCAACGGGACCATGGGGAATAAGAACTGCAACGACCACTACCCGTTCATTTGCTATAAGAAGCACGAAGATTTGACTATAAACGAATGTGGGACAGTAGATGACGGTCAGTGTCTTTTAAACTAGTTGAGTTGGGTGCCCCGGAGTATATAGTGTCCAATGATGATGTTCTGATTTTGATGTGAGTTCCATAAAAAAAACTATTACGGTAGTGCCTACTAGTGGCATTATGTGAACATTCACACAATGCCAAGTAACCTACGGAAAAGTGTTTATGGCATCTTATATCCAGTCCGTAAAGCGGGTTATACGACGATAATCTTTGATTTGATTTAGTTTTTAAATCGACAATTGAGTCGATTACTGTCAATTGTATAATATTATAATTGCCTTTTTACAGAATACCATTTCAATAATGTCACTAAAACCTGCTACAAATATCATTCTGAAGAAGCGGATTGGCACAGGGCATACGCCACCTGCCAGGCAGAAGGTGCGCACTTGGCGATCTTGAGCGAGAATATCGACTGGATCGCTGTCAAACTACGCCAGAGAGTAGCATCCGTTGGCTACAAATTGATTGGCAATAGCTGGTGGGATATCCATGGTTAGTATTTATAGTTACACAAATGTATGCATACAAAAACTATGATACTAAAAATCTCTTGTCGTCGTCACCGCCATCGGCGAATCCGAATTGGGTGATCCGAATGATCCCATGCATTGCAGCCGTTATATCAACCACGCTGGGTTCGCCCGATCAGTCAATTCCTAGCACCATTCCGATTGCTGGTGTAGGAAGGCGTTCAGCTTTCAGTTGTGGTATCGTATACCAAATTAGTAGCCACACAGTATTCTTATAGGGCTAAGCGCCATCTGCATGAGTGTTCTCCGGCCGTCCGGTGACGTTGTAAAGTGCCGATCTATAAAAAAACTTAAATATAAACGACTACACACTTCTACTAGGAGTCCCTGTGTCGCAGGTGATATAGATAGACACTGATAGACAACACAAACATCCAAGACCTGAGAACAAACCTTTACGCTCACTAAACAGGTTGCCTCGAAGGAGGGATCTAACTCGGGCCCACACCATTTGCAGGCAAGGTTACTAACTTAGCTACGCATTACATATCATTGTGTCCTTTCAGGTAATCGAATCAGTCCTGAAATCAAGACTACGGAAGTACAGGATAAACAACAAGGTTGCGGAGGAATAACCCGGAACAGTGATTTTGTCGCATTCTGGTGTTCTGACGACCATCCTTTTATCTGTGAGATGACAATTGACAGTCTTGTAAAACATGAACACAGAATAGCCAGAAAGAGGGATTCGAACTAAAAGGTGCTTTTGAGAGTATTATTGCATCGCACTTATAGGTTACGAGCGAAGTGTAATCGAATATTGAAAAAACAGCAGAATATCTCTTGGCATTCATTTTTCTATGACCCTCTAAATCAAGCTCAGCTTTAGCTCAATGTTGACTGATAAAAGGCACGAAACTACGCAGCTGGAATACAATAATATTATTGTTGATGACATTGTGTCACGATAACTTAATATTTTACTATTAATAAATATGCATTCTCAGTGTGGTGTCACTGTTATTTATCATTATAAATAACAGTGATAATCATTATTATCTAAAATAATAAAAATATGTTAAATATGATTTCGAAGTAAATATACCTAATGGATACTTTGTATACAAAAATATATGTACAATGGCTAAAATATAAAATTCTAAATATGATATGAACCTCAATACACAAATGATAACAATAAATGCAAGTACTCAAGAAATCGCCTGTACTATTTATTATAAAAAAATAGTATGTTACAATTTACAATTAATTTTAATATCATTTTTATACCAAGTTAATAGTATGTATATCAAAACTGAGCCAGCGTTTTAATCAATTAAAGACATTTAGGCAATATAGGACTGTAGCTGTGTTATAATTATTATTTCAGTTGCATGTAAATTATCTACACAACAAGGGCCAGCGCCATCTGTGATCTTATTTGTGTACTTTTTCGGTTCAGTATCTTGGTACAAATGGGGCGTTATGTTATAAGCGTGGTACGAATAACTTCCAAAATCAGCCAAACTTTACATTTTGTTACAATAATTTCAAGATCAAATTAGCTTAGATAGTGACCTTGTATAAAAACTATTTAACTAAGTTATGGATGGAAAACACTGAAACTGTTGAGCTTTTTTATTGGAGCTAATTATATTACAAAAAAATATAATTTGATGTTTATTTAGACGTCATTGATTACATTCATTATTAAATTACTACTTATAACTTGAGAAGGCTGTCGCGACTTTTTTCACATATAAAGGGAACAGGGACATTGCACCAAACGTCATTAAGGACGGCGTCTCTGAAGACACTGCCACAGTACTCCCCCAAGTCTTCTGTACGAGCTCTGGTGGCATTGTCGGGCTGGTTTGCAGCCCACGACTGGTAACCAGCCACATCTAGAATCTCACCTGGAAAATAATTCAAATTTAGAAATATACCTAATGCTTTACTCGTGGATTCACAACAACTAAAGTATCTGGTGTTGGAACTGGAAGTACCTACCTAATATTTCTTGTTAGCGTTTAACCACGTCTCATCTGATTGATCTAGTTTTTTTTACATATACTATTTGATAATCAGACGAACCGGTTGTTTGCCTAATGGTAAGCATAAGGCCAGTCCATAACAATTGCTGTGCTACTCAGAACTTTGAAACACGCCCTGCGCTCGTTACTCTGAGACATTAGATAGAAGACTCATATGCCCCACCTCCACCTCCAAGGGGGTCCAAGTAGGGGGTACTTGGACCCCTTGGAGGGTCCACTGAGAAACGATTTCCCTGTTGAAACCCAAATTATCTAAACCTCTCTCCTCCTATCAATGTCGGACAAAACAACATTAACAACAATAACAATTACACAACTACGAATTTGCACTACTCAAAAGTCTCAAAACACGATTATCGATATCAGTCATAGCTTCAAAATTTTATACTTACCATGGATAGTCATATAGGTCCCGTGCTCGCCCCAATCATGGAACCCTATAGCCATTATCCCAGGATCTTTAGAACGAATGGTGGCATCCGGATACTTTGCGTAAATATCCCTGATGACAGTTGCTTCCAGCTCGCTGTTGATGATAGCCAAGTAGCCTCCCTCAGCTGCACAGGTCATGTATGCCTGCGTCCAGGGTAGACCCCTGTTGTGGAACTTGTAGCAGCTACCGGTTCTCGCGTCTAGAGTATAAGCTGTTAAAAGAAAAATTAGTGGTAGATTTAAAGTAAAATTGCTGGTCATTTTTATTTTTAGCCGATTTCAAAAAGGAGGAGGGTTTCAATTCGTCTGTTTTTTTTTTTGTGGTGTTGTTACTCAATTTCTGCACCAGTTGTCAACAATTTAACTGATTATTTTTGTCATGAGTAGAAGGTTGTATTATTCCAAAGGTGGTCCTTTAATTCTAGGAAAGAACCACCCCTGAAAGTGTAAAATTGGGGGATGAAATTAAATATTACGCGATATTTTCGTCAAAGTCAGCTCCCGTTTTTTTAAAACCAGTTTTTGAAGTTAAAATTTGATGAGGTCTGGGGAATCAGTTTGTTTAACTGTCATATGACTTGACAAGCAGACCATTGACCTAATGGTAAAGCTATATGCAAAGTTTAATGACCAGTCATTCAGGAGACGACGAAGACGCAAGACATCTCCGTCGTTTGTTCTAAGTATTATGATTATTTTCGTATCGAAAGTGTAACGAGCACAGACTATCTATAGCTAAATAACTGATTCATTCATTCACTAATAATTCAATGTTGTTTGCCTTCAATGTCATTGCGATACTTTTACTATTGTCAGCCCGAATGTCACTGTCATTACGAGTGACAGCTTTTTCACTTTTTGGTTGGCTATTCTGACGGACTCATTCTTGAACGAGGCGCCTTCGGATAACGACTAAGGTTGGTGATATTTTTATACTAGATTTTATATTTAAGTGATTCTGGGATGTATTATAACTATATTAATGAAATGCATCGTTTAATTTCATCGTTTACCCTCTGAGATGGACGCCTGTTACATCTCAGAAGTGGGATATGGACCAACAACCCATCAATTCTAACCGCCCACAAACGGCATAATTGAAATAATTATTATAATTGTTCGTACCCACAATAAAATAGGCATGAAATACTGTTTAATCTAATGAGGTATGTGTAACAAGCATCAGTTAATCGCAAACCTAACTGCCAAATCTCGGATGATTTTGGATTACTGTTGAATTTAGAAAAAAATATTTTTTTTTGTCTTGTATTATTTTGTTTATTGCATCAATTGGTGTGAAATATGCTTGTTAGTCTAAAGAATACAAAGAAAAAGAGTGGAATCTAATAGCTAAACATGATTCGTGACCACCATGTATGAGATGAAAATGGATTAGGTCAGGACAAAATTAATTTTCAGAATTTCGAAAACGCAACTATGTATCCATTTCAATGTTTTGAAATAAAACGTCAGTAGTTAATTTAGAAAATATTGTGATATAATTTAGTGGCCAGTTGCTTCATAATAATACGTAATAGATGTTTAATTATTGTAATGCGTCACAGTCATGTGTTTTTGATAAAATTGACGATAAATGTTTTGGAGTTCCAGAAAATGAGTGACAAAGACCTCGATACGGATCGTCGGCGAGTCGACAGTCGGTCCCGTGCATCGGACCAATTCCGGCGGCACAGCGAAGCGTCCCAAGCCCGAAATCGAGACCAGCGTGACAGCGTGCAGCGCAGCCGCAGTCGCAGTCGACGACGTGACACCGATCGGCGACCACGACGGAGTCGAAGCCACAGTACGGTGCAAAATCATCGCCGCAGTCGCCGTCGGAGCCGCGATACCAGCAGCGTGCGTACAGTTCGTGAGCAGGAGCGCAAAATTCTACATGAGAAAGATAAGTTACGGCGACTAGAAAAGAGGTTAGATAGGGACCGCGATAGGTTAGCTGAACGGGCACGGAGTAGGTCGTATAGGCGCATTGAAACGCCCGAACCTGGTCCTAGTAACGTTGTCCGGGGAAGAACACTTACTGATAATGCTGATGTCCAAAATCGTTATTCTGTGTCACCAAGAAAACGATCTAGAGATTGTCATAGTGATGAGAGTACCAATGATGTTAAGAAACCTAGGCTCATGACGGAATTTTTCGAAGAATTCTTAAGTGTGTTGAAGTCAAAAACAGGGGATCGTGAATCATTTGCTTCTATTAATAATGTAATCCCCGAATTTGATCCAATGTCAAAAGAACAGACCGTTAGCGTTTGGTTGGACAAGGTCGATGAATGTTCGGAAATCTATAATTGGAGCGACAAGCAAACGATTCACTATGCCCTACCTAAACTATCTGGACTTGCTAAGGCCTGGTATCAGGGCTTACCCTCTATTAAGCACACTTGGTTAGAGTGGAAGACTTTGTTGAGAGAATCGTTTCCGGCAACTGAAAACTACGCTGAGCTATTAACAGAGATGCTTAATAGACGGGTCCGCCCTGGTGAGTCTTTTGAAATATATTATTTTGCTAAAATAAATCTACTAAATAGATGTAAGATCCTTGGGAAGCAAGCGGTGGACTGTTTACTCTACGGAATCGATGATAGAGGGGTAAGAGTGGGTGCTCAAGCTGCTAAATTTGATAAACCTGAAGATGTTCTCGAGTTCTTTAAAACTATAAAATCGCATAATAGGTACCTGTCAGACTATAACAAAGACTTAAACCGAGATAGGCGGCCTGTAAATATATTACCATCAAATAACAATAGTTCATCAAAAGTATTGAGACCCGTTCAAAGCAACCTTAGAAATAATAATAACGCTAGAGAACCCATCACTTGTTTTAACTGTCAGGGCATTGGACATCCTAGCTTTAGGTGTCCTAAACCAGTCATTAAATGTACCACGTGTAATTTTATAGGACACGAGTCATCGCAATGTCCAAAAGGGAAAGACCCAATAAATATGTCCAAAGACAAAAATGTACTTGAGATATCGGTCGACGAAGATACCAACAGTAAGTACAAAATTAGGTTGAGCATTAATAAGGAAATCACGGTTTGTCTCGTAGATTTGGGAAGTGAAGCGACACTGATTCGTAAGAGTGAGGCTCAAAGGTTAGGGTTAATCTGGAAGGAAGTTAACGAGCCATACTTAAGAGGGTTAGGCAACATCCCATACTTACCTTTAGGGCAAGCTTTTGTCGACATAGATGTACAGGGTATCGTAGAAAAGGCGGTTGAGATATTCGTCGTGGACGATTATTTGATAAATTGCAACATCTTGCTTGGACACAGCTTTACGGAGAGACCGACTGTAAAGATTATTAAGACACCCAATGAACTGACATTTGAACGGGTAGAGTATGATCATAATCTAAAGTTACACCTCTTTGCAACCAGTAACTTCACAGTCAATGTTGGTGAAATGGCAGCTATTTCTGTAAAGTCCGATAGTAAGAGTGATGGTAACATTTATGTTAATGGATCCGTAAGGGGTAGCGTAGGACAGGAGTACTATCTCTTACCAGGAGAATATCAAATTCACGATTCCCATTGTAACTTGCTAGTTCAAAACGTCTGTGCTAGTCCAGTGCAGTTCAGAGAGAACGCTCTCATTACTCGAGCACAGTTCATGGGGTCAAGTAGAAACATCTTAAAAATATCGGACAAATCGATTCCACACCATCTAGCTATGCCAAAGTGCGGGAATCAATTATCTGATATTCAGAGACGTAAGCTTGAAGAACTATTGGATAACCATAAAGACTGCTTCTCCACAGGAATGCACGACTTAGGGTTTACTAACGAAACTGAAATGGAGATTCATCTTAAAGATACCACCCCAGTAGTATACAGACCATACCGGTTGCCATATTCTGAGCGCAAACTGGTTCAGGATATGGTATTAGATATGATGGACAATGGCATCGTGAGGGAGTCTAACTCCCAATACGCCAGTCCAATAGTTTTGGTTAAAAAGAAATCAGGGGAAAAGCGTCTTTGCGTGGATTACCGCGCCCTGAATAGTCGTACTAAGCGTGACCACTACCCTCTACCTAGGATAGATGACTTATTAGACCAACTCTCGGGTCAATATTTATTTACGTCCTTGGACTTAGCCTCGGGCTATCATCAAATAGCGATATCAGAGCAGTCCCGAGATAAAACCGCATTCGTCACGCCCGATGGGCAATATGAGTATAACCGTATGCCTTTCGGCCTGGCGAATGCACCATCCGTTTTCCAAAGGACAATTCACAAGGTATTAAATAAGTCTAAGGTCGGATATGTGGTTATTTATATGGATGATATCTTGATACCGTCCAAATCATTTGAAGAAGGTCTAGTACGTCTTGCAGAGGTACTTGGTCTCCTACGAGAGGCAGGTTTAACCCTGAAGATGGAAAAATGCAACTTCTTCCAGGAAAAGATCGATTTCCTTGGGTTTGAGATAGACAAAGATGGTATTAGACCTGGCATCCAAAAGACAGAAGCGGTTGCAAAATTTCCCGCTCCCCAGAACCAGCATGAAGTGAGAAGATTCCTCGGACTTGCTAGCTTCTTCAGGAGGTTTGTAAACAGATTGCGTTAATCGCAAGGCCCTTGACGAACCTCCTGAAAAAGGAAACACCCTGGCATTGGGGTGAGGAAGAAATGCAATCCTTCCAGACGATTAAGACACTTCTTACGGAAAGGCCAGTCCTCGCATTGTACGATCATAACGCTGAGACTCAACTGCACACTGACGCAAGTAAATTTGGTGTAGCCGGCATCCTATTGCAGAGGAATGGATCCGACTTCTGGAGACCAGTGGCGTATTTTAGTCGTCAAACTCTAGCTGATGAGATGAAGCTACACTCATTCGAACTTGAAACACTTGCAGTCATAAGTGCATTGAATAAGTTTCGCATATACCTTATCGGAATAAAATTCACCATCGTCACGGACTGTAATGCCTTACGCTCCACTTTCACAAAAAGAGATCTTATACCTCGTATATCGAGGTGGTGGATACAATTTTTGGAATTCGACTGTGATATTGAATACCGGCCGGGTGAGAGGATGTCACATGTAGATGCACTCAGCAGAGGACCCATATCAATAGAACCGGAAGAAATTCATACACTCGACATATTGTCAGTAAGTACAGATGATTGGATTTCTACAGTTCAGTCCTCTGATGAGGAAATCAAACGCCTAAAGAACGTATTAGAGGATCCGGAAACAGCTAAAGTAGCAAGCATCCATAAAGAATACACACTCAAGAATGGACGAGTATTTCGCGTCTTGAAAGATGGTGGCACAAGATGGGTCGTTCCAAGAGGCGTGCGTTGGCAACTTCTAAAGACTAACCACGACGACGTCGGTCACTTTGGATTTGATAAGACACTCGAGCGAATTAGGTCCCTGTTTTGGTTCCCAAAGATGCGCAAATTTATAAAAAAGTACGTAGCCGCATGTCTCGAGTGCGCTCACCATAAGTTACCGTCGGGAGCCAAAGAGGGGCTGCTCCACCCAATACCAAAGATCGACATCCCGTTTCATACGCTACACGCTGACCATCTTGGCCCATTCCCACGAAGTAAACGAGGGTGTACGTATATATTGGTGATCGTTGACGCCTTCACTAAATACGTTAGTCTAACGCCAGTACGAAGTACTAAAACTAAAGAGAGCATCAAAGCTTTCCAAACACTCTTTAGTTACTTCGGATCCCCTATACGACTAATAACAGACAGAGGGTCTAGTTTCACAAGCAAGAAATTTAAAGCATTTATGCAGTCTATTGGCACAAAACACATCCTCAACTCCGTTGCAACACCGCGAGCCAATGGGCAGGTTGAACGGTATAACCGAACAATTCTAGCCTCTCTTGGCTCCATGACTCATGGCAAGAACAAGAACACGTGGGAAGAGCTTCTACCTGATGTTCAATTAGGGCTAAATACAGCTGTCCACGATGTTACCAAGAAAACTCCTACCGAACTGTTATTCGGTAGAACAGTAGCTAACCCATCTCAAGGCGTATTAAATAACGTAGTAAATGACGTTGAAGATGTCAATAGGAAAACCATAGAAGACATTAGGTCTGAAGCGGTTGAACGGATCAAAAACAATCAAGAATCAAATAAGAAGCGACATGACCAACGTAGGAAGATAGGTACCATTCTTAAGGAGGGTGATCTAGTTAGAATAGCGAGGGCAATAGTCACGGGACCAGGTCAATCTAAGAAGCTGGAATCTAAATGTCAAGGGCCGTATAGAATTAAAAAGGTATTGCCTAATGATCGATTCCTTGTAGAGGATACACCGTTGACTAGGAAAGGAGCTAGATATGAGACAGTAGTCGCCATTGATAAAATATTTCCATGGATGAGTTTCAACGCCCCTGCTTGCTCTTCAAGTGAAGATAGTGATGAGTTAAATAGTAATGATTAGATTAATAGCGACTAAATTATGAATATACAATGATTAAGTAAATGAGTATTTTCAGATTAAGTGAAGTGATATCAGGCAGACAAGTGAGGATGTTTCGAATCGGGCAAGATTGGCATATGAACTTGCCGCCCATGAGTGGTTCGAAACATTGCAGTCATTGACGGTGTGTCTGTGAAGGAAGTAACTTTCACACCGCATGGCTATAGAATAGATTCAGTGAGGGTGCTGTCAAGTCGGGCATGATTGGCGTATGAACACGTCGCCCAGGAGTGGCTTGAAGCATCGCAGCCATTGACGGCGTGTTGGTGAAGGAAGTAGCTTTCACACGGCATGGCTATAGAATAGGTTAAGTGAGGATGTTTCGAGTCGGACAAGAGTGGCATATGAACTTGCCGTCCATGAGTGGTTCGAAGCATTGCAGTCATTGACGGTGTGTCTGTGAAGGAAGTAACTTTCACACCACTTGGCTATAGAATAATTTAGTTTTAGTGAGGAGGATGCTATCAAGTCGGGCAGGATTGGCGTATGAACTCGTCGCCCAGGAGTGGCTTGAAGCATTGCAGTCGTAGACGGTGTGACTGTGAAGGAAGTAACTTTCACATCGCGCGACTATAATTATATAGGGTTAGTGATTATTTAAATTGAAACTAATAATCATGATGACAGATAGTAGTGATTATGTATAAGTAGGTGAATAAATAATAAACTATAGTTATTATGTCATTAGCTGTTTATTGATTATATTGATAGTTATAATATTGTTGTTAAAGAGTATTTTTTTGAAGTTTAAGTAATTGATCTGAAAATGTAAAATTAAAAACACAGCTATAAAAGTGCATAATATATTATGAATATGATTAAGAACGAAGGGACTCGTTCCTGAAGGATGGCCGACTGTAACGAGCACAGACTATCTATAGCTAAATAACTGATTCATTCATTCACTAATAATTCAATGTTGTTTGCCTTCAATGTCATTGCGATACTTTTACTATTGTCAGCCCGAATGTCACTGTCATTACGAGTGACAGCTTTTTCACTTTTTGGTTGGCTATTCTGACGGACTCATTCTTGAACGAGGCGCCTTCGGATAACGACTAAGGTTGGTGATATTTTTATACTAGATTTTATATTTAAGTGATTCTGGGATGTATTATAACTATATTAATGAAATGCATCGTTTAATTTCATCGTTTACCCTCTGAGATGGACGCCTGTTACATCAGAGAGAAAAAACATGACCATTATCTCACTTGAAGTGACGATGTAACTAAAATATATGTACCGCAATTCAAGACTACGTGAAGTACGCCTAAAGTTTGTTTCTAAGGTGGGCGGAAAAACAATAATAACAACAACAATGGGCAACAACATTACGTTTGCGTTAGTATAATAAATATAAATGTTAAATATTTTTTTTATTTCTAACATTGATATGATTACACTTTGAATTTTACAGATCCCCACCAAAAAAAGTTGGTTAACCCTGTGGCTGGCGTAAGGGTCAATTTTCCCGCCTGCCCTAGAAACAGACTACAGTCATCTCGTATTTGAAACGCCATATTGACGATTCGATTGACAAAATACCACACCTACAAAATAGGTACTTATTCAATCTCATTCCAAAATTTCTTTTAAAAATATTTCCTACCTGTGTCAGTAGTTCCACACCCGGTAAAGGTCAAGTGAGTGTCCTTCTTGAAACAGACGTAAGGTAGGACGTCAGTACACTTTGAATCAGACATACTTCCTTTGTTGTCAGTCATCATAGTTATGCAACTCTCAGAATTATCGTAGTTGTCGGGCTCCCCTGGTGCCCAATTGATTGACAACCTGCCCAGAGGCACTCCTGAAAAATGAAATCTTTTTACTAAATGCTAATAAATTAGGAGCTTCAATAGTTGAATATATCTATTGCAACCTATGGTTTATTATTAACTAGCTGCTCGAGTGCTGCTGCCCCGCGGGTGGAACCGCGGGGCAGCAGCACTCGAGATTTTGGATTACATGGTTTTTATTTTTTTGCGCGGAACCCTAATTATTTTTCTAAAACTAAAGTAGCCTATATTACTCCTTGTAACATCAGCTATCTGCCAGTGAAAGTTCCGTCAAAATCGGTCCAGCCGTTTCGGAGATTACCCGGAACAAACAGACAGACAGACATACAAAAATTTAAAAAATGGTTGTTTTGTGTTAGGTACCGTATGTACTTTCGTATGCATTTAGTAAAAAGCTGTTATTTTGATATTACAAACAGACACTTCAATTTTGTTTATCTGTATGGATGTATGGATGTATGGATAACCTCACTAGACAATCAGTAAAGCAAAATAACTCATCAGTTAGATATTTATGTAGACTTGGTGAAAAAGCAGTGACAAAAAACATACTCGTACCAGGTGGTAGGACTAACTCTTTCGTGTGGGTACCACCGCTTTGCTCTTAGTCTGCCACCAAGCAGTAAGGTGTAACAATTGGGATGTTGACTGATTTTGGGAAAGTGTTTAAAACGATGCGTATGGGCCTAATATAACCCAAAATATTTAAATTCACTTTTTAAAACCACTAATATTTTAATTATCATGTATTTTAAATGCCGTTTTAAATTTTGCTCCAAAACGCCAGTGACGTCACTTGTTCAATACCACAGAGTACTTTTCTATAACACTGTAAAGTGACAAGCAAAGAGAATATAACCACTACTACCTAGTCTGTGCTACGTTTAGTGACAAGTTGATTCGATGTTTTCTACATGTATTGTTATGTATTAAAATATGAGTTCTAAGTTTTTCAAGCGTTGTGCGGTGCCTCAGTGTTTAAGCAGTACAGTTCAAACACCATAAAAGTTGTTTATCTATGATTACTGATGATGATAATGATTTTTGGTATAATAAGTACTTACACGGAGGTCTTCACATTTCTAAATTCAGCAGAGCAGAAATTATCGTTTGTCGAGAAGAAATTGGCCACCGTAAAACAATCAACTCTCGGCAAATTGGAATTATTTGCCTTTATGAAGCCACTTTCCATCATGGGAGAAATATTAATATTCAAGAGGCGGAATTAATTTTCGAAAAAATGGCGCGGAATTCACTGCACAGACAAGTAATCACAGAAATCACTCTAAAATGCTAAGCACAACGAGCAATATACTCATTGGAGTTTTGGCGGGAATGCGAAAATGTGCTGTTGTTGATTTTGTATTATTTACTAATACGCAAATCACGTGGAGCCAAAAACAAAAAAAATATCTATACTCCTTCCGTTGAACAAGTGACGTCACGCGCGTTTTATGTCACGTGACTTCGGAGCGATGTGATTACATTTTGATTATTGAATTAAAATTAAATTCCTTAAAAATAAACAAAAATATTGTGTTTTATAGGATTTCTGTCACAAAAACTACCGTTTCGCGGCAAAATTACATTTTTATTTGAATACAGTCAACATCCCAATTACCGTGTTCCGGTTTGATGAGCCGTCAGTGAATGTTTCTAAGTTCTGAATATAACTGCAATAGTTATGGGTCAGCGTCATGCTTACCATCAGGCAAACCATCCACTCGTCTCATCTATACCATACTAATATTCATCATCATCAGCCGGAAGACGTCCACTGCTGAACATAGGCCTCCCCCATAGAACGCCACTTGGATCGGCTACTGGCCTCTTGCATCCAACGGTTCCCCGCGGTTTTCACAAGATCATCGGTCCACCTCCTAATATTATAAAGCAGTACAGTTTGTAAGTTTCTTTGTTTGTTATCGCTGATCTCTGGAACCACTGGTCCAATTCTAAAAATTCTTTGACTAATAGGAAGCTACATTATCCCTGATTGCCATAGGCTACATTTAATCCTGATTCCACGAGTGCGAAGCCGCGGACAGACGCTAATAGAAAATAAATGATTGTAGGTATATTAGTCAGTCATATATCACTTGGCCCGATTTCAGCAGTAAACATTCTATACGGGTGAGCCTGGTATAAAAATTGTGGTCAGCAGAATTAGATTACAGATTATAAGTGCCCTTTGTTATACCTTCCATTTTTTATGTATAATAGTAGCCAAAAATATCTCAATTTTTTTCTGTACCTTCTACAGACGAATAGTCCCCTTTGGAGAAGCTGGCGTGGACTCCAGTGAATATAGAAGTAGGAACTGAGCCTTTAAACTTAGATACAAATGAAATTACTGCGGTTTTCAGTTGCTTGGTCAGGGGTGATGCGAGAACTGCACCTGAAAAACGTGAATACATATATAAAAAAACTGGTGTTCACGTAATATAATATACTGACTGAGTTTTATATATTACTAAATTTAACTTAAAAAGTGATGTACCTACATGAGTTAAATACTAGAAGTAAACATAAAATTGTTGTACCCGGGTTCAGATTAAGTAAAACTAACAAATCGTTCCTGGCAAATGGTGTCAGATTCTACAGCAAAATTCCTAAAGTATTAACTGAATTACCACAAGGAAAGTTTAAACGTATAGTCAAGAATGTATTAATTAAAAAAGCGTATTATAAAATTAAGGATTATGTAGATGACAAGGATGCATGGAGGCAAACAGCTCAGGAGCCTCCTGGCGACTACTAAACTTTAAATTGTTAGTTGTTAGCATTAGAATCATTGTAAAAAACTATTTTTTTTTTAAAGAATGCCGTGACGTGTTTCTTGCCCTTCTTCTTGCTCGGCCTATACCAATTTGGAAGGTTCGTTGACTTTGAGCACGGATTGGGTCTGTTGGTGTCTTTGTCATTTATTATGTTCTGATAAAGACAGCATTAGTTTTAGTCTGTGATTCGGGTAGATGAATGTTGCAGAGGCCCGCTGTTAGAGTCATTTTAACTTTCATTAGTGCTCCTTTGGGGCCTATTTGAATAAACACTTTTGAATTTGAATTAATTGTGATGATATCTCGAAAGGGAGTCAATCTACTCCTGGAGGTCAACAACATTTGTTTTACGAGTTTTTGAAATTCGTAATATTTCATTGAAGAACTGGCATTTAAAGTTTATGGCAAAATTCTATTACAGTTTTTCTGAGTAGCCCTAGATCAGCTGATTCACGTGCACTATGTTTAACTTTGTTAAATGATGATGTTAATTAGAAGAGAATTAATAGAACCAATTCAAAAATGTCGTGCACTTCACCTTTGAAGTGATTTTGTTTTTGTATGGGTATTTCTTCGGAATCGGGTATGTCCAAGGAAGTTCTCACAACTTGTGGACAACCATGGTCCCAATCACCCCCTTCCGGATTAACATACCAATTCAAACTCATCCTGTATAATTCCTATCTTCACTTATATTAAGTATATGGAAAAGAAGAAGCAACTGATCGAAGCGAGTTTTGTATAGACAATTAGACATTGTTTATGGGCCAGGGATTGATATCCAGAACTATGTATCATTTTTTTATTACTCTGGAAAAATGCATGGTTTAAGTTGAAACCTTACCGTGCTACCAGAAAAACCCCTTTAAGACGCCTGTTTAGCTAGACAGTGTCTAAAGATAAACATCTTAAATAATTAGAAATGTCACAACCGAATGGAGTTAGACAACGGTTAAACACAACTTAAATCAAGATTTGTGGTTACTCTTATTTAAACGCGCGACTAAGGCATGTTTAGGAGTTAAACTCTGTTTAACAGTTGTTTAAATTGTGTTTAATTTTTTGTGGTAAGACCGTCAATGTTTTATATTTTTAAGTACTTAAATAAAAGTAAAGTGAGCAATTTAGACACAAGGACTACGCGACTAGGTCTGGTCATATCGCCGAAGAAACGTCAACAAAGATACTGTGAGTTTGTTGGCACAAACTATGCAACTGTGTACTGTTGGTTCTATCGTTGTTTCAATCAAAAATCGCAAACTCAGGCAAATCCTGCTGCTGCACTTACCTTCAGCGTGACACCTCATTCTCGCCTCCCTCCAAGTCCCAGGAATCAAGTGGAATTTTAGCCAGCCATCAGCCTGGGTGCTGAACTCGTAGTCATATCTGTACTCCTTTCCTGGATAGTTAAGTATTGAGTTTTAATTTTCCTTTTTTATTGCGCTAGTGATAATAATGATAAGTCGTCGGTAAGTGGCGGCATTAATACCCCTCCCCCTCCGACTCTCATGGGCTAAATAAGACCCTAGGATGGCAAGCTTCTGGTTTGCAGAACTTGCCGCGTGGACACCGCCAGAGCTCAGAATTAAACTCCAAAAGTCCAATCTACTAAACAAACATCAATGTTTAGAGGCCTGTTAAACTAGACATTGTATAAAAGTTAAACACAGCAACACAACTTTCACTAGTAAGATGTTTAAATATATTACAACACGAGTTAGACGACGGGTAGACACTTCTTAATTTTTTTTTTTTTTTTAATCTAAGTTTGTTAATGTCTATACGATAAACGTCTAAAAATTGAATTAGACAACGGTTAGACGCTTCTCAAATCAAGGATTGTGGTTGCTAATATTTAATCCACGACTAAGGCATGTTCATGACGCAGATTTCTTCGTATCTATTTAACACAAATGCTTAGGTTGAGTTTAATTGCGCCTCGGTCATAAAAGTTAAAACTAAATGCGATAGGAGCAGGAATTGAACCTGTAACATTATTATATATAGCGAAAGGGCGCGCCGAGTTTTGGCGGGAATGCGAAAATGTGCTGTTGTTGATTTTGTGTTATTTACTAAAACCTGTGTTTTATCGAGTGTTAATGTGTAATAATGGTGGATTATTAACCATTAAGTGTTCGTAAACGTGCATGAGTGGAAGGCAAATAGTACAAAGACGAAAAACGTGTATTTTCGTATTCTATCCAAAACTCCATAGAAGCTTCAGTAAAGTATCCACCGCTTTACTGAAGCATCACTTCGACCGCACCTAGACTACCTAAACTTTAACGTGACTTTGACGACTTTCATGCACCAAAACTAGAGATCTATTATATATTATTATTTATAAAACTTGACACTGGCTAAATACGCTAACCGCGTGGAGCAAAAATAAAACAAAAAAAAAAGGGCGCGCCAAAGCAGTTAAGTTCATTGACCTATCAAGTACATTACGAAGGAATATTTTATTTTCTTTTTTCTTAATAATATGCCAGTAGGGAACCTCTTACCACAACATGAAATAAACTCAGAATAAATTAGTCTAATACATGTACAATTGTACATACGGGTGAAGTAGACAACATCCTATCCGAAAAAAACCCGTCTTACAGTTTTAAAACTCTTTTTCCTGTTTCCAAAGTCAAGTTCAAGCAACCTTGTCATCATATCTAGAAATCTTTTCCCCACGGCAAGGGGAACCCCAATTACTAGTCATAATATAAATAAAAACTATAAGTTTCACCAATCCGGGAAAATAGTCTTTGTCCTTCACCTTTGAACGCCAAAAGATTATATATAAACAAAGCTATAAAAGCCTTACCTTGGCACAATAGGGACCAAATCCCTATTAAAAGTAAACTTGTTTTCATTTTTTAAAACTTATAACTTATTGGTACTAAAACTATCTAGTCCCGAACACAACCAAGCTACAACTAAATAAATTTATTTATAAATAACATCAATTCTACCTTTATGCCTACGGCAAATATCATTGTGTTACTTTAAGTAGTGATGCGCGTCTTGATCTCGGTTTATTTTAATCGATTCAAAACTTTTTCACTCAATTTTTTGCGGATTTTCGGACGTATTCACAATCGAACTAGCAACATTATTCGATGGAACGAAAATAAAATTCGCTTTAAATATTTTACTTTTTACGTCGCAACATATTGGTTCGGTTGATCCCCATAATCGATTTGGAATTACGATCATCTATAGGCCATTACTAAAACCGGTAAAAGATGATTCAAGAACCTGTAGTGACCGGGACCTTCCTGCAAGTATCTCTATAGCTGTGCTTACTGCACCTTAATTACTTACCGATGCACCGAGAATGTCTAGATGAATGCACTCGGCACGTTTAGTGATGATATATTTTTAAAACGATGATTCGTTAGTGGTTTCTTGCGATAACAGTTGAAGCTTGAGTTTCCGGTAATAGAAAAGATCGTCCCTTGCAACATGGTGGGACTCGCCTGGTTTGCTATTTCAATTGTATATTCTCATGACCACTAACCTTCCCATCAATGGGGTTGTTGGGAATTAATTTCTGAAAAGCATAACGTTTTCTGTAAGCATAACGCTGGCCCATAATAATCGCAGTGTCATTCAGTACTTTTTAAAAAACCCTGACTCTGAGACACTCGTAAGCCCAATAATTTCACTGACTGCTGTACTCATCAAACATGAACACAGTAATGCTTGCAAATTACTGCTTCGCGGTAGACTTCACGGGCAAAGTGGTGATACCAACCCAGATGGACTTGCAGAAAAGATAGTCCTACCATATAGTTAAAATTTTACTAGGTATAGGATATAGTTAAATTATTACTAGGATTCCATAAAAACAGAATGGAACTAACAAACCACATCAAATATGTCAAAAAATTGATGAAGAAAAAGTTAACACACAAATGTAGTTTACAAATTTATTACTTATGTCAATTGCTTATTTTGAAATGTTTGGTCTTTTGAATAGAATACTTTACAGAATGCACAGAGACTGACAGGTGTAACCTTCGTACCCATAAATGAAAATCCCACGAAACTCGACTCAGTGCTACTCGGGTATATCAAATCGATCAATTAGGAGTCTGATATAAATAATTGAAGCCACACCCATACACACGAGTAGTACTGAGTCGACTTTCACTGGAGTTTCATTTATATAATTTTATTCCTTTATTTACGAATTATATTTATATTACTTCTGCATGTTTTCACCGCGTTCCTATAACAGGAACCGTGCATTTTTTTCGGGATAAAAAATAGCCTATGTCTCTCCGGTCCATAAACTATATCTATCCCAAAAATCACGTCGACCCTTTGCCCCGTTACTGCGTGAAAGAAGGACAAACCGACAAACACACTTTCGCATTTATAATATTAGGTAGGATCTAGGTTTTTTATAATATTAGTAATCACTTTAGGAAAATAAGTAAACAATGTTTTCTCAAATCTTTTTCCTGTTTGTTGCTTGGTTTATTTATAATTCGTACATCATTGTTATTCTTACTGGCGTAAAGATAAAAAGGAATAGGTAAAAGGATGACAATAAACATGCATGCGCTTATCAACAATAGGTATTTTGTAGTGTGGACTGCGGTTTCTCATTAGGTACCTACTATACATAATAATGAGACTTCCTCTATAACGGTGAAGGAAAACATCGTGAGGAACCCCACGTGTTCATGAACCACAAAATTTGAGTACATGTGACATCCACCACGCACTGGGCTCGCGTGGTGGATTATAGGGGCACCTTAGACGCTCAAGCAAACGTACTTTTGGCTATGTATGTATGAATATAAATAAATTAAAAAAAAATAAAAAATAAAGATTTCGAGTATCACGAAATCCGCGCTTGACGCAAAAGCGTTGTTATTCTGTCAAACAAACGTACGTTTGCTTCAGCGTCTAGGGTGGGAACCCTAGGCCTAAGGCCCGTACCTCTCTCTCTCTCTCTCTCTCTCTCTCTCTGAGAGAAGGCCGGTATCTCAGCAGTGGGAGCGTAGGAGGCTGATATTGTATAATGTATACATAATCCTACTAATATTATAAATGCGAAAGTGTGTTTGTTGGTTTGTCCTTCTTTCACGCAGTAACAGAGCAACGGATTAACGTGATTTTTGGCATAGATATAGTTTATGAACCGGAAAGCAACTTATGCTACTTTTTATCCCGGAAAAATGCACGGTTCCTGTGGGATCACTTTGCTCGTGAAGTCTGCCGCCAAGCAGTAATGTGCAAGCATTACTGTGTTCCGGTTTGATGAGCAAAGTAGCTAGTGAAATTACTGGGCTTTTGATACTTAATACCTAATGTCTCAGGGTAACGAGCGCACTGCAGTGCCGCGCAGGCCTTTGTGTTTCAAAGTTCTGAGTGGCACTGCAATTTTCATGGGCCGGCGTTATGCTTACCATCAGGCAAACGACCAGATCGTCTCGTAACCAATACCATAAAAAAAAAAATTTGCATGCCAACTGTGGTTATGTTTGGACCCATAAGTAAAACCACATCAAAGCAAGTTAAACAATTTAATTATATTTCATTTCAACTTTAGAGGAGGCTGCTCGGAGTCTTTTCGCATACGAAGGGGAGAGGCCGGTTGCAATAGACGTCGTTCAAAAGAAGGTTCCTGAAGACGCTTCCACAGAACTCCCCCAAGTCTCCAGTCCGTTTTCTCGTGGAGTTGTCGGGCTGATTTCCTGACCACCTATCAAAACCAGCTTCATCGAGAGTTTCACCTGAAAATAATACAAGGTATTTTCTATTGGATAACGAGACGAGCTGGACGTTTGCCTGATGGTAAGCACAACGTCAAGCCATAACAATTGCAGTCCCACTCAAAACTTTGAAACACAAAGGCTTGCCTTGCGTTCTTTACCCTGAGACATTAGGTATTAATCTCATAAGCTCAGTAATTTCACTGGCTACTCTGCTCTTCAAACCGGAACACAGTTATAATGCTTGCACATTATATATGCTTGCAATTATAATATACTAACTCATGCCCGCGGATCCGCCTGCGCGTTATATGTCTTTATACCTTATGTTATTATTGAACCTAAACTTGCACCTATGCTTGCACATTACTTCTTGGTGGCAGACTACACGAGAAAAGCGGTGGTACTGTCGCAGAAGAGTTAGTAAAGCCCAAGGAAATTTCCAGGGTAGGGGTAGATTTCTCCTCAGTCAATTTCAAAACCTGCTGTGATTAGTGACCGCCTGCCAAGCTTCGTGCCATACCAAATCCCGCATTATGGGGGAGTTTTTTTTTAACGCTTGCACTCACACCCCCGCACTAGGATTCCCTGTGTTGCAGGTGGCATGGACACACACAGATACACATCACAAACATCCAAGACCCGAGAGCCAATTTCATGCTTACACAAAATCTGCCCCGGCCGGGAATCTAACCCGGACCCCTCGCTTTGCAGGCAGGGTTACTACCAACTTAGCTACGGAGCCGTTTTATGAGCAGCAGTGGACCTCTCCCGGGAGATCATGGATATATAGATAAATAACCAATATTTTTGTGAGGGGGAAATCGTCTGAACCTTCCCAAGCTGGCAATGAGAGCTTATTAATAAGTAGTAGATTTTTAGTTCCAGTAGCTCACCTGGGTGCTCCCTATGAGCCTCCAGGGACCTCCAAAAGAACGCTTATATAATACATGTACATGACATTGACATAATACTTAAACCTAATGTCTCTGGGGAACAAGCGCAATGCAGTGCCGCGCAAGTCTTTGTGTTTGAAAGGTGGCACTGCAATAGTCACGGGCTCATGCTATGCTTAACATCAGGCAAATCGTCTCGTTATCCAATAGTAGAAAAAATAACTGTTATTCGTTTTGTGCATTACATAAATGAGTAAGTAACCATATCCCTATGAGGAACTTACCATGAATCGTCATGAAAGAAGTGCGTTCGCCCCAATCGTGGAACCCAACCAGCATGGCGTAATTATCCGGATGTTTATCATACAGATCTTTTATGGCTTTCGCTTCCAAGAGGCTGTTGATAATGAGCAGGTGGCCCCCTTCGGCTGCGCAGGTCATGTACGCCTGTTGCCATACGAGACCCAAGGCTTTGCCCCTGCTGTGGAACTTGTAGCAGCTTCCAGTTCTTGGCTCTAGAGTGTACCCTGTACAATTATAAATGAGGTTTTAGTGATAGAGTCACTGGTGTCTATTCTATCATATCATACCTAAACTAATTTTAGTTTCGCTCTCTCTCTTTCCAATGCATAACATGAGAAAGAGATAGAATATATTTTAGACCTGTCAAATTAATCCACTTGCTTGTGTCTAGTATAAATTTAATGGCAATGAATTCAGTGGCATCTAATTTATCAAGATCGAAAGATATTTGACAGCTCTAAAACAAAATTTAGATCTGTCAGACATTTTCCGTCTCTTTCTCATGTTATGCATTGGAAAGAGAGAGAGCGAAACTAAAATTAGTTTAGTTATGTAAAGAATTGACACCATTGACTTTAGTTGGGTGCTGAGTCGGGAGGCTGGATCTACTACTGAAATCAGAACATTATATGGTTCATGTTCCTTCGTGTTATATTTATTTTAGTGTAATGTTATGTTGTATGTTCGTAATAAATGTTTTTTTCTTGTTCGATCTCTCTGATTTTTGAGGCAAAGAACTAAATATTTTTTAATGGTTTTATCATGTATATTTTCCATTATATTACTGAGTGCTTCACAGCCCTCGGTTTTGTTGATAGATCTATGAAATCTATGAGCTGATGTAGCCTGTAAAGGGTTGTGAGGTAGATATCCACGATGGGACAAAATATTTGTGCGTTTTATAATAGCGTAAATATATATATATATATATATATATATATAGGCTGGGTATTGTAAGACATGATCTTCCTAGTTTCTGATACTGTAGCTAACCCCTTAATTAGGGAATCCCTAATTTGGATTCCTTTTATCAATGGTGTCATAGGCAAAGGTCTCAAGGGCAACTGGTGATACAAAATGGGTGCAGTAGGTCCATTGCAAGGATTTTCCACAAGAGTTGGCAAGCTTTCTAAAAACAAGCTTTTTTATAAAATTCGGTAAATTTGTCGAATCGATAAAATCGATAAATTTATCGAATGTTGCGAGTACCGAAGTCTGATCGTAAAGTATTGTAGTAGATCTATATTCTCTTTGGATTCGACCGAGCTATTCGATAACTTTTGTCGATTGTATCGAGGCTCGATAAATTATAGAAAATGTCTATAAAACTCAATTTATCGATTAGATCTGTCAATTTTATCGAATTATATCGATCGTAAAGATCCGTACTTGCGCTGCAGAAGGGCTAAGATGCGCGTCGCGACAAAATTTTGCTGGCGCTTATGTCGTGCACTTGTCTCATACTCGCACGAGAGACAGTGAAACCAAACAGTGAACAAAATTTTGTCGTGGCACGCATCTTAGCCGTTGCATCACAATGTTTCCGTACACCAAAAGATCATGGCGTGTACCTGCATCAACAGTCCCACATTCAGTCAAGGACGAATCTGTGTCTTTCTTGTAACAGACGTATGTGAGTACGTCCCCGCAGCGTACGTCAGACATGCTGCCTTTTTTGTCAACGAGCATCGCGAGGCAGCTCTCAGCGTTGTCGTAGTTGTCAGGCTCGCCAGGCGCCCACTCGATGGACAACCGAAGCAGAGGCACTCCTGTACAAAAACAATTACGCTTGTGGGTTCCATCAAGATCGACCAGTAGAGGAATAGTTAGGGGCGTAACTTTACTAGGGTTTTTTTATGCTAGTTGGAGCTGGTCGTTTGCGTGATGGTAAGTATAACGCCGGCCTATAACAATTTCAGTGCCACTGAGAACTTTGAAACACAAAGGCCTGCGCGGCACTGCAGTGCACTCGATACCCTGAGACATTAGGTATTAAGTCTCATAAGCCCAGTTATTTCACTGGCTGCTCTACTCATCAAACCGGAACACAGTGATGCTTGCACATTACTGCTTGGCGGTAGACTTCACGAGCAAACCGGTGGTAACTACCCAGACGGACACTCGCAGAAGAGTTAGTCCTACCACTAACAAAAGGTGGTAGGACTAACTTTTCTGCGAGTGTCCCTCTGGGTGCGTACCACCGCTTAGCTCGCGTAATCTGCTGACAAGTAATAATGTGCGTGCGTTGCTGTATTCCGGTTTGATGAGCAAAGTAAAGGTACTGGGCTTATGAGACTTAATATCTAATGAGTTAGTGTAACGAACGCAATGCAGTTCCGCGCAGGCCTTTTTTTTTAAGTATTGAGTGGTATTGCAACTGTTATGGGCTGGCGTTATGCTAACCATCAGGCAAACGACCAGCTCGTCTCGTTATCCAATCGTATAAAAAACGCTCCTTAGCGGTACGCAAAATGAACGTAAAGCAACACGCTGCTTGAGAAAGGCAGTAATCCTACTAATATTATAAATGCGAAAGTGTGTTTGTTGGTTTGTCCTTCTTTCACGCAATAGCGGAGCAACGGATCGACGTGATTTTTGGGATAGACATAGTTTATGGACCGGAGAGTAACATTATAACATAGGCTACTTTTTATCCCGAAAAAAAGCACGGTTCCTGTGGGAACGTGGGTGAATACCGCGGGCAGAAGCTAGTACTTTATACAGACAAGTATATAAAGTAAATACTACACTACACATGATATAAATTATGTAACATTTGACTAGGAGATACCTTCAACGGACGTGTAGTCTCCCTTCGAGAAACTTGCATGGACCCCAGTGAATATAGTCGTAGACAGCGAGCTCTTCTTTGATACGAACGATAAGATTGCTGTCTTCAGAGGGTTGGACAGGGGTGAAGCCAACACTGCACCTGTGGGAAATTAGAAAAATGTAAAAAACATACACACCCCGACAAAAAGTGCTCATTATCTTATTTTCAAACGGCTGGATAGATTTTCTTGAAGGTTTTAACAAATATATTCGATAAAAAAAATGACAAAGTTACCTCTAAAAATAAGTTTGAAATGAAATATCTCTGTTATTTATTCTTTTATATCGAAAAAATTAACAAGACTAAACGTATACAATGACAAAAAAATTTATTGTAATACATTTTCGAGTATGCTAGTAGGTAATTTTGAAGTAATCACGCTTTTTTTGATTTTTGCCCAATTCTAACGCACGTGCGGTCTTTTTTCTCTTTTACATCAATGAAAACCGACAGTATGTGTAAAGAGGACAGGATGATGAGGACAATTGAAGCGATGATGGCTCAGTGGTAGTGACGTTGGCTGCCGATCTGTAGGTCGATGGGTAGAATCCTTCAATAAGCTTGAGTTATCTGTGACCACTATGTCGCCTGATCTTAAGTGATGTTGTTGAAAGATAGTACTTTTTAAACTTTCGCGAATTGGATTCATTGTATTAAGACAAAAACGATTAAGTCAATTATATTTTGATTTTATTTGTGCGCGAAAAGACCCGTTTTTGTCTTAATTGTTGAAAGATGATTGAGATATCGTAAACCTAAATTGGAACTGGCTCTCAAGTGCAGCGGAACACGTAGATAGGTTTAGTAACAGATTTTCAACTTGAGGGTGGTAACTAGCCAGGCGAGCGCTGTCCTACCACCAAATACCGCTGCATGAAGACCTTCACCGGAATCACAATCTGATTGTAGGATTGGTATCACTGACAGCTGACGTTGACACCAGTGATTCATCTCTGATGATGATGATGATGATAGGTACTCACCTTCGGCGTGACATCTCAGCCGCGCTTCATTCCATGTTGCTGGAACCTCATGATACTTCAGCCATCCATTCGCCAGCCTGCTGAACTCATAGTCGAATCTAAATACTTGTCCTAAACATTATATAATATTTAATGTAGTCTAGACATATTTGGAAATTGATTTATAAAAATAGAATAACAACAAAAATAATTTAAAAAAAACCTCTCTGTTTGTAAACGGCTATTAGAAATTATAAGTCCTTCAACTTGATTCGCTGTCGTAAGTGGAACGGACTTTTATAAACATTTAACTTTCATGAGCGCTCACTTTTAATGGTAAAAAAAATTGAATTTACTCAAAAATAAGAGAATTGGTCAAAAAAATTGTAGATTTTAAGTTTTCTATGAAAACAGAAACTTACTATTAATAGTTATTTGAAAACTATTCTATCTTGCTCGTTTGAAGTGACTTGTGCATGATAAACTTAGAATAGTGCTTTTTAAGTACACCTTGGCGTCAGATCTTCAACATGAAGGTGGTAACTGACAGGTGACCACTACAAAATACCTTGAGACTATTTTGATTGAATAACTAAAGAATATCAACATTTTTTTAATGCTATTTGGTAACGAGACGAGCTGGTCGTTTGCCTGATGATAAGCATAACGCCGGCCCATAAAAATTGCAGGGCCACTCAGAACTTTGAAACACAAAGGCCTGCGCGGCACTGCAGTGCGCACGTTACCCTGGGACATTCGGTATTAAGTCTCATAAGCCCAGTAATTTCACTGGCTACTCTGCTCATCAAACCGGAACACAGTAATGCTTGCAGATTACTGCTTGGTGGCAGACTTCACTCACAAAGCGGTGGTACTAACCCAGACGGACACTCGCAAAAGAGTTAGTCCTACCACTAACGTATTCATGTAAATGTAGGAATATTTCTTACCATGAGAGAACACCGAAAAACTTCCTAAAACTAGCAATATTCTATACATTTTAAAAACACCTATTCAAGCACACTAACCACAGATTGTCTCACTCTCATTTAATACTATAAATATAACTTAACATCAAGTCACTGGTAGGTCATCAAACTACATCTATCGTATAGGTAAATACTCATACCTACTTCTTCGTTATGTTTATGTTTTTAACTAGAGATGGCATACGAATACGAAGCAAACGATAATAATCGATACAAAGATGTTTCATATCTTATATGCCTGTTAAAATTGTTAAAACCAGACTCTAAACTAAAACAAATGTATCCAAAAATAACTACTTACAATTTATTAAATCTCATAAAATTTTACATGATTAATGTCTGCAAATCTTTAAGCGACTTAAAATCGATTTTAGTAATACTTACTGATGGCAACCCACAAAAATGTGCCTACCTATAGTCGGACCGGTGAGAACGTCCTACGAACCGGTATTGCTTAAGTATATTTGAATAAGGAAAAATATGTTCAAAAACTCGAATATACCAGCTTGAGAGTTGTTTTTAAGTACCTACAAGTAACGAGGAAGACAGTAAAGTAAGGAGACGAGACGACTAGGTAATTTGCTTGGTGGTGCTTTACCGTAACCATCGCAGTACCAACCAGAACTTTAAAAAACCAAGCAGTAACAAGCTTACTGTGTTCCGGTTTGATGAGCAGAGTGTCCAGTGAAATTACTGGGCTTATGAGACTTAATACCTAATGCCTCGGGGTAGAGAGCGCACTGCAGTGCCGTGCAGGCCTTGTTGTTTCAAAGTTCCGAGCGGCACTGCAATTGTTATGGGCCAGCGTTATGCTTACCATCAGGCAAACGACCAGCTCGTTAACAAATAGTATAAAAAAGTCTAAAGTAAAAACAAATGAAAAAAGACGGAAGGATGGCTTCCGGTTATGGAGCTTGATATTATAATTCTGACGCCCCTGAATCTAGCCTTAGGCTCTTCTTAACCAGTTTGTGTCGCCTTCAGCAGGCCATTGCTCCGAGCGCAACGTCCCGTGCGCCATTCAACACCAAAATATTGAGACCGCTGGCGCTCTTTTTATTCGTTTTTACAAATCTTGTAACCCCAACATAACTGCAGTCAGTTATTTGTAGGTTTTTTAACAGTTTGACGAGACATCTGCTTACTTTTAATCTTATAGCAAAAAAATACTTGCAGCGGCAGAGTTCGGAGAGCGGAGAGCCCGCATAGATTCGAAAATTGATAAAACAAAACACATACCTACTGTCATTATTACTATGTAACGAATCATCTAGTTTTTTGAGAGATTTAGGTTTTAGGTTTTTAGGATTTAGGTTTAGGATTCCACATATAAAATAAGTTGAAAATCATAGGTCTTACTACAAAAAAATTAAACACACGTTAAACCTGTGTTAATCACTGTTTAACGCCTAAACATGCCTTAGTCGCGCGATTAAATATGTGCAACCACAAATCCTGATTTAAGTAGTATCTAACTACTGTCTAACGCAATTCTGTTGTGACATTTCTAATCATTTTTGACGTTTATCTTTAGACACTGTCTAGCTAAACAGGCGACCAAAAATGTTTTTATTTGTGGTAACACTATATAGGTCTTACTACAAAGAAATTAAACTTTTATTAGTTGTCTCGTAACCACAAATCTTGATTTAAGTAGTGTCTAATCGTTGTCTAACTCACTACTGTTGTGACATAGCGGTGTCAATTCTATCATTACATACCTAAACTAATTTTAGTTTCGCTCTCTCTTTTTCCAATGCATAACATGAGAAAGAGACGGAAGATGTCTGACATATCTAAATTTTGTTTTAGAGCTGTAAAATATCTTTCGATCTTGATAAATTAGATGCCACTGAATTCATTGCCATTAAATTTACACTAGAGACAAGCAAGTGGATTAATTTGACAGGTCTAAAATATATTCCATCTCTTTCTCATGTTATGTATTAGAAAGAGAGAGAATGAAACTAAAATTAGTTTAGGTATGAAATGATAGAATTGACACCATCTAATCATACTTTTAGACGTTTATCTTTTAGAGACTGTCTAGACATTGATTAAGAAGTGACTAACCATTGTCTAAATGACTTCTGTTGTGAAATTTCTAATCACTTTACTTGTGAAAGTTGTAATAAGGGTTTATCTTTTAGACAGGGGGTAAAAACACACATATTTCCGAATTGTTTAATAAAAAGTTCTAATAAACAATAGATACCTACCTATACTTTAGGATTAGGCTGCTCATCATCTTTGGCCATATATCTTCACTGAAAATCAGGCGAGTTACTGACCAAATGCCAAGTTGTCTTACCAAGAGATAAAAAAACCATATACAGAGGAATCACAAATTGAGGAGGCTGTCTGTCCTCTTTTCGCAAATAAAGGGGATAGGTATATTGCACCATACGTCATTCAAGAAACCATCCCTGAAAACACTCCCGCAGGATTCGCCCTTGTCTCCGGCCCGGGGGCTGGTTGAATTGTCAGGCTGGTTCTTTGCCCACACTCGGAATCCAGCCTGGTCGAAGGTTTCACCTGAAGGAAAAATTTTGTATCTACAATTAGACGTTGGCTCAGCAGCAGGATATACAGGTTCTCTTTTCTTTTGATATAATATTTATTTATTTATTTATTTGTTTAATAAGAAACAAATAAATAAATAACTGCTTTCTTGTCGTAATTTTTTTTTTAATTTCATTTCTTGATTCTTGTCGTAACCTATTGTAGTATTACCATCTTGCAAAAAAAACGAAAAAGAATTCTGTAACAAATGTTTTTGGAGTTGTTTTCCCGGTGCTATTGAAGATCCATTCTTAGAAATTTCTAAACTTTTACTGATATTATAATATTCAAATACAAAACCAAAGTAACTTTCAAATTTAGAGGCAGAAAGAATAATATGATTTTCTTGACGGCTCCGTAGCTAAGTTGGTAATAACCCTGCCTGCAAAGCGAGGGGTCCCGGGTTCGATTCCCGGCCGGGGCAGATTTTGTGTAAGCATAAAGTTTGTTCTCGAGTCTTGGATGTTTGTAATGTGTATTTGTGTGTGTCCATGCCATCTGCGATACAGGGAATCCTAGTGCGGGGGTATGAGTGTAAGCGTTTATATATATTATATTTATATTAGTAAACATAATGTGGATGCTTACCGTGGATGGTCATGAAACTCGTATGGTCACCCCAATCATGGAATCCAACACCTAACGCCCCAGGTTTCGTCGACCGGATAGTATTATTTGGATTCTTCTCAAAGATCTCCTTAATCACATTAGACTCTATGTTGCTGTTGATGATGGCCAGGTGTCCTCCCTCGGCCAGGCAGGTCATGAACGCTTGCTGCCAAACTAGACCTCTGTTATGGAACTTGTAGCAGCTACCGACTCTAGGTTCCAATTGATAAGCTGTAGATAAAACAAAATGATTTTTTTTGTCTACATAGTTGAGCTTTCTAGATTTGTAATTTAAGTTTTCTACATTTGTAAACACAATAGCTTTGAGGAGGACAAAACATCTCTAAAATTAAAATGATAAAAAAGCATAAATATAAGAAAGTATTAATTCGCTATCAACAATAAACTACACTTATGTTCTTTTGTTTTTATTATCTCCTTGGTTTCCGACTGAACAAAAAAGGACTGTAATGTTTTAATTAGGGTTCATGTATGTATGTGAGTTTCTTTATTCCACCATAACTTTTAAATGCCTGAACAGATTTCGATGTATGGGGTATCGTTAGAATCCTTACATCATCCTGAGTGACATTGGCTAGGGCTGTCGTGTTTTTTTATGTAGCTTTTGTTACATCTAGTTGATTTATTTTTATTTTGTTTTGTGTCGAATAAATAAATAAACACCTTTTTCTTTCTTTCCCTTGAAATAACGTAATGATGTCGTAGATTAATGCTAAAGTATGAAAACCTTAAATTCTAAACTAAAATAATAACCTTGAGAGACAACAAGTATTCTGATAGAAAGCGACTGCTATAATTAAGCAAATCGGTTTTCGTACCAGGGTCAGTGGTTCCACACTCAGTCATAGTCAAGTGTGTGAACTTCTTATAGCAAACGTAGGGCAAGACTTCAGTGCAGCGCACGTCGGAGACGCTGCCGTGACTGTCGGTGATCATAGCGATGCAGTTCTCCGCGTTCTCAAAGTTGTCAGGCTCGCCTGGTGCCCAGGTGAGTGGCAGTCGAAACAGGGGCACTCCTGCAGAAAACAATTTTGTCACGATTGAGTTTCGTAATAATAATATGTTTGATTGAAATACACTTGCTATGGTTAAGCTATCGCTTATCACCTTGTTGACCTGCATGTAAAAACAGTATTCAAATTCAAAATGCAAAATTCAAATGGGCCCCAAAGGAGCACTTATGAAAGTTAAAATAAATTACTCTAACAGCGGGCCTCTGCAACATTCATCTACCCGAATCACAGACTAAAACTAATGCTGTCTTTATCAGAACATAATAAATGACAAAAAGACCAACAGACCCAATCCGTGCTCAATGTCAACGAACCTTCCAGAAACCCACCGTGCCCGTTCCAAATCGGTATGGTAAGTATCATCTGATAGAAACTCATTCAGAGATGATAAAGCGGTGAAATGTAATGAGAGTCGGATCACATAACGGTGAGTAGTACTCCAATTATACTGATCCTGCATTGAATTTTCTTTCAATGGCTCTTTTTTGGCAAGGAAATAGAGGAATATCTAGGGAATGCGTAGTTCTGCATTATAATCTACTGCAATCACCAAGACAATAATTGGTACCTATGGCATTCTTACAGCTAATGATGATGATGCAAAAATATACAAGACGTTTACCTTCAACAGTTGTATAGTCCCCCTTAGAAAAACTGGCATGGATTCCCGTGAATATCGTGGTAGGAGCTGTGCCTTTTCTTTTTAGTACGAATGCTATGATAGCTTTCTTCAGCTCGTCGTTTAGAGGTGATGCTAGGACGGCACCTGCAAGGAAACTAATATTAATTATACATACAAAAATCCACAGCCTTTTATGGTACAAAATTTAGATCTTTAGCTCAAACGAACAAGAGGATATTCCCTTACAAAATTTCATACAAACTGGCAATCCTGCGTTGTAGATTATGGCTCTTGTCGTTGATTATGGCCTATTCTCTCTCTTTCTGAGAGAAAGCTCGTATCTCAGACGTGGATACGTACTGGGCTTATGGTGATTATAATGTCATCAAATCCATAGAGTACTCTCTATTGACCTCCAATCTTGAAAGACGAAAAAGGGAATCTAGGTCCATCGACATAACTGAATAATAGTCCGAAAGTGGTTTATTGAAAGCAATGTGCCGTAAAGGCCGTTGTTTTTCAAATCTCTGAGTGGCACTGCAATTGTAGCGGGCCGGCGTTTTGCTTACCATCAGGCAAACGACCGGCTCCCCTCGTTATCAAATAGTATAAAAAAAATGTGGAGTCTTAACTTTACCGGTCTATCTTGTTCTCTTTTACAAAATCGGGATTTCAACGTATATCATGATAGGTACTTTCATGATGTGAGTGACATCATGAAAGTACCTATCATGATATACTTTTTCTATTTTTGCCATAATCAATTAATCATTGATACTTACGATATGAAAGCCTAGATGTGCAAGTTTTACATATTGTCGTGGTTATATATCCTGTATAATTTGTAGGCCCTTTTTTTACTTTTCATATTTCGTATGTATGTACCTTCAGCATGGCATCTCATCCTGGCCTCCCTCCAGGTGCTGGGAATAATGTGCATTTTCATCCATCCGTCCGCCTGGTCGTTGAACTCGTAGTCGAATCTGAACACCTTTGCTGTTCAATAGGTATATTTTTAATTACACCTCTTTAAATATTATTCAGAGCTTTGCGATATGATATCTATACAAATAAATAAAATTGAAGTGTCTGTTTGTAAGATCAAAATAACAGCTTTTTACCAAATGCATATGAAAGTATATACTGTACCAACAAAACAACCATTTTTAAAATTTTTGCCTGTCCGTCTGTTTGTTCCGGGTAATCTCCGAAACTGCTGGACCGATTTTGACGGGACTTTCACTGGCAGATAGCTGATGTTATACGGAGTAACTCAACGCTACGTGTGCGATACCGCGGGGCACAGCTAGTCTTGGATAAAATTGAAAACCGAATAAAAAAACTGAATTTAAATTGAATTATCTGATGTTGGGGTGGGTTGTTTGATGTTGAGATGTTGCTTATTAATAAAGTAATAATGAATCCCCTTACCTTGAGATAGCAGCGTGAATATTCCAATGATAAGAATCCAACTCTTAATCATTTCAAAAATCATTCTTACAGGTCAATCACTTCGAGAAGGCAATCTCACTTACAACTAAATAAGGCACGGTAACTTATTTCGTGAACAGATACGTGCAGCTTCACACTGCGAGTAGGTTTGTGTTTGCGAGTAAGGAGACGAATGTCAAAAAAATCGATTCGGCCAGGCAGCGATTCGATCTCTGCTGGTTTTAGTTTTTCTTATTCGATTCTGTTTACTATCAGACGGCATAGAATTTGTGGCCTTGACCGTATAGCTGCTAACTATTGAACTGTTTAATAAGAGCTTAGTGACTTAACTTTCTTGACACAGACTATCTTAGTCAGAGAGGCGGCGGGTATTTATTGTTTGTTTATTTGATCTGTCAGCAAAAATATTATATTTCCAACTGTTTTTAGGTATTAATTTACTGTTATGATAAGTCGTATGTAATATTTATTTTTAACCGGCTACGGCGAAGCAAAGGAGGGTTATGATTTTTGTTTTAAGCAATAAAAGTTTTTTTAATTTTTGCATTGGCAATGATTTTTGGAATGTGTACTGTTAGGTTAAATTTATCAGACAGGCCGTAATTTACTATGTTAAAAGCAATAAATTAATAATTAACCAATCCTCAAAATAATAACAATATTTGTTCCAGTTTTTAGGTATGAAATATAGAAAAATCCACATAGCTCTAACATCGATATATATAGACAGAAAATGTACATATATAAGTAATAATTAATAGAATTGTGTATGAATTTTGTTGAAGGAGAACCAAAAGGTGTACTTAGTCTGTCTATTTTCCGATGACAATCACTATTTTTTTTATACCATCCGGCCGTCTTATGCCTTATCCAAGAAAAAACACAAAAATTATTTGAACAGGTTTAATATTGGTTTATAAGTGTATTTGGATTCTTTTCACACAAGAAACCGGCCGGCACATTGCACCAGAAGTCGTTCAGCAGACCATCTCTGAACACGGTCCCGCAGAATTCGCCCGTGTCTTCAGTCCGGGCCCTGGTGGAGTTGTCAGGCTGATTCTTAGCCCAAATTTGGAAACCAGCCTGGTCGAGGGTTTCACCTGAAAGATTTTATATATGAAATTTTTGTATTGTCTCAGATATGGATCACAAAAGTTTTTTTATGCTATTTCATAACGACAGACGAGTTGGTAATTTGCTTGATGGTAGGCATAAAGCCAGCCCGTAACAATTGCAGTGCGACTCAGAACTTTGAAACACAAATACCGTGCGTTACCCTGAGACATTGGGTAGATATTAAGTCTCTTATTAAGCCCAGTAATTTCACTGACTACTATGGTCATCAAATCGGAACACAGTAATGCTTGCACATTACTGCATGGCGGCAGATACGACGAGACACGATTGTTCCAAAACTAGAGTGTTGTAAGGATACCCACCGTGGATAGTCATGAAACTCATATGTTCACCCCAATCATGAAATCCTACTCCAAACGCTCCTGTATGTATCGACCGGATGGTGTTTGGCGGATACTTCTCGAAGATTTCCTTGATCACATTAGCTTCCATCTCGCTGTTGATGATGGCCAGGTGGCCTCCTTCGGCCAGGCAGGTCATGAACGCTTGCTGCCACACAAGACCCCTCTTGTGGAACTTGTAGCAGCTGCCAGTTTACGTTCTAGATGGTAAGCTGTGAAAATAAAATACAATTTGTATGACACTAATTCAAGAACTACGTTTGAAGCTCTTTGATCTTCTTTAGCCTCCTTTATCGTTGCCTTATTTTCTTCATCTGTTCTCTACACAAATAATTAAAATTGAAGTGTCTGTTTGTACGAGAAAATAACAGCCTAAAATGCATATATGAAACTATACGGTACCTGTATCTATACAAGTGAATAAAATTGAAGTGTCTGTTTGTAATATCAAAATAACAGCTATTTACTAAATGCATATGAAAGTATATACGGTACCTATAACAAAAGAACCATTTTTTAAATTTCTGTCTGTTTGTTCCGGGTAATCTCCAAAACGGCTGGGCCAATTTTGACCGGACTTTAACTGGCCGCTATCTGATGTTACAAGGAGTAACTTAGTTTTATTTTACATTAGGTATTAAATCTCATCAGCCCAGTAATTTCACTGGCTACTCTGCTCACCAAACAGGAACACAGTAATGCTTGTACATTATTGCTTGGCGGAAGACTTGACGAGCAAAGCGGTGGTACCAACCCAGATGGAAATAGCATTCTTTAGGAATAGCGTGAAATATCACAGCCCACAAAATACCTATTCTCTTTGTTTGCTTGAAACCTAAAACGAACAGTTTTATCATAGAGATTAGCCTACCTGTATCAGTAGTTCCACACTCAGTTATGGCTAAGTCGAACAGGAACTTCTTGAAGCAGACGTAGGGTAAGACGTCACCACATCGCACGTCGGCCATGGTGCCGTTATTGTCAGTGGTCATCGCCAGGCAGCTCTCCGCGTTCTCATAGTTGTCGGGCTCGCCTGGTGCCCAGGTGAGTGGCAGATCAGCCAAAGGAACTCCTGTTAAATAAATACTTTTTGACACGATATTTCAATCTTAATAGTTACATTAAGATTGAAAGATGACCATCATGAAAATTTCTTTAAAAGCGTCAGTTCAGTAACATGTTAACGTTAAAAGTAATGTACACAACCGGGTTGCGTTAGTAAAATCCTGGAATAGTATTTAGATTGCGGTGTGGTAACTATATCTATTTGAATCTGGCTTTGCCGTTTTCTTCCGGATACCTACTCCAAACAACTATAATTTTTACCTTCAATAGAAGTATAATCCCCCTTGGAGAAGGTGGCATGAATCCCAGTAAATATTGTGGTAGTGGCTGCACCCTTCTTCCTGAGAACGAATTCTATGATCGACTTCTTCAGCCGTTCGTTAAGAGGTGATGCTAAAATGGCGCCTGTACAAAAAGCAAGTATCCTCATTACATTAAATTAATATTTTAAGAAGATTAAAAATTGTAATAGTTTGCAAAGTAAATAAATATGTTTGGCAAGAAAAGATTTATTTTTCATTTCATATGTTTTTTTAAGTTTCAAGCTTCTCACAATATGACATTCTGGTCAAAATCAGGCTTCCCACATTTTTATTCAATAGGTAATATATGTTAGGTACTAAACATTTGCAAAATGTAACTAAAGTGTGGATAAATATTCAGTACTAAGCAGGAAAACAGTTTTAATTAGAGTAGTGCTATGCAAATAAGTAATTTACAAATACAATAAGTAATTCACATGTAGCTCGTTTGTGTCGCTCGTCGTCTATCGCGAATTACGAAATATCAAAAATAATTTTGGTTCTATAAATACAAGCTGTGGTTTTTAACACATTTCAAACTTCCCAAATGCCACAAGTTACTAGGGATAAACAGATTTAAAAAAAAATAGTAATCAAATTGTACGCACAGGCTGTTACTTTTTTCGACAACAGTAAGATGTTTTTTTCACCAAATTTACCAAATAAAAATTATACAGTTATATTTTTGTTAATTCTTGTTAAGACAAAGCAAACAAAGGTATATCTGTTAATTCTACACCTGTTTAAAACCACAGCCTGTATATTACTGTCGCTGTCTATGTCCTATTTATATTTTGACCTCTATAACCAGTTGGAAAACTATTGTATATTTTAGATTAAAACTTAAAATACAACTATACTATTCCTGCTTTTCATTTCAAATATATTACGCACCTTCAGCATGACATCTCAACCTGGCCTCCCGCCAGGTGCTGGGGACAATGTGCATTTTCATCCAGCCATTCGCCTCCTCGTTGAACTCGTAGTCTGATCTAAATATCTTTGCTGTAGGATTAAATATTAGTTAAATAAATATCTCAAAATCTATTCAAGTTAAAAATGTCAAAGTCGCTATTTTACTCATCATTATAAAGCAAAAAGCAATGGTGGAGATTTTTTAAAATCTACCCCTGTAAGATTTTTTTTAACGGGCTAAATGCCTTTATTAACTAGCTAATACATAAATAAACGCTACATCTAACCTAGCTAGCTACAAAAACAGTTGGATAATCTACAAGCCCAAGTAGGCCTATAGATAATCCAAATGTTCTAATGTTTAAATGTTAAATAAATGGTTAGATATAGAATGATTGATAATGTAAGGAAGTATAAGTATCTAATATTTGAAACCTGATGAAATGTTCTAAGGAATCAAATCTTTTGTGTTCTATAGGGCATTAAGTTAAATTCATTTTTAATTTATTTATAGCAAAATATTATGGGGTTAAACAGTGTATTATAGTATTTAACATTTGGTTGGAGAGAATAATTCTAATTTTGCGCATTTTCCCGGGATAAAACTTGAGAAAGAAAGTAAGAAATTATCTGACCGTAGCTTCGATGTGATTTAGGATCAAATTAAAAACTTTTACATTTACTTCTTCAATAGTTATTAATAATTGTACTATCTAATTTTTACAAAAGTGGTACTGTAATATAAAGTAATATTGTTATTGTTAAATGAATAAAAAAAGTTTAATAATGTATAAAAATATTAAGTTTTTGTACAATAATTATTATTAAAACAAGTACTTATATATTTTTGAAGCTTTGTATTAACTGACTTTAGAAGTGGATGAGTAAATTAAATCTATTCAGGGTAAATTCTACTTCCTACTTCCTACTAATATTATAAATGCGAAAGTTTGTATGTGTGAAGGTTTGTTACCACGTTTCTCCATAACTTCTAAACCGATTTTGATGAAATTTGGAATGTAGATAGTTTTAGTTCTGTAATAACACATAGGCTATAAAGATAAATACCACGCGGGTGAAGCTGCCGGTGGAATATTAACTAATAAATATTAAATTAAGGATCTTTATAATCGTTGAATTTTATAATGTAAACTAGAAATGGTAAATTGTTAAATATATACCAATTTGTAAAAATTAATCCTTACCTTGTGCCAGCAGGGTGACAATCACAAAGAATATAAACAAAAATTTAATCATTTTTAAAAATACTCTTGTAGATCATTAATTACTATTTGAGTTTCAAACAGAAGTAAATATTTTATAAAACAATATAATAATATATTTCGTGTTGCTACAAAGGCGTACAGGTTCCAACTGTGGATATAACATACATTTACAACTAAAAAAGCGCAAGAAAAGATTAAATTTTGCGGTCCGCGCAACTCGTGATATGATAAACACAGAACACTGTAAGCGCAAAACTCACCTATACCTACTTATATTATAACCAGATAAAGTTTATTTGTGACCGCTTTATTTGAAGAATATGCTGCACGCTTTTCCTACAGTGGAAACTGCAACAAAATCTTGATTGGGGACTTAGTAGACTCATATAGTTAGTTATGAGAATTACATTAATTATTCTTATAGTTAATTAATCATTTGAGACCTTACCTAATATAGCGGATTTTTGCAGCCTTTTCTCAAATTGTTTTTTATACAGTAACATGTTTTATACAGTTGGAATTGGTACGTTATCCTGGAAGGGGGGATCAGGATCATATGTAAATGTGTATGAGAAAATCAGTCTTACTCCTTTATTAGAATAATATGCTATCATAGATGATAGCTTGGTACTTCTAGAACTCGACGATACTGATAAACAAAGGATAAGCTAATTATGTGCTATCCCAATGTGACGCAACAGTTAGGACGCGAGGGAAAATTATTCCTCGTAGCCTAATCAGATTAGCAGCCTAGTTAGGCCACGAGGAAACATCCCTTTTTTTAATTCGGTTATAGAGTAGTGCAAAAGTGATTAAATAAAAGAAAATACTGAACAATTGGTAAAATTATTAGGAAAGTGTATAAAAGTGTAGGTACCTTTATTAACCTTTGTAAAACCTCAAAGAAGTCTCCGTCCACTTGGCTCTAAAAAGCACCGAAGAGCTTACGTCAATAAATTAACACATTTTATTGAATAGAATTTAAAAATTCTTAAAAAAAATAAAATTTTAAATTAGAATTTGTATAAAGCTTTCCAACCAGCGAAATTTAGTAGGTAGATTGCTGTTTCCAACATTTGCTTTGCATCTATACTTTTGGGTATGATGACGGTTTTAGCCATGAAGTAGTAAGCAGTTCAGATAAAAGAAAAATACAAATAAGATCCGAATAATTTAATGATTATATTTTAAGCGAATGGGATTTTTTTCACAAAGGAAAGGAACCGGCACGTTGCACCAGATGTCGTTCATTCGGCCATCCCTGAACACGGTCCCGCAGGATTCACCCGCGTCTCCAGTTCGAGGTCTAGTGGCGTTGTCAGGCTGACCATCAGCCCAAAGCTGGAAACCAGCCTGGTCGAGAGTTTCACCTGGAAGATTTTTTATAGTTAGTATTGACTTTATCCGGCGGTCGAGTCGATCTCTTAACGAGTCGTGTCAAATGAGTCAGTCTCATAGAGTAGGTCAGTCTTATTCCGACCGCCGAGCGGAGCGGTCGTGTACGCGTGTTGTAGTGGTTGTAGTGGTTGTAGTGTTGGTGGGCTGAAAGTCGGGATTCTACAATTATCAAATACCTATATGTAACTCAAAATCTAGCGATAGGTATATTACTTGTATGAATCTGGCGGATATACTTATTTGTATGAATCTGGCGGCCACGATAAATAACCAGTTACTATTCTAGGGCCTATCTTTCAGTTCCAGCGTTAACTAACTGATTGCTATTTAATCGAAAAATTTAACTAATCCTTTATCTGCTTGGTGTTTTTTCCGGTCTTTAATTTCGTAACTAAGGGACCGTTAACTAACTGAGGTTTATTTCTTTAGAATGGCAACATAAATAATAAATAAATAAACGCTTACACTCATACCCCCGCACTAGGATTCCCTGTGTCGCAGGTGGCATGGACACACACAGATACACATCACAAACATCCAAGACCCGAGAACAAACTTTATGTTTACACAAAATCTGCCCCGGCCGGAATCGAACCCGGGACCCCTCGCTTTGCAGGCAGGGTTACTACCAACTTAGCTACGGAGCCGTCGGAACAATTTATTAACATCTGTCTTCACCAGACTTAGTATGGTTGTGATTATTCAGGGAATTATTTAACAAGACGTTGTCTGACTATTGAACGATCGGCCTTAGTTATGACTTGTTTTAGCATTTTTCAATCACATTGTGACTGAAGATCAGATACAATATTATTAAAAAAATCATCATGAATCTCTGAAAGTAATTCATTGAATTGAATTGCTGAGCTTAAATCGTTACGCGGTGTGCTTTCTGATCGGCTTTGTAGCCACGATTACATAAACCTTTCAAATTCAAATTCAATATGCTTTATTCATATAGGCCCAAGGCAACACTCATGAAGGATAAAATAAATTACTCTAACAGCGGGACTCTGTAACGTTCGTCTACACGAATGACTTGAATCGCGTCCGTGGGTATGAACCTATAGTTATGCACTCACAGCCTTACTACATAATTACGTGTGTGGCTTTTGAATTATACTTTTTCGGCGCTACTGATTATTTATTCGGTAAAATAATGGTTGTTAAGGAAAATAGCAAGGTCAAGATCCGGTTTGGATCATGATCAAGATTGCTAGCAGCTATTTTGATCGTTGAAGCTATGAGTCTGATCGGCTACAAAGAGCCAAACAAATATCTTGATAATATATTTGGTTCACAATTTCCCGCAAATTTCCTGCGCCGAAGATAACAGATCAATCCATAAATTATACTACTGACAAATATTTTTTTTTCTGAAAATACATTGTCAAGACAGGCATTTAGGCATGGCGTGACACAGAACAATGTTAAAGAAATACTTACCATGGATGGTCATGAACGTCATATGTTCGCCCCAATCATGAAAACCGACTGCCAAAGCCCCAGGATCTGTCGAGCGGATGGTGTTGTCTGGATTCTTCCCATAGATCTCCCTGATCACATTGTGTTCTATCTCGCTGTTGATGATGACCAGGTGGCCTCCCTCAGCCAGGCAGGTCATGAACGCTTGCTGCCAGACCAGACCTCTCTTGTGAAACTTGTAGCAGCTTCCAGTTCTTTTTTCCAGATAGTAAGCTATGAAACATAAAACTCGATCTGTACAACTGACTATATTATAATAATGAACTTTGATGCTTTTTAAACCGCCGGCAGAAGGCTCGCGGTTTTCACCCGCGTTCCACAGGAACCGTGCATTTTTCTGGCATAAAAAGTAGCCTATGTTACTATCCGGTCCATAAACTATATCTATGCCAAAAATCACGTCGATCTGTTGCTCCGTTAATCTAACAAACACACTTTCGCATTTATAATATGTAACGAGCACAGACTATCTATAGCTAAATAACTGATTCATTCGTTCACTAATAATTCAATGTTGTTTGCCTTCAATGTCATTGCGATACTTTTACTATTGTCAGCCCGAATGTCACTGTCATTACGAGTGACAGCTTTTTCACTTTTTGGTTGGCTATTCTGACGGACTCATTCTTGAACGAGGCGCCTTCGGATAACGACTAAGGTTGGTGATATTTTTATACTAGATTTTATATTTAAGTGATTCTGGGATGTATTATAACTATATTAATGAAATGCATCGTTTAATTTCATCGTTTACCCTCTGAGATGGACGCCTGTTACATCTCAGAAGTGGGATATGGACCAACAACCCATCAATTCTAACCGCCCACAAACGGCATAATTGAAATAATTATTATAATTGTTCGTACCCACAATAAAATAGGCATGAAATACTGTTTAATCTAATTAGGTATGTGTAACAAGCATCAGTTAATCGCAAACCTAACTGCCAAATCTCGGATGATTTTGGATTACTGTTGAATTTAGAAAAAAATATTTTTTTTTTGTCTTGTATTATTTTGTTTATTGCATCAATTGGTGTGAAATATGCTTGTTAGTCTAAAGAATACAAAGAAAAAGAGTGGAATCTAATAGCTAAACATGATTCGTGACCACCATGTATGAGATGAAAATGGATTAGGTCAGGACAAAATTAATTTTCAGAATTTCGAAAACGCAACTATGTATCCATTTCAATGTTTTGAAATAAAATGTCAGTAGTTAATTTAGAAAATATTGTGATATAATTTAGTGGCCAGTTGCTTCATAATAATACGTAATAGATGTTTAATTATTGTAATGCGTCACAGTCATGTGTTTTTGATAAAATTGACGATAAACGTTTTGGAGTTCCAGAAAATGAGTGACAAAGACCTCGATACGGATCGTCGGCGAGTCGACAGTCGGTCCCATGCATCGGACCGATTCCGGCGGCACAGCGAAGCGTCCCAAGCCCGAAATCGAGACCAGCGTGACAGCGTGCAGCGCAGCCGCAGTCGCAGTCGACGACGTGACACCGATCGGCGACCACGACGGAGTCGAAGCCACAGTACGGTGCAAAATCATCGCCGCAGTCGCCGTCGGAGCCGCGATACCAGCAGCGTGCGTACAGTTCGTGAGCAGGAGCGCAAAATTCTACATGAGAAAGATAAGTTACGGCGACTAGAAAAGAGGTTAGATAGGGACCGCGATAGGTTAGCTGAACGGGCACGGAGTAGGTCGTATAGGCGCATTGAAACGCCCGAACCTGGTCCTAGTAACGTTGTCCGGGGAAGAACACTTACTGATAATGCTGATGTCCAAAATCGTTATTCTATGTCACCAAGAAAACGATCTAGAGATTGTCATACTGATGAGAGTACCAATGATGTTAAGAAACCTAGGCTCATGACGGAATTTTTCGAAGAATTCTTAAGTGTGTTGAAGTCAAAAACAGGGGATCGTGAATCATTTGCTTCTATTAATAATGTAATCCCCGAATTTGATCCAATGTCAAAAGAACAGACCGTTAGCGTTTGGTTGGACAAGGTCGATGAATGTTCGGAAATCTATAATTGGAGCGACAAGCAAACGATTCACTATGCCCTACCTAAACTATCTGGACTTGCTAAGGCCTGGTATCAGGGCTTACCCTCTATTAAGCACACTTGGTTAGAGTGGAAGACTTTGTTGAGAGAATCGTTTCCGGCAACTGAAAACTACGCTGAGCTATTAACAGAGATGCTTAATAGACGGGTCCGCCCTGGTGAGTCTTTTGAAATATATTATTTTGCAAAAATAAATCTACTAAATAGATGTAAGATCCTTGGGAAGCAAGCGGTGGACTGTTTACTCTACGGAATCGATGATAGAGGGGTAAGAGTGGGTGCTCAAGCTGCTAAATTTGATAAACCTGAAGATGTTCTCGAGTTCTTTAAAACTATAAAATCGCATAATAGGTACCTGTCAGACTATAACAAAGACTTAAACCGAGATAGGCGGCCTGTAAATATATTACCATCAAATAACAATAGTTCATCAAAAGTATTGAGACCCGTTCAAAGCAACCTTAGAAATAATAATAACGCTAGAGAACCCATCACTTGTTTTAACTGTCAGGGCATTGGACATCCTAGCTTTAGGTGTCCTAAACCAGTCATTAAATGTACCACGTGTAATTTTATAGGACACGAGTCATCGCAATGTCCAAAAGGGAAAGACCCAATAAATATGTCCAAAGACAAAAATGTACTTGAGATATCGGTCGACGAAGATACCAACAGTAAGTACAAAATTAGGTTGAGCATTAATAAGGAAATCACGGTTTGTCTCGTAGATTTGGGAAGTGAAGCGACACTGATTCGTAAGAGTGAGGCTCAAAGGTTAGGGTTAATCTGGAAGGAAGTTAACGAGCCATACTTAAGAGGGTTAGGCAACATCCCATACTTACCTTTAGGGCAAGCTTTTGTCGACATAGATGTACAGGGTATCGTAGAAAAGGCGGTTGAGATATTCGTCGTGGACGATTATTTGATAAATTGCAACATCTTGCTTGGACACAGCTTTACGGAGAGACCGACTGTAAAGATTATTAAGACACCCAATGAACTGACATTTGAACGGGTAGAGTATGATCATAATCTAAAGTTACACCTCTTTGCAACCAGTAACTTCACAGTCAATGTTGGTGAAATGGCAGCTATTTCTGTAAAGTCCGATAGTAAGAGTGATGGTAACATTTATGTTAATGGATCCGTAAGGGGTAGCGTAGGACAGGAGTACTATCTCTTACCAGGAGAATATCAAATTCACGATTCCCATTGTAACTTGCTAGTTCAAAACGTCTGTGCTAGTCCAGTGCAGTTCAGAGAGAACGCTCTCATTACTCGAGCACAGTTCATGGGGTCAAGTAGAAACATCTTAAAAATATCGGACAAATCGATTCCACACCATCTAGCTATGCCAAAGTGCGGGAATCAATTATCTGATATTCAGAGACGTAAGTTTGAAGAACTATTGGATAACCATAAAGACTGCTTCTCCACAGGAATGCACGACTTAGGGTTTAGTAACGAAACTGAAATGGAGATTCATCTTAAAGATACCACCCCAGTAGTATACAGACCATACCGGTTGCCATATTCTGAGCGCAAACTGGTTCAGGATATGGTATTAGATATGATGGACAATGGCATCGTGAGGGAGTCTAACTCCCAATACGCCAGTCCAATAGTTTTGGTTAAAAAGAAATCAGGGGAAAAGCGTCTTTGCGTGGATTACCGCGCCCTGAATAGTCGTACTAAGCGTGACCACTACCCTCTACCTAGGATAGATGACTTATTAGACCAACTCTCGGGTCAATATTTATTTACGTCCTTGGACTTAGCCTCGGGCTATCATCAAATAGCGATATCAGAGCAGTCCCGAGATAAAACCGCATTCGTCACGCCCGATGGGCAATATGAGTATAACCGTATGCCTTTCGGCCTGGCGAATGCACCATCCGTTTTCCAAAGGACAATTCACAAGGTATTAAATAAGTCTAAGGTCGGATATGTGGTTATTTATATGGATGATATCTTGATACCGTCCAAATCATTTGAAGAAGGTCTAGTACGTCTTGCAGAGGTACTTGGTCTCCTACGAGAGGCAGGTTTAACCCTGAAGATGGAAAAATGCAACTTCTTCCAGGAAAAGATCGATTTCCTTGGGTTTGAGATAGACAAAGATGGTATTAGACCTGGCATCCAAAAGACAGAAGCGGTTGCAAAATTTCCCGCTCCCCAGAACCAGCATGAAGTGAGAAGATTCCTCGGACTTGCTAGCTTCTTCAGGAGGTTTGTAAACAGATTTGCGTTAATCGCAAGGCCCTTGACGAACCTCCTGAAAAAGGAAACACCCTGGCATTGGGGTGAGGAAGAAATGCAATCCTTCCAGACGATTAAGACACTTCTTACGGAAAGGCCAGTCCTCGCATTGTACGATCATAACGCTGAGACTCAACTGCACACTGACGCAAGTAAATTTGGTGTAGCCGGCATCCTATTGCAGAGGAATGGATCCGACTTCTGGAGACCAGTGGCGTATTTTAGTCGTCAAACTCTAGCTGATGAGATGAAGCTACACTCATTCGAACTTGAAACACTTGCAGTCATAAGTGCATTGAATAAGTTTCGCATATACCTTATCGGAATAAAATTCACCATCGTCACGGACTGTAATGCCTTACGCTCCACTTTCACAAAAAGAGATCTTATACCTCGTATATCGAGGTGGTGGATACAATTTTTGGAATTCGACTGTGATATTGAATACCGGCCGGGTGAGAGGATGTCACATGTAGATGCACTCAGCAGAGGACCCATATCAATAGAACCGGAAGAAATTCATACACTCGACATATTGTCAGTAAGTACAGATGATTGGATTTCTACAGTTCAGTCCTCTGATGAGGAAATCAAACGCCTAAAGAACGTATTAGAGGATCCGGAAACAGCTAAGGTAGCAAGCATCCATAAAGAATACACACTCAAGAATGGACGAGTATTTCGCGTCTTGAAAGATGGTGGCACAAGATGGGTCGTTCCAAGAGGCGTGCGTTGGCAACTTCTAAAGACTAACCACGACGACGTCGGTCACTTTGGATTTGATAAGACACTCGAGCGAATTAGGTCCCTGTTTTGGTTCCCAAAGATGCGCAAATTTATAAAAAAGTACGTAGCCGCATGTCTCGAGTGCGCTCACCATAAGTTACCGTCGGGAGCCAAAGAGGGGCTGCTCCACCCAATACCAAAGATCGACATCGCGTTTCATACGCTACACGCCGACCATCTTGGCCCATTCCCACGAAGTAAACGAGGGTGTACGTATATATTGGTGATCGTTGACGCCTTCACTAAATACGTTAGTCTAACGCCAGTACGAAGTACCAAAACTAAAGAGAGCATCAAAGCTTTCCAAACACTCTTTAGTTACTTCGGATCCCCTATACGACTAATAACAGACAGAGGGTCTAGTTTCACAAGCAAGAAATTTAAAGCATTTATGCAGTCTATTGGCACAAAACACATCCTCAACTCCGTTGCAACACCGCGAGCCAATGGGCAGGTTGAACGGTATAACCGAACAATTCTAGCCTCTCTTGGCTCCATGACTCATGGCAAGAACAAGAACACGTGGGAAGAGCTTCTACCTGATGTTCAATTAGGGCTAAATACAGCTGTCCACGATGTTACCAAGAAAACTCCTACCGAACTGTTATTCGGTAGAACAGTAGCTAACCCATCTCAAGGCGTATTAAATAACGTAGTAAATGACGTTGAAGATGTCAATAGGAAAACCATAGAAGACATTAGGTCTGAAGCGGTTGAACGGATCAAAAACAATCAAGAATCAAATAAGAAGCGACATGACCAACGTAGGAAGATAGGTACCATTCTTAAGGAGGGTGATCTAGTTAGAATAGCGAGGGCAATAGTCACGGGACCAGGTCAATCTAAGAAGCTGGAATCTAAATGTCAAGGGCCGTATAGAATTAAAAAGGTATTGCCTAATGATCGATTCCTTATAGAGGATACACCGTTGACTAGGAAAGGAGCTAGATATGAGACAGTAGTCGCCATTGATAAAATATTTCCATGGATGAGTTTCAACGCCCCTGCTTGCTCTTCAAGTGAAGATAGTGATGAGTTAAATAGTAATGATTAGATTAATAGCGACTAAATTATGAATATACAATGATTAAATAAATGAGTATTTTCAGATTAAGTGAAGTGATATCAGGCAGACAAGTGAGGATGTTTCGAATCGGGCAAGATTGGCATATGAACTTGCCGCCCATGAGTGGTTCGAAACATTGCAGTCATTGACGGTGTGTCTGTGAAGGAAGTAACTTTCACACCGCATGGCTATAGAATAGATTCAGTGAGGGTGCTGTCAAGTCGGGCATGATTGGCGTATGAACACGTCGCCCAGGAGTGGCTTGAAGCATCGCAGCCATTGACGGCGTGTTGGTGAAGGAAGTAGCTTTCACACGGCATGGCTATAGAATAGGTTAAGTGAGGATGTTTCGAGTCGGACAAGAGTGGCATATGAACTTGCCGTCCATGAGTGGTTCGAAGCATTGCAGTCATTGACGGTGTGTCTGTGAAGGAAGTAACTTTCACACCACTTGGCTATAGAATAATTTAGTTTTAGTGAGGAGGATGCTATCAAGTCGGGCAGGATTGGCGTATGAACTCGTCGCCCAGGAGTGGCTTGAAGCATTGCAGTCGTAGACGGTGTGACTGTGAAGGAAGTAACTTTCACATCGCGCGACTATAATTATATAGGGTTAGTGATTATTTTAATTGAAACTAATAATTATGATGACAGATAGTAGTGATTATGTATAAGTAGGTGAATAAATAATAAACTATAGTTATTATGTCATTAGCTGTTTATTGATTATATTGATAGTTATAATATTGTTGTTAAAGAGTATTTTTTTGAAGTTTAAGTAATTGATCTGAAAATGTAAAATTACAAACACAGCTATAAAAGTGCATAATATATTATGAATATGATTAAGAACGAAGGGACTCGTTCCTGAAGGATGGCCGACTGTAACGAGCACAGACTATCTATAGCTAAATAACTGATTCATTCGTTCACTAATAATTCAATGTTGTTTGCCTTCAATGTCATTGCGATACTTTTACTATTGTCAGCCCGAATGTCACTGTCATTACGAGTGACAGCTTTTTCACTTTTTGGTTGGCTATTCTGACGGACTCATTCTTGAACGAGGCGCCTTCGGATAACGACTAAGGTTGGTGATATTTTTATACTAGATTTTATATTTAAGTGATTCTGGGATGTATTATAACTATATTAATGAAATGCATCGTTTAATTTCATCGTTTACCCTCTGAGATGGACGCCTGTTACAAATATTAGTAGGATTAGTAGGATTTACTGACGAAACTTTCCTTAATTCGGAACATACAAAACCTTTAAGTTCAGATGACAAAATATAAAGGTAACGTATACATAAAAATATTGACCTACATTCATTTGTAAATGTAGAAACTTACACAATGGTACGATATTGACGACCATTTACTAAGACATAGAAACAATTGAACAGAAAGTAAAAAAAATTGCATTAAAAAAGCGACGAACCGACTTCAGTAACAAACTACTGGACCGGTTTTGATGAAATTTCTATAGGACCAATCTGAAAGTATATCCTTTCAAGTAAAAAATAATTTTCCAAATCGGTTTATAAATGACGGCGATATGAGGTAACAAAAATTAAAAAATACCCACCGAATTGAGAACCTTCTTCTGTTTTGGAAGTCGGTTAAAAAGTACTTACATAATTTTGAAAAAGAACGAGAAATCTAAGAATGTAAAAAAATGAATTAATAGAGCAAGTGACACTATATCAGTTTCATTCTCCCATCCTCTTTATGTACTAGCTATGCGTTCAATGAGCCTACCAGAGTCGGTAGTTCCGCACTCAGTCATGGCCAGCTGAACGAACTTCTTGAAGCAGACGTAGGGTAAGACGTCACCACATCGCACGTCGGCCATGATGCCGTTATTGTCAGTGGTCATCGCCAGGCAGCTCTCTGTGTTTTCATAGTTGTCGGGCTCGCCTGGTGCCCAGGTGAGTGGCAGTTCAGTCAAAGGAACTCCTGTTAATTTAATAATTCAATCTGTTAAATACATTTATTTTTAAACGCTATTTTTCTAAATCTGTGAATCCATGGCGTGTTTTTTTTAAATCTTAATTAAAAAGGGGTGTACCTATAATGGAGAACGTGGAACAGTATTTGGATTGTGACGAGGAGGGATTTTGATGTATCGATTATCCGAATCTAATTTAGCGGCAGTTGCGGTTTTCTGACAAAAAATGCAAATTATTATGATATGTTACCTTCAATAGAAGTATAATCCCCCTTGGAGAAGGTGGCATGAATCCCAGTAAATATTGTGGTAGTGGCTGCGTTCTTCTTCCTGAGAATGAATTCTATAATCGACTTCTTCAGCTCTTCGTTAAGAGGCGACACTAAAATGGCACCTGCGGAAATAAACCATACACTTATTTATATAAATTATTATTTTATACCTGCTAACTTTTTTAAATTTCAATGGTTTAACATTGATCACACTTTTAAAACTAAAAAAATATCGTCAACAAACAAAGCAATTTTTTTGTCATGTGATAATTATTTTAAGTTAATGTCATGTTACAGTAAGTACCTCAGATGATGCTTTCTAAAGAAATGTTGATGAAAGTCAGATTTTCGCTTTGTATGGAGCAATTTATTTTTCGACGAGGAAAACGTTTCCTTGGAAACGTATTTTGTACCAAACAGGATTTTTTTTCCTTTTTAAGAAACTCACATTATCCTGTACCGTACAAAATACGTTTCCTCACATTTAAAAATTACCAACACAATGATTTTGTTATTTGGTATCATGGTTAGTAATCTAAAAACGAATAATTTTTAAAATAATTTCAAGGTATTACAAACAGACACTACTATTTTATTTATTTATATAAATAAATAATGTATGCTTGCTTCGTTTTTCATCATATTACCGTATTTTTTATTACCTTCAGCATGGCATCTCATCCTGGCCTCCCTCCATGTGCTGGGAACAATGTGCATTTTCATCCAGCCATTTGCATCCTCGATGAATTCATAATCCGATCTAAACACCTTTGCTGTAGTATGGATAAACAAATGATAGACATATCAAATCATCATCGGTCCGCATTAGTCCACTGCTGAACATAGCTAGGCCTTATTGTCTTGTCATTTACAATTAATAAAAAATTAAGAACTTAAATTCAAATAAATACATAAGTATCCGTTTTTGTGGCGCTAAAATAAATAGATAGACAAGTAAAAGATTTAAGTTGTGTATATATTTTAAAATTGAAGATTTTCAACTTAGAAAGTGCTTGAGTAAATTAAATCATAACAAATGTTTTACAATTTAAAAAGAAGCAAAATATATTTCATAAATATATAATAAATGTTCCATTAGGTATAGTTATTTTAAAATTAAATACTAGTACATATTTTAGTATAATTATATTTAGCAGTTTACTGCTTAATAAATATATAATGCCATATAATATAATATAATATAATATAATAATAATAATATTTAGTTCATACCTTGTGACGACAGGGTGGCAACTCCAAACATTATAAACAAATATTTAATCATTTTTAAAAATACTCTTGTCAATCAATCACTATTTTACAAGTTTCAAATATAATATAATTAAAGAATATAATATAAAACAATTTGTATAATAGTTCGTGTTGCTCCAGAGACGTATAGCTTGAATGTGCGAGTCTATATGATACGATTTTAATTGAAGATGCGCACAATGAATAATTATGGAATATATCGATTCAGTGATGTGACCAACTCGATCTACTGTTGTAGTTTCTAAATCGATTCTGGCAGCGCTCATTGCAATTACATAGCATGACATTATACATAACTGCCATAATTATTATTACTTTTCTTCACTGATGACTGTCTAAGTGTCTAGTAACAAATATTATTCATAGAATGTAAATCCATTATTGGCTATAAGTTTTAGATGTAAGTCCTAATAATTAATTAGATAAGAGCTGTGGATTTTGTTGAATAAATAAAATAAAAATAAAATAAAAAAATGACTCAACTTTCAACTTATTCTTAACTGATCTGTCAAGTTTTACAATTGTCTGTTGCAACCAGTACTTTAGTGGTTGGCCACTAAATGGGATACTGACCACTACCGTGCTTGTAGACCCACCATTGGGACAAAGCAGTGGGATAATGGGTAACACCTCCAGAATCTCACCTGGTGGAAAGCGACGAATATTATTTATTTAAATCACACGAAGGCGTTTTATTAGCTGCGTTTTATTTAGTTAAAACGGCAAAACGTGTAGACACGACACCTGACTAAATACAATATTATTCGGGTACCTTGTCATTTTGCCGTATTATAGAGTACGGACCATGTACCTTGTTTAAAAAGATATCAAAGAGTATATTCCATTATGAGTATATAGTTTATTAGTAAATATCCGTACTCCAACTGTGGAGGCTGTTCGGGTTCTTTTCACATAAAAAGGCGAGTGGAACGCTGCAATAAGCGTCGTCATACTGAGCATTCCTGAAGATGCTACCGCAGAACTGGCCATAGTCTCCAGACGTAGACCGGGTGACGTTATTGGGTTCACCACTTGACCATTTGTTGTAGACGGCGTCCAGGGACTCTCCTAAAAACAAGAAAAGTTTACAAACCTGAAAACGGAACAAGTTTTCAGAGACGTCTACTGTTTTTGGATGTAATATCCTTCATGTTGATTTTTTTCGCATAAACTTGAACTTATGTCACTTGGACCATAAAAACGAGTCGATTGCCACCTCATTCATTTTGATGAATGAAGTGGCTACTGTGGAACATACATAAATTACACAAATGTATACATATAGAGTGCTAAAAAGATAGCCTTTCTTTTGGCTTCTGCTAATTTCTGAAGCCACTACTTAGTCAATTCTAAAAATTCTTTGACTACTAAGAAGCCACATTATCCCTGAATGACACATTCTACTTCTTATCCTAATTCAAGGCGTGCGAAGCCACAGGCAGAAGCTATAGTACATAATAATCTGGAGGTAATATATAAATCCCATGAGACCTATGCTATATAATAAACTTAAAATTGAGGTGAATAATAATAAACCTCCAGCAAAAGCGAGTTCATTGACACTTACCATGAATTGTCATGAAACTCCTGCCGTAATTACCCCAATCATGGACTCCTACCGCCATCGAGCCTTTGTATATTGACCCTAGGCTGTTTTCTGGATGTTTAGCAAATATCTCCTTGATCACCGCCGCTTCTACATCGTTGTTGATGATGGCCAGGTAGCCTCCTTCAGCTACACACGTCATGTATGCCTGCGACCAGATCAGACCACTTGTGTGAAACTTGTAACAGCTACCAGTTCTAGGATCCAGGGTGTATTCTGAAATACATACTACAGATTAAGTGTCAGTTAAACGACATTGTCTTGCAAAAACCATTTGAGGTAAATCTTCTTAGTTCACCTTTCACATTGTTGGCTTTGATCGTTAATTATTTTTTGTAACGAAGTTCGTATGTTTATAATATAAAGGTTGAGGTCACATGAAGTGTCCCACTCGGCTGGGCTGCGATTGGAAGCATCGGGACCTGGTCAAAACAACGGGGAGGTGCTGGTTGCTAGAGGCGAGTAGCCGGTCCAAGTGGTACGCATAGAAATGCGTAAGGCATATGTTCAGCAGTGGACGACGTCTTCCAGGAGATGATGACGATGATAGACCCTAACCCCTAACTAAGATAGCGTGTAGGCAATCAGGAACTACGAGGACCATAGACTATGATTACGGATATAAAAGTTATTAAATATTGAATGTATAATGAATACCGGGGTCGGTAGTTCCACATGCAGTTAAGTTCAATTGGGTGTCCTTTTTGAAGCAGACGTAGGGATAGACGTCACCACAGCGTACGTCAGCCATGATGCCGTTGCCATTGATCATCATGACGAGGCATCTCTCCGAGTTTTTGTAGTTATTGGGCTCGCCAGGGGCCCATGTGACTGCCAATCTCAGCAAAGGTACTCCTGCGCAAATAATACAATGTATCAGTGTAATTAGAGGCCATTAAATAATTCAGGTATGCAAAGTAATGAAAATTACATATATACTCTGTATACACTATGTCCATAATTATACAAATAAATAAAATTGATATGTCTGTAATATCAAAATAACAGCTTTTTGCTAAATGCATATGAAAGTATATACGGTACCTATAACAAAAACACAATTTTAAAAATGTTTGTCTGTCTGTCGGTCTGTCTGACTGTTCGTTATGGGTAATCTCCGAAAAGGCTGGACCGATTTTGACGGGACTTTCTCTGGCAGATAGCTGATGTTTTAAGGTACTTAGGCTAAAAGCGAAGTCGCCGGGCACAGCTAGTACTAAGTAAGTACCTACACTGCTAATGAGCCTCTAGAGAGGAGGATTCCTTGCTAGCATCTGACTCCTAGTCACTTAAGGTGAGTTATTCCTAATCTGAGTTATTAAAGATGCGGCACAGGCGAAATAAGATTGCTGTCATCAAAAAATATGGAATGTTATACCTTCCACAGACGAATAGTCTCCTTGAGAGAAGGTTGCGTGAACTCCAGAGAATATGGTGCTTGGTACAGAGTCCCTCTGTTGCTCTACGAGCGATACAATTGCTGACTTCATATCCTCGTTCAGTGGTGATGCTAGAACGGTCCCTGTGTAGAGAAGTTTGCCGTACATCATCGGAAAAATAGAATATGAGCATAAAAAAGATAATGGCTAGAATTTTAAATTTTTGCATCAATCTTTTGACCATGTCATGAAATCCGAAACATCTGCTAATGATACTATAAGAATTATTATTTGAAGATAAGTTAGAAATCAAACAAAAACACGTTTGTTGCTAAAGTCAAAGTAATGCGCAATCCTGTAGATAGCAATTTAGCGACGGTAGGTACATAATTATCCTTATCTTAGTGTGGTACTTCAATAACATCTTCGTTATTTCAAGTGACATTGTGGTCAGACGCAGATAAGTATCGAAAGTTCAAAAAATCGAGTCGTGCAAACTGCAACGTGTGGTATAACAGTAAATTGTATTTATATAACATTGTATAATACATATATGTAATATTGATTAAGTGTACTCAGTACTCGATTCTCGTTCTATACATGTAAAAATATGACCTAATTATTTGATAAAAATTAAAAACAATAACAGTGGTGTCGCACGGAAAAACGGATTTTTCCTCCTTGTCCTATCAATGGTCATTGAACCCGCATCAATGCGTCAGAGCGCTCGTGCGCGACACTGTTTGTGCTTACACTTTCCAAATCTTATTGCATTATACATTTAATTTTCTTGGTGCCTAGTTTAATGGTGTTAATTTTAGTTAATTTTTTGGACGTTACATGAGACCGTGAATTAACCGATCTTTGTATGTGTACACTTTAAACCAGTCACCCTGTATAGTGTTTACCTTCCGCGTGACATCGCAGTCTGGCCTCGTCCCATGTCGCGGGAACCACATGGAACTTCAACCAGCCTCCCGCCTGCTCGTTGAACTCGTAGTCAAATCTGAATTCTTTCACTGTACCTAAACATAACAAAACGCATGAAATAATGTAAACGAGATGTTCACTTTTCTGGCTAGAGTGTGTACAACAGCGGAAGTAATATATATTTACGAGTATAATCAAAGAGATACTTCGAGGCATTCACATTGAAGAACACTGAAGAGGTGGTGACTGCATCGGCCGCACTTATCGCTAGACAGGATCATCTGGCCCGCGGCCTTGCCGGCTAATAAAATCGTCTTCTTTTTCGATTCAAATTCAGTTAAAATCAGCGGTTGCTTGTCTTCGACTGGAAGGAATTGTCCAGTGTTCTCTCTAGTTTTCGTTTTGGAGCACCTTATTAATATAGTTATATATTTTTGTATTGTTTGTTTTTTATATTTTGCACAATACAATAGAGCGTTTATAATATCTTTGTATATAGATGCGATCGAATGAAGACGTTAAACTTTTTTCGTTTAAAATAAATGTAAGCTCGTAATTTAACGTTCCTGATGGTGTTCCTTTTAATTGTCTTTTATTTCGTGTCTCCCTTACTCCTACTAACATTTCTATCTTCTATCCCTGTCATACACATTCTGAATTAGCTTACTCTTTCGCACTCGTGGTTATCTCTAATCTAGGCATATCTAACCCCGTAACCAACATCTGAACTCTACTATCACAGTAGCTGGTACAACGTTTCAAAGAGTGCAGAAGTATAAATACCTGGGTACATGGTTGCACGAAGACTGGGACTCAGATGCAGAAATAAAGACCCGAATAGAAATTGCCAGTGTATCCTTTGGTCGCATGAGCAAAGTACTGTGCAGTTCGACATAAATCTTCAAGTGCGAATGCTCCAATGTTACATCTGGCCGATAGTATTTTATGGTTGCGAGGCTTGGACCGTTAAGGAAGATACCCGCAAGAGACTAGAGGCATTGGAAATGTGGTTTTACCGGCGCATGTTGAAGGTCAGCTGGATCCATAGAGTCACAAATGAAGAGATTCTACAGCGCGTCAAGAAAGCTCGGTAGCTTATGACTACCATCAAGAGAAGAAAAGTAGGATACCTCGGGCATGTGCTTAGGCACGAGCGGTATCTATCTTCTTCATCTTATTATGATGGGTAAGATCAAAGGGAAGTGACGTGTTAGAAGGAGAAAGAAATCGTGACTCCGTAATATTAGAGAATGGACCGGCATCGCCAGCGTAGAACACCTGTGGCGCGTGGCAAGAAATAGAGATGAATATGGGGAGCTGATAGCCAACCTACAGTAGTGGAGAGGCACCGCAAGAAGAAGAAGAAGGCATAACTCTCGTAATAGAGCTCGTAATTGATGTGTAATGTTTAACCTTATTGAATTGTTATTATTATTATTTAATATTTTTGACATGTTTTTGATACCTTTAATTTGTATTTGTACCTAACTTATCTGTTGTGACATGCATGTTAAATTCGATTAGTGTAATTGGCCTTGGCCGTGCTAATTGATTAAATAAATAAATAAATAAATAAAATAACTCTCACAGTGGCGTTACGTTCCATTCTGTATAAGTAGGTAGTTCATAATATTTTCACTCTTTCTAACATAGGTAATTCTCATTCGTTCCTTCTCTTTCTTACATCTTAACGTTGCATTTCACGTAATGCTAAATATAATGTTTACATGCCCTTGAAATTTACAATTGAATACTGAAGCAATTTAATTTAAAAATTTCACTGGTAACTTACACAAATAATCAAATGATTACACACTTATCTGCACTAAGATTCCTTGTGTCGCACGTGTCATGCACACACACACAAATATTTAAGACCTGAGGATAAACTATGCTCGGCACACAACGTTCGTCCGGCTGCCGGTCGAATCCGGTGCACGTCGCGCGTCGCCATGCAGGCCGGGTTAGGTACTACCCGTACTACCAACTTGGCCGGAGCCATCCGGGGAAAGACGAAACAGTAAATAAATATAAACAATAAAAAATGCAGTATTATTTCTTACCATTCACTAACAGGGCAAAAACCCCTAATACAATAAACGTTTTCATTATTGAAATCATAATTATTATATTGAGTATACAACTTGTGTTTCAATCCCAACTGAACGGGTGCACTGCTCTGTCGTAAATGCCCTTCAGAATTATCTAGTTATTCATACATTGTAAGGGGATATTTACCGTGATTATTATTGAGCGATGTGCACCCGATATTTCGATAAATATCCCGTTACAATGTATGAATTAGTAAATAATCATGAAAGTTTATCTCAGTGGTTATCAGTGGAAATGCATTAAAGTGGTTTGCAAGATATTTAGATAAACGAGAGCAGTTTGTTAGAATCGGTGGTACTTCGAGTAATAAGACAACTATCAATTTCGATGTGCCACAGGGATCCGTCCTAGGGCGAATTTTATTTAAGATATACCTAAATGATTTTTGTGCCTTACTGCTTAGCTGTAGAACGATTTGTTTTGCCGATGATATGGTTTTGTTATTCGAGGATTTCACATGGCTAGACATGTTTTCTATTTCTTGGAAGCTTGTTTGAGGCCCAAAATCATAGTTCTCGTAGTTGAAATTACCGAGGATAAATCCCGCCTGGTGAACATTTTTTTATCTGTCGCCTTGAGACCCTATTCAATGAGGTGACCATAGCAAGACGAACTTTTCATTTCTGAACTTGATGAACTGAACTGAATTGATGAACTTTCAAAGAAGTCTGGAAGACATTTTTTTTTTAATTTAGTAACAAGACGAGTTGGTCGTTTGCCTGATGGTAAGCATAACGCCGGCCCATAACAATTGCAGTGCCACCTAGAACTTTGCAACACGAAGGCTTGCGCGGCACTGCAGTGCGCTCGTTACCCTGAGACATTATGTATTAAGTCTCATAAGCCCAGTAATTTGACTGGATACTCTGCTCATCAAACCGGAACACAGTAATGCTTGCACACTGCTGCTTGGCGGCAGACTTCACGAGCAAAGCGGTGGTAACAACCCAGACGGACACTCGCAGAAGAGTTAGTCCTCCCACTAACAAACTTTCCCACATATATCCCAGTGATTCCAGTGGGACTGGAATCACCGGTGATGTGGGCTAATATACTCAAAAATTCCCATTTTATCATGCCCAGAGAACGATATAGCAACACTCTTCCTCTCTGCTGGTCATCAGGTTTGCCACCAAGAACAATATACCAGTGTTCACCGTGCTTCCAAACCTAGTGTCGCGGACATCAGGAGAACCATTGGGTGCGGCTGGTAGGACAGAGTTACTTTCGTACTATAAAAAGTTGACGCCATCATCGCTGTAAGCCAGAATGTTTCCGTTACTAGTGTATAACATATTATATAGTTTCTGAGATTAGCCCAAACAAACACGAACTCAGCGCGGTGGAGGACTTTCATTTATTTATAATAGGTATATGTACCTATTTAGTTTTTTAAGTTCTAGAATGACATGGATCATGGATGGTAGGTAATAGTTTTGAAATAAAACATCATCATCATCATCTCTACATTTATTATATACATATTATATTATCCAATATCTTCTAATATTATAAATGTGAGAGTGCGTTCAGTGAGCAAAGCGGTGATACCCATAGACGGACACTCGCAAAAGAGTCCCATCACGTATTATAGAGTAAAAATAATCAAATAGTAGTAGTAATTGGTATATAATTTATTAGTAAATATCCGTACTCCAACTATGGAGGCTGTTTGGGTTCTTTTCACATAAAAAGGCGAGTGCAACGCTGCAATAAACATCGTCATACTGAGCGTTCCTGAAGACGCTGCCGCAGTACTGCCCATAGTCTCCAGCCCTAGCCAGCGTGACGTTGTCGGGTTCACCACTTGACCATTTGTTGTAGACGGCGTCCAGGGACTCTCCTAAAAACAAGAAAAGTTTACAAACCTGAAAATGGACCAAGTTTTCAGAGACGCCCACTGTTTTTGGATTTTTATTCGCATAAACTTTTTTTTATGTTATTTGATAGCGCGACGAGCCGGTCGTTTGCCTGATGGTAAGCATAACGCCGGCCCATAACAATTGCAGTGCCACTCAGAACTTTGAAATACAAAGTCCTGCGCGGCAATGCAATGCACCCGCTACCCTGAGACATTAGATATGAAGTCTCATAAGCCCAGTAATTTCACTAGCTACTCTGCTCATCAAACCGGATCACCAGATCAACCGGAACACAGCAATGCTCGCACATTACTGCTTGGCGGCCGACTTCACGAGCAAAGCGGTGGTACCAACCCAGGCGAACACTCGCAGAAGAGTCAGTCCTACCACCCAGTAAAAAACTTGAACTTATGTCACTTGGACCATAATAACGAGTCGATTGCCACCTCATTCATTTTGATGAATGAAGTGGCTACTGTGGAACATACACATATTACACAAATGTATACATATAGAGTGCTAAAAAGATAACCGTTCTTTTGACTTCTGCTAATTTCTGAAGCCACTAGTCAATTCTAAAAATTATTTGACTACTAAGAAGCCATATTATCCCTGAATGACACATTCTACTTCTTATCCTGATACAATGCGTGTGAAGCCGCAGGCAGGAGCTGGTATGTAATAATCTGGAAGTAATATTTAAATCCCAGGAGACCTATTCTATAATAAACTTAAGATTGAGGTAAATAAAAATAAACCTCCAACAAAAATGAGTTCATTGACACTTACCATGAATTGTCATGAAACTCCTGCCGTAATTACCCCAATCGTGGACTCCTACAGCCAGCGAGCCTTTATATATTGAACCCAGGCTATTTTCTGGATGTTTAGCAAACATCTCCTTGATCACCGCTGCTTCTAGATCGTTGTTGATGATGGCCAGATAGCCTCCTTCAGCTACACACGTCATGTATGCCTGCGACCAGATCAGACCACTTGTGTGGAACTTGTAACAGCTACCAGTTCTAGGATCCAGGGTGTATTCTGAAATACATACTACAGATTAAGTGCCAGTTAAACGACGTCGTCTTGCAAAAACCATTTGAGGTAAATCTTCTTAGTTCACTTTTCACATTGTTGACTTTTGATCGTTAATTATTTTTTGTAACGAAGTTCGTATGTTTATAATATAAAGGTTGAGGTCACATGAAGTGTCCCACTCGGCTGGGCTGCGATTGGAAGCATCGGGACCTGGTCAAAATAACGGGGAGGTGTTGGTTGTTAGAGGCGAGTAGCCGGTCCAAGTGGTGTTCTATGCGTAAGGCGTATGTTCAGCAGTGGACGTCTTCCAGGAGATGATGACGATGATAGACCCTAACCCCTAACTAAGATAGCGTGTAGGCAATCAGGAACTACGAGGACCATAGACCATGATTACGGATATAAAAGTTATTAAATATTGATTGTATAATGAATACCGGGGTCGGTAGTTCCGCATGCAGTTAAGTTCAATTGGGTGTCCTTTTTGAAGCAGACGTAAGGGTAGACGTCGCCACAGCGTGCGTCAGCCATGATGCCGTTGCCATTGATCATCATGACGAGGCATCTCTCCGAGTTTTTGTAGTTATTGGGCTCGCCAGGGGCCCATGTGACTGCCAATCTCAGCAAAGGTACTCCTGCGCAAATAACACAATGTATCAGTGTAATTAGAGGCTCCAGCTTCTTACAGAGCGCTAGCAAATTATTCATCATATAAAAGTTCCGCATTACACAACATTTTTTTTAAGTAGAAGTTTGAAGTTGAAGTTTGAAGTTTGTTAATTAACCTCTTGAGAGGAGGATTCCTTGCTAGCATCTGACTCCCGGTCACTTAAGGTGAGTTATTCCTAATCTGAGTTATTAAAACTGCGGCACAGGCGAAATAAGATTGCTGTCATCAAAAAAAAAGGAATGTCATACCTTCCACAGACGAATAGTCTCCTTGAGAGAAGGTTGCGTGAACTCCAGAGAATATGGTGCATGGAATAGTGTCCCTCTGTTGCTTTACGAACGATACAATTGCTGCCTTCAAATCATTGTTCAGTGGTGATGCTAGAACGGCCCCTGTGTAGAGAAGTTTGCCGTACATCATCGGAAAAATAGAATATGAGCATAAAAAAGATAATGGCTAGAATTTTAAATTTTTGCATCAATATTTGGACCATCTGCCTTATCAGCTAACAATCTCGTGTTCGTTTTCAATACCAGACCGATTAAAACCAGCGGTCACTAGTCATCGTGTGGAAGGAGTTGTCAATAGTTTTCGCTTCTTTTCGTTTTGTAAGAGCTTATTTCTTTAATAACCAGCGAGAATTCTAGACTATTCCTTCCACACGAAGACTAGTGACCGCTGGTTTTAATCGGTCTGGTATTGAAAACCAACACGAGATTGTTAGCTGATAAGGCAGCATATCATGAAATCCGAAACATCTGCTAATAATACTATAAGTATTATTATTTGAAGATAAGTCAGAAATCAAACAAATACACGTTTGTTGCTAAAGTCAAGTTGCTATTGTGTAGATAGCGATTTAGCGACGGTACATCATAATCCTTTTCTTAGTGTGTACTTTAATTACATCTTCGTTATTTCAGGTGACATAGTGGTCAGACGCAGATAACTATCGAAAGTTAAAAAAAATCGAGTCCTGCAAACTGCAACGTGTGTTAAAACAGTAAATTGTATAATATGTATATGTAATGTTGATTGAGGGTAGTCGGTACTCGATTCTCGTTCTAAATACTAATTATTTGACAAAAATGAAAAACAATAACAGTCGCGTCATACGGAAAACCCGATTTTTCCTCCTTGTCCTATCAATGGTCATTGACCCCCCTTCAATGTGCCTAAGCGCTCGTGCGCATTCCGCTTGGTGTTCACACTTTCAAAATCTTATTGTATAAATTTAAGCCTTTATTCATAAACGTTCCGTAACTTACTTAATTACTAGAAAGTGTTTTGTCCCGTTTTCACGCGTAACAGCTTCCGTCAACGAGAAGTTGACACAGCAGTTTAAAGCATAGATTAACTTATTGAGCTTTTGTGAATAAGGGCGTTAATTTTCTTCATGCCTAGTTTAATGGTGTTAATTTTAGTTAATTTATTGTATGAGACCGTGAATTATCCGATCTTTGTTTGTGTACACTTTTAAACAGTCACCCTGTATAGTGTTTACTGTTTACCTTCCGCGTGACACCGCAGTCTGGCCTCGTCCCATGTCGCGGGAACCACATGGAACTTCAACCAGCCCCCCGCCTGCTCGTTGAACTCGTAGTCAAATCTGAATTCTTTCACTGTACCTAAACATAACAAAACGTGTGTAATAATGTAAAAGAGATGTTCACTTTTCTGGTTAGAGTGTGTACAACAGTGGAAGTAATATATATTTACGAGTATAATCAAAGAGACTTCGAGGCATTCACATTGAAGAACACTGAAGATGTGGTAACTGCATCGGCCGCACTTATCACGAGACAGGATCATCTGGCCCGCGCGGCGGCCTTACCGGCCAATAAATCGTCTTCTTTTCGTCTCAGAAAAATGCATGTTTTTAATACAGCTTTACGGCCCGCGTTGAACAAGTGACGTCACATGTTCTGTCGAATTTGTATGGGGCGTTTTAGCGCTCATTAGATACGACCGACTTGACTCGCATTTTAGACGTTTCTAGCGTCCTATTTCCACGTTTTTTCGATTTAGACATTTGATTCACATGAGAAAAGGAATTGAATGACATCATAAAAAAATGGAGTCAACATCCCTATTTCAATTTTCACTAATACTTACACAGATAATCAAATGGTTACACACTCATCTGCACTAAGATTCCTTGTGTCGCACGTGTCATGCACACACAAATACACAACACAAATATATAAGACCTGAGGATAAACTATGCTTAGCTGCACACAAAGTTCGCCCGGCCAGGTATCGAATCCAGGGCATGTCGCTTTGCCGGCAGGGGCACTTCCAACTTGGTCGGAGCTATACGGGAAAAAGTAATCAAAACAGAACATAAATATAATAAAACATATGGCATTATTTCTTACCATGTACTAACAGGGCAAACACCCCTAACACAATAAACGTTTTAATTATTGAAATCATATCGATTATTAGGTATACAACTTGTGTTTCAATCCCAACTGAACGGGTGCACTGCTCTGTCCTAAATGCCTTTCAGAATTATCTACTAATCTGCTGTACATTCTGAGTTTGCACGTTTACGTTAGTTAGGAAACGATAACCACATAAGTTGGTTTAAACAACTGAACGGGGTTTGATAAAACTTTACAGTTGTATAGCTTAGTACTTAACATCAGAATAACGTATAGACTCCAATATATAAATATACTAGCTTCTGCCCGCGGTTTTTCCCGCGTTCCCACAGGAACCGTGCTTTTTTCCGGGATAAAAAGTAGCCTATGTTACTCTCCGGTCCATAAACTATATCTATGCCAAAAATCACGTCGATGCGTTGCGCCGTTATTGCGTGAAAGGACAAACCAACAAACACACTTTCGCATTTTATAATATTAGTATGGATATATACAGGCAAAGCTGCAGGTGGAAACTAGTATGGTATAAACGATAAAAATTAATCACAAGTAAATAACCCAATTTTTGTATAATTTTTTTTTCAGGTTAAAGAGTGATTGTCTGTTCTCAAAAATAAAACTGATTAGGTAGTTCTGTGATTGTTATTTTCGCCACATGTCCTCGATGCTTTCAAATTCAACAGTTTTAAATAAAGTACTGTAGTGTAATGGAAACAGTTCAATTCTTTCGTGATAATGGTTATCAGTAAAGCGTGGGGTTCCCCGTAAACAAGAATTATTTTTGCTGAATTCAGATTTATCATCACGGTCAAGTAGTATTGACCGCTGTAAGGCGTGATAAGGACTTGTTTATTAGTAATCGAAAATCGGCCGTGTCTCACGACGTCCATTTTGTCTTTTGCTCGTGAAATGCCGCTAATGAGTCAAAGTTCTATATTTGCATTTTCTTTATTCAGAGGAGAAAGCAATGACTCTAGGAGCCCGTTCCAAGTATACAACAAATCGAGAAGAAGGGCAAAATCTTCAGAGTTATTAAAAACAAGTTTTTGTAACGTTTCTAATGCAAAATTCATTGAGAGCAAAATGTTTCAAAAGTAAGGCTAAACCCATTTGTTCACCGCCGCCCTCACCGGAAAATCACAACTTTGACTTGCCGTAACTTTTTTATACTAATTATTGGAGTCATCCAATCTCGTCTCGTTAGAAACGAGTTGATTGTTTGTCTGCTGGTAAGTATAACTCCTTGGTTAAACAACTTTCTGATATTCTGTTTCATGCCAGTACCTTTAAGTAACTGGTTTCAGTATTATGCATTTTCTGTAACAAATTGTATAACAATTCATTATCCTTCATCACGGATTTAATTAAAAACTTTCTGGAACAATTATTAACGCATGTGTATCAATGTACTTATTTTTAGTTGGTGACGGTATAGTTTAATCAAACAAAATTAATCAGAATCTTGTAGTTATCATATCCTACTGTAAATGCCCGTTATAAATTAAACAAACATACGCCAAAATAAATAGATAATTCAGAAAGGCATATGACAGAAATCATGTATTCATCTGTAATTCAAAGGTTGCACTAGAAGAAAGAGTACTTTACTAATTAATAATTATTATGATGAAAACGTTACTTGTGTTGTGGGTGTTGGCTATATTATCACATGGTAAGAAGATATAATCTAATTAAAAATTGTTTCAGTCGTGATAAATTAACCACGATAAGTTTTAGATTAACTATATATAATGGGCTGACCCTATCGCTAAAAGCGATCTTTTCCAGTACACTTTAGGATAAGTTCGGCGCTTCGTATACGAGAAGGCACTGTCGTGCGTTACCACTTTGTTTTTGCGTAGTCGCTTTACAATTTTTGACTTTGTCTTTTTGTATATATAGCTAAAGAGTTTAGATTTGACTATGAATATGACGATCAAGCGGAAGGCTGGTTGAAGTTCCACATGGTTCCGGTGACTTGGGATGAGGCCAGGCTGCGATGTCACGCGGAAGGTACGTGCTACCTAGATATTATTATCTTATTTTGACAACTTAAGTGATCAACAGGTAGAGGTGTAATGTCCATGTACCTGCTATTGCTGTACTGCGGCGCAAGTACGGATCTTTTAGGTCGATAAAATTCGATAAAATTGACCGTTCAATCGATAAAAAGTGGGTTTTATCGACTTTTTATATAATTTATCGAATCTCGATACTTTCGACAAAAGTTATCGAATAGCTAGGTTGAATCCAAAGAGAATATAGAGCTACTACAATGCTTTACGATCAGACTTCGGTACTCGCAACATTCGATAAATTTATCGAATTTTTCGGTTCGACAAATTTATCGAACCGACTTCCATACTTGCTCCGCTGGTCTGTTAACACCATATCACGGCTTCACGTGAGATGACATATTCGAACGATAAAATCTATTGAGAACAAAAGAATCTGTTTTTCATGATAAGACGTGTGCAGCGATAAGAGCCTTGATTTGGTAATTGTGTACAGGCCGAGCGCTCGGAGCGAGTTCATGCTCCAAGCGCAAAAGCGCCGTATGGGCATTGCGCATAGTAAGTTGATTGTTTCCCTGTCTGCAAAGAGAAGGACACCAGTTATAGCCCAAGCACGAACATCTATCGAGTTCGTATCGTAAAGATATCGTGTCGTATCGTAAAGGTATCGTAGCACAGTGTGACGATAGTTCATACCACGAAGAACACGATAGAGGCGCTGTACAAATCTCCATAAAAATTGTTGTCGATAACGATACGGACACTCTTTTGATAGCCTTCGTGTTCGGGCTGCAGGTTCGAATTCTACCAGGGCAAACTTTGTATATAGTAAGCATAAAGTTTGTTCTCGAGTCTAGGATGTTTTCAAATTGCTTTATTCAAATAGGCCCCAAAGGAGCACTTTGTGTAGTGTATCTGAGTATGTCTATGCCATCTGCCACACATGATTCCTATTGCAGGAGTGTGTAACCATTAATTGTTTTGTTCGTTTGTTACTTGGTGAAATCTCCATACAGGTGCCGTGCTAGCATCACCACTGAACGACAAACTGAAGATGGCCATAGTATCTTTCGTAAAGAACCAGAGGGATTCGACTCCATGCACCATCTTTTCTGGAGTCCATGCAACCTTTTCCAACGGAGACTATTCGTCTATAGAAGGTAAACTTAAAAAAGTTTTCGCACACTTAAAATTCTTTCCTAAAACCTATTAATTCTTGCTGAATCCCGTACTTATGTGATATGTGTATAAAAACTTTTAATTTGTTTTTTAAAGAAAGAAAATTGTTTATTTGACACAAACCAAAAGTAGAACGTTAAGAAAATATAAAAGAAACAAAGGAAACAATATAAATAAAAGGACACACGTCCTTAAAAACACACAACCTATTTAAATGTTGCGCAAAAAGCATATTTTTTTCTCAGTATGAAGCCGAGTGCAGAAACACTCGACACCGGTTTTATGTCACATATAAGCTCAAACACTGTCCCAACTCCCGAAGCAATGATAGAATCCACGTTGCTAAATGATCGTGATACCAGCCAACTTGGTGCTAAAAATGTCAAACAAACACCATCTGTATGCGTATTCAAATAGCTGCTCTTGGGACCAGGTGCCTTATCAGCTAACAATCTCGTGTTCGTTTTCAATACCAGACCGATTAAAACCAGCGGTCACTAGTCTTCGTGTGGAACGAGTTGTCAATAGTTTTCGCTTCTTTTCGTTTTGTAAGAGCTTATTTCTTTAATAACCAGCGAAAATTCTAGACTATTCCTTCCATACGAAGACTAGTGACCGCTGGTTTTAATCGGTCTGGTATTGAAAACGAACACGAGATTGTTAGCTGATAAGGCAGCAGTTTTATTTTGGCTTTAGCTTTCATCACCTTCGACTAAATCTTGGTAACAAATGTGTAAAACATTAAGAAAGTTACTATTTAAATGTGATACCTCTGCAGGAGTACCCTTACTGAGGCTTGCTGTCACTTGGGCGCCGGGAGAGCCCAACAACCGCAGAAACTCGGAGAGATGCCTCGTTATGATGATCAACGAAAACGGCATCATGGCTGATGCACGCTGCGGCAAAGTGTACCCATACGTTTGCTACAAAAAGGATACTCATTTGACCATGACAGCTTGTGGAACAACTGACCCTGGTACAGAACTCAAAAACCAAAATTTAAAGGACCTATCGGAGGTTTTTTTTTAAATTTTATTTGATAACGATACGAGCTGATCGTTTGCCTGATGGTAAGCATAACGCCGGCCCATAACAATTGCAGTGCCACCCAGAACTTTAAATCACAATGGCCTGCGCGTCACTGCAGTGCGCTCGTTACCCCGAGACATTAGGTATTAAGTCTCATAAGCCCAGTAATTTCACTGGCTACTCTGCTCATCAAACCGGAACACAGTAATGCTTGCACACTACTGCTTGGCGGCAGACTTCACGAGCAAAGCGGTGGTAACAATCCAGACGGACACTCGCAGAAGAATTAGTCCTCCCACTAACTCTCATTGTCTTACGATAATCAAAATTTCGCGCAAACAGACTTTTAACTTTAAAGAAATATCGAAATTAATATAAATCTGCCTGCACAAAAGTATAAAATCTCAGAAATAAATAAACCAATATTATTGAAACTTTATATGCATAAAGCATAATATAATATAGGTCTAAGTAATTAGCAGAGAACATTTTTGAAAAAAGGTATTGTAATGAAATTAGAGTAACTTTAAGTCAAGGACTTTACTAAAGTCCTTGACTAACTTTCCATTAAAATAGAAAAATTAAATTATATTTTTCAAATTAGCCATTTTGGAAATGTTCTTTACAAACAACTAATTTAACTATTTATATAAGTATAAAGTTTCACTAAAATCGGTTCATTCATTTGGGAGATTGTGGACTTGAAAGCCATGAGGCAGAAACGCTTCTTAAACTAAATATTGTCCTGCAGAGTATGCCCTAGACCCGAGAACCGGAAGCTGCTACAAGTTCCACGAACGAGGTCTGATCTGGTCGGAAGCATACATGACCTGTGTAGCTGAGGGAGGCCACCTGGTCATCATCAACAACGATATAGAAGCGGAGGTGGTCAAAGAGATATTTGCCAGACATCCTGACAACAGCCTTTTTTCAAAATATAAAGGTGGAATGTCAGTAGGATTCCACGATTGGGGACATTATGGACAGAGTTTCATGACAATCCATGGTAAATATTATGTTGTTACGTTCATCAGCCTATTACGCACCAACTGCTGGCGTACAGACTCTGGGCTAGTTAATCCAACACGCGACCCTAGTTTGGCATGGAGAATAATACATTATTATAATTATTATATCCTAATAAACCAATTATTTGGTTGGTTTTGTGTCTACAGTTCGGCCGCTGTAAAAATGTGTTCCTGGCTGTTCGTAAACGGACAGCCAGGTTGTTTGTACACGTGAAGTAGCCTTAATTAGTACCTTTGTCACTCTCTGGCCCATAAACTATCTCAGCACTACCGTTTCTGCGTGAAAGAACTGCGTGAAGAACCCACCAACACATTTTCATATTAATAACTAGCTGTGCCCCGCGGCTTAGCCCACTTTTTATCCTAAGTTACTCCTTGTAACATCAGCTATCTGCCAGTGAAAGTCCCGTCAAAATCAGTTCAGCCGATTCGGAGATTACCCGGAACAAACAGACAGACAGACAAAAATGTTTAAAATGGTTGTTTTGTTATAGGTATATTCTTTCGTATGCATTTAGTAAAAAGCTGTTGTTTTGATATTACAAACAGACACTTCAATTTTATTTATTTGTATAGAAGATATTGGCATAAGGTGCCAGTAGTACATTTGATGTGAGTGGTTTTCAGAACATACCAGAAACATACTGGCATACTTTCTTAGATACCAGCTATCTCGGATATTTCTATTGTTAAAATTTTTCTCACTGACTATTGCTAAAAATGCTACCTTTTTTTCAGGAGAGACTCTAGAAGCCAACTACAACACATGGCAAAGCGGTGATCCTGATAATTTTACGCTAGTGAGGTCTGGAGACCTTGGCCAATATTGTGGGGGCGTTTTCAGGAATATTCACTATGATGACGTTTACTGCAGCGTCCCTCTCGTCTTTCTGTGTGAAAAGAAACCAAGCAGCCTTTCTCGCACCGATATATACTAGAATACCTTTATGATGTATTAAAATTTGTTTGTTTTTAATTTGAAGTTATATTTTAAAATCATATATTTATTTTATTGCAAATAGTAATAGTTCCATTGCTCTTACAGCTTTGTTGCCTAAACAGTAGTGTTCAAGCATTTCATTAGATACTAAATTGAATTTATTTTTAATTATTTGTTATTGTTATTGGATTACCTGTTTAATTTAATTCGAAGTATGATTAATGTGTATGATTATTTGCTAACCAATATAAATAAATTATTATTATTGTTATTGTGTCCAGTTCAAAAAGCAATTTGATCAACCATACTAAAACGGTGCAGTTTCTCAAATTATGTTGGTATCATTGAGACATAAATATTATACAAAATTATATAAAAACACTCATCTAATACCAATATCCATTAGAAACTACAAATAAAAAGGTATAAAAAATTTTTTATTCGCAATTCTCTTTTTGCTGATAACGAATATATTACAACTATGATCTTAATATCTAATTTATTTAAACAAAATAATAAATATACAGGAAATATTAGACTTTTGAAAAGAAATGAACCCATAGCATTATCGTAATTTGTAAGTTTTAGTCTGATGTACAATAAAGTATTCAGTATTGTATACGTATACATATGAAATAGAAATAAATGACGCATTAAATAATATAATAAACTGGCTATGTACAAATAATCTGCACATTAACATAGCAAAAACTAAAATGATACAATTTCAAACTGCTCAAAAGAAACCACTAACGCTAAATATAAAATATCAAGACAACACTATTGAAGAAGTGTTAACAACCAAATTTCTTGGAATTATGTTAGACCAGAATTGTGACTGGAAAGCTCACATAGCTTATGTATGTGACAAACTTGACAGATTCGTTTATGCGATCAAGCGTTTGCGAGATACAGTGTCAAAGGATGCGGCGTTAAGTGCATATCATGGATATGTTTCGTCTGTTCTCTCGTATGGTCTTTTATTGTGGGGTAACTCGGTCCAAATTGAGAAAGCTTTTAAGCTGCAAAAGAAATGTATTCGTGCAATCTGTGGAGCCTGGTTCACAGATAGTTGTAAGCCATTATTTAAAATGTTAAAAATTCTGCCACTGCCGTGCATGTATATTAGAGAGGTGTGTATCTTTGTGCACGGACATCAACAATATTTTGACAAAAACATTGATGTCATTAAAAGAAAGCGGGATCTAGAAACAAACATAAACTTTATTTCCCAAAATGTAGAATTAAATTATTTCAAAGAAACGTTTATGTAAATGCCATTAAAATATACAATAAATTACCTAATGATTTCAAAGATTTACCAACGGCATTATTTAAAAAAAAATTGACACACTGGCTAGCAGAACATTGTTTTTATGACCTTAAAGAATTTATGACAGTACACACATAACATTGCAAAATTTTGACATTGAAATGAAATGAAATGAAATGAAATATTTATTGTTGTTAAAACCGTGTACATAAAAAGATCTTATTCATAAATCAAAATTTGTTCATGACAGTTTGTCCAACAACGGACGTACAACTAGGTTTGCTTTGCAGCATATAAAAATGGATATAATAATAATATTTTAATTTTAATTGAATGCAATATGTAACAAAATTAATTAAATTATAATCACAGTACAATAAACTCATATCATGTCTCGTTGCAATAAATATCAAAAGGAATAGGCTAGACAGAATATGATTTAATTTTTATTTTTGTGCAAATATTTCTTTGATGTCATAAAAACATTTATCTACCAGCGACTTGAACAGTTTTGTCTTAAATTGTCTGATCGGCAGTTCACGAATGTCTCTAGGAATTTTGTTGTAGACTTTTATGATCATCATAGAACAGTTTTTCTGACATAAAGCTGTTCTGCACCCTGGGAATATCAATCTTGTCGGGTCTCTATTTTTAATTCTAGATTCAATTTTGTCTTCAAACGAATCAAAAAAGGAGCTATGATCTTTTACAAAACATCCTATTTGAAATACATATAATCCCGTTAATGTTAACAAACTCATTTTTTTAAAAAGTGGCTTGCACAATTGTATTGGACCTACGCCACATACTGCTCTAACGCACTTTTTTTGAATTATGAACGCTCTTTTGATGTGGGTTGAGTTACCCCAAAGTAGGAGACCGTATCTTAGAACAGAAGCAACGTAACCAAAATACGCAGTCATCGCGGTGCTTTGACTTGAAGTTTGCCTCAATCTCTTAAGAGCAAAGACAAATCGGTTCAGTTTTTTACAAATATGTTCTATGTGTGCTTTCCAATTAAAATGTTTGTCTAACACAAGTCCAAGAAATTTAATCTCATTAACTTTTTCTATAAATTCATTCCTAAATGTCAAATGTGCCTTAAAATTGTCAGTATTGTTATAATTTTGGAAATGAATAAATTTTGTTTTTGATAAATTTGCTTGTAGATTATTATGTTCTAGCCAGTTAATTACTGATTCTACTTCGAAATTAAGCAACTCTTCAAACTTTTGATTGCTGCTAATATGCGGCACCACAATAGAAACATCATCAGCAAACAACACACAATGTTGATTTGTAATGTTTGGCAAATCATTAATATATATTAAGAACAGTAGTGGCCCCAAGATGGTTCCTTGAGGCACACCAGTGCTGTTGTACTGAGTGCCAGACTTATAGATGGTAGACATTAAATTTGCATCAACACTTTTCACTTCAACGTATTGCTTACGATCAGATAGATAGCTTCTCAACCAATCGAGAGCAGGGCCTCTTATGCCATAAAACTCACATTTTTTTATAAGTTTGTTATGGTCAACAAAGTCGAAAGCCTTGGTCATATCAAAGAATATGACAGAGACAGGTATCCTTTTGTCAATGAAATCAGTGACCTTGCCTACCAGAGTAAAAGCCGCCAAAGTTGTCGACTTTTTTCTCTGAAAACCATTTTGTTCTTCTTTTATAACGTTATGTTTGTCAAAAAAATCTGTTAGACGTAGGTACATAGCTTTTTCAAAAATTTTTGCTAAAATAGGTATTAGAGTAATGGGCCGATAATTATTTAACTCTTTTTTACTTCCTTTCTTGTGTAAGGGTTTTACCACAGAGAGCTTAAGTCTCTCCGGAAAAATACCCTCTGTAAGGGACAGATTTAACAGATACACCAAAACATGGCATATTATAAAAACGCATTCCTTCAATATGTGAGTGGAAACACTATCATATCCCACAGATTTAGTGTTATTCAAAGATAAAACTAATTTCAACACCTCACTGTTCGTTACAGGTCTCAGAAATATGCTGCTAGAGATTTTATCTTGAGAATGTAAATAGTTATTGTTCATAGTGTGGGCTGTATTACTATGTTGGGGCTTATTCGTGATACTAATGAAAAAATCATTAAAAGTTTCTGCAATCTGAAGTGGCTCTACTATGTTTTGTCCACTGTGAGATATGGTATTAACACTTTCCGCCGATTGTTCACATTCTACTTTGTCTTTTATAATGTGCCACGAAGCCCTACATTTATTTTTAGATTTCGTTAAGAACTTATGATTCAAATTCTTCCTAGACATATTTATACAATTTCTTAGAAGTTTACTATATTTCTTATATGTTAATTTAAGATCTGGACACCTAGATTTATAACATCGGAATCTTAGATCCCTCTTTTTTTTAGAAGACAATTTAATACCCTTTGTTATCCATTTATTAGATTTTGAATTGCTCTGAATTTTGTGTTTTTCCATGGGGTAGCATAAATTATATATAAGACAAAAGAGGTCGTGAAATTTGTCAAATGCTTTATTCACATCTGTTTCGCTAAATACTTCGTTCCAAGTAAGGGCTGATAAATGTTTTAAAAATGTATTTGTGTTCTCTTTGCTGTAGTTTCTTGAAACAATGTACCAATGAGCAATCTGTCTGTCTTTTTGTTTAATTGGAATATTTAAGATCTGGCAAGTGTCATGATCAGAAAGATACATTGTGTGCGTACTACCAATTGCACCTTCGACATTGCTAATTATGTGATCAATACAACTGTTTTGTCGGGTAGGTGTCGTGATATGAAGAATAAGATTGTAGTTCAAAGCAAGGTCCTTCAGTCGTATGGCTGCTATATTCTGTTTCAGAGTGTCAATATTAAGATCCCCGGCAATAATAACCTTCTTAGACTGTTTTAAAACGTATTTGTCAAGTAGTACTTCAAGTTTGTTAAAAAATACATTAATGTCACTAGATGGAGTTCGGTAGATACATAAAATGATAGCATTAAGTGATGGAACTGAGATTCCGCATACCTCGAATACCTTTTCTAATGGGATTTCTTTTATTAAATCCAGCTTTTTAAAACCAACTGAATTTCGTATCAGTATGCACACCCCACCTCGTTTCTGTTTATACCTTGAAAAGAAACTAGCCACCTGGAATCCCTTTAAAAAAATATTAAGTTCACTTCCAGATTTTATGAAAGTTTCAGTCAGGCATATTATATCTATATTAATATTTTTTTGAACAAATTCTTGAATTGAAATTTGGATAGTGTCAAGTTTATTTAAAAGTCCTGCAATAAACCAAGATTATGTGAGGGGGAGTTATTCACGAAAAAGCTGACTGGCCTCCATATCATGGTCAGCATCTTGGCTACGCTTCCTCAATATTGAAAAGTAATACGGTATCGTACCTCTTTTTGGGTCTGTGGCAACCGACTGCACTGTAGGGGTAATAGGCAGTTTGTTATGGGAAGAGCTTTCATTTTTCAATTTCTTAAAATAATAGGGGATCGTACCTTTTCTAGGCCCAATTCCTTTAGTTTGATGTTTAGCATGCGTATTGTGGCTTATTGTTCTATTTACATGCAATTTAATTGAATTTATGTACTTATTATTATAATAACGTGAGTCAATGACATAGTTAATCTTCCTGCAGACGTAATTAATGTATTCAAAATGAGATTTAAATGCTTTTTCATCAATTTGTATAAAAATACAGTTCCTAGATTCCATGCAAATGTCCCTAGGTAGCTATTTATATTAATCGCATACAAGTGGTTGTTGTTGTTTACACTTACAATAATAACATTACACTTATCTAATGAATTGATTGCGCATGAGAGTTCTCGAAGCATTGTGGTAAGATTTGTGTCATTCTCACCAACGCATAAAACGACTTGGTCCCTCTCAGTTAGATCAAGTGAGTAACAAGCGCTAACAATATCTTTTGTCGTAGCAAATGGCTTTAAAATACATAAAATGTCATAATTTTCATAGCTAGTCACTAATTGTCGTATATTATATAATGTAGAAGACAGTCCATAGAACTGTTGGCTACCCAATATAATAAGGCGTGGTTTTCGATGTATTTGTTTTTGTGTTGTCTGAGAACCCATCACTTTAGTTTTTGTTGACCGCATACTTGCAACTTGTGTGCCGGTGCAATGATTTAATACATCCTCTTTTGGGAGCAGGCTGCATTGGTATTGATGGTCTGTAGTGGCTGCGACCGTTCCTTCTGTCAGCCTCTTTGAAAATGATGTCCCATCTTCCGTACACTGTATGTCGGCTGGTAGACCGAGATCAACTGCAGTTGAATTCAGTATTCTTCTGACATGATAAATTTTTTTTATCGACTTTTTTCGACTACTAATGACTGTCCCTGTGCAATTTTTTTTTAATTGATTAATTGTGTTCTGCCTTTCCTCAAGCTGTTTGTTAAGTGAGCCTATTTTCAAGGATAGATTTTCTATTTCTTTATTTGCACTTTCCAAGTTAGATCTTAGTTTTTCATTTTCTTCAATTAATTCGTTACTTTCATTAAACTCCGTTGATAAATCAGGCAAGCTCTTAGCCCTTCCATCGGATAGTGTGGAGATAAACGAGTAATCTACGGAATCGTTGTCGTCATTGATTGTTGACTTGTTTTTGATGGCTTTACTATTGAATTTGAATGACATTAAATTGAAATCTCATTATTAAGTTAAATAATATAAGAAACTGACATTATAAGACAACGTTTAAAATCTGAATTTTGCATGTTCGTAATTGAAAATATAATTGAATTTAATTAATACATATTGTTTAGAATTATTATTATTATTTGTTATTGCAAACATTTGCACACCATTTGTAGTGGTAGAATGTATTTGGGACTTTTATATTTTACCATCATACTATGTATACCTGCATTCTGGCAAATAAAGAACTTTGACTTTGACTTTGACTATACTATTTAAAAAATATATGGTTCATGCCATTTATTTACCTTGATGATATAAATTTAAAAAAAAGGCTGGAATTGGTCATCCCTATTAATGTAATAGCACATCCCTATTAATGTGCAACTTTTTCCGGTACACTTTTTCTAAGATTGTAAGCTTCCACATTCAGTACTTGAGGACTGAAGTTAGTGAAATTCCAGTCTCCGTCAGGATACGCTCTAGTGCTGAACACTACTTCACCTTCACCACAAAATAACTCTAAGGAACTGGCGTCCAGGAACAGCCTCCAAGACTGGGAGCCAATCGGGAACCACTCTACCTGCCTAACATCTCCATCTCGGTCTACCACCACTTTGCCTACTTGTGGATCCCATCTAAGCCAGACTTTGTCACCTCCGTTACGGCCTTCAACTAAAATTTCAATGTTTTTCTCCAAGTCTGCGTTTATGATGATTTCACCTGTCTGCCCTAATTGTACTACCTGATCTGGTTGAAGAACTCCATTAAAGGCCACTTCTTCTCTTAAAATTATGATATCGTCTACAGGTTTCATAAGAACTCTATCTCCAATAATATCTAGCTGCCTTATGATGGTCATTGTTCCAGCCCAGCCATCGACAGCTTCAGGATAAACTTTTTCCCAAGAATTCAACCAAGCAACGAGATACCTCTTGCCATCTTTTTCTAATGTTTGGCTGGCGTAAAAATCATGCCCATAATCTATTTCTTGGAAGCTTGTTTCAGGCACAAATTCGTAATTCTCGTAGTTGAAACTACCCAGGATATATCCCGTCTGGTGAATATTTTTGTATCTGTCGCCTTGTGGCTCCATTCCCTGAGGTGACCATAGCAAGACGAACTTTCCATTAAGCTCAAAGAAGTCAGGACATTCCCACATGTATCCCAAATCTCCGGTGATTCCAGTCTCACCCAATATACTCAAAAATTCCCATTTGATCATGTCCAGAGAACGGTATAGCAACACTCTTCCTCTCTGCTGGTCATCAGTTTTGCTACCAAGAACAACATACCAGTGTTCACCGTGCTTCCAAACTTTAGGGTCACGGAAATCAGGAGACCCATTGGGCGCGGCTGGTAGGACAGGGTTACCTTCGTACTTTATAAAATTGACGCCATCATCGCTGAAAGCCAGATATTGAGTCTCGTTGTAGAAGGGTTCGGTGGCGGTTATTTCACGCCCTGTATACATGAGAACCAGCGTGTCTCCATCCACGATGGCGCTGCCAGAAAAGCACATTTCCTGGTCCGGTAGCAGGGCAGTCGGGAGAGTCTGCCAATCGACCAAATTTGGGCTGGAAGAGTGTCCCCAGTGCATCGGACCCCACATGCTGTCATATGGGTAGAATTGGTAGAATAGATGGTACTCGCCTTTGTAGTAAGAGAAACCGTTGGGATCGTTCATCCATCCTACGGGTGGGGATAAATGGTAGTGCTGTCTGTACCGTGGATTGATATGCGACTTTTTTGCTTCAATATACTCTTCTAATTCAGCCTTTGCCGAGTCTGACTGGCGGAAGGACTTGGGATACGCGACCGCGAACAGGCAAAACAAGATAAAATATCTTTGCAGAACCATGATGGATTGAGATATAGTTCGTTTGGGTCTACATGCTGACATATATACTCCACTGGAGATGTCGATAAGAATTATCTTTTGAGTGTTTTGTTTAGTACTAAGCGGGACCCGAGTAAAACGTTATCGTATTTACATCTACACTTCTATTATAAATAGAAAATGTATTTGTATGTGTGTTTGAAGGATATAATTTGTGGAACTATTGGTCAAATTCTAATAATTCTTAAATCCGTATTATAACCGCAAACAAACCATATGAAACACCACTCCAAACAACGAAAATAAGTTACCTTAGTTAAAATACACTAAAAAATGTACCCCTATACCAAATTCTGCAACACTTAGGTGTTTCTAACTTGCAGATGACCTGATGACCAGACACCTAAGTTTTTCTGACTTGCAGAGTTTATGATTATACCCTATAGTTTTCTCTTAGAAAACTGCTTTCAGTAGTTCCAAACTTCCAACTCCCATATCAACTTGTAGGTAGGTAACTATTTCGCTTATTGTACGCTAACATATCAAGTATTAAAATAGACAAAGCAATGGATCGACGTGTGTGCATAAGTCTGACATTTTATAGGATATTGTTTTCTTATCTTCTTATCTCTTACCCCTTTTACTAGGTGGTAACTCTTCTGCGAATCTGCGTCTGGGTTGGTCCGCTTTACTCGTAGTCTGCCGCCAAGCAGTAATGTGCATTACTGTGTTCCGGTTTGATGAATAGAGTAGCCAATGAATTTATTGGCTTATGATACTTAATACCTGTAATATATCAGGATAACGAGCGCACTGCAGTGCCGCGCAGGCCGGCAGACTGGCAGGCTTTGTGTTTTAAAGCTCTGAGTGGTGCTGTTGTTATGGGCCGGCGCGCGGCGTTACGACCAGGGCCCTGTTTCATAAAGCTGACAATTCGACATATATGTAAAAAAACGACATAATTGTCGAATTGTCGCGCTTAGGCTGTTTAATAAAAGTGACAAATATGTCAGAAATCGACAGGTGAAATCTTGACATATTTGTCATCTAAAAACGCGTTTAATAAAACTCGACATTATGTCAAAAAACCACAGTCTTTAATCTGACAATAAGAAAATTGTCGTGACAAATTGTCAATTTTCCACCATGACAATTTTGTCGCTTGTAAGTTTTATTATACAGAAAAAAATGTCGAATTGTCACTTATTGACATATGTCGGACTTGTCGGATTGTCAGCTTTATTAAATAGGGCCGGGCCCTATTTAATAAAGCTGACAATCCGACAATAGGGCCGGGCCCTATTTAATAAAGCTGACAATCCGACAAGTCCGACATATGTCAATAAGTGACAATTCGACATTTTTTTCTGTATAATAAAACTTACAAGCGACAAAATTGTCATGGTGGAAAATTGACAAATTTGTCACGACAATTTTCTTATTGTCAGATTAAAGACTGTGGTTTTTTGACATATGTCGAGTTTTATTAAACGCGTTTTTAGATGACAAATATGTCAAGATTTCACCGGTTGATTTTTGACATATTTGTCACTTTTATTAAACAGCCCAAGCGCGACAATTCTACAATTATGTCATTTTTTGACATATATGTCGAATTGTCAGCTTTATTAAATAGGGCCCAGCTCGTCTCGTTATCTAATAGTACCTATAAGTAAAAAAAACTTGTACGAACTTTACTGAAACCACATAGCGCAGTTAGTATGTAATAATTTGATTAAAGAGCTATCTGAGAATCTCGGAACATTATAGATAAATAAGTAGGTACCTACATCTTAATCTTGATACCTTTATGTCAGAATTTGACAGTTGAGTTGTAGACACAATAATTGGTTCTCCCAATGAGCTAATCTATCCGTAACTTACCCGTTGTACTATAGGGGAGAAACGCTAGTATGATAACGTCCTAAGGGGCAGCGTAGACGCTTATGCAAACGTACGTTTGCTTGTCAGAATAACAACGCTCTTGCGTCAAGCGCGGATTTCGAAATGCGCGCTCGACGCAAAAGCGTTGACACTCTGACAAGCAAACGTACGTTTGCATAAGTGTCTACGCTGCCCCTAAGGGCAGGCAGCGAGTTGGACAAATGACGTGGAGACCTCCACTTTGATGTTTAGTTAAATCCTATCTCACAAGTGCCTCTCAAAGTAGCTGAGGATTACCGAGAACATTTAAAGTAGCATTATACTTACCCTGTTTGTTTTGACCGGGCTATACACATAAAATATGTCAAAAGATTTGAATAATAAATTAATATGAATATGTGAATACTACGTAGACTAAGTTACTCCTTATAACATCAGCTATCTGCCAGTGAAAGTCCCGTCAAAATCGGTCCAGCCGTTTCGGAGATTAGCCGGAACAAACAGACAGAAAAAAATGATTTTTACTGATACTTTCATACGCATTTAGTAAAAATCTGTTATTTGGACATTACAAACAGACACTTCAATTTTATTTATTTGTACTTATAGACATAGATGTTATGTGAAGTTGACACACGCATTAGGTACTAACGGACACTACTGACAAGGATTATAATTTTGTGACACAAACTCATCGTGGAAAAGGTGCAGCCTTTGTAAAAATGACAATTGTTTAACTGTGAGCCCTATCTCCCCTGATCATAAGCAACAATGTGATCGAAGATTATGAAAGAGAATCCATACACGAGCGTTCCATATCATATTTATTGTAATCTCAAAAATTATTATTATTATTATAATTATAAAAAACAGTACCTAACAAAAACCTAAAAACAACTCAGTTTCTAATATGAAAGTTGAAATGAACCGAATATACACATTATTGGGAAAGATAACCCATCCACCTAAGATAGTAACCCCTTTTCAAATTACATTTTAGTCTACTTTTATGAAAAAAATGTTACCTCCGACTACTAATTTATTACGTCTAGTAGAGATAATAGGTGCATACAAATGTAAATGAGGCTCATTAACAGTTTAACATTTACTAACATTGTATAAAGAAAAAATGTAGAGATATGTAAGACACAGTTGGTTGGTTGGTGCTATACAGCGTTGTAGGTGAGTATTTTTTTTTATTTATAAAGAATCATTTTGCCCAAGCCACAAGACAAAAAATACAAGTGAGTTCTTTTTTTAAGCTTATACCCATTTTTCGGGGTGATAAATGGCTTTACGCACGTCGTCGCGCTTCGGGGGGCGCAATGGTAGCGGGTCTCACGTGGGACTACCATGCGTCAGGAAAACTACACACTAAAACTCCCCACCACAAGCCCTCTAAGGCTAAGATTCAGAGAAGAATCTTAGCGTGGACTCGTGCTTCCATATGTCAAAATTCTATACATTTTTGACATAAATGGAAGCAAAAGTCCACGCTTAGACTAGTCTCTGAATCTTAGGGTTAGTGGAGATGGTGAGCAGCTCACCCGGGCTCACCTCCGTTCACCCCACGCTCCTGGCATTCTGATTCCATCGCACCACCTCTAACCAATGGTTACAACCAATTTGGTCGCGGAGCTGTGTCTAATTACAGCCAGTCTTATAACTGTAATGAGCTTCAAAGTGGATTGAGCTTCATAGTACACGCAAAGCTCCTTAGTCTTCACCACCTTTCAAACTGTGAAACTTTGTTATAACTTTTCAATACTTTTCGTTGACAGCCTAGCATCCGAAACGATGATCATTGATACTATGAGTATCGCTGAGGCACAGTACAAAACAGTGGGCAACGTTCAAGCAGCATTCAGAGTAATTGCGACGGCAGTTCACCTCACGGAGTACCTGTGGCCTCAGCAGGCAACAGTCAGCAGTAAGTGCAAGAAACATGTAGTTGATAGATCGATGTATAACTTAAGTTTTGACATTCGTAAGAGTTGTGAGCACTACTTAAAAAGTTTCGATTTTATTTGAAAAACTCTAACTAGTTTTATCTTTCAGATAAATCCTACTATGACTACATTGTAGTTGGTGCTGGAACAGCAGGGTGTGTGATCGCAAACAGACTCAGTGAAGACCCGAACATTAACGTCCTTCTTATTGAAGCTGGCGACGATCCACCTCTGGAAACTATAGTAAGTTACACCAATTGTCTTAAACCTTTACAGTTATACAGGTACCTACAGTTTTACAGGTGTACAGTTTGTCAATTTTAAACGCGGTACGCTTTACGGGTGCATACAGTGGTGAAAGATAGGGATTCGAGCAAAAATTACGTTTCCTGAATTCTTTTTCCTGCCACGAACCCATCCGCAAAAACTCTTTTACTCGGTACATTGAATTTATCTCGCAAGGGTTAAGGAAATGAATCTTATAACTTTAAACGAGGAAGTCTTGTATATAAGTAAATATAATACTTATTATATACATTTATTTTGGCTATATCGGAAACCGTTCTAAGGATTTGGATGAAATTTTGTATTTAGATAAGGTTTTGCTTTTTAAGTTCACCTACAGAATTCTTGTAGAAACGCAAATAATATATACCCAAAAAATCTTTTTTTTTTAAACCACCAAGCTAAGCTCGGAGAACCTAAAATTAAATTATACTTCAATATTCACAGCTTCCAGGGCTCATCTTGTTCTCGGAAACTTCAAAAGAAGACTGGAATTATAAAATAAAACCAAACAATTACACGTTTCAATGTCAACTCAATTCTACTGGCACTTTGTTCCTCGGAAAAATGCTGGGAGGTACCAGCTCCCTCAGCATTGAGATTTACCAGCGAGGCTATCCTCATGACTTTGACTGCTGGGCGGCATTACTGAAAGATCCCAGCTGGAAGTGGAACAATGTTCTTCCTCTATTCAAAAAAAGTGAGAAACTTGTAGATGACACCATAGCCAATTCTCCAGAGAGAGTTTTTCACGGTTTTGATGGTTGCTTCGTAGTATCCAAAGACTCTCGAAACGAAGACGTATATAATTTTCTAAAAGCATACGAAGAAATTGGGAACAAGATTGTTTTAGACCTTACTGGCAATTGCACTCTTGGGTACGCAAAACCACTGTTGACCATTGGTAACGGCTACAGGTCGAGTTCAGCTTCTGCTTTTCTAAAACCCGCAAAAAATCGTAAAAATCTACATGTCCTTAAGAACACTTTGGTTACTAAAATTATATTTGACTCAAATAAAAATGCAAGAGCTGTAAAAGCAATCACAAATGATGACAGGACGTTAATTATTGGAGCAAAAAAGGAGATCATCGTGTGCGCTGGTGCCATTAAAACACCACAACTTCTTATGTTATCCGGCATAGGACCTAAAAAGCACTTGAATAATATGAGTATCAGACCTATAGCGAATCTTCCCGTCGGAGACAACTTACAGGATCATATATCTGTTATTATGATTTTTACTCTAACGAAAGCCAGCAAGAAACTTTCGTTCAATCCCAAGGTGTACACCACTCCCATATTTACCGGAAGAGTTTCTCTGAACGAATCTCAAGACAGTTTTGACTACACAACCATAAATTATATAATAACTGATTCAAGTACCTTATATCTTTTAAATTTTTGTGTATTTTACTACCGCTACCAATTTGATATTTGCCAGAACGTTTATGACAAAGGAAAAAATAAGCAGATTCTTTTCTCTTTAATTAGTATCCCCAACCCAAAATCTAGAGGGAATATTAGATTAAGAAGTATAAATCCGAAAATCCCACCGATAATTGATGTCGGATACTTCACAAACGATGAAGATTTGCAGACCATGGTGAAATGTTTGAAAAATTCTTTAAAAGTTACAAATAGTACGTACTTTAAGAACAATAAAGCAGAATTCCTGAATCCCATTTGCCCCCGATGTAAAGAGAAGCATGGGGATGCCTTCTGGCGATGCTATGCACTTTGTATGATGAAACCAATGAGCCATCTGGGTGGTACCTGCGCTATGGGATCTGTAGTTGATAGCAGGTTGAAAGTTTACGGTGTAAAAGGGTTAAGAGTTGCAGATTCTAGTGTCATGCCAAGTATCACTAGTGAAGACACCGTTGCTCCAACTATTATGATTGGAGAAAAGGCATCTAATATGATAAAGGAAGACAATAAATACTGCAAATGCCATAAAAATTGCTGAAGGCTTTCTCTGTAGCTGAGGAATAGGGACGTTCCATGAAACACAAAATACATAATTGTTGTCGTTATACAGGTTTAAGAACATCACATTTACAAAATACAAATGAAATTAAAACAAAAAATATATAATTACAACAAAGATACTGCATCTAAAAGTTTTCTGAATTCAACGATTTTTTTTTATCACCCAATAATAATTATATAAACGATATACTATCACATTATTTGCATTGAATGAATAAAAATAATGTATTACAACTACGTACTTAAACGCAGTTTTTCACAGCTAAAATCAACAAAGTGTCAATGGTTGTAATACTAATACTTTACATACATAACATTGATGCAGTTTAATAGTACATTACGATATTAGTGCGTAAAGATGGTTATAACATGCGAGGCGGAATTTCAGCCCGAGCCGAAGGCGAGGGCGTAATTGAGCCGAGCATGTTATAACCAATACGCACGTATATCGTACGACGTTTTTTAACACACTTGCGAGTAAACAGGAAAAAAAAACATTTAAATAAACTCAATCTGTGAATGCACACTGTTGCTTTCCCGCCATTTTACCAGCGCGCTTGAATAGCAACAGCGCACTGCTCACTAGCTGGAGTGGTGCGGCGGCGATCAGTTCCATATTTGAAATGGCAAATAATACTGTTATGGAATTTGTATGGACTATAACTTAACTATTTGCTTTGATAACACACGCGTTTTTTATGACCCGCTTTACATATTTAAAACCGGTGGAATTATATCAGCTTTACGAGAGAGGGTGTTAAAAATATAGTAACGCCACTTATTGGCGTTTTTATTATTTTCCTAGCCTCTTAATTTCTAATATTTCTGCGGACATCTCTGTCGCTCACGCCGAGTATAGATGAGAGACCTGCTTGCCATTGCAAGTAGTCTGCAATTGACCCTCGTCCATCGTAACTGCCGCTCTTCGTTCGCATCGAAGTTTCTGGATTTTCCCCTTGGGAATCCTACGTGAAATCGACGCGTAAACCGCTCCTCTAGGCTCCTTGCCAAACCCCCAAGCTGTGCAAAACTTCACCGCGCCACGAAAATACAGTCCACTACAAATCAAGATCGAAAGCCGCAGTGGTGACTGCCGAACCTGAAGAAGCTAATCACGAGTGCTGCAAGCTAGAGTTCCTACTAGGAGAACAATCGCATAGTCACTATGCGATCGCTCTTCTAGTCACTATGCCATAGTGTATTCTGTGCCGTACCGTCAGGAGACCAGGTTAGTCGTCATCAGCTATCCTTCATACCGCCATTTTTTGGAGACGCGCTCGGCTATACCTATTATATAGCTTAGCTGCCGCGTTAACAATACCTATGCGTATAAGTTTTCCATATGCTTGCTTTATTTTTGTAGTTATTATTACATAATCTTGAATTTAGTCGGAAATGGACAGGGATTCTCAAAGTTTAATATAATACACTCGTATTGTAAGTATAGGCCGCATAGTAATCGATGTAGTATTAGGCTAGATATGTTTTACATTTTCGATAATAAGTAATATGATTATTTTGACAATTACAGTAATTTAATTTAATGTATAATACATTTTATTTATCACGGCTGCCGTAAGCATTACCTATCCAGCTACTATTTTCAGGTTTAAACAGCCAAATAAAATTACTTGGCATGTATAAAAAAACTTTGTAAAATTACTTGTGTATAATTCAGGGTGAACGCGTTGTAGTGCCGCACAAGACTTTGTGAGTCAACTAATGGCATAAAAAAGATGAGCATCTGCCTGTTGAAAGGTCAATGAAAGAACTATATATAACCCGTGATAAACCAACAGTGGGATTAATAGAACCCAATGTTTGAATCGAGTCCTCTTCCTACCTTCCCTTGACCCTCCTTTAGAATTTTGAGAGTATAAGATCCGGCTTGGTGGATATCGCGTGACCTCGAATTTTCTTTTTTGTGATGATTGAGCATGCTGGTTTCGTCACGATGTTTTCCTTCACCGTTTTAGGGTGAGTATGGTTTGAATTCGCAGATAACTAGATTTAAGTCATTGGTGCGGGGCCGAGCCGGAACTCTGGTGCGTCAGATTAAAAGTCGCACAACTTTTAGTTCGAATATTTGAATTCAATGCGAAAATTCGAGTCAAGCTTCGTGGTGAACGTTTAGAAAACAAATTATAGATGGATAGATAGAGATAGAGAACTCTTTATTGTACGCCAACATTCTTTCAAATTTATTTATAAAGTTATTAGAAATGCTTTGAAATATTATATTCGTACATACAAATTAGTTTGAATGTTTCTTTGTTAACAATTATAATCTAAAAAAATACCACTTTGACATTCGCTGAACAATTGTGTATATTCTTATCTCGTGACGTCAAAGCTAACCTTAGGTCATCGCTTACTATACGGCAAAACTCATCCTCGAACTCAGTCTGGGCTACAACACCATTTATCATGTACACATACATCGCAATACTACACTTACTGTTGTTATCGTCACCAACCCTTCAACAGCAGTGGACGCTATCAGATAACTCTTTACAATTTTTTTTCGTGGACCCAACGAAAAACATGAACGAGTTCTTTCAAGAACAAAAGAAAAATGTGGAAGGTATGTTCAATGCGAGCTTAGAAGATGCCGTTAAGATGAAGAATACGGTAACTGGATACATGGAAGAAAAACAAAAGAAGATCGCAGACGATGTCAACAATTACGTTGATACCATGAAGGAAAGTAGCAGGAAAATGTCCGAATTCTGGTCTTTCGTTCCCGGTAACGATAAGATAGAGGATGGAGAACGACTGGAAAACCCTGATGTACAACTAACAGTTCCGGCTATAATACAACGGAATGGGTATTCTTGTGAAACCCATACAGTGACATCAAAAGGGTACATCTTAAACATTCATCGGATTCCAAGGGCAAAGATGAGTAGCACAATTCCAATCAAAACAGTAATTCTTCACCATGGTCTCTTCGCAAGCTCTGCAGATTGGATCCTCAATGGACCAGATAAAGCTTTAGCATATGTCCTCGCCGACGCCGGCTACGACGTCTGGATGCCCAATATCAGAGGGAACAAGTACTCAAGAGAACATACCTCCTTAAAAACTGATACAAAAGCTTACTGGAACTTCTGTTGGCACGATGTTGCTCTCTACGATGTACCTACAATTATTGATTATATTAAAAAGGTCAAAGGAAGTGAATCAAAAATTGCGTATATCGGACATTCTATGGGTACTACTATTTTGATGGCAATGTTGACGCTTCGACCTGAATACAACGATCTGTTAGCGACTGGTATTACTCTCGCTCCTGTGGCTTACATGTCTGACTTAAAGTCTCCAATAAAGACTTTGGCTCCTATAGCCAGTAACGTAGCTTACATGCAGATGCTTTATGGATCGCATGAGTTTATGCCAAAGGACTCTGCTTTAGGGAGTATCATCCGTTCCTGCAATATTGATAACATGGATAGTAATGTGTGCAAAAATGTCGTCTTCCAACTGTGTGGCTATAATGAAGCACAATTCAATAAGACGCTGCTCCCAGTATTTTTGGCACATATAGGAACAGGAACTTCTTGGAAGACAGCCGTCCACTTCGCTCAAGAAATCGAAGCCGGAGGAAGATTCCAGAAGTTTGATTATGGTTCCTACTATAACAACAAGCTTTATGGATCCGAAACTCCTCCAGAATATGATTTAAGTAAGATCACGTTGCCTATAAAGATGTTTTGGGCGCAAAACGACTTGTTATCGAGTGAGAAGGATGTGCGCAATCTGTATGAGAAGTTACCATTTGGATCTGAAATGATTATGGTGCCAGACCCTCATTTCAGTCACATAGACTACCTTTGGGCTAAGGATACGCCAACTCTGCTAAATAACAAAGTGTTGGAGACCCTGAGTATAGCATTTAATAAGGTTAATTAGCGTTTATTTTGAGATTTTTTTAACAGTGTCTTTACTAAACAGTTTTGATATACTTTTTTGTATTATATGTTTCTATTTAATAAAGTTTTTATGTAATCTACAGAAACAGATGGCCGTTGTAGGCCAAAATGAACCATATATTTCAGACCACTACATGATGTACACAGCTGGTGGCATTGTGTCATGGAATTGTAATTGTTTTGAGATTAAACTTAGCAAAACATTCCGGTTAGAGAGTTCCGGGACCTAAGATAGACGATTACTCGTATATTTCAATAATGGGCCTCTAGCTAGGAGGAATGGAAACGTCCTTCTTAACACTGTAAAGTTTAATGAAAAAATTAAAATCATATTTTGTTTAAGCCTATTTCTTTTGACATAATATTGCAATGAGGCATAATATTAGTTTATTGTATTATTATTGTAATTTAATTAATTTTGTTATTGCATTTAATTATTATTAAGATATTATTATTATATTGATTATAATTAATGCAAGCTTTAAAGCAAGCTGCAAACTTAGTTGTACCTATGTCCGTTTTTGGACAAACTGTCATGAACAAATTTCTAATTATGAATATAACATCTTCATTTATTTTCTGTAATAGGTACGCAAATAAAGAATGCAATTTAAACAAAATCATTGTTTTTCTAGTAGGTACCTATAGTGGTAAGTATAGTTAACAGTGTTAATAGTGGTATGTTTAGTTAGCCTGCTATATTACCAATTATTATAAAACGGGTGTAACGTGAAATCGAAGCTTATTTGTAGGTACCAAACTTTTTCTGCGAAAATTATTTATCGATAGCTCATTAGTACGAAGTGTTATAATTGTTCGCCAAGATACGCAGGTTTATTATTTGTTCGCTAAGATACGACGTTATTTTAGTTCGAAAAATCGTTACGGGTGAACGCGCATTATGAGAAGGGATGATCCAGGAAATGCGCAGCAGCAACGGCCGCGGTTTTGGGAGCAGCTTTCTCCTCGACCAATCCAAGTGCGATCACGGAGACACCTGCCAAGCTGTATTATGGCTACCTGCCGCTATTATGGGAGAAGCATACAATCTGATATTTTGGTTCTTTTGATTACCAAAACGAAAAAGAAAAAGAAAAGGAACCAAAAGAACATCATTGTTCATCATCAAAGGAAACAAGTGCAAATAATATCATCACTGATGTGATTTATTGGGTTTTTTTTCTTCCACGCTTGCACTATGTTTAGTAGTCTCGTAATAGGTAGGTAGGTACTGTAACAATCTGTGGGGATTTCCGCGCGGCCAAAAACGTAAAAAAAAAGAACAAACTTTGAATGAATCGACGTGGGCGACGTAAATTCCGAAAGGGAATTAATGACATTTGAGTCATACTCATAAAACGGAAAAACATAATGCACACAGATAAGATAATGTTCTGGACAGTATTGGATTGTCAGCCGGAAAATAAATAGGTATCTACCTACTTATCTTTTGGATTGTTTTAATACCACTCTTGTAACATTTATTGAGCACGTAATAGTTCGTATAGGTACCTATATTGTTGAACCATGTATTGATGTAGGTTTATAAAGCTTTTGCTTTTATAATTTAAGTACGAAGATAATAGTGTCGATTTTAGTGTCGATAATATATCGTTGCACTTTTTGTCGTACGTTAACCCTAATTTTCATCGATTTTACTGTCGTATCGGTGACCTCCTAAAAACACCAGCGGCGCAAGTACGGAAGTCGGTTCGATAAATTTGTCGAATGTTGCGAGTACCGAAGTCTGATCGTAAAGTATTGTAGTAGCTCTATATTCTCTTTGGATTCGACTTAGCTATTCGATAACTTGTCGATTGTATCGAGGTTCGATAAATTATATAAAGTCGATAAAACCTACTTTATCGATTTGAACTGTCATTTTTATCGAATTTTATCGATCAAAAAGATCCGTACTTGCGCCGCAGATCGAATGGACGATATCAGTTTTGTTAGACCTAGCGAAGATAGTGAGCTGATTGATGATTGATTGAGTGGGCGCATTGTAGAACTAATGTCCACTATAGACGTTTGAAATAACAAATACTTATCCTAAATATTACTTACATAATATAATAGGTATAATAGGCACTTAAATAAATTTAATAAAATAATTACTTGCTTATTTAAAAACACAAATAAAACAACTCGATAGCGTACTTATTTCTTAAATGTATTATATTCATATGACTGATGTTCACTAAGGACCTTACTAATACTGACTTTATAACGGTGGTATACCTAGTTAGGCGCACCGTAGACGCTCAAGCAACATACGTTTGCTGGAGCGTCTAAGCTGCCCCTTACACAATGTTTTGTCTTTGTTGTTCTCTGACAGTTTTAAATTGAGTCGCAAAGGCACAAAACATTGTGTTGTAGTGGGTTGATTGAGGTGAATAAATAACAACGTCCGTAATTTCACAATATAACACACCACAGTTTATTGTCACTTTAAAATTGAAAAGTTTGTAGAAGGAGAAAGTTTATCACAGAACTGATGCAGACAATTACAAAGATTAAACAGTCACAAGATGTAGCACAAGATGTTAGGCACTGAGTTTACAATAGTCTTTTGCATTTGATAACAGTATTCCGACAAAATATATCACGATAAAGTTAGGTACGCGGGACTCGGAATCAAATCGTATCGCGAGAGAGAAAACACTGCAGAGCGCGTCGCAGGCGCCACGCGCGGGGTGACTTACACGCGAACTAATTTCTGTCGTAACCATGGCGACCGCTGCGTTGCCATGGTTACTTGTACCGCGAACATTTAATTTAAATATTATAATAAATACGGTGAAGTGGCGAGCACGCCACATCACCCCCCTCCAGAGACCGACTAAGGGCGATAATACTTTTTAGGAAACCGTACGACGCGCCCTGAACGAGTGATCTTTATGTTATCGTTAGAGACTGTATTTTTCACGTCCTCGCTGTTCTTGTTGACGGTGTCCGGAGTGGTTTTCGGTGGAGGTGTTGCCATTTGTGTGGTGTTATCAGTGTCACGTAGTACATAGGCTGGCTTAATGCGGTCTACTGATACTGTGAGTTCTTTGCCATTTACACGGAGCTTAAATACTTTGGCCCCTCGTTGTATCACTTCATGTGGGCCAGTGTAGGCTGCTTGGAAGGATGGTCGGGTTGTGTCATCTCGTAGGAATACGTGTGATGTCGTAGCCAGATCTTTGAAGATGAAGACGGAGCGTTTGTTTTGATGGTGGGATGCTGGTGATGGCAGAAGGTGTTTGGCAAACATGCGTAGTCGTTCTGTGTACACTGTCAAGTCTTCTGTGCCATCAGTCCGCTGTTCAAAAATATCACCAGGAAGTCGCAGTGATTCTCCGTACACGAGTTCAGCTGTAGTAGCTTGTAGGTCTTCCTTGAACGCCGCCCGGATTCCCAGTAGGACGAGTGGAAGGGTTTCAAGCCAACTGCTGCTCGCGTGACATGTAATGGCGGCCTTAAGCTGTCTATGAAATCTTTCGACGAGGCCATTGCACGCCGGATGGTAAGCTGTGGTTCGTCTGCGTTGAAAGCCAATAATGTGGGAGAGATGTCTGAATAGTTCTGATTCGAACTGAGCGCCTCGATCTGTGATTATATCTTCGGGGCTGCCGAATCTGGATATCCATCCATGTACCAAGGCTTTTGCCACTGTCTCCGCCGTTATGTCCTGTAGTGGAATAGCCTCAGGCCATCGTGTGAAGCGATCTACACATGTCAGGCAGTAACGGTACCCCTGTGAAAGAGGCAGCGGTCCAATCAAGTCTATGTGGATCGTCATGAATCTGGCTCGAGGCGGTTTGAAGGTGGCCAGTGGTGATGAGACGTGACGGGTTACCTTTGATCTTTGGCATGCTAGGCAGGAACGGGTCCACTCTCTGCAGTCTTTTCGCATACTAGGCCATACGTAGCGATCCGATACTAGCTTCGTCGTCGCATTTGTACCCGGGTGACTAAAGGAATGTAGATTTTCGAAAACCTGTCGTCGCATTTCCTGGGTAACGTACGGTCTGGGTGTTTTGCTACTCTCATCGCAGTACAGTTCAATGTGCGTTCCTGGCAGTTTGATCTTCACAAGGCGTAAAGAAATGTCACTCTCCAAAAGCTCCTTCAGTTCAGGATCGTTGAGTTGCGATTGTGCTAGGTTTGATAGATCGATAGGCTGTACAATCTCTTCTACACGTGAAAGCGTATCTGCTACGACATTGTCTTTTCCTGAGATGTGCCTTATATCTGTAGTAAACTGCGCAATAAAATCTAGATGTCTGAACTGTCTTGGTGAGCAATTCTCTTTACGGGAGTGGTATGCGAACGTTATGGGCTTATGATCCGTGTATATTATAAAATCTCTCGCTTCTACCATATGACGGAAATATTTTATTGCCTCATAGATGGCGAGGAGTTCCCTGTCATAAGGTGAATATTTCTGCTGGCACGGAGATAGTTTTCGGGAGAAAAATGCCAGTGGTTCCCACATACCGTCCTTGAGTTGCTGTAAAGCTGCACCCATCGCTGTATCTGAAGCATCGGTAACTATAGCGAGCTTAGCTTGGCTGTCCGGGTGTGCGAGTAGCGCTGCTTGGCAAAGGCTTTCTTTACAGGCGGTGAAAGCTTCATCTTCCTTTTCTGTAAAGTGGACAGGATGTGAACCTTTCACTGAATCGGTCAACAGCGCGTTGAGTGGAGCTTGATATTGCGCGGCACCAGGAATGAATCTGCGGTAAAAGTTCAGCATTCCCAAAAATCTTCGCAATTCTCTGACCGTCTTCGGCGTGGGGAAGTTCTGGACTGCTTCCACCTTTGATGGTAACGGTTTAGTGCCAGCTGCTGAAATGCTGTATCCTAAAAACGTTACTTCAGGAAGTCCGAAAACACACTTGTTCGTGTTAATTACCATGCCATAATCCTTGAGTCTGGTGAAGAGCAGATGAAGGTGTTCTTCATGTCTCCGGTGATCTGGAGAAAACACCAAGAAGTCGTCCAGAAATGGGTAACAGAAGTCCTCGAATCCCCTTAACATTTCGTCCACAAAACGTTGAAAGGTCTGCCCGGCGTTACGAAGTCCGAACGTCATGAACGGAAATTCGTAAAGTCCTAGCGGCGTGGTGATGGCAGTCTTTGGGATATCTTCAGGGCTGACCGGGATCTGGTTGTAGGCCTTCACCAGGTCGATGGTCGAGAAGACTTCGCAGCCAGAGATGCAGTGAGAGAAATCGTGGATATGACGAATGGGGTATCTGTCAGGGACCGTCCTGGCGTTAAGCATCCTGTAATCGCCGCATGGGCGCCAGCCGTTGTCTTTTTTCGGCGCCAGATGCAGTGGTGATGACCAGGGCGATTCCGAAGGTCTAGCTGTTCCATTCTTCAACATCTCTGCAAACTCATCCTTCGCGATTTTTAGTTTGTCCGGTGCTAATCTTCGTGGAGTGCTGCATACCGGCGGGCCTGGTGTCGTCCTTATATGGTGCATGGTGTTGTGCTTCGGGACTTGGTGCACACCAGAAGGTCGGGTAATCTCCGGATATTGTTTTAAAATATCGTGGTATGTAGAGTTACCTGATGCAACTTTCACTGATGAAATGTTTCCGGTAGATCGCGCAGGTGACGCCGGGGACGTGAGGCTTGTAGTGTTATCGATTAAACGTTGGTTTCTACAATCGACGATGAGATTATAGTGGGATAAAAAATCAACGCCGATAATCGCCTTCGTAACGTCCGCCACAATAAATCGCCAGGTGAAGTCACGGCGCAGGCCTAGGTTGAGCACTAAGTGAGCGTAGCCGTAAGTGTATATCGGCGTGCCGTTTGCTGCGCACAGCTGATAATTAGTTTTCTCGCGGCGTTCTTTTAGTGCTGACCGGGGGAAGACACATACGTCGCTGCCTGTGTCGACGAGAAATTGCATCTTCGTAGCGCCATCCGTAACAAATAGGCGACCGGAACTGTGACAATCGGTCGTCGCCATTACCGATTGCTTGGAGCGTTTCCCGCATGGAAGTTGTCATTTCTTGCACCCGTACCCGTACCAAAGTCGCATGGCTTGACGCACTTACTGGCTGCCGTACCGAACTTACCATGGTACCAACATACCGGAAATTTTCGGTAACTTGACTGCGACCGAGTTGAACTGGAACGATGGCGCGTTTTCTGTTCTGAACGACTCGGTGCACGTGAGTGCCGGTTCACTTGCGCGGACAGTGCTTGAACTTGTTTGGTAAGTTCGGCGATTTGTCGGTTCATATCGTCTAAAGTACTACCCGGTACGGTATTTGTATGAGATGTTGACGCTACCTGGGATATCGGGACGACGACGTCGTGGATGCGGTCGGCGAGGTCTGCCAGAACTTCGAGTGACGTTGTCGCCTGCGATGCTATTATGGTCTGCGTACTGCTCGGAAGGCGACTGGTCCAGATTGTACGGAGGAAGTCTTCTGGTACGCCGGGTCCCGCGAGGTGTTGTAGGTGCCGTAAGAATTGGGATGGCTTACGCTCACCTAGTTCCTCGTGAGTCAATAATTGCTTGACCTTTTTTTCTCTAGACGCGGAGAGTCGCTTTATTAATTCCGATTTGAGTTTGTCATACTTGTCGGTGGCGGGTGGGCTGATGATGATATCTTCCACCTCAGCTGCATACTGCGGATCTAGCTGACCGATTACGTGGTAGAATTTCGTGTTGTCCGTCGTTATGTTCGATATGGCAAACTGGCCCTCGATCTGCGCGAACCAAATGGCCGGCTTTTCGGGCCAGAATGGCGGAATACGTACGCCGACTCGACAAACATCTTGGGTCTTTGTATCGTCCTGCTGCATCTTGGTTCAGAATGTACGGTCCAAAACGGGTCACTAGTGTAGTGGGTTGATTGAGGTGAATAAATAACAACGTCCGTAATTTCACAATATAACACACCACAGTTTATTGTCACTTTAAAATTGAAAAGTTTGTAGAAGGAGAAAGTTTATCACAGAACTGATGCAGACAATTACAAAGATTAAACAGTCACAAGATGTAGCACAAGATGTTAGGCACTGAGTTTACAATAGTCTTTTGCATTTGATAACAGTATTCCGACAAAATATATCACGATAAAGTTAGGTACGCGGGACTCGGAATCAAATCGTATCGCGAGAGAGAAAACACTGCAGAGCGCGTCGCAGGCGCCACGCGCGGGGTGACTTACACGCGAACTAATTTCTGTCGTAACCATGGCGACCGCTGCGTTGCCATGGTTACTTGTACCGCGAACATTTAATTTAAATATTATAATAAATACGGTGAAGTGGCGAGCACGCCACAGTGTAACTATTCAATTATTAGTAAGGCCCTTATGCTAAACGGCTTCGTTTACCATTAGATATTTGGCAAGTATACGATATACGATAATGAGCTTCAAGGATTCAGGTTCAAGAAAGATAGAACCCCGTTTTTTAACGAATGCCAGCTATGAATAAGCTCACTTTGGGCTTTCATGTGCCACAATTTCTTACTTAAAGGTAGATCCGGTTTCTCCTTAGCGCTGCTCAAGCTGCCGTAAATAAGTTTGTTAATTTCACTGACAGATTTACCAGCTGTATAAAACGTCACGTAACTGCGCTGAGACCAAAACTCGTCTGAAGTAGCCTCTACTGGTCTAATGTACACTCTAACTTCATATAGAGTGTGAGCGAATGGCAGATTAGAAAGCATGAATCTGTAAATCTTGTTCTTTGCCGGCAAACTTGATGCATTTACCTTTCGGAAGTATGTCTTATTGTCAATTTTATCTATTTGATACTCTATTTTATGTTCAACCCCATTAGGCAAAAGGTCTACCATGTTGTTAGGCACGACCCATTCCAGCAACGTGCTATATGAACCAACGCTGATAACTTTCAGATTCTCTACCGGTGCTGGCTGCACTACGGAGAAATGATCAACGGTAAAATTTTGTTCTATACTGCCAAAAATGTTGGAAGACTTTAAAATGAAGTAATAATGCTTTTCTAGCTGTCTGTATCTAGGCTGACTCCAGACGTGCCAGGTGGAGTAGCTTCTTGTACCGTTACGGAGAGGTCTAGATAATTCGGTTTGTTTACCATTGATCAAGAAGGTTAATGATTCACTTATTTTTGAGACTTGTTCAGAGTGTGTCCACGAGCAGATCATTTCATCGAGATTCTTAGACTTACAAGAGAAATCGGTAACTTTCTGCGGCGCCGAGTCAACCACGACTCTAACGTGGCAATAACGTTTTGTTTTTTTGTTTAAACAATAATAATTATATATTCCTTTTTCGAGCATTTCCTTGTATAACCTCCGGGTTGTACCGTTTATTTTTTCAGAAACAACAACAGCGTTGTTTTGTTTCAATTCGATGTCTTCGGCCGCTAGCTCGTTCGCGACGCAAAATATCTCTAGCGGATCTCCGTATTTTACTTTGACCAAGGACTCGGGGTATACACTCACGCTTGGCGGACAATACCCGGCGTTGCCCAGTGAGCATTGGACAGCTAAGCACCACCACCAAAGTTGCGACCCCCTGCGCAGGCCACTACGCGGCTCTCTAAAACCTGCCATAACTGTTTGAGATGTTACTTCATTACTTTCTACACTTGACCCGACTATGTAAACCGTTATCCTTCGTACTCTGAATGAGGCAGACGACACTCCTCGTTATTTATACTATGAAATATAGGTAGAGGCGAAATGATCTAAGTACTGACGCATAATGCGCATCGTCACAATAAACATAACATACTGATATCATGTACCTAGTAATATAAGGAATTCTTTTGGCAACGGGTAAATATTTCTGCACTAATTACCCTTACAAACAGGATAATATGTTAATATTCTATTTCGAGCCTGGTTATTGGTATTAACCGAGTAATTTTGATTAATTAGTAGGGTAGTAAAGATAATATTAATTAATTTAATTTGGTGTAAATAGTTCTCAGTAATATTAATTATTTTTCCTTACCAATTTCATTTTTTCAAAATTTTGCTTCTACTTCAATAGAAATAAAATAGAACGTGTGTGCGCTGTGTTTCTTTTATAGTAAACAATTAATATAATTTCGTAATTCAATTAAGATCTGTCCCAAAATGGGGCACCGATTTTGATTTATTTTGTTTAAAAGGTGATTAGCCATAATTAAAGAAAATCTGTTCAGTCGTTTAAAGATAATCAGCTCCTTTTGTCGGCTCTTTTTTATATTTAATAGTACATTACGATATTAGTGCGTAAAGATGGTTATAACAAGCGAGGCGGAATTTCAGCCCGAGCCGAAGGCGAGGGCGTAATTGAGCCGAGCATGTTAGAACCAATACGCACGTATATCGTACGACGTTTTTTAACACACTTGCGAGTAAACAGGAAAAAAAAACATTTAAATAAACTCAATCTGTGAATGCACACTGTTGCTTTCCCGCCATTTTACCAGCGCGCTTGAATAGCAACAGCGCGCTGCTCACTAGCTGGAGTGGTGCGGCGGCGATCAGTTCCATATTTGAAATGGCAAATAATACTGTTATGGAATTTGTATGGACTATAACTTAACTATTTGCTTTGATAACACACGCGTTTTTTATGACCCGCTTTACATATTTAAAACCGGTGGAATTATATCAGCTTTACGAGAGAGGGTGTTAAAAATTTATTTTTATGTAGTCACCAATTACCGGGTTGTTTATTCAAAATCAGCGTTAGTAACGGCAAGGCGTTACTAACGCCGTTGCACCGACAAACATCTTGGTACTTACCTTGTTAAAATGAAAAAAAACTTTTTGGTGGTTACATTAAGTATTTATTTGAACTAAGCTTATAATATTCATTGCACTTAGTACATGTTCATTAAATTGTGACGCCAGCATCAAAAATATTGATAAAACTTTGCTCTCTCGTTATACACTATACTGTCATAAGCAATTTAAATATTTCAATACATAATACTATTCGTACGAAATAAACATATTTTTTCATCACAATACACGCAGTAAGGGCGTGTCAGGCAGCAGCGAGATTGGACAACCGCACATTTATTTTTCCGCGTCAGATTTGTGAAAATTACCACCACACTATAAACAACTGCCCTGCCAGCTTGGACACCGGAAGCTTTAGATATCAGTTCTAATGACACTATGTCTATTGTCCAGTTATTTGAATTTGGCAGTCTACAATTCAGACGGTTCAAACCGGAATAATATGTGATGCTTTGCAATTACTACTATACATTTATATTAATGTACAAGTAGGTACTTACTCAGATGCTCAACTGACATTAGCTACTGAAACTGTCATGTAACTGTCATTCCACGTTAGTACTATGTTTTGCGAGAGCAAGACGCAAGATCGGGAATCCGCAAGCGAGATAGACAATATCCACAACATTTCCTTTATATTCTAAAAACCATATTCTGCGAAAGTACTTTAGAACCCCAGAGGCAGTTATAATCGAAAATATTTAACAGATAGTGATAAAACTATGCAATAAGATCGCCGTTTGTTTTACCGTAATTTGTTCTTTTTTTTCTTTTTGTCATTTTATGTTTCATTTGGTATGCAATAAAGAGTTTTTGTATTGTATTGTAAGATTAGAGATAAAATCATCAATCAAACTGCTTAACCAACCGCCCTTACTGGCCTTACAATGTGCCGTTACAGTTTACATGTTTACTACTTAACATTAATATCTTACCCTCCCACTTTAACTACAAATATAATATTTTTGAAGCTGGCCATACAGCACGCAATATGTACAATATAATATGGGAAAAAAAAAACAATTATGTCAATTGAAATTTCGGACTTTCCGAGTCTCCTGATCCGAATTTAAAGCTTGTGTACATCATCAAAATAAAATTAGGGAAATAAAATATGTCGCAGTATTCGCCAGTTACAACAAAAAAAATTACAAAAGCATACCTGAGCAATCTGGCTTAAATTAAACTTAACAAGTACTGAAATTGCATTGCGTTAGAATATAGCTTCTCTTATAACTATTCGACTTCTATTGTATACAGTGGAAACGATAACTGGACATTAAAGTACGCGATCAGTTCAAATTGCACAATTATCAATGTTCAATTTTACAAAACAAAAATCTCTTAAACTTAGTTACAATCAAACGAGCACTTTTGTCTAGGACTGCTGTAACAATTTTGATGTAAATCGCAAACTATGCGTTTTAGGGGACCCATCAAGCCATGCTAACATGTGCGCCGTGAAAAAATTTTGTCGATGCTTATATCGTGAATTTATATTATACTCGCACGAGAAAGAGCGAGACAAAACAGTAGACAAAATTTTGTCGAGGTGCGCATGTTAGACCGGAAGGTCTCATGTTTCAAATTCGAAATGCTTTATTCATATAGACCCCAAGGGAGCACTTACGAAGGTTAAAATAAATTACTCAAACAGCGGGTCTCTGTAACCCTCGTCTACCCGAATATTTGGGACTCTTTGAGAACGTTCGATGGAACGAGTGTTTGTCGGCCAAGGAGTCTACTTTATACTATTCACATTCGCACGGAACGAAGTATAACACGCGAAACCAAAAGCAGTCAAACTTGTGTCAAATCTACATTTTCAGCCATAATTTATTTCTTATTAGTGCGATCCTCGCGTTGTCAAATTACGAACCGTTGTAAAAGTTCGGATTTCATTTGCTTCGTACTTTGGTGAACAAGGGTTGCGCCCTTCATATTTGAAGGGCGGGTATAACATTATTTCATATACAATGAAGTAGTCAAACCAATCATAAACACGTTTCAAATGCATTGTCATCGTTCTCACACTGTACAGTGTTTGTTAAACCTAGTACAACTGTGAACTATATCTCAACCTCATGAGTGTGACAATGCGAACAATATGCCAACCTAAGCAGGGTACTCACTTAGATGTGTAGCAGTGTAACTGATACTGTATCAATCTACTCGTCCAGTCTTCCATGGTCACAGAGTATCGAGCTTCGAGCTCCCCGGATCCGCAGTGCTAGCGACATCGAGATACTAACTCCAAGAGATGAAATACTGTACTATCCGATCTCACAACAATGTATTAATTTTGCTATAAGTAACATCAACGATCAGCGTATCAGCGCACCGGGAATTGGCGCGAGGCGGTGGTTTAGCCAATCAGAGCGCATTGTCTAGGAAAAATGGTGGAATTTATTTCGTGCAAACCAAACGTCAGTCATGCACCTCTTGAGTTTAGTATCTCGATGGCTCGCGACGACGGCCACCTATGTACTCACTTGATACAGTATCAGATACATTACGTGTTACACCACTAAGTGAGTACTCTGCTTATGGAGAGCCCAGACGGTCAGTTTTCTTTCTACAATCGCTAAAAACTGTTTCCCTTTGTATCGCGTGATACATCACCATTACGTCAAACCCATACATTTGTACAATTCTGAACGCTTGTACAAACCGACTGTCTTAGCCCTCTGAATACACAATGCTCGGATAACAGCTAGCCTGTCAATCCGATTGCCCAAGCATACTCCTAGTGCTTTCGTACTGAGATTTCTATAAGCGTAGTGTTTGCTTCACGATGTATAAGAGGCAACGGGATAGGTACATATGAACGACTTATTTCTACTCACACATTCACACAATCAAACACTTGCCCAATCACAACGGAGAAACCATGTATCGTAGGAGTTGCGAGTCTGAGAACTCTAGGAAAACGGGCACGGGTACGTGATTTGTTGACAAAAAACGTAGGTACGAGTGAGCGTGCTATATGTTTTCTCGTGCTCCTGCTATTCATTCTCGCGTGCGAGAATTTGACACTACAAATACACACAGTAACTGCAGTAACATGGTACGACTATTCGAAAACAGCATATTATTTCTGAGACGCAAATTAGGGCTGGCGCCGCGGCTTCGTCGGCTGAGCGACTCAAGCGGCGCAAATATGATAACCTCGGGAGCGGTTACATATTTGAGCCGTTTGGTGTTGACACATTGGGTCCGTGGGGGCCGGGAGCTCATATTTTCAAAACTTTGTCAAAGCCTTTGATTGATGCGATGCGTAACCAAAATGCTAGTACTTATTTGGCTCAACGGATCAGCAATGTGGTTCAACGAAGCAATGCCGCCAGCATGCTGGGTACGCTTCCAACTGGTAGTGGGCTAGAACATTTGGATTATCTATAGGCCTACTTGGGCTTGTAGATTATCCCACTGTTTTTGTAGCTAGCTAGGTTTATTCGAAAACTCTTCAGATATACTCCATACTGTTACATAAAAGGTGGTACTTTTTGATAGTCGATTCTTCCCATGCCATACCCATAGATAGCCAAAAGTGAAACTTACTTGTTTTGCTAGCGTTTAACGCTGTCTCATTGTTTAACGTTGGATAAACTAATATTTCGGCATCGTATTTGCTACAAGGGACAGTTTACAGCGTATACTTGTTTCGATTGACTGCATAAATGATTAGCTTTCTGAGTAAGCGGATGCGTTAGTGTGCGTGAAAGGATCGTGCCGTCTGCCTGCCGTACCCATACTGCTTATACATCGCGTATATACGTAGAAATCTACACGGAACATCAGCACAACTTAAAATAAACTTAAACGTCTGTAACTCGAAATAACACTTTATTCTTACCACTGTATAGTCTAATTTACACTGATTATACGCCAATCTAGTCAATGGGCACGCGAAAACAAAATCCATTTAGGGATATCACTTTATATACCCTATTATTGCTAATGTCCTTTTAAAACGTCGACCAATGAGACGCTTTCCGTTATTATAAGGATTGTAGTCAAAACGAACAGCTCTCAACAATAATAACGCCTATTTTTTTTAATATTAATAATTTTATATAATAATTGTAAACTTTTGTAATAAGTTATATTTGTTTAAGTGTACAGTGTTTAATAATATGCCTACCTATATAAAAAACTCAGCTGTACCTCAAGTACGTGAGAAAAGTTTTTTTTTTTATCACTGCATCCAATATTCTATGTCACATCCATGTTATAAATATAATATTATGTAATATTTATTGCTACCTCTATGTACCTAAGTTATATGTAGTGGATATATATACTTATAACTTGTGAAATCAACAGAAATTCAAACATGCCAATAATTACTAAAAGATCAAAATGAAGTTGAACAAAAAATTCAGGTCTGTGAATTTCTATATTAGAACGTTTATACCTTATACCTTTATATAAAAGGATAGACCGGTGGATATAACTCCCTAACTAGGAGATTCGGCACATATAACACTGGTTACAAATCTTAATCACACTCCCGATAAATGTATATAATTTATATATTACTAATTTAAACAAAGAAAAGTTTTTGTCCGTTTAGATGACTTTAAACCTTACAGCACTGGACCAATTTCCTTCTGAACAAGTATACTATACAAACTAACTCAATAACCAATCCGTAGGAAATATTTGAACATCAAAACCACATTATTGGTCGATTTGTTTATGTCCGTATCTAACCGACCGATGGCATGGCTGCGTTCTAGTCTATCACAAAACTCATCAGTTTCCGGAGTTAGCAAGCTTGGCTGCCACACTCCGTACAACAAGCCCTGGGGGCTTTCCCGACTACAACATTACAATGGCTTCACAATCATGTAATAATACATATTAATTATGTACATAAGACCAGAGCGGCAATTGTGGAAACTTTGATCAAATGTTCCAACCAACACATGCACACAAGAACGGCTTCTCTTACAAATGCTCACACAAAAATGAGACTATTCTGGCCTTGATTAATCAAATCTCGAACCGTTTTTTTTCTCCAGTCACAAATTAGATGCCACTACACTCTTGCCCATTAAATTTGCACTGGTTACTAGCAATTGAATAAGTTTGACAAGTCTAGAATACATTCTTCGTCGTCCTCACGTCGCGTCGTTTGTGATCTCATGGTAGGTTCAGACTTTAGTCTGACTGATTTCTAAAACAGTCACTAGGATCATTGACCTTAGCCCGGACCTATTCCTAGCATCACGTAACATTGTATTGCTAATTTTTCTTCTTGTTTTTTGTTGTGTGATTGTTTATGATTGTACTCGTATTTTAATCATTGTTCTTCTTTCTTTCATTCTTACTATGTTAAATTATCAGTAATTTCTTAGTTTGCCAGTGTAGGTGTAGCGGCGCTTGTGTGCGTGCGTTTGGTATCTGTTTGAAGATTCAACAGCGGCGTGCACTCTGATAAGACTATGATACCTAAACATATGAGAATGTCGGTGCGTGCGTCTCATCGGTCGACGTGTCCCTAGGGCGCGATCAGCGGCGCGGGGGCGCGGGTACGCGCGGGGGCGTTGGGTCACGTGGGGGCGCGGGGGCGCGTGGGGGCGCGGGGCGCGGGGCGGGATGGCGCCGCGCCCTCGCACCCCGCTACGTACCGCCGGCGGGGGCGGGTCAATACGCGCGGCGGTCATCCTGCTCCATCTGCAACACAATCATTATTTATTTAACTTAAGTTTAATCCTTTACATATTACTTTTTAAGGGGCAGAATACGGCGCGACGCTATCTCGCTCACACATCTAAAATTTTTGAAATAATCACTTTAAATAATTATGAAAAATCGAATTCGGTGAAATTGCTGGCAATAACATTACAAAGGTACGGCATAAGTTTCATTTTGATCCATTCAAGTTTTCAAACCTAAGAAAGGGATTTTATGTTTTGCCCATTTTCATGTATGAAAACTTGACCAATAAACTATTTATGATTGATAAACTGCTCATTTTCTTGCTGTCTGCACATTTTTTCCAAAATCTGTGAATGCAGATAAAAATATCTTCACACGTTAGCGTCGATCGAATGTTTTCCTGTAGCTATAACGGTTAAGAGATCTACCCTTATACGCGTCTATAAAATACACCCTGTATATAGTAACCAATCAATGTGACTAGGATTAGTATGGTAACGTACATGCAGCCGGGCGCGCTTGGGCGGCTCGGGCGCGTCTTCAATGACCAGCTCCCCACCGAGAGCGACGCACTCCTCGCCGCCGCTGCCGTAGCTGCCGCTGCAACAACACACGGGATCATCATCATCATCATCATTATCATCATCATCATCATCATCAGGCGGAAGACGTCTACTGCTGAACACAGGCCGCACTTATAGTACAAGCACAATCTAGTAAACCTATAGACTCCTCTTAGCCGGACACCCACGCTGAACAAGGTAAAGCATTATCACTGCGTATCGCCTCCCAGCCGCCATTTCGGTAAACCAATCACAACAACCCATCTTCCCTCGTCTGATGTTTGAGTTTTAAACTGACCAATCACAAGACGGCGTCTTCCATCGTCTTGATGTTTAAGTTTTAAACAGACCAATCACAACACACCGTCCTCCCTCGTCTGATGTTTGAGTTTTAAGCTGACCAATCACAACACGCCGTCTTGGGATCGTCTGATGTTTCAGTTTTAAGCTGACCAATCACAAAACGCCATCTGCCCTCGTCTTTCGCCAGCATTCTACGATTGTGTTCTCATGCAAAACTTAGATCATGCAGCTTCTAGGTTTACTGGTCTGTGATTAGAAGTGAGGTTTGTCACATTATACCACAGTGGTTCCTGGGACAGAACGGCCCATAAGCCGGTACTGTACTGCCCATACGCTCACAAGCTACTCTCTAGCGTGACAGTGGTAAGTGGTGACGATGGTGGCGGTGGTAGTGTCGGTGGCGGCGGTGGTACTCACGCGTAGTACGGCGAGTGCTGGTGCAGCAGCACGGCGGGCGCCTCGTCCTCCTGGATGGACACCAGGTTGCCACCGGACGTCGTGCCCACCACGTACTTCTCTGGAAATGGAGGACAGCCGGTTAGTTAACAGTTCAACAGGTGATCACTAACTCTTTTGCGAGTATATTCTGCCACCAAGCAGTAATGTGCGAGCATTACCGAGTCCCCGTTTGATGAGAGAAATAGTCGGTGGAATTAGTGCGGTTATGAGACTTAATGCCTAATGTCTCAGGGTAACGAGCGCAATGCAGTTCCGCGCAGGCCTTTGCGTTTCAATGTTCTGGGTGGCACTGCAATCGTTATGGGCCGGAATTATGCTTTCCATCGGGCAAACGACCCCCACTCGTCTGATGTTTGCAAACTTCAGGGCTTGCACCCTTTTTTGCTAATTAAATTATTTCTTGGAATTTCTTTTCACATCATCAAATTAACAAAAGAATACTCCGAAAGCATAACTATGGTGACATACATACATACATAAAAATAACTTAATATAATATAAATACTATTTTTTTTTATAGCAGTTAACGTTCTAAATTCGTTTGTCAAGAGTAGTTTAAGTATTATATACAGTATAATTATTGAAAACCTGCCGGCCTTACCTTCCCGTTCACCACCCGCTCCGTTGGTGACGACGGTGATCTGATGGCCCGCCATCACCAGCGCGCCGCCCGCGCTGTACGCCAGTCCGTGACCTGCGAACATACCACATCACAATACAATGATGATGATGACTTTCATGATGTCAATTTATTCCTTTACTCATGAGAATCAAATGTCTATATCGAAAAAACTGGAAATCGAACGCTAGAAACGTCGAAAGTGAGAATCAAAATCGGGCGTATCTTGGACATCTGACGTCACTTGTTCTACGCGGGCAGTAAACCTGTACTACAAACATGCATTTTATTGATTTAGCCGTGAAAAATTGCGTTCAAGTACATAGTTGTCTCATATTTTTTTATTCGTTATAATGTAAGGAATCTGATGGTATCATTTAAATTACTTTTGGATAGTAAATAAATCATTGAATTCGGTAAAGTTTTAGTAATCTTTGTGGAAATTATATATTTTTTGGTAGTTTCATTTCATTTTCAGGATAGGAGAAATCTTTTCGAAAATTGATTTACATCTTGCATCGTACAGGTTTTTATTCGGCTGGTAACATATAATTTCAAACAGCTGAAATTTAAATTTCGCCGATCCAAATCGTGATAGATCCATCAAAAATTTGACCATTTGACCGTAAAAAACACTAAGTCAACCCAATAAGATCAAAAGAAACAATATCTCACTTCAAAAATTCCCTTTCTCTCAACTCAGTTCCCTCACAGTAAACCTGATATTCGAATATCATGCTACCTCTTCACTACGCAGACTTCATTACAAGCAGCTGGAACAACAAACATCTTATCTCAAACAATTGTATCATGCAAGTTTGAACCTTGTCCCGTGCGCACAAAGGTCACATTGGCTGGCGTACCTGGCGAGCCGGGCGCGGACTGCGAGGCGCCGCTTCGCTGCGGGAACAGGTAGTGAGCCGCCGCGCCGCCCAGCCGCTGCTGGCCCGCCGCCTGCGGACCGACACAAACAAATTAAAGCTCATCGTTAAGTGGCAGAATACAGCGCGCCGCTATCTCGCTCGCACATCTCAACATTTTTGAAGTTTTTTTTTTTATATTATTTGGTAACGAGACGAGCTGGTCGTTTGCCTGATGGTAAGCATAACGCCGGTCCATAACATTTGCAGTACCACCCAGAACTTTGAAACACAAAGGCCTGCGCGGCACTGCAGTGCGCTCGTTACCCTAAGACATTAGGTATTAAGTCTCATAAGCCCAGTAATTTCACTGGATACTTTGCTCATCAAACCGGAACACAGTAATGCTTGCGCACTACTGCTTGGCGGCAGACTTCACGAGCAAAGCGGTGTTAACAACCCAGACGGACACTCGCAGAAGAGTTAGTCCTCACACTAACAAATATGAACTGAAAGATGAACTTTTTGAAGATAAACAATCACTTAATATAATTATGAAAAATCGCATTCGGTGAAGTTGCTGGCAATAACATTACAAAGGTACGGCAAACGTATCATTTCGATCCGATCAAGTTTTCATACATGAGAATGGGCAAAACATAAAATCCCCTTTTTAGGTTTGAAAACTTGATGGATCAAAATGAAGTTTTCGTTTAATCTTTGTAATGTTATTGACAGTAATTTCACCGAATGCGATTTTTCGTTATCATATTAAGTGATTGATCTTCAAGAATGAGATGCGCGAGCGAGATAGAAAAATAACTCTTTATTGTACACCAACATAACTAGGTAGCGGCGCGCCGGATTCTGCCACTTAAACACTATCATTATTAACAGCCCATTACGGTCCCCCTGCTAGAATACAGACCTTCTCTCCGAGAATATGCCTTAAATTCAGAAACAAGTCTAAACGTGGACTTTTGTTTCCATATGTCAAAACTGTATAGAATGTTGACATATGGAAGCACGAGGCCACGCTAAGATTCGTCTCTGTATCTTAGCCTAAGAGCCACCAAGCGGGCCCAAGTGCTCCACTGTTCTCTAATATTTCCTTCACCATTTTTAAGTGAGGTTAGTGGCCACTTCCTTTGGCACCCCAAATTCTATATTTTAGGAGACTCAACGCTTTCCCAACCCGCAACGTGTGCCGTTACCTGGTCGTGGTCCTCCCCCGGGAACAGGTCGGGCGTGGGCTCGCGGGACAGCTCCTCCGGCGTGACCAGCCCGGACACGCCCACTTGGGACGGGGACGTCGGCGCGCTCCTGCAACAACGCACAAGAGGTGTCATACTTACGTTCGTGACGTCATGACGGATTCCGACTGAGAACCTGTGACTAGGGTCGTTGACCTTAGTCGTGTGTTGAGTCCATTGACATACTAACCTCAAGAGGTGCACTGACATTTGGTTTGCACGAAATAAATTCCACCATTTTTGTCTAGAGCGCTCTGATTGGCTAAGCCTCGCGCCGATTCCCCGTGCGCTGATACTCTGAGCGCTGATATTAGTTATAGCAAAATCAATACATAGTTGTGAGATCGGATAGTAGTAGTATTTCATCTCTCGCGGTTAGTATCTCGATGGCTGAGTCGGACCCATTCCTGATATCACAATATTACATTGTTGTTAATATTTTTTTTATTTTTGTGATATTGTACTCTTATGTAATATTGTGTTGTCCGGAATTATTTTTTTTTTCATTCCTTTCTATTACAGGGTTTCGGCGAAAAGGCAAAAAATTTTTTGTATCCAAACCGGTGTATTTTCGAGTGTTCAATGTCTAGCCATGTTAGATTGTTAAAAAATTTAGTTTCGGACGTGAACAAAAATACATAGACTGAAAACGAAGAATTTTCGTATTTTCTCCAAAAGTTCGTAGTCAATTTCAGTATATCCACCGAATATGAATTTATCATGTACACAATTTCAGTCATAAGACTGATTAGAGCGTGACTAGACTAGACTTGGACGTGACATTGACTTGACTTTGACGATTATGACACAGATCTATCTATACATATAAATCAAATTGAAGTGTCTGTTTGTAATATCAAAAATAACAGCTTTTTACTAATAGCATATGAAAATATATACGGTACCTATAAGAAAAACCCAATTTTTAAAATGTGTATCTGTCTGGAACAAACTCCGAGTAATCACCGAAACGGCTGGACCGATTTTGACGGGACTTTCACTGGCAGATAGCTAATGTTATAAGGAGAAACTTAGGCTACGTGAGCGAAATCGTGGGGCACAGCTAGTCTATGATAAAACTTGAACTTTGTTCACATTGTTGGCTAAAAAGCAAATCGCGTTGAGCGATTACACAATGGTGTGTAGTGTAGGTAAACTATACCTACACTACACACCGTTTTGTTTTTTCTAACTACACTTCCTGTATCTACAATGCCATAAAACTAATACGACGATGCGTTCAAACCCTCAACACTCGATAATAATAACTGATATCAACGCAAAATGGTTTTAGAATCGAAATTGTTTTACCACTCAATAGATTTCTTGCTTGGCACACGTTATCTTGAATCTGTAACAGTATACAGAAATGTTGTATTCTAACGGCCAAATTCGATAATCAATCTTCGGATAGGAAATTTAGTTAGATTGAGAAAGGATATACAAATACTTATAGATTAGTCAATCTCCGGGGCTGCTTGATATTCTCAATCTATCCATCCTGTCAATCCGAATATTGTATTATTGGAAAGCACTACATTCATTACATCAGGGCCCCGAGGTCACTACGAGCACCAAATTCACTACAAGGGAGGCGTCAACATTACTATAACGGGGCACCAAGATCACTACAGCAGGGCACCAAGATCACTACATCGGGGCACCAAGATCATTACAGCAGGGCATCATGATCACTACATGGGGGCACCAAGATCACTACAACAGGGCACCAAGATCACTACATCGGGGCATCAAGATCATTACAGCAGGACACAGAGATCACATCAGGGCACCAAGATCATTATAGCAGGGCACCAAGATCACTACATCGGAGCACCAAGATAGTGATCTTGGTGCTCCGATGTAGTGATCTTGGTGTTGTGATCTTGGTGCCTTGTTGTAGTGACAACAAGGCACCAAGATCACTACAACAGGGCACCAAGATCACTACATCGGGGCACCAAGATAATTACAGCATGGCACAAAGACCACATCAGGGCACCAAGATCATTATAGCAGGGCACCAAGATCACTACATCTGGGCACCAAGGTCACTACGTCGGTTTATCAAGATCACTACATCGGGGTGCCCACTACAGCAGGACACCAAGGTCACCAGCTACCAACTAACCTGGAGGAGAGTCCGAATGGCGCACGGAACTGCACGCCGCGCGGCCGCCGCGGACGGAATGCGAGCTCGATGAGCTTGCCCTCGCTCTGAGGGTCGATGCGCCAGAAGCTACCCTTGCCCGGCTCCTCTTGGCTGCGGGGCACTTTGATGAAGTACCTGCAAGTACCCACATAACTCTCTTAGCAGGATTCGATACAGCACGATCCTATTGCATCTCACCAATAACTGGAGAGGTACATAGTTAAAACCTAAAAAATGTTGCATAACTCTGAGAAATACCCATGGTTCTTGTTTTATCCTTGATAACGATTTCATTCTTGTGTGGTTGAAGGTGGTGAACATGATAAGCTTAGACGAGGACTGGATCTCAAGTGCAGGGTAAAATAACGTTCTAGTAATTACATTTCTGGGTAACTGCTACCTCTAAGTTAACAGCCGGCTACCAAGCACCTATAGTTATTTTATGGCAGCCATGCTTACAGACAGTTTCCTGATTGAACTTGAACTTGTTGTTACCAACTTGAATCATGACCTAATTGAATCCTTATAGATAGAGCGAAATTTTGAATTATTTATCACTTCACTATCACCGAAAAAGGAGTGTAACGTTTTCAGAGTTCATGTATGTACAGAGTTCAGGTATGTGAGTTTATTCCTTATCATATCCTATCCATAACTTTTAAATACCTGAACAGATTCGGTTGTATGGGGTATCGTTAGAATCATTGACACATGCTAGGGCAGTTTACATTTATAAAAAAAAAATTTTCAAGAGCCAGTCCTCACCGGTTGAGCGAGAGATTGTGCCGGATCGAGTTCTGCCAGCCCTTATCCGCCGTCCGATAGTACGGGTAGTGCTTGGTGATATAGCTGTAGATCCCTGAGAGCGTGAGCTGCTTGTCGGGAGCTGATGCCACCGCCTGCACTATGAGCTGCGCGTAGCTGTAAGGCGGCTTAGCGTCGTCACGAGCTTCACGGGCCTCGCGCGCCTCGCGAGCCTCGCGCACGTCACGCGAGCTACCATAGTTGTCAGAGTTGGTGGAGGAGGCCTGGAAGGTACAACGATTTTAGTTTTAGAAGTGTTCGTTGAATCGTCAGACGGAAAATGTCCCCCGCTGAAAATCAGCATGAGCACGTACACGCGCGGCAACCAGTCGGAGCGGCTGCGTGTAGCTCCGTTGATGAAGAGGTACCAAATACCTCGAAACCGGTCGCGAAGCTCGGCTTTAGGTACTACGTAAGTAAATCCGGTCAATGAGATATAATTACGAGTTATACTTACGAAAGTTTGAATCAAGGAATCAGTATCCCACATAGAGGGGGATTTTACCATAATGTAGTACGCTTGGCAAGCGATTATGATGTTATAAAGCAAAAATTCAAGATACACAGTATATTGTCTTCTTTATTGCATGCTGATTAAAATAAGCCCAAATTAATGTAAATAAGTAAACACTATGTACCATTGTTAATTTATATTTCCTCTACTGCTTACACCTATTGACCAATTTCACTGTAGATCCTGGCCGCAGCATCAAATCCTAAGCATTCAATTATGAACACTAAATCACCATTATTTAAAGGTTTCATTGAAATGTATTAACCGATAACAGTGAAATAAGAATGAAAATATAATTGCAATATTTGTTTACAAACATACAGGGCACAGTTCGAGCTAACAACATGAGCGTGTTAAAAACAGGCTCGACGACATTGAACTAGTTTACTAGCTACAAGCGGCGGAATCACTATCTGCTAGTAAACACGGTCAGTGTAATCAATCATATTGACTAGCTAACTAGTATATTGTGTGTCATCATCGCTATCGCACTAGCTCAATGTCATCGAGTAATGTTATTCAAAACAAATGACGGCAGAATCTTTAAGGTACATTAAAAAACCCCGACGAACAAATCAGGAAGGTCAAAGAAAGTACTTGTACTATTATCTATCCTAAGACGAAGGAACAAATTTTTATAACCGTCCCAGTAGTGCCTTTTTATGCATGCATGATTATGCGTATTATGCCATTTTTAATAAAAACCCTGCGTAAAATGAAAAACTAAAACTAAACTAAAATACGATTGCGAGTCTGATGTATGAATGCAAGAGAATGTGCGAGATGAATGCAAGAGAAACTAATGTGAATGTATTGTAATGAAAGTGAGGTTATATGATTAGGTTTTATAATGTACCAATAAATAAATAATTAAATATACCACACTAATAACGATAATGATGAATGTCATAAAATTGTATAATTTAAATAAGTATGGTAATTGTTCTGTAAACAAACTAATTATTGTAGCATTGCCTGAATAAGGTTTATTATATCTTTGACATGTTTGTAATGCCTTGGTATCCACTGTTATATTACAAATGAAGTGAATAAATGAATTGAATTGAATTGAAACTTGGTCACCTAAACAAATCAGTTTCCAGAAAGTTTGGCGGAACATATGTGTATAGAGTTATAATTCACCCTAGGACCAAGCCAGGAACCTCAAAGAAATGAAACAAAAGCGCAAAGGAATTGCAGCGACGAGACTACCAGGGCACCTAATGTCATTTAGCTTTCATGAGCGCCCTCCTGAGGCCCAAGTGAATAAAGGACCTTGGCCTGTTAGAAATAACAACTGTGGCAGTACTTACAGCAGTGCCGTTGGAGCTCGGCCGCATAACTAGCGAACCGTCTCGGGTTCACTCTGGTAATAGTTTAGGAGTTTCATATAAAATTACGATAGCCCTTAGACCCCCTCAATTCGTCCCTGTCACAAAATCCGCTGACGTCTCCTACCTATAAACTATCTACCTGCCAAATTTCATTTTCATAGGTCAAGTAGTTTTCAAGATGTCGTGTTTAGTCAGCGAGTCAGTAACCTTTCGCTTTTATACTACTAGATTATCATATAGTTTAGGTAAAGCTCCTTCGGGTCAGCTGGCTGTCACCTAAACAAGATAGATACCAGAAACCTTAAGGAGTTACATCACCCCATCAACCAAACTAGAATGTTTCTCGAAGCTACTCGTATGAGACAGTTGTGTCAGCACTCACAGCGGTGCCGTTGGAGCTCGGGCGCTGGTCCGCCAGCGCGCTGTAGTGCGCCACCAGCCCCAGGTCCACGTGCCGCCGGCCCGACGAGCCCGCGCCGCGCGGCGACGTGGGACAACTATTGGCCGCGCTTATCGTGCCTGGAACATTCAGACATCTATGTTAGGCGACATTGAGGCGCAATTATGTTAGGGGTCATTCGCTCAGAGGAGCGAATGACCTTCAGCATCTGATTCCCCATTTGAGAGACGGCTGCCCGACCTCTGCGCACGCTCCTTGATAGAAAATTCGGATCAATTTTTAAATGATTGGTTCAAAAATATAACTATCTAGGTCTTTTGAAAAATTTTCTTCTAAGAGGTCTTTTGAGATTCTTTCTCTCAGTCTTTTGAGAGTATAAGTTTTTTTTGTTTTCATTTTCAGTAGTACTTTGGAAGCTGATTTCTTAAGTAATAATTAATATAAAAATTATCAATATGTTGGGAAAATGTTGGAGATTGACATGCAATTTTTTTTAAGGTTTTTGAAATAATGTGATGACAGCTTCTAAACATAAGGTTAAAATGGGTTTTCGCAAAGGATTCACCTTAACAATTCACTCTTAAAATCCATATACGTGTGTGTACGTAAGTATTCCAAATACATAGAAAATTTTAAGTTATGTGTAACACAAAATATATTATAGCCTAGTCTTTCAGCGTATACATTATATCTATAGTCTACGGTCTTACCGTTCTTTTCAGCCAAAATTATTTTTAGTGAACTGAGAATAAAATTTCTCACTTAATTTTTACTTTATTTCTGATCGACAGAAAAGATTACTTTTGATCCTTCACCGATCTCTCTGTTCCTCAATCAGATCTTTCAGAAGGTCTGACAGAGACCACAAAGATGTTTGCGTGATCAATAGGTGTTCCTGTTGATAAAGTTATGACTACATACCAGTAGGGGAAGGCGCGGGGCTACGGCCGTCGTTATCGGGGGGTATGGTGATACGGAGGGGGGGCATAGGCGCGGAGCTGCCGCCGGCGCCGCCTCCGCTCTCCTCTACAAGAGATTGAAACTCCAACCGGATATTTGTGGAAGGAAACCGAAGTGTGCATCTGAAAATGAGAAAACCAGAATTTAAACCAGATTGCCTGTATAATATGATTTATGAGAATCTATAACGGTGTTAAGGTAAAGTAATTGACTACATAAATAAATAACGAAACCATACCGTTCCCGTGGCTGGAAGTCCACAACTCCACATCTATATCTATAGAAGTAAATAAAATTGAAGTGTCTCTTTGTAATGACAATATACACCAATGATGTTTGCAACGTTTCAATTTAGGTTCCAATGTGATTGGTACTGTATACATTTTTTAAATTAAACATCATTGAAAATTTGTGTCAACCCACTCATTTTTTATCGTAAGGTCAAAACTATACAGTTCAATTTGACAAAGCCTTCTTTTTAAGAAATCGTTAAAATAATACTGGGGCGTCTATCATACTTTACAACATAAAAGCAAACATCGCTGACACCTGCTATGGTATCTATACAAATAAAGAAAATAGAAGTGTCTGTTTGTAATATAAAAATAACAGGTTTAACAAAACTACCATTTTTTAAATTTTTGTCTGTCTGTCGGTTTGTTCCGGGTAATCTCCGAAACGACTAGACCGATTTTGACGGGACTTTCACTGGCAGATAGTTGATGTTATTAGTTGATGTTAACTTAGGCTACTTTTATTTTAGAAAAAGAATTAGGGTTCCGCGCAAAAAAATAAAAACCATGAAATTCAATATCTCCGCGCGGGTGAAACCGCGGGCGGCAGCTAGTTGATAATAATTGTAGGATTTAGCTTCCCTATATAGAGGCCTACGTATGTGAACATTTGGGGTTATTGTTAGTGAAAAGATTAAAACGTTCTTAAGCGTTGATAGTAAATAATTGAACACAATGCACTCGAGTTTCTCAGAAACAGTTCTCGCTAAAAACAATACCAAAAATAGACTTCTGCATCTAACAAATAATAAATAAGCTCTTTCTACAAAAGGGGAGAACATTCTTGGTATTGGTCTGATAGCGGAGGGTAATCAAGGGTTTCCAGTAAATATTAGGGTGCAATGCTCCTCCGCAGTAAGCGGTAATAAATCGATCGACAGTGCAAAGGAGTTCGCATTAGCATGTACAATTCTGAGTAAGAATATTCATAGAAAAGCTTTGGGTGCATGAGGCCGATCTAATGCTGCAGCCAATGTCATTCAAGGAAAGTGCTTCTTTGTGGGAGTCGACCTTATTACCACTGAGTTTTCACTGAGTATTTTGAGCGAAAGGGGGGCCTTTCTCTCAATAAAGACACCATTATGACAATTGGTTAGGAGACCAGTCACAGCAACTAAAGGAACAACGCCTCATACACATTTCACGCGAAATATCCTACTAATCCGTTGGTTTGTCCTTCTTTCACGCAACTGAGCATCGGGTCTACATGATTTTTGCATATTTTACGGCAGAGTAATAAATTAAAGGCATAGGCAGTTTTTCATTAAAAAAAAAAGCTTGGTTCTTGTGGGAATATCCACGCTGGTGAAGCCAGGTAGCTGCATCTGTAATTTGTAAACCATTTGTTTTGTAGAATATAGTGGTCAGCGCTTACCTAATTTATCTATCGTACTATCGAGATCAAATCTATTCTAGTACCTATCGACTCAACCTCCCAAATCTGGACATGTTTGACTGTTAATCCATTTTTTTAATAGAATCGCCCGAACCCTCATTTGCATAACCCGATTAGAGCTGATATCATGATGATAAAACGATTTGGATAACAAGCCCGTGGTGCGTGATGAATCAAACAACGTTCCACTAACACCTATTTTTTTTAAGTGTATTTTTCCTTTCACAGAATGAATTCGTGGAAATATACATTTTAGCGAGCTACAATTTCGCCCCGTGATCCAAATCTAAGTTTTTCCGATAAACTTGTACATTGTTTCTAACGTTGGCTTCAGAGTAAATAAGGGATGAAGTTTCAAATAAGAGCGAGTGTGGCCGAGCGGGAACTTGTGCGCCTTTCAATCCGACGCACCATAGTTCGAATCTCGACTCGGATCGCAGGAATGACTTATATCAAGTTATGTGCGGATTATTCACACTCGCTCCAAAACGGTAAAGGAAAACATGATGAGGAAACCGGCATGTTCAAGAACCACAAAATTCGAGGACATGTAACATCCACCAAGCCGCACTGGGCTCGCGTGGAGGATTATGGCTCATACCTCTCTCTTTGGGAGAAGGCCGGTATCCCAGCAGTGGGAGCGTAAAGCCCCGTATTCATGGTAAACATTTGTTTAGGAACAGTTGATCAACATTGTTGGTGAGCGGCGAGAATGTTGCTAGCAACTATGTTTAAATCAATACAGGTTGTCCACCCGCCAGTCTGCGTTAAAATGTTGCCCGAGGAGGTAGTGTTGTTGTGTTCTCTGTATCTGATGTATAGGATTTCTAATAAAAAAAAGAGAAAAAGATGGTGGATTCGAAACTATCTTATATAGTATCCATTTCACCAGAAGTAGTTGCACCATATAACAAAAATTCCAATGGTTCGTAATAAATCCATTTACATTTTTCTATTGCGCCGCTGCCTGTAGTTTTTTTTGCCGACAACTTTTTTTCTCTCTAGTAAATTGAGTACGCAGTACATGTATTTTAGTTTCCACATCTTTTTTGGGTATATTTAGGGCTTGAGAAATTTCTTCGAATGCATCGTTCTTTTTGTTTCTATCTTTGTATTCTTTTATAGAAGAATCCCATAATAATGGTTTTGATTGAAACAATTCTATTAGTTGCATTATTTTATCATTGCTCCACACTACTGCCAGTGCCATGTTTATAAACTGTTGCAAACACGTTCACACACGTCAACAATTGTCGCTAAACCACAAATTATATAGGGTATCAGATAGACATGTCGCCTACATCCGTCGCTAGACACGAGCTCTCGTCTCTGATTGGCTGAAGCAAAAAGATGTATGACATTTTTTAATTTTTTATTTTACGTTTACCTAAGCTAATGCAATATTCTAATATCGAGCAGCCTTCACTTCATTATTTAATATTACCTAACCTACTTCATTAAAATTCAGTAAAACAACGTTTTTGTATTCAATCATTTATTTTTCTTTTTCCATTTTTTCTTATATTTATTCAGAGCTTTGCTTTGCATTGCTGGAATTACAGCTGTTCTTTTCTCAGCGTATTGATGGTCATCAGTACAGTGCATGGTTTCTGGAAAACGAAGATTAATAAATCGAAAATTGAATGTATATAATATGAATGATTTATTAGGAACGTAACTGAAATGTGAGTACTAGCTTACCATTAGTTTCAAGAGATAATGAAATCCCACTGCGAATTGCCGATTGTATAAATAAAGTAGGATAAGCACTGCTCAGTAGATATGATTTCATGTCACGAATCGTGCCTCAAAATGTTTGGGACACATTTGTAAATCAGTGAGCTCTTTCGCACTCGCAAAGAATCGCAGTTGATGGCAACCAATCACTTTTGGAACCTTTCCTCGCTTTTGGGTAACTTGTGTAAAATACAGGCGTCTCGAGGGCTTACGCAGCCCGGTACACATAATTTGTGATACATTTCGAAAAATTAATCAAACAAGTTGATTGCTATAGATGTGGAAAAGAAAATAGACGAAAATTAATCGATGCAGCTACCAATTCACTCAACACAACGACAACAATATGTTTAAATATTGAAATTTAAGATATAATTTATTTAATAATGACAGCACAATGACAATAGGTATGAGTGGTCTGCAAAGAGATTTTAATGTGTTATGGCGATGACAATGACTTCAAATCGTAACAAATATGGCGGCGGCTCTAAAGATGACGTCAAGAGGTGGGGAGTGAAGTGAGCGGGGGGTGCAAAATGTCATATGTCTTTTTGCTGTGACGTTTCACGTGTCTAGTTTTTGTCTTAGACAGATTTATACCCGTGCGCTAAACTGATGTTTACGCTTGTCGAGCGAGAGCTTGTCAACATGACGCTATCAACTCTGCAACACGCAGTGTTGCCAGCAACATCTTGACAGCAACTCCGCAACACGTTGATTCAACTTTGTTGCTAAACAAATGTTTACCATGAATACGGGGCTTAAGAGGCTGATAATGAAGTTTCAAGTTGGTTTTAGGTCTTTAGAATATTTGAACTAAGAACTCGTGTCGTTACCCGCGCCATCTGTGATCGACTTATTGGACTTTAGTCCAATCTCTGCAACATAGAATGCGCTACAAGCGTTTCTAAAAATAACTTTAAGCTTATGTTAATTTAGTTAGTTAAAAATTCGCCAATTTGTAAAAGAAAAAAAAACAATTTCAACTATAGTCAGTGTACATTTATAATAAACCAACACTGTGTTCCTATTTAATAATAAGCTAATAATCGATAAAATTACTGTATCATAATAAGAGTCGAAAACTTTTAGTAACAGTGCAACGAGCGCAGTGCAGTGCCCGCACAAGTTTTTTTTTGTTATTGCACTGCAATTGCTACAGGTTGTCCTGACTATCAGGCGATACCCCAGAACAATCATTTATAGGTAACTTACAAACAACTGCGTAAAATCGCTAGTAAATATTGACATGATGCCGGTAAACAACGTTCAGCTAATCGATAAGGCTGTTTACAGCGAGGAACCGTAACGTAATTTAACCACATGCGGAAATGCTGAAAAGAACCTAACGCAGCTAGAAATAAGGATCCTAGTCCCGTGGCAAAAGTTGTACAAAAAAAAGCAAAGTCACGCTTGTCAAAGAAGTGGTTGGTATAAGTTGATGCGAGACGAGCTGAAATCTTGCCGCGAAGTTATGTAGGTAATCATGGAAGTATTGTTTGAAAAAGGATAATGTTATTTCATGTCCGTGAAATCCTCATCATCCAAACTCCAAAGGCTGCCTAGAAGATTGGTCGTTTTCAACATTGTCACCCACTTCAACTTTATTGATATCCGATTGTTTTACTTGTACTGTATCTTAGTGCAATAAGCAACATTTGTAAGTATTGTTACTAAAAAAAAACTTGTTTTTAATAAGTTACTTACAAGTTATTGTTGGATCATTACCAACATTCAATTTAATTGTATGAACTGGCAATAATTGTAGGTAATTTTAGTGCGTGCGTATGGCATGGCAACTCTGTTCATTTTCTCTCTTGCTTTTACTGCGTGTGTGGCCAATACAGGATCAAACGAACGTCTCGAGTTTTTATTTATTTCTCCGCTCACCATCAATCGCCAGCCCTGATTTATACGAGAAACAGGCCCTGCCTCGCCCATTTATAAGATCACAAAATGAAAAGACACTTATTTCAACTAGTAGTTACAGAGGGCAGCCTTATCGCTTAAAGCGATTTTCTTCTAGGCATCCAAAGTATACACAACAACAACTTTTCTGACTACTCTGTAACTACAAATCGGAGCATAGTAAAGCTTGCAATATGGTGCTTGGTGGCAAATTCACAAGCAAAGCGGTCGAAATCTTGCTGAATAGACCCTACCAGCATAATAGGTCGGGGAAAAAGTTCCTTCGCATTTTTTAAGAAAATTCAAAAAAATTTTTTTTATAGTTTATTTACATTTAACTAAAGTATGTAGGTACCATTTTGTTCGATAACTTTTTGCCATCTTGTAGGTAGGGACATGATCCCATTGCTATATAAATTTTGGGACTTCTGATCAAAATACCGCGACAAGTGGTTTTGGCAGTCCTCTCGTGATGTTAACCTGACACTGCCTAAAGAATTCTGAAGAGACCGAAACAGGTGGAAATCTGAAGGTGCAAGGTCAGGACTATACGGCGGATGCATTAACACCTCCCAGCCAAACTCTCTTAATTTTTTCTGAGTGGCTAAAGATGTGTGAGGTCTAGCGGTATCATGAAAAACCATGAAATGAAAACCACACCCCTTCTGTTGATTAATTCCGGCCGCTTTCTCTCAACTTCTTGCTTTAATCTCATCAGTTGTTCGCAGTAGAGTTCAGAATCGATGGTCCTGCCTGGTGGTAACAGCTCATAATGAATAATGCCCTTCCAATCCCACCACACACACAGCATCACCTTGTTGCGAGTTAACCCGGGTTTCGCCACAGTCTGTGAAGCCTGACCGGTCTTTGACCACGACCTTTTTCGCACGTTCTTGTCGTACGTGATTCACTTTTCATCACCAGTTATTTGCTTCTTCAAAAATGGTTCGGTTTCATTATGTCGTAGTAAAGAATCACAAATGAGTACACGGTTCATTAGCAATTCATTAGCAATTCATTAGGTTTCTTTCAGTGAGCTCGTGAGGTACCCAAATATCGAGCTTTTTTGTGTACCCAGTTTTTTTCAAATGCGCCAAAACTGTTTTGTGGTCAATTCCCAGTTCTTCAGCTACGTCGTAACTACTGATATGCCGATCTTGTTCCACTTTTTCAAAAATGGCATTCATTTTATCCGTAATAGGGCGACCAGAGCGACGTGCATCTTTGAAATCAAAATTTCCGGATTGAAAACGCTTAAACCAAATTTGTGCTACTCTCAGAGACACTGCACTAGGTCCATAAACATCGCAAATTTTTTTCGCGGCTTGCGTTGCATTTTTACCTTTTTTGTAGTAAAATTTTAAAATGTATCGAATTTCTTCATTAGATTCACTCATTTTGACAGTACGAAAAACAAATGAAAATCACACATTTTCCTAATTTGAATTTGGAATTATGTTCTTTAAAATTTAAACTTTCATATGATACCAAAACCAGCCATATACAAATACTATAGCCAAAGAGATTTTATTACAAGTTCATACATACTATAATGCGAAAAGACTTTTTCCCCAACCTAATAGATTCCTAATAAGCTAACATTGACCATCTTACATGAGGTTAAGTATTAAAAATGTTGATTCCTACTCTCAATCATAAAAGGACCTTTCAGTTAGCAGAGCCAAACATATATTAAAAAGCCAATAAGATAGGATCAAATCAAATCAAATAATTTATTTGCCAAAATAAATGAAAATTAGGATCTTAAAATTAATTGTTGGTACAGTGTGTCTGGTCTGCAAGAAGTCCAAATGTTTTATAAATAATTTATCACAAAAATGTCAATTTGTCAATGTAAAAAGGACCCAAATCGGATAACAGAACGAAAATTCAGAAAAATTACGATCTCTTCATACAAAGTGAATAAAATTACATCACAGACCGACTCCAGAATTATAGGAAGCCCTTCATTACTGCGAGAGAAGCCGCCGCGTCATCGCCAACTTGCGGAACATAAATATTAAGAGCACCGTACAAAATTGAAGCAGCTCCCAGTCGAAACACGTAGACGACCAACAGGTCAACAACAGGCCGCTGCTGGAAGCTGTGCCTTATGCTAAACGCTTCAAGGTCATTATTTGCATGTGGAAGGTACAGACAGAGTATCGATCGCCAATTTCCGAGCAGAACTCCGAGCGTCCTTCACCCCGTGCCCTTTCCTTATTACCCGACGAATTTCGGTGGCACTCATGAAACTGTTCTCGTGTTATAATCGGGAGGACGTCTTTTCGGTGTAGTCTAATTTTGGGGAGACGGGTGACATGACAGGTAATCAGTTTTCAAGGACGGCTGATATTTGGGGAGAGGAACGGTGCGCTGAATCATCACCCTCTGATATTTTGGGCTGTGACAAACAAATCCCAATCATAAGACTGTCGTGTTTCTGTGTCGTTTTGCGTAGTATTAAGTCGTAAAAGCTTGTTAGTCTCTTTGACAAAAGCACTCACTGTATCAATTTAAAGCAATTATAGCTCACTTTGTTGTGCGAGGGTGATGTAAACTCGTTACGGCGTGCCTCTTGTCACAATGCAACCCCTTTAGTCATATTCAAAAGGGGTTTAAGGGGTCTCCACGTCCGGTGAGTGGCGAAAAATGAACAGTTGTCATTTTAATTTCTCATACATTACGGAAACAAGGGGTCGTAAAAGTATAATATATAATTAGGTATAGTTTTCGCTTGCCGTTAAAAACAGGGTGAAACATACGCGGTTTAGTTTTGCAATACATTCAGTATTCGATCTTTTAGTACAAGACAAATAACTATCCAGCAGTAGTCTATGTCCCAGTGGGTTTGGAAGAGGTAGGCAATTCCTTGTAGATCATTTTAGTTATTATCCAGACGAATCCTGTCCTGTCCTTAATCCTGTCACAAAAACATTGCGCGCTTAACACCTACTATAACTACATTGTATAATTTTCCCCTCATGTTTTTCATCCTCAGCGCAGATCGACTACAAAAAGGTCCATTGGAAGAACCAGTCAAGTCAGAAAAAGTCAGTCATGCGGATCATCTCCTAGTTAAAAATACCTGTTATTATCCTCCCAACCCTGAGTTACAAAGTTTACACGCTAACATTAAATATGTAGTGTAGGTATATTCCATTTATTCAGTTTACCCGTATTTAACCTCGTCGATAGTTGGAAGTTACAAATAACTCAAACTGGTGACCAATAAGTGGAAAGGTCAATAGTACCCCAGTTTGTATATATCGGGAACTGGGCTGGAGTAGCCTGACTCTATCTATAGAATAAATTGGGTTAAACTGTTAGTAGTCGTAGTAGTAGTAATATAGTAAGTCTCGTGCTCGTCCCGGGCTGATTTTAAATGGCGACACAATTTTGCACAGGATTTGGATTTGTTTCAGAACTTTGTGCGCATATTCTATTTGCATCGCGTAATCATTTGTTCGTCAAAGGGTCGATTTTTCTATTGCACTTTAACAAACTGATTGCTATCCAATCGATTAATTTTCGTGTTTTTAGTGTGTTTTTCGGGTCTTTCATTTCAAAATTAATGGACCGTTAGCTAACTAAGATTTATTTCTTTAGAATGCCATAAAATTTACTTACGTCTGTCTCACCACAGACTTAGATGGATTCAGGGATTTATCTAACAGGACGTTATCTGACTATTGAAAAATCGGCCCTAAAACCAATCTAATCATCAGCTGTTCTGGCATAATAATTTAAGATGTATCAGCCACAAAAATCAATTAGATCGATAATAACGGATAACATACTTAATTATTTATCTCTAATCCCAGACACATTCAATAACTTGTATTTACCTTAAAAGAACAAGCCTGTTTCCAAGGCTCTTTTAAGTCACCTTGCCGTAACTATCGCTTTCTGGGCCGTCTTTTACATATGACTAATAACAAAAAGTCATACATTACAGCGCACCTTTCCTAAATCTGAGCGAGTATAAAGCTTAAGGGTGGTTACAGTATTAATATGGAGTCGACAGATTTCGTTTTCCAACTCTTACCAACCAAAAGTTCAAGCTGACATACCTGTAACAAAAGCAATAGGAAATTAGATTCTAGTATATATCAGTGAAACATTAGACATGACATAACCCAGCTTGTACAACTTAATCGAAACCTACTTCAGAACGAGTCACGCAATCGTAAGTTTATATCGGATTGTAGTGTTGTCGTGTTGCAAGCCTCGGAAACCAGAGTATTGACAGTGTGGCAGGCTTGTAGATGTAGTCAGATTCTAGTGATGCAAAATGGTGCGCACTTTTCTATAATCTTGCTATGCTTGCTATGATTCTTGCTATGCTTCCAGGGGCCTTACCGGCTAATAATCCCGTGTTCGTTTTCGACTCCAACCCGATAAGACCAGCGGTCGCTAGGTCTTCGGCTGGAAGGAATTGTCTAGAATTTTCGTTGGTTTTAATTTTAGAACGAACGTTATTAACTCTAGACAATTCCTTTCAACTGAAAACTAGTGACCGCTGGTTGCCGGTAAGGCCCCAGATTGAGTTACAGTGATAGCGATGATATGGGTTTCCCTTTTACTGTACCAAGTATGATGGGTAAACATTTAGTGTTATGGCCTCACCGGCTTGGAGCTGGTAAACTTGACTGATAGGTCTTTCACATGCTCCAGCCACCCTGGTGTATCGAAACGTTTATGAGAAGTTTAAGAGTACGATGATCGTACTACGATCATTTGGGCGTGGAGATGAATGAGGTAGACTGTTATAACAATTTATTATTGAGTTTCTTGCGGTATTGTCTTATACACCTCAGAGAACCATGAGCTTAGATACTGTTGTATTGTATGGGGCTTAGCAACAGGAAAACCGGGGGCACAGGCCTAGCAGGGGAGGGTATGACGTAAGCCCGGTCGACGGCCCAGCAAGGTCGTGCCACCCGTATACTCGAGCCTCCCCCAAACCTCCCTCTAGCGTATCACGCGACAAGAGGCAATTTACCCACTTTGTATGTTTAGTGTCTAAACTCTTAATAAAGAATATGAGTAGTGTATGTACTTATCGTTTACCTACAAGGTACAAATACGGGTTTGATAGAAGTTTCATCAATTGTTTTCTTCTTTTTCGTTTACGGATGTGGCCAGCAATAGGCCCCAATAGGGCCTATTGGGGCCAAAGGGTAGTTGTATGAAACACAAAATACATAATTACTGTGCTTATACAGGTTAAAGAACATCATATTAGAAACAAATTAAATTCACAAAAATAAATACAATTTACACAAACATACTAAACAAATGGTTTAAAAATGTCAATGGTTTCGTCGCAAAATTATCACTCTTCCGATATTTTATTTTTAGCACAAAATCGTTTTTCAATGGTCGCCTATGACAATGGCGGTCATCAATAAATCATTATTAATTTTCGTATGCTCTTCATCAGTGATAATTTTGTTACAAAATTATTGTCATAATTTCTAAACCATTACTTTAGTAGAATTGGGGCCCAGGTGTTAAGATGTCTAATGTCAACCGAAAGCTCCTTTGAGGTGAAATCACTATTCTCTCCAGGTACTACCGGAACCGACAGATTAACTTGCCTTCCAACTTAGTAGATTTTATTTTAGCAATCACCCATATATAGGTTTTGAACGATCCAAATATTAAAGTATCAAATTTAGCCGAACTGCCCTAAAGTGTCCATTTTAGTATGTCTATATAGATATAGATAATTAGATATGCTTCAGCAGCGCGTCGCGGTAAACAGAAAAACAAGATATGAATAATTCAGTTAGGCGAATAAGCTGACTGCATTTGTTTTTACAACTATACGATAATACACGAGTAATCTTAGAACCTAGAATAAGTCTAAAGACCTATACTAACCGAAGCTTGCGAACCGATAATGACTGAGACATGTTTAATATCACATTTTTTTTAAATCATGTTTCTATTATCTTAAATAGGTACTTGTAAACTAAACTGTGTGTATTTTTTTTTTTTAATTTTATGTTTTTGTATTAATTTATTTATGAAATAGTCAACATTACTACAACCGGCACCATCAACAATCAGCACAGACTGTTTTCTCGCCGCAAAAGCTCTTGGCCATGAACGAATCGCAACGAACTTGAACGTGAATTTTCGACGGCAAAGTATTTACAGCATTTTCCTTCTCGTAAGCTAAACAAACATAAAGTTTGATATCTGGGCCAGAATCGAAATGAAACGAGTGAAAATTTCGGCATTACGTACAAACGAGGTTCGAGACGTGTAAACATAAAAGTTTAGGTATATATACGACTAGCTTCTGTCCGCGGTTTTGACCCACGTTCCCACAGGAACCGTGCATTTTTCCGGGATAAAAAAAGTAGCCTATGTTACTTTCCAGTCCATAAACTATATCTATGCCAAAAATCACGTCGATCCGTTGCTCCGTTACTGCGTGAAAGAAGGTCAAATCAACAAATCAACAAACCAACGAACCAACAAATCAACAAACCAACGAACCAACAAACCAACAAACACACTTTCGCTTTTATAATATTAGTAGGGAAGTAGGGATATTAGTAGGGATTATACGTATGTCGCATTCGATAGCTGATCATTTATTCAAACGCATATGTTCGGAAGATTGTTTACCGGCTAGCGATACTGACGCTGACGACCTGATTTGTAACGGTACTTTTTACACGACTTCATAAAAAGGAGTATAATGTTTTTAGGGTTCATATTTGTATATATCGTATTGTATTGTATTATTTATTCAAGATTAAATTACATTGTTTGATTGTCAATTAAAAAGATTACAAAGAGTAAATTACAAATTAAATCAAATATAAATGTCATGCAGTCACAATAATCAAGAATCACAATAGTCATAACCAACATCAATCACAATAATCAACCTACTAACTCACCGCCATTACTTAGAATGGATAGTCTTGCATACTGTACAGACACTTTTCTAAAAGAAATACTTTCTGTATGTGAGATTATTTATTCCACCACAGCTTCTAAATGCCTTTAAAGATTTGGATGTATGAGTGACACTGGCTAGGGCAGTCCTGTTTTTTATGTAACTTTTGTTACATCGACTTGTTAGAATTGTTTATAGAAATGAATAAAACAGACCCCTACCGTCCTGCCTTACAAGTTTACAAGGACCTTTTATTATCTTGGCGACTTTTTTAATACTTTTGCTCACAAATACGGTTGCCAGACGGTACACATTGTTTTGTACGTCTTCATCAGCCGAAAGATATCCACTGCAGAACCAAGGCCTCCCCATAATGGACGACGGGTTGCTTATTATACACCACGCTTGGCAGGCCTCTCATCATCGCAGTAGATTTTGATGTTGACCAAGATGAATGCTGCCCATTCCCTTAATATTCCCTCAGCCGGCTCTTACGGCAGCCACGGGAAGAAATCACGGTGTAGTCCCGTTCATACTGCGGAACCTAGATAAGTACGTGAATAAGAGTAACCAATAAGACGTTATAACCACAACAACACACGACGTCCCAAAACAACAACAACACCATACAAAAGCTTTATCGTTCACTTCATCTACTGGAGAGTGACATAAACAATCCTCGATAAAAAAAATAGATTATAAATGAAATAACCGTAATTGGACGGCTCCGTAGCTAAGTTGGTAGTAACCCTGCCTGCAAAGCGAGGGGTCCCGGGTTCGATTCCCGGCCGGGGCAGATTTTGTGTAAGCATAAAGTTTGTTCTCGTGTCTTGGATGTTTGTGATGTGTATCTGTGCGTGTCCGTGCCACCTGCAATACAGGGAATCCCAGTGCGGGGGTATGAATGTAAGCGTTAAAAAATATATTGATCGTCTTTCTCCAAAGTTGGAAAGCCTTCAGCTTGAAGACACCAATTATTATTATTATTACCAACATGTAGAATCCAAAGCCTTCCAACTACCTCAAGAAATTCAACACACAGACTAGATCGCCTCCAATTTCCCGCAGCCGCTGCCGTCCCAACTCGTATATAAATCATCAGCCCTTGTCTGCGTCGGAACGGCAAATCCGTGACGTTCATATAAAGTTTCGCAGACACCATTAGATAGGGCATATACGTGACACCACCCTAACTGGGTATCCTAGCGCAGAACCAGGGCCAGATATCTATGTTCGAGCAGTAACACATTGAGGAAAGTGATAATCATTAGACATTTGATGGATCAGTGAGTGGTCATGATCTGTCGCCTATTCTTAGTTCAATGGTTCGAATACTATCGTAAACTTGAGCTGTCGGGAAAAGTGATGCAACCATAGCATGGTGGCAGGACATTTTTAGTGCTCGGCTTGCTAGCTACCACACTGAAGTTACCAATATGCTACCAAACACCTTTCAGTGTGTTTCGGCAGCTACACTTGATAGCCAGTCCTACTGCATTAATATTCAAAAACGAAAACACAAAAATATAAAGGTTGTTGTTACTGTTGCCATTTCAATAGAGTTCAGGGAGCGCGTAACATCAGTTTACACTGTTCACCGAGAGCCGGGTCAGACGGTCCCAGCCGGTCTATTTGCCGGATGGCCTGGTTGTCTGCGAGATGGGATAACAACTGATAAGTTGGGATCCGGAGGGCTCACACAAAGCGACAAACAATTTCGAAATACAAATCGAGGTCCTGCGGTACGTCTCTTTCTAACACAAAAGGTATCTTTTGTTTGTATTCGTTTACATCAAGATAACAGTTCTGCTCTATTTTGTTGGGTTCGTTCCCCTTGAGCAGACAAATGTGATGGGCTGAAAAACACTTCAGAAACATGAATAAGTAAAAGGTTTGAAAGCAATTTTGATACTAGGTTTGTATATAGCTTTTATAATCCTATCAAGTCTTATGCGGACTGTTTTATCGGTTTTTTTTATTTTTATGTTATTTGGTAACGAGACGAGCTGGTCGTTTGCCTGATGGTAAGCATAACGCTGGCCCATAACAATTGTAGTGCCACCCAGAACTTTGAAACACAAAGTGCCTGCGCGGCACTGCAGTGCACTCGTTACCCCGCGACAAGAGGTATTAAGTCTCATAAGCCCAGTAATTTCACTGGATACTCTGCTCATCAAACCGGAACACAGTAATGCTAGCACATTACTACTTGGCGGCAGACTTCACGAGCAAAGCGGTGGTAACAACCCAGACGGACACTCGCAGAAGAGTTAGTCCTCCCACTAACAAAAACGGTCATCGGATTCAAGAGGACAACCAAGAATTAGGGTAACGCAGCGATGCTATTGGTGTTGAGGCGGGAATTGAAAATTATCCAATGAAGTGAGAACATTCTCAGTCTGGATATTGGATATTAGATACGGGTGTTAATTCAAACTTACAGTATATTGGTATATAGGTAATATATTTTAGAGTTTTTTTGTTTACCATTCGCCTGTGACTGAACCGTATCCTAAATAACTTTCAACTCAGTCCGTTGTATAAATTGAATTCTGTTTGTGCTGACTGTATAAGTAAGTTATGCTAGACTTTGAATATGTTTGCATTGAGTTGGAATTCGCGAGGGTTTATAAGACAAACAACACGGAATTATGCTAGTGAGATGTGAAGACGGTGGGACATCTGTTATTGTGGACCGTTATATTTCATGTCTGTCTGTTTCTATATGAATTTATTTCAATCAAATATCCCAGCAGAGGCAGCAATGCCACGGTAGTGGAAAAATGGAGTTTTACTTTTTTCATATTTACCTGTACACATTCTAGATACTTATTGTATGTGCTTCGGTACAATGATCTAAAATACACTAAAACTAAAATTAGCTTTCTCAAGAGATAGTTGTGTAAGTGGAACTGGCATATTGAGTCATTTAATTTTCATGTTCGCTCTCTATATGAATAAATAAATTTAAATTTGAAAGATCAGTTCGTAATTAGCGCTTATAGGACGTCACGCCACATCAAGACAAGATTGAGATGACAAGATATTTGCTAACCTGATTATGATATTCACAACCTAGAATCTAGATAATACTTACCAACTTCCGGATAATCAGAATGTAATCGACACAGAACTGATGTCCATTTTCACATGACTTCAAAATTGAAAGCTTTGGGCAACCGTTACCTTAGTCGCAGCTAACATACCATCAACCGCTCAAAGACCTGACGTCTTATGAATGCTGTTTGACGTCATGAATGCATTGCCGATTGTTTATCCGATATCATGTGATAGCAGTGCAGTGCAAGCCACTGTGATAGATTACGTCAACATTTCTAGGGATATCAAGATATCGCAGTTGTAAATCAATGCTTCGAAAGGTAAATATTGATCAAGATACAAAACGTTAAATGAAAAAGCTAGGTGTGCCTTGATGACTTTTTAAGTGACGAGACGGGCGTTCTCCTGATAGTAAGCGACACGCATAGCCGAATACGCCTAGTAAATGGCCTTCAAATGAAAACATCGTAAAGCTCGCAGACTTACTACCTACCACTACTAACTATTTTTTTGTTTTATGTTATTTGGTAAAGAGACGAGCTGGTCGTTTGCCTGTTGATGGTAAGCGTAACGCTGGCTCATAACAATTGCAGTGCCACCCAGAACTATGAAACACAAAGGCCTGCGCGGCACTGCAGTGCGCTCGTTACCCTGAGACATTAGCTATTAAGTCGCATAAGCCCAGTAATTTCACTGGCTACTCTGCTTTTCAACCAGGAACACAGTAATGCTTGCACACTACTGCTTGGCGGCAGACTTCACGAGCAAAGCGGTGGTAACAACACAGACGGACACTCGCAGAAGAGTTAATCCTACCACTAACGAAATACTACTAAGTAGCCAGTGAAATTAATGGGCTTGTGAGACTTAATACATAATTTCTCAGGGTAACGAGCGCACTGCTGTGCCCAAAGACTATAAATCCTGTTGACTAATGATACAACTTCCCCTCATGCGAAAACGAACTATTTAAATGCACTTCTCGCCACTGCGAGTACGAGTGCAGACTTATAACTTATCGATATTCAATGTATACTTTACAATTAATATATATACTATTATTAATTATTTTGGAAAAATAATAACCTTTCGTTTGGATTTGTTAACCGACTTCGAAAAAAGAGGAGGAGGTTAAATGTTCGACTGTATGTATTTTTTTAAGTATTTTAACTGATTTCTCCGTCAATTGCGGACCGATTTTGAAAATTATTTTTGTTGTTTGAAAGTGTATTATCTCAAGGTGGTCCCATATACATTTTATGGAAGAACATCTAAAGATGAAAAAATGGTACTTGAATTTTCATATATCGCGATATTTTCATCGAAGTAGGTTCCCGGTTTTTTTAAAGTATTTCTGCTTTTTGTTGTTAGATTTCCAGACATCCCAGAAATAAAGGAAAGCGAGTGGATAGAAGCGACTCAAAAAGAGAATTGGTTCCATACATCGCAAGTCATGGAATCCATTCAGTAGCGTCGACGTGATGCGTGGCCAAAATACAGACAGACAGACAAAAATAAAAATACAGCTTTGGCTTCAGTATAGATAGGAGTGCCATCCAAAAAAAATGTGACCTGGAGTTTTATTATAAGTAGTATTATAGATTAATTTATAAAGTAAGTATGTATTGTCTAGGTTTTCCATATAATAATTTATTATTAATCGTATATGTCAGGGAATCAAGAATGCGATGCTAACTACCTATTCAATTTTATCGATATTATTCTGTTCAGTAGTAGTCGTACCACATCACTAAATTACGTCATCCAAATGATCGGCCAATTGCAAGCATAGAATATTACCTCGCCCCCTGCCCGCGCCGGTGCGATATGTTTGTATGAGGAATAGTGTTCATGAGCTATCAACAGGCTAAATAATCTATGGCTGTGCCGCACAGGCCTTTGTATTTCAAAGTTCTGGGTGGCACTGGAATTTTCATGAGCCGGCGTTATGCTTACCATCAGGCAAACGACCAGCTTTTCTAGTTATCATAAGGTATTAAAAAAAACTGGTCGACCAAAAGTCAAATTGGTGGTGATTTCTAACGCGTGATTCTTCGAAGCACACTGCAGATTAAGTTGCAGGTCAAGTCCAACAGTCAGAATTCGAACAAACAACGAAGGGAACACCTCACGATACCGCAATGATATCAACATTTGCACACAAGATAATGCCAACGTAAATCAAACCACGCTCAAACCAAGATAAGACAGTTCTGAATTTCTGATACTACTCAGTTTTACTATCTTGTAAATGGTGAGACGTGACGGTGTTTTTTTTGTAACCTTTTTTTGACTAACAGTTAGCCAGTAAGAGGCCTCAAAAAGGAGCGACTGTATTGAGAAAATGCTAAACGTATTCGAATGTGCTAGTTGTTCTTGAAAGCCTTCTTTCTTTCTCGGAAACAGTAATATCAATCTAGGTTAAGCCTAAATTTGCTATCTTACCACTCAACCCTTAAGATCAGGCAATATAGAGTTCCAACGCTAACCTGTCCAATATACTTACATATAAAAATACAGTATATTATGTAAGTAAATAATAATTATTTGTTGTTCAAAGAAAATAAAAAATACACTTCCACCACCTGGCTCCAGCATCAGAACCTCGACACCAAGTGCAATCAATTGGAGTCGTCAAAACGAAGAAGCCATTGAACAGTTCCACTATCCACCTCCTGGCTCCATCATCAGAACAGCTCCATGATACCAAATTATAGTTTTGTCATCCGAACTACATAATGCATACAAATTTACTAAACTTACTTCTAAGATTTTAGCACTTTTTGTTATTAGGGTAATAAAAGCGTGTTCAAAATATAGGTAACTAGCTTCTGCCCGCGGTTTTTACCCGAGTTCCCACAGGAACCGTTCATTTTTCCGGAATAATCCTATGTTACCGGTCCAGAAACTATTATATCTAATGCCAAAAATCACGCCGATCCGATACTCTGTTACTGCGTGAAAGAAGGACAAACCAACAAACACACTTAGGCATTTATAATATCAGTTGGATTCTGTGACACAAAACTCGAATTTTGGAGTAGAATTTTTAGAACATTATTTTTAGAAACCGGTAGTTTCCAACGAAGACAATAACATATCTGCAAGTGAAATAAATCTAGCAGTCAACAAAGCATTGGAATGTCATAGAACAAGCATCTAGTCTGCATAAAATAGATATCAACAATCGCTGATATAACGCGAAGGGGTAAACAAAAATACCCTCGCTTCATACGAATCTAAGCCCTGCGCACTTGGCAACCGAGTTGCTTTTAGATATTTCAGCGTATAGAACACGTGTACGATTTTCGCGTTTTACATAACACGATATTCCATATAATTAGGTAATAAACGATTTATTTATATTATCCACTACATTTTCCATTAGGTACACGTCACGTCTATTTCAAGAGTTAATAGACGCCAGCGATTGTGCGTGTGTGCGTGAGTATTGTGACGTATGACGTCACTGTTATTGTGTTCACGTCATAGGGCATTAAACCAAGTGTCAAATTGTCGTGATCTCGCCCCCGCTGGTCCTGCAGCATAGAATACCTACTAACACAAAAGTGTGACTTGAGAAAATCCTGACAGGTTGATTATTATTGAGCTGTGTGCTGGGACTTACTGCTTACTTAATGTCCCGGGCAAACTTACGTCTATATTCACAAAAAAACACGCTAGTACAATTTACTTCACGTTCAGTCGACAACTTGCTTCTAATCTTACCAGATCAATATTACACCCACATATGTATGTATAGAGATAGATACAGACTAAATTACCTTCTTCAAATACGTAATCTTATATCACACTATTCAATTACAGTACCGTCAAAGGGAATAATTAGAACATCATATCAAAAGGAATCCCAGCCGCAAATCTGGGAATCTTCAAGCATCGAACATTATTATTGATCTCAAGTAGACATGCAAATATAGTCTCTATTACTCAGCTATGCAAGCATAGTCTCTATTCCCTGGAGAAGTATAGTCAGTTCAATTCCAATAACGCAGATTCATCAAATTCCTTCATGTCTGGGATAACGAGGCGTGAAAATCATTAAGGGCCGAATTCCTATGATGACGTTGGACGCAGATAAGCATCGAACGCGCAGCAAAACTGTATGTATACCATGTACATACAGTACACACTGCATAGCCGACATCCACTCAGATCGATTTGGTACAGTGTACAGAGCCAGTCGGTTTTACGTCCCTACGATATCGATGAACTATATCGCTGATAGCGTTCTTACAAGAGTACATCGTAAACCTCCAGAAAGAAAATTGTGCAGCCTACATTACACAATACCGTTGACATATCTCGATAGAGTCCAAAGTCAGATGTGTGAATAAAGTGTGACCCAGATTTCAGTTCTGCCCCTTGAATGGTTCGACACGATAGAAACTTTTGATGAAGTCATCAAAAGAATACATAACGAAATAAAAATAACAAAATATACGACATTGTATCATAAAAACAAACAATAATAACATGTCAAGGAAGGTGATTTAAAATAGTGCAGAAACAATTGGGACACTATGGAAATCTAGAATAAATATTCGAAGACACAAAGATACGCGCTGAATCAATGAAAGAAAGGTATAACAACTACATTATCAATGTAATAGAAAGAAATCGAACCTTATAAGGACGAAGACGGTGGAGGAAAACAGCTCGATACACTACACTTTTGGGCCCAGAAAGAAGTTTTCGCAATCATACCAACAATGCTTATTTGCAAACAATATCAACCTCCATTGACGTATGAATGGACGGAAGGCTGTCCAAAAAAATACTATAAGAGTATTCTACATCCTATAAATAGTGATGACGTCACACCATGATTCATAGAGACAGGCCCGTGTCCTGCAAGGACCTTGGCGCGTAATAGTGCGAAATTAGAATGAGTCATTTGTGAAGACCGAAGAGGCACCGAATTTTTCCAGGACATGTAATTTTGCTTGGTTAAGCTTACCATGTCATTTGGTGAGCATCTATTTCTTCAAGCAAAGTGATATTCACATTACGTTCGGAAGAAAACGTAAATGTATGGTAAATTCTTGAAAATTACAAACATTTTTTAAGAACTAATTCGACATCGTTTACTTTTTCCGAGCCATCAAGTTGACAAACAACTTCCATAGCTTCTGTACCAGGCAATTCTTCCCCCTCGCGAGTCGTTTTAGAGCAAACCCCATAAACTCGTCAACCGGCTCCATTAAACACCAAAAAAGGTATTGCAAAAATGCCAAGTGCCCGCCAAAAGGCTGCAAGAGAAGTCGGTCGACAGTCATGCGTCTCAGACAAAGATTGATAGTGGGATCTGTTGCTACCCGAAACACCTGCATACCAAAATCGACTTAACACCTTTGGGAAACTGCGCAAAATCATAAAATGATACTGTAGCATATCGACAAGATACGATTTTGGTGTCAAAGGAAACTTTACTCTACCGAGAAGCGCCCAAGACTGATATTTGGAATGGTACATATCTGCTCTACTTTGCTAGAGTTTGAGACATGATTAAGCGTCAACACGGCGGGTGCGTTACAAACATTATGTTAATTATTTGCGTAAATAATACAAGACTTGTCTAGTGCCGTAGCATCCGAAAGATTTCACTACTACCAAAATCATGTCACTTAACCACAGTGTCGTCTTCGTCTGCAAACAAAACCTAAATCATGGTCTTCGTGTTAAGACAATAATGTACAAATTTCAGCATGACTAGACGCACACCGCTTACCTATTCCATTATGGTCTTGACAGCATTGTGCCAAATTATACAAAAAAGTTCAATGTACGCACGCATAAAGGCAAGTAATAAAGACGAAGCCATGGCGTCATATAGTCTCAAGGGAGCAGTGACCGCTGGTGGTTCGCGAAAGCCATGGTGGATGAAGGAATGTAAGCCGCCATAAAACAGGTTATTAGGATGTGGGACATGACAGAGCTAAAGTATCAATTTGTAAATATGCAAGTTAAATAAACTGTTGCTATGCAAAATATGTTGTGTTTTCCTCTTGTGAGAACAAAGTTCAGATTGTACAATGGACAGAAGCGAGAGTCGATGACTATACTTCCAGGAATTACCAGACAAAGTGAAACCTTATCCTTTTTACTTTCGCAAACAACTCAATCCAAACAAAATCCCCTTCTCCATTAGTCATGTTCGCGAAGAAACCTTCCAATAGCAAAGTCGAGAGTCTGGAGTGGCACTCTCACAAAAGGGCAGTATTATTTACAAACAATGACTAAGCTAGCCCGACAGAGTGCCAAAGAAATTATTGATCCAATAGCATGAAGATTCTTCAGAACTATTATGCACCTTTTAGCGAATTGGGCACTCTGCGACAGCTGGACATTTTGAGGATTGGACGTACTGCGAAAGCTGGACATTTTGAGGATTGGATATTCTGCGACAGCTGGACATTTTGAGAGTTGAACATTCTGCGACCGCTGGACGTTTTGCGAACTGGACATTCTGCGCCTAAACGCTATCAACTAGCTGCTTTGAAAATGGAGAGGTAAGATGGCGTGATACATGCGTAACGTGACCATTCGAAATACGGAGACAGACATCAATCAAACAATATCGGTTAGCGTTAGATGTCGATCACATTTGTAAATTGATGTTTGCTGTTTCTATACGTACTAACGTATTTATTTGATCATCCTACTAATATTATAAATGCGAAAGTGTGTTTGTTGGTTTGTCATTGTTCATTCACGCAGTAACGGAGCAACGGATCGACGTGATTTTTTGCATAGATATAGTTTATGGACCGGAGAGTAAAATAGGCTACTTTTTATCTCGGAAAATGCATGGTTCCTGTGGGAACGCGGGCGAAAACCGCGGGCAGAACCTAGTGTTCACATAAAGCTATTGGTGCAAATTAAGCCTGATAGTTACTTATTGTAGTTATTGTAAGTAATTTCATATCAATAATGTAAGAGCTAACTATCAAATATTAACAACAGTAGATATCCTTCTTGTACAAATTATCCCACGGATTCAACATGGCTTGAACATCTTCATTTGACGGCTCCGTAGCTACGTTGGTAGTAAACCTGCCTGCAAAGCGAGGGGTCCTGGTTCGATTCCCGGCCGGGGCAGATTTTGTGTAAGCATAAAGTTTGTTCTCGGGTCTTTGATGTTTGTGATGTGTATCTGTGTGTGTCCAATGTCCATGCCACCTGCGATACAGGGAATCCTAGTGCAGCGGTATGAGTGTAAGCGTTTATTTATTGTAACCTGCCATAAAAAGAAAGCCACCGTCCAGCCGGAGTCAGTTCACGCATTCCTTTGTTCATCCCGCCGGCCCTTTGTAAACAATCTCGCGCAACCCACGACAAACAGAAATAGGTCGCGGTGGCGCATCGTAAGATCCGTGAGCAAGTGACAGACGGACAGTATTTTTGGCAATGCACCGTTGCTAGTTTCAGCCTCTCGAAGCGCTAAATGAGTATCGTCAGATCCATTTTGCGCGCCGATTGCCGCTGTTAGCGACATTGTAGAACATCGCGAATGCGTTTTACGTGCCAACGCTCTCGTGGAACGAGCTCGTTTCGTGTTCGCAAAATTATGCTGCGTTTCGCAGTACCTGTCGTCGTTAAATTGGAGATGTCGATAAGAGATTCTCGTTTAAAAATAAGTTCTGTCTGAAACAATCAATGCAAAAGATTCTTCAAGGAAATATCGTTCATTCATAAAATGCATTCCGAACTAGAGAGCTTGAATATAAACAAGTAAAATTGACCTGGTAAGCGGGTAGCTTACAAACAATACTTAGTTCCCTTGCATTCAACATGCACTTGCAATCATCGCCGACTGTAACTTAGACCTAATTATTATCGTACAGAATTACTTTTTTACGCAACATTTTGCGTACTTCATGCGTAAGTTTCATAACCGACTTCCGGAAAAGGAGGAGGTTCTCAACTCGATTTATATTTTTTTATGTTAGTTATCTCAGTCATTTATAAACCTCTGGTTGGAAAATTATTTGAAAGGATATACTTTCCGATTGGTCCCATAGAAATCTCATCAAAATCGGTTCAGTACGAGTAGTTTGTCGCTGAAGTCGGGTCGTCGGTATTTTAAAGCAATTTTTTTTGTTTTCTTTTCTACGTGTAACAGAATATATTGTGGTACAATATACTTAGTTACTATAGTTTGATTTCCAATAATTCCAATATTACAAATACTAAAGAAATACCCTGGCTATGCAAATAACTGTACCTAATAAACATCTCTACCTACTGAATTAGCTCCTTCATCACATTATTAATACAGCGGATAAAAACAGCTGCGCAGTTCTCGATTACAGTTATGATCAACAAAATGTTTAGCAATGACTAACGATACTCAAAGTTGATTGCACTAAAAGCACGGCACGTGTACCTTGCGATCTGTGATCTGACGGATCTGTCATGTTACGTTCCGCAGGGTCGTCGACCGAGGCTTGGAAGCTAGTCGAAGCTAGAATCTAGTCTACGGACTGTGTGCTTCGTTAGTCTTTGTCTGCCTCAACGTTTCGGCGGCTTCATTGTTCGAAGTCGGTCACGGTTTGGTTTCCATTATGATTGTGCCGCATATAGGAATTTCTAATGTTACTGTTATCTTGTACATCAATGGATTTATGCGATATGCAATTTTTATCTTGCGTGGAATGTTTATTGTTCGAATGTTTATTTATGTTATAGTCACGAGGTACCTACTGCAGTTTGAAAACCGGAGCCTGTTCAGTCAGACGGAATATTATAAATTATCAAATTATGTTCTTTATTACTACTCTACCAAGTTGATTTTTCGGCCTAAGGCAACAAAACTGTGTAGGCAGATTGTTATAGGCGGTCAGCCAATTAATAAAACGGGATTTAACGGCAATTTAATCTGTCCATAACAGTTTTCGTAATGAATTTATGAGCGGCTTATGCAGAAATTATTTGTGTTACATGCAAATAACACGTTATAATAAAAATCGCTTCAGGGTGTGGATACTACAACCAAACCAATTTTGTTAGTGGAAGGACTAACTCTTCTGCGAGAGTCCGTCCGGGTTGTAACCATCGCTTTGCTCGTGAAGTCTGCCGCCAAGCAGTAGTGTGCAAGCATTACTGAGTTCCGGTTTGATGAGCAGAGTATCCAGTGAAATTGCTGGGCTTATGGGACTTAATACCTCAGGGTAACGAGCGCACTGCAGTGCCGCGCAGGCCTTTGTGTTTCAAAGTTCTGGGTGGCACTGCAATTGTTATGGGCCGGCGTTATGCTTACCATCAGGCAAACGACTAGTTCGTCTCGTTACCAAATTACATTAAAAAAAATGTATGACATCACAAGAGCTCGTGCACTTACACGATAGAGTAAAGTGAGCGAGTGATCTTGATACCTTATCTGCATACCTTGCAGGGTTGTTATCACAATTTCAGCGAGTATGAAAACAATAAAGTTGTTTGCAGTTGCCATGGCGCGTCGCGGTGCACTAAAATAGCGCTATCTCGACCCACATCTACGTTGACCCAATCTACCTGATAAAGTGGCGACATTGCTAAACAGTACCTATATTCATTTAGTAGAGCTACACTAATAATATCAAAATCCAAATTTAATATCTTTATCGAGTTGATTGGATTACGATAAAAACACAAAACTGGCTTGACGGAACCATGAAAAGTCAACATCAGTCTAATGTTTTGTAGGATGGACCAAATAATCCAAAAGTAACGATTACCCTAATCATCAATACTTGCACATCGGAACTGTCAAGAATGGACCCGTATCAAGACAAGTCCACTTTAGGCACACGGATAATTAGTAGTAAAAATGATTGGAATTTGCATCTGTCCGATTAGCGGCTGCATCTGTAGCATCACCATAAAATTAAATGTATATGCACACAATAAACAGTAAACAAACAGTAGATAAACGGTCACTTAATTCTATGGCTGATGAAAACATGCTTAGCAAAGATTGAACAGGAGTAAAAATAAAAAATTAAGGACAGCATGTTTCGATTTGAGGCAACAAAGTCAGGGAAATAATGGACGTGCGAGACGAGGGCCTCAAGGTGACAAGAGGTATGCATACGGCCCTACTTGGCTAACCATAATTATTATTATGAGTCTGTGTGCGTGTAGCAAATATAGCCGGATCTCGGCAGTACCCTCACTGTTCCTTACCGTGGTGGGACGTATGTAAAGCTGCAAACAGATTCGAAATGTCCGTTGGGAGCGGGAGCGATGCACTTTAGACCAGGGACCGGTAGAATGCCGTCGTGTCTATTTGTTCGCCAGTGGTCGGCACAAAAGGCACATGTCTGGAGCTGGCGACAATGCGACTGAGAACTGCTATAAATAAATACTTTATTTATTCAAAACCCTTGTCTCTAATACACAGTTATTCGGGAACTTTTGCAAGGCAACAGGTATTTTGCAGCCTCATTTCCCCAAGCGTGACATGATATTCAAGTCAGTGACTTATTTATCCAATATTCCAGCGTATTTCAGTATCAGCTTTCAATATTATGCATTAATTTCGGAAAGACAACAAAAACCTATCAGTATCTATGGGCCTGTGGCCTGTATATTTGTACAACCGAATTTCACAAATTCTAGGGAGAAAAATATGGCTGAGGTCTGTTTACCTTCGCTTATTACGCAGTTCTCTGTTTGCAAGGATCATGTCTCTAAGGTAAGTTATAGTGAGCATTGTATCCTAAACGCCTCTCATGGCGACCACTCACGTATCCTATATAACATAAAATACAATAAGATCTTCAAGCAGCTTCACTACGACGTGCCATTTCTATCGTTTCTATTGAGAAACTACTTTAACTGGGATCATACCTATAGGCGTCAAGAAGAATCAGTAGTACATTAAGATGTCCAAAATTGTGATCTAATCTTACTAGAGATTATCGAAACAAAAACTTTGCTGATATCCGTATTAATCATTAAGGTAATTTATTTCACATCATGTTTTTTTGTTTAAATAATTACTTATTTTGTATAATAAAGGTCACATTTATAATGACAAACATTTGTACGCCTAACCAGGCAGAATTCTGATGGATATTTATTTATATGCTATGACACCTTTGCAAAAATTGTACCCAAAATTCTGATAAATAAATAATTTCATTTGATTTCAATCACGAAAACTGTTATGCGGATGATAGCACGGATGACGCACAATACTCCAGTCACGCAAACGGTCCCCCCCCCCCCCCCCTGAGGTTGAAGAGAGTAGAGCCAAAGTTCTGGCTGAAGTTGAGGACGCCAGGAAAAACAAAACTACGTTACTTTAGATTCGTATACCAATTTTTCGTACCAAAAGGCGCAGTATATATTCTTTCAATGAATCATTTCCATTCCGAAGTCCTGTGGATACACCAGCCTGGCTCTTGGAAGCACACTGTATAGTGCGAATTGAGCAGAGCGGGCGTAATTGCCCGGATGCCCCATGGCCGGCGGGTATCTGTCTAAAACTAGGACGGAAGAGGGCTGGGAAGTCGGCGCGCGACAACCTTGGATGTTATAGTAAGCAAACGAGTTATAAAAACATTTGGGAGTTTAGATACTAAGATCATAATCGATTCAAACGAACATTCAACTGACGCAGCAACCAAGTAAATTATGAGAGCCAGTCCCTGTTCAAGATTTAGCGCGTTTAACACTTAAGATCAGGCGATAATAATATAGTGGTCAAAAGGTAACCTATAACCTATAGTTAAATACCCTACCTAACTGCTGTTACTGTCCCTACTGAATAAAATAAAAAATAAAATAAGATAAATACTGTTACTAATTTCAAATCTACTTGTTTCTTCAGAAAGTTCTTACTGGTTTTTAACCGTGGAAAAATTCCTATAAGAACCGGTAAGTGACATCCTTGACTACCAAATGACAACGGGCTGCGTTCTACGTTCAGCGCCGTATCCAGGATGCGCGGGCGTGATAAACATTCGACGAGAAAAACGACCGTGAAAACGACAGCTGTACTAGCCTGTGAGCGAGGCAACTGTACCAAACAGAACCAATGTAGCCAAAACATTGGGTTATTCCGGCAGATCTGTTTGTTTACTCACATAAACCGTACATGGATATGTTAACGCTTTAAGGTATTAAAAATATTGCAGCAGATGAAGAAAGAATATGGCGTGATGTTAATATTGTCTTTTTCAATGCAAGATAAATTGGGCCAGTGACTGGTAAAAACATAAATAAGACAAAATAGTAGGTACTGCGATTTAAGATTACCAAATTTATCTCAATATAACTCAAGGCCTATAGCTAGCTACCTAGACCATTTTACACCACAGCTTTAACATTATTTAATTAATGAAAAGCTAGGAAAATTAAATGAAAAGTTATCTTAAAAGAGCCGGTGCAATGATTGTAAACAAGTTGCGTAATAAACGACGATGCCGATAAGGATATTAGACATCTGGAAATTACCGCTACTACTCAATACAACAATGTCATCCACATAAATAAAGAAAACAAACAGCCGGGGCGGGGTATCCGGTTGGCAACTTCCTTGCTACAATACGGGCAATACAATTGCCTTGCGATTGCAATACTATTCGTTTTCCTTATTGGAACCCGAATCCGACGCCATATTATGTCGAGCTTACTGGATTTTGCAAGTATTTGATGGTTAGTTAAACTTGCTGAAAGACATTTTTTTTTCTATACTCGATAAGTTGGCATTGGCATTCGACCACTATCTCGCTCGATCTTAAGCGACGATTTGGGTAAAGATGATATGAATGCACAGAGCCTAGATTAGAACTGGCCCCTCAAGTGCAGCTGCCGGAATACACCGATAGGTGCTTGGCGACAGATTTTCATCTTGAGGGCGGTAGCTGTCCAGATGCTAGAGAGCCAGAAGCAGAGTGTAAATACGATAAGGTGAAAAAGTGAGGAGCATATTGACGACGATGTTATCATTACCAGTACGGCGTCAAGAGTACAACGGCGGACAAAAGGTAGACTAAAGAATGCGGAAGATAGAAAGAAGTTAGAAAATATCTATTTCAGGACGTTAGAATAGACAATATGTAAAGTAGCTGCTACTAGCGGTTTCACTAGCGTGGAGATTCCCGTAATAATTATCCGTGCATTGTTCCGGGAAAAAAAATTGTCCATGTCAATGTCCGACCCATAAACTCTCTCTATGCAAAAAATCACGGCGATCACGTTGCTGCGTGAAAGAAATACAAATAAAAAACACACTTTCGCATGTAGGTGGGTAAGCGCCGGTAGGAAGCCTACATACACAAGCACTCCACTCCACAACATTCCATGCAAACGTTCCAAAAACCACCCGAGTGTGGGGCATCTCAGATGGATATTAGAACGTGGAGTGATAGGAATATTGAATATCCAAACGTTCCAACTCATCGTGTGCCCGATCCATTTCGCGCTCAGTTGGTACTTGGTAGTACTCGAGACGCAGAATGATCGAAAAATGGAGTGACGCAACGGCGCGCCCGTAATGCAGTGACCGTCTGTGGGATCGAAAATAGGACGTCCATTCCACGACGCGCGGAGCGAACGAATTGGAGCGATCGTGAATGGTGAACTTTATTGATATGGGTTCACCAATAAATGCACGGTTCCAATAGAAATCTCCAGAGGGGTGATACCGCGGGCAGCAGCTACTCGTATGCGTATGTAAATATTTCGATTAAATTGACTCCTTCAACAACCGGAGACTAAATTGGCAATGATAAGCAGTTTTTATTTTAATTTGCTTTATAAATATATCTATTTTCGGAAGCTGTCTTGGAATACAAATTAGTTCGACTAATTGAAAATGATTCTGAACCGATAGCAGACAAATATTGCAATAAAAAATAGTACTAAAACAAGTGTGTGCCTATCTGAATCTGAAATGCCAATTAAACATCCAATTACATCAAACCCCATATTGGGCAAGAAAAAATCGGCCTTTTTTTTATTTTAATTTTTATCTCTAGAGTTGGTAAGGTAGTTAGTATTTATTAATAACTATTGACTAAGAGACAAATAAGAACTCTTTCAGAAGTGTTTTTTTACTAACGATTTAAAAAAGAGAATAATAATGACAAACTAATAAATTCGCAAAAATTTAATTGATTTTCAAGATTGCACTGCGATACCTATTATCACGCTTACCTTACGACAGATGCCTGAAGCATTAGCAAAACATTATCGTGGTGACGTTCACTAGGTCGCCAAACCTGTATTTAATGATAAATAGTACAATCAACTCCAAGCCAAAACCAACCCTATACACAGCAGTATAAAAATCACAATGGTGCGTAACCAGTAAGCCAATATATTAATTTAACGGTAACCTTCAAAAGTTACGAGTATATGATTAGACTCAGCTTCAAAACAAATGAGTACCTAGGGACACGAATAACTGGTAAATTAAAGGCGGTAAACGGACATGAAAACTTTTTGTTACAAATCTATTTTAAGAGTTATTTAGATACGGAGCATGTAATTTTAATTGTAACATGACGAATTTACGTCACTCAAGCAAACTACAAGACTTTTAGTAGTAATCAACATATAAATTATTAGTAGATAAGAGGGTGAAACAAAGTAAAACAATAAGAATCGCTTATTGCCCATTCAAACTAGGTTCAGCCCTACATAAATAAAAAACAAAGTAGTACATAATACTTTATATTTCAATTATTTCTTCTAAGTACTTTTAACAAAATTGGTACGACAACGACATGATTAATCACGACGGATCAAAAACCAGAGAACTACATTGGTAGAAACGGTAGATCGACTGAAGATGAAATTAATGCTGTGCCTAATTCATCATACTCAGTCAATCCAAAGATTAATAATATTAGATTCGGCCTTAAAAAACATTCCAATAGTTCAAGTGATACTTTACTCTCAATGTACTACGACAAAAATTCTTTCTAGAAAAATTTGCCTTGAACAATCGGTTCAAACTTCGCAGAATGTCAAAGAGCACGACTTGTTTACCAATACGCGGTGGCATTGCGCAACTCGGCTCGTTGGCAGTGCACCGGCCGGCGCATGCGCGCTCGTTACAGTGGAAAATAATGGAAATACACAGCCAACTATACTGACAGTGACCGCGCCAGAAACACAACTTTTTAATCTCATCTGATAACGGCAATAACGCAGAGGTTGTCCTCTGCATTACCATTACGTAGACAAAAACTAATAAGACTCTCCCATTTTGGATTTTAAATTTTATTATTCCCTATATAATAGCACACGCACAAGTCACAAATCGTACGAGTTTTAGTGACATTGATATTTTTTTAAGATATAAACTAATTGCCGTATCCATGCGGGAGTTTTACTGTAGAGCTTACATTTATTAAAACTATTGACATTTGTAATAAAAACGAGATGAGACAAAATCGGTTCATAATACACTGTGCTTCCAGAGTAGATCAATAAAAAGTTTGGAATAGGTACGCTGTTCAGCGAGAAGTGGATGTTAGAGATACTTACGACATCAACAGACTAGGAAGATTCGCAAACAACCAACAAAAAAGGCCTTATCTGGAAAAAAAGCCCCTCTAACCCCCAATGAAACGTCAAACTTCTGGACTAATCTGGACACAGAACCGGTTCCATCCAGTACATTGACGCGGACGGTCGCAACTTTATCCCGCGTGTTCTCAGTTACGTAACACCGAGTACAGACGCACAAACAAACGATTCGTCACACGGACGGCGTAAACACGTGGTGTTGGTGTAAATGTAAAGTTAGCGATGCCGCGGTCGGTGCATGCGGGGATGTCGGTTTTAGTTCGGCTGATACGACGGAAATAGTACTGCTAGATTCTTGGGTGACGCGGGACGACCGAGCTACTTTCTTCTTGATAACAAATATGAGAATGATACTGAGAAAAATGTCTTCGAATTTGGTAGAAAAAATTCAATTATAATACCTAAGACGAATGTATCATCTATACAAATAAATAAAACTGAAGTGTCTTTGTACTATCAAAATAACAGCTTTTTACCAAATGCATATGAAAGTATATAATAAGGTACCTATAACAAAACAACCATTTTTTAAATTTCTGTTCCGGGTAATCTCCGAAAGGGCTGGGCCGATTTTGACGGAACTTTCACTGGCAGATAGCTGATGTTACAAGGAGTAACTTAGGCTACTTTTATTTTAGAAAAAGAATTAGTATTCCGCGCAAAAAAAATAAAAACCATTAAATACAATCTCTGCGCGGGTGAAACCGCGGGCAGCAGCTAGTATAATCTAAATTACGAACAAAGCGACGACGCCAACTTTAATGCTAAATCTAAACTATCAAGATGGATCATTCCAGAAGAAAATACTACGGCATCAATAGAAGACTGCTTCACATAGTTGTTTGTTCTGTATTGGTACATAGTGGTAAAAAAATGAGTATTTGCAGTTCTAGATAAACATGCACTTATCATTCCATAGAATTACACTCATTCAGTGCGCAAACAGGAAAAACTGCAAGAATTCCGAATGAATCAGACCCCGTGGTGTCACTTTCACTTTTTTTATGCACCTGTTTAAAGATGCCCAAATTTTTGTGACGGATTTTTGCAACAAACGAAAGTATCCAATAAGTTTTTGAACAATCGTTCAGAATCGCAGCTCTGGCAAGAATATGTTGACGCAGATGGAATGGAACGAGGTCATGGAAGTATTCAGTCAGATTCATCAATGAACACAAGTGAATATACCTAGGACAAATCTATTGTACCATAGAATGTCGTGTCGTAGAATATGTGTGGCTCAATAATAGGTAGATAAAGCTGGAAAGCTGTCGAGAGGTGAAGATGAAAACATGACTTGTGTAAATGAGGGGCCATCAAAAAATGCGATATCACTATGTACTTAATTGAGTTTTGGGAACACAATTATTGCAATAGGAAACTTCTCCTAAATCTATCAGATTATAATTTCCATTTTGGGTCTAATCATCTATTAGTTAAATAAATAGGATAAACGAAACGTAGTTCCGAATGAAGCGGCCTGTTGGAGGTAAGTCAAGATCACACACCAAGGTCAAGATCACCATTTTAGCCTATTGAGACATCATGGCTTTTTATCAACTCACCGAACCAACAATCTAATACAATATTTCCATAGAGCAACGTATCACATGGGCAGGTTATAGGGACCGCTAATTAGTTGTATAGCAAGAGCAATCAAGGTTGGTCCTATGAAAATATCGATCACGATGATCACATGTAGAGATCGAGCTAATCAAAATACCTACCCCCTATACCGACGGAATATGAGCCCAGGAGGAAAACCACGCGTATTTGTTCCATGTCTGGATATTATGAGAGCAGGATCCCGTTGGGCGTTGTTTCTAATTTATTACACAAAGAATCCTAGTTAGATATTAGACCCATGTAATCGTTTTGCGTCATATCAAAGTATACGATAACAGTTAACACCTGTTCGCCATTAATAACTGTCAATTTTTCCCGAGATTACAAGACACCTAGACCTACTAGATAGTTACTAGAATAGTCTAGAGTAGGTACTTACTGGAACGAGCAAGGCCGCCGCGGCCACGCCAGACACATGTGACACAAATACCTATGTGGCCAAACAAGAAGGGCTTGAGAAAAGATTTGACATTCTGTTAGTTATAGTTTGGCCGAACGTTTTTTTGTCCTTGAGGTGTTTTGCGCTACAATTTACAACTAAGTACCTAACTAGAAAACGATTTCGTCCAATCCCATATAAGGAAACTTTGAATTCATTCCATCCAAAAGGATTTATGAGATGATGCATGTAATACAGTGAAGAAACAGCGGACTTCTTTACCCAGTGTGTTCACACATGTGTTCCTTATTACTCCTTCCTGCAATTATAAATATACTTTCTCTTTGGGTCCCTAGCATTTTTGTGGATACAAACTCAAATTCAAAATTCTTTATTCTCATAGATCCCAGGAGAGCATGCATGAAAGTTAAAATAAATGACTGAGTGCCCATCCCAAGTAGGTGTAGGCCCATCAAGAAGGTAGATATAAGATGGATATAAACCTCTATGGTACTATTATAGTACCCTGGTGGTCTGCCATCTGCCTCTTGCGATACTTCATAGCCAATTGTTTGTTTTAGAAATGCTAAATCCTAAAACTAGTAAGGATAGTAAAAAAAAAAATTGTCCTACCCTTTCATGGTTACAACAAAAGACCTATAGGTACAATCTTTACCTTTTGCTATGAAACTCTAAAGACAGCCTTGTGTTAGCAACATTGTTAGCTAGCTGTAAAAACTGTGGCAAATCAACTGACTCACCAGCATGCCAAATTGAGAGTTCATGTGCCCTGTAATGATGGATTCACCAGTGTGTCTAAATTGCTCCATACAATTTGTTAAATCCATAAGAGTTGGAAAAATTCCAGTTATTTTAATGTTATCGAGAAAAGTCCTTAGCAGGGACATAAACTAAAAAAATTACAACCTATATTAGAAATGCATAGTGTAACCGCTAATCACTGTAACCTGGGTTTCTTCAAGTCACTAGTGAACAGTTAACTTCTAAATAACTTCTAAGGTTCATTGTCTACCACATTGTCGCTTACCATCAGCTGAGATAGTGGACAAACACAAGACTATTATTGTACAGTATTGAAAAAGGTGTCCTTAGGTCTTGTATCTTGTAACCTATAAAGGCCATGGTCTTACAATTAGATAGGGAAAAAGAAAAATGAGCCTCCAAGTAATAGCAGTCTCATTTATCTAACCACAATAGTTTTCCCATTGCAACCTGCCCAAAGATAGGCATACAATACCAATGGCAATGGGCAGGCCAAATCGCTCGCAGAAACGATAACCGATGAGGAAGAAGGGTCCTCGAGTGGTGACCACGAACCAGAAGATGTAGCGTAGGCCGGCCCCTCACTTGGTGGACCGATGACCTTGTCAGAACTGCGGGGAACCGTTGCATACAAGAGGCGAGTAGTGATGATGATGATGAATACCTATGCTGTCTGAAAAATGTATGCTACATTCTCACTGCCTATTTCTAAAGGAACTAACTGCATACAAGAACCTTGTATCAAAAGTAGTTATTTTTATGAAACTAATAAAAAATTCTTACAACCATTTAGATTATATATTGTATCATTCAAAGTACACACTTGCTTTGCTAGAACATTCAGATTTGCAATTTTTGTAGTCATATAGTCAAGACACAACCTCTTACTTTATGTAGAACTGTAGATAGTTGAATACAAACAAATGCTTTACTATTTATCACCATCTCGTAATAAATGTTTCTAAAGTGCTCCCACAAAACTGAATGCTACCACCACATCACCGCTACCACAAATTGTCTTATTCCAGCAAGGTGTGACTGGTACTTACATCTTATGTATTACAAAAGGAGGAAAATGTATTATTGTTCAATAGATAACTGCAGTATGTGGTAGTTAGATAGTTGAATGGCCTAGAGGATATGACTTGTAGTGAATGTGTAGTTTCCAATTATGATAATCAATAGAAAATTTATTAGGTACCTAGTTGTTTACCACTAACATAGTGGGTCAATGGGCCATATTATGACTTAGAATGCATATAATAATTAAACAAATATGTGTGTTTATTACTAACTCTTGATTTATTGAAAAATTAAGAGCTTCAAGTGTTTAGCATTTCATTTCATTTCATCATTTATTTATAAGATTTTTTTCTTACACGTCAATAGCTTATTATATTATATTACACATTATTATTTCAAAGAATATTACAACAATTATTGATATTAGTACTAGGTTAGTGTGGATCAATGAACTTATCTGCAAAAAATTCACGCACGTCGTAGTATGCCTTGTCAAGCAGTAGCGTCCTGAGCCTGTTGGCGAACGAGCCGGGACTCGGCGCATCAGTGATGCTCGCGGGTAGGGCGTTATAAATTTTGATCCCGACATAATCTAACTGCTTCTGGGACTTAGTGAGTCTGGTTGTAGGTAGTTGGAGTCGGTGTCTCTTTCTTGTCAGGTGGTTGTGGGAGTCTGCCCAAGTAGGGAGCTGCTCAAGATTGCTTCTAATATACCTTGCAGCTTGAAATATGTACTGACAGGGCAATGTGAGAATCTTCAATTTCTTGAACAGCTCTCTCGCAGGATGGTCCCACTCAACACCAGACATGATTCGTATGGCCCGCTTTTGAAGTTTGAAGATTCTGTCCCGCTCGGCGGCTAGTCCCCACAGCTCGATTCCGTATAACATTATGGAGTGGAAGTAACCAAAATACGCTTTTTTAATATTTTTGATATGAAGACTGCCACACAAGCGAGACAGAGCAAAGCAGGCAGACGACAGCCGGCTACATGCCTGATCAATGTGTGGGGCCCATGTGAGTGCCTCGTCGACAACGAAGCCCAGGTACTTGACCTGACCAACCTGTGGTACGGGTAATCCGTTACACAAGACGCTCAGGGGACCTGCTCTTTTATGTCCTAATCTGAAGTGTACGATGTTTGTCTTGTCGACGTTTAGGCCCATTCCGTTTACTGTGAACCATTTGACCAATATTGGTAAATGACAACAATGTCGTAGATGGAAACATGTTAGACACAGAAGGAGTAGAAAAATGATGCTTCAAGAAATACAATTAGCACTTATTTATCATAATTTATTACAAATCTTGTAGTTGAATTACCTACTTGATAAATCAAAATTTGAAGAGCATACCAAACTATGAACTCTGGTCATGGTAAATCATAATATATCACATTTGCTAAGCTAGAGGCGCCAGCTGCTTATCTATACTAATGTTAATATATATGGAATTGCTGGTGCAATTCTAATTATTCTTTCTATAATAAACATAAACACTTAACAACTCATACCGCTGGACTAGGATTCCCTGTGTCATAGGTGGCAATGATGCACATAGATACACAAGACAAACATCCAAGAGCTGAGAACAAACTTTATGGTCAGCTCACAAAATCTGACCCTGCCGGGAATTGGTCCTGGGGCCCCTCCCTTTGCAAGCAGGGTTACTACCAGCTTAGCTACAGAGCCACGCTATATTATCTCCTAGTGCTTTAAATGCTTCTTTTTATCCTGGTTCCACAAGTGTGAAGCTGAGGCAAATGCTAGTTTCAAAATAATTCATTCATTCATTCATCATTAATTTGTATCTAGAAGCCCACCATTTGGCTTCATTTCTCATGCTGCTTCAACTTGATGATATGTTTTTACTATTTGATCTTGGAATTGTGGATTTCTGATGGTTGCCATTACACAATTTTTAGTGAAATTCATAAATTGTGAAGCATTTTCTACACCACCAACCAAGTTTTGTAACTCTTGATAATAATAATTATGCATATTTTAAAACATTTTACGAACACTGCCAGAATCCTCACTTATATAATAAATGCTAGTATGTTTGTGTGTTTGTTGTACATTTGTTGGTTTGTCCTTCTTTTGTCTTCTGATTGACATGATTTTTGGCATTATATAGTTTATGGACCGGACAGTAACATAGTCTACTTTTTCCTGGAAAAATGCATGGTTCCTGTGGGAAGGCAGGTGAAACTGCAGGCAGAAGCTAGTTATATATAACATAATATAATGCACTATATAATAATTATACTCAGACACAATTACTAATCACACTTAGTTGATGTGTTTCACATGTATTAATGAGAACACACCAACAAACAAACAAACATCCTCTAACCCTACATGCATATTACCTTCTCTGTTTCATTGTGGGTAAAAATAGCAAAAAAAACTGTTATAACATATTAACCTTGCAAAGATTGCATCATCCTCCCATTATTATGTGTAGTGAATCTTATCACATTCAATAATATTTTAAAACATACCTGATAGTACAATCTACATAGCAAAGGCATGCAAACACTCTGTGATCAGTTTTATGACATTAGTTTTTGTTTGTTTACAATTTGATGATAACAGCTATTGATCATTTTACACAGATTGATTAATCTCTAAAAATATAGGTATTTTGTGAATGTGTACTGAGTAATAATAGTATTTGCTGTTAATTGGGGATAGTCTCAATTGTTAATTATTCCATTTTCACAAACCATAATTATGTGTCAACAACATGTTTTGAGAATATTGTAATCCAACATAACTTTTTCAAACATTCATAGCAAGTGGGTAGAAGATAAACAAATGACTTTGTTTACAAACAAAAGCAAATGTAAATAAAAATATAGAGCATCTTATCTAAGTGTAGATTGATAGTAAGTGTAACCAAAGAAGGTGGGGGCTTACCTTTTGGGGAGCAGCATGGCAGCGGAGCCCTTCCGCTGAAGCACGCCGTCGACCAAGACGCCATTCTTGCTATTGCAAGTCAGGTAGAACTCCGGGTGGTCGTAGAACAGCTCCAAATGCCGGCGCGATATAAAGCTTGAGTGGCCCATGTTGACGTCCACCTGGCCGCGGCTGGAGTTCCGTCCGATCACCACGCGCTTTTGCCGGATAAGGTACTCAAAGTCGCGGCCGTCGAGACGTGCGATCGCCGTCGGTGCCGGCTCCTGAGCCCACTGCACCTTGGACGGCGACGGCGGCGCCGACTTCAACGAGAGCAGCGCCCATGCGTCGCTCTCCGAGCTCCGCGTAAACTGAGTCTGAGCCATGACAGGCGTGCGTACCGATATCACCAACGCTGTCCGCACGCGAGCCGCGAGCTCGCACGATACCACATCACAGACCTACCGCCCCGACGCGACCCGGATATCCGGAACCTGCCGAACCCGTGAAGACACGATTTGAGGTTACTGACGGGACGCACATGCGCAAACTTTCTGCTTGTGCGGTAAACAAGAATTATATAAACCACCACACCACCACGTGATAGAACTGTATACATATACCTAATCCGGAACGACCGATCGATACTTTTCTGTACCGCTATGTTATCTAAGATAGAATCGTTTGCCTATTAGTTGTTGCACAACGGAATTTTCGCAATTGAACCGAAATTAGACACTAAAGTAAACACGAGGCGAGAACAAAAATAACCAAAAACGTCAGTTCGGCATACGCAGTTTACAAGTCCGCCGCGCCATCTATGCAACTTAACAATAAATAACAATGATTTTGTTTCGTTATACGCAGAACTTAATGCGTCAATCTACAAAAATAGTTAGAGTTTTATTGTATGTTAACGATATTTTAACAAAACCTATAATGTTTTAGTCATTTTAACAATATTTATTAGTAAATCTATGGTATTGTTATTAATGAACCCTTGGAAAAAGTAAAATAATTTTCCAAATTGCCAGCTGTTTCCGTAGAATGAAACCCCTTTCATAGGGATGAAGAAGTATCGCTTTCAGCTTTGTTAACGATTGCACATTGAATATCGATAAAAAAGATACGGTAGGACTTATTTTTTTATAATTATTGTTTATGTTTAAAAAATCTAATAGAAAGAACTTTATTGGACAACAACACTTTCCGATTAGCCATATCACTGCGCATCGGTGCACCATGACACAGAATATACGCAAAATAATTAACTTGTTGCAAAATTCACACTAGGCCCGCAGTATATAATAAAAAAAATTCTAATCATAATAAAAAATGGCATCCTATTTTTATAAGATTATGGGCATCATCAAAATTATTAACGAATTAACTAAATTTTTGTTTTTTATTTTCAACTCGTATATGTAGCTTATCTAGTCCTTATTAACAATAATGCAAATAACAAATCGTAGACATCACTAGAAAATAAACAAGAATTGCTGACGTCATCCCACAATAGTGTTGTTTGTCTGGGACTTCTGTGAGTCAGATGTGTGCTTCCTTGAAATCGATTTCTAAGCTTGTAAATTCACCATGACTCTGTTTCCATCAATCCACGCGAGTGGAGTGGTAGTCCGCATTTCAAGCACACACACGATCGTCGATCACTCCTCTCGCTCCATCTCAGTCATTCTACCTACGCGTTGATTTCTATTCAGGTCCAGCAGGAGCAGACGCACGCCCGCGGCCCGCGCGTCCCACAATAGACTCCGACGATTACAAAATAGAGAATAAATACTTGCGGCATCTTCAGCGTGTATTCTCATAAAGAAAAGGAGCCGAAACGTAAATGCACCGTCCACTGGCTCTGAATGATTGGAGATATTAATTACGTATCTACGGATGAAACCACACGCTGCCTACAAGCCCTTAGCACCTTTTACTTTTTTTTTCTTTTATAAAATAAAGGTTTTTTTCTATATAAATCAGTGACAAATAAGCAAGCGGCCCATTGGTCTTTATTATATCAAGAGGTGGTTAAAGGTGGTTAGCCTACAAGAAAAAAAATAGTTGTCTCACGGTGATGACTGATGACTTGAATGCACATCACTAATGTACATTTTGATTTTTGACATTTTTAATTTTTTCGATTGTTCCAGTTAGCTGTTAGAATCTCTCTAGCATCACTATTCACTAATAAGTCTGTGGTAGCTAGCTACATATATAGTGATCTGTGGTCTGTGGTTCCAGTATATGGGTAAATTAATGGTTATGTTTCAGTTCCAGTGTTCCGTTCATAGAGAAATATAATATGTTCCGTTCATTAATAATTATTATTCTATGGTTTCGTTTGTTTATTTACTGGAAAATAACAAATTAGATAGCTACGAACCAACAAGCTTTACATGCTCTTTGCCAACAAGTGAAGCATAACACTTTGGATATTCAATAACATATCTCGTCCTGTGTAAATAGAATAAGAAGACCATAAAATAAAAGGTAAGTATCGCGCGAATTTTAAACATTTTAATTAATTTTGCACTCCAATTTAGTTCTTATTTCTTAGGTCTGTAATTTTTCTATTGCTGCATATATATTACTAGTAAGTTTTCTAAATTGACGACTTGTGTATAACATTCACTTGTCCCAGTATTTGTGTCAATTTTGTATTAAAAACTAGCTGTGCCTCGCGGCTTCGCCAACGTAGTTTAAGTTACTCCTTGTAACATCAGCTATCAGTGAAAGTTCCGTCAAAATCGGCCCAGCCGTTTCGGAGTTTACCCGGAACAAACAGACAGACGCAAAAAACATAAAAATTGTAAGGTAATAGGTACCATATACACTTTCATATTATGTATTTAGTAAAAAGCTGTTATTTTGATATTACAGACTTCAATTTTTCAAGTTTATTTGTATTGGTAAAAATATCGGTGAGGCATAAAATCTTTATTCATCTTTATCATACATATGACTAGATTGTGTTGACAAAATATCACAGAAGCAACAGTTTACAAACAACACATACTGAGAAAAGAACAACAATTACATAAATATTTCACAAACAATACAAATCAGTTAAAAGGAAAAAAGTAAAGTCAAGGATCTTAGCAAAGTATTCTTTCTGATTAAAACTATATCTAAAATCATTCAACTAATCATCAAGCTGTGTCAAACTCGCTACACCTCTGTTGATCCAATGCTTCTCTGGTACATTGGATGGTAGTGTGATATACATAACAAAGTTGCTAGAATGCCCCGTAGTGGCTAACACTCCCTTTCTCTCACTTGTCTTATATATTGGACAGAAGTAGCAAGGAGGGGGGTTGAAATTAACAGTAAGGGCTGGTTGGAACCAAATTATAGGGATAGTGTCAAAGAGAATCTTGGGAAATGACTCATCGAGCAGCATTGTTTGTCGATTCCATCTTGAACCTTCGAGGAATAGGCCCTGTAGGAGAGAAATATTTGTTTTAGTCAGTTTATGAATGCCTAATAACAATACACAAAATGTAACTAACATTGTTTGTTTTACACAAAATGTAAATAACATTTGATTTTTAGTTAGAACCCAACATAATATCACAAATGTTCAAAATGAAAAATAAACATAAATCATTAAAAAAGAACAAACAGTACTTAACACTAAATAAATAATTCAAAATCAAACTATTTGGTGCATTATATTGTTGTGTCAAAAAACAAATGGTGGGTTTTTTAATTTTTCTTTTTCCATCCACATTAATAACCAAAAGATTGTAATGGTCGAGGGCAAAAACGTTATAATACCTATTTACATACATAGTTAATTGAATATTACAAGATTTGTACTCCCACACTAGTAGCAACTATGAATCCATACACTAATGATATAATTCTATTCTCTCTTAAAATATGAGTATAAGTGGGAATGCTGCTGATCCTTCTGGAACCAACGGCTTAACGTACGCTTCTGAACCTTAAGCAGTCACCCATCCAAGTAATGTTCACAGCGAATATTGCTTAACTTTACTGATTGGTTAAGAACAAAGATTCGAGCTACATGCTTTAGCTTCAGGTTCTTTTTTCTTCTCATGCAGTTTCCATTTAGAATTTAAATTGTTATATTTTGTTCATAATCTACCTCACCATGCCACTCTTAGATATAACTTACCCATATGAACACACTGTGTTCGTGCTCCTGATGATCCACCTGGTGAGGTTGCTGCTTGCGCATTACAAGTTACAACTTTTACTATATAAATATTATGATACATCTGATGATGACATTATTATTTGTTATATATGGGCCGGCGTTATGCTTAGCACCAGGCAACCGAGCAGCTTGTCTCATTTTCAAACAGGTACCTAGTATAAAAACTTAACAGTGTTTTTACAATATTACCTACAGCTTTCTTAAAACCTACTTATTATGAAGGGACCTGTGCTGGTTCTAGAATTTGAGTTGTGAATGTTCCATAGAGTTTCTTTATATCATCAAAGTAGAACTGTGGTACTTTATAAGTAACTGTACTACTTTGTATTAATATTACTATTAACCCAATTCTAATATAATAAGTGCGAAAGTTTCGAAGTTTGTTTATGCCTCAATGACGGATGGATTTGGTTGAAAGTTGGTATACAAACTATAGATTTCCTAACAGAGACATGACTCCCATGACCAAACGGCCTGTTACCGAAACTTTACCAGTTCCTCCTGTATTCGACCTAATTTGATCTCCGGTAATGTCTCGCTGCCGTGTCCCAAATTATACTCGTAGTTCTACTTTTCATCCTGGATAATCTGGAGATAGGTATGTGTTAGTGTCGGATGAACATGGTTAATTTGCGGATGGAACTGCAACTATTATCGCACTGGGGTGATGTTTCTAAACCTACAAAAGTAAAAACTAGTTGCATTTGTTGGCTTATTGTCGGCCATAAAAGCGACTCAGATTCAGATCTTTATTGCAGAACCAAACGTTTCCCGAAAACTCCTGAACAACTAGAAATATAGAGCAAATTTACATTACACTTTGTACAGATTTTCAATGAATAGGCGATTACCCCATAGGCGTGGCCGTTTCTTACATAATATTACTAAATCTAGTCTAAAAACTATCGCAAAAAGACCTCTCACCTTGCAGTACACGCCGAATTCAGGCAGCTCCGAGCACTCTTGCTCCATGCTCGTGATAACGAACTCGAACTGCACCTGGTCGATCGGGATCTTGTTGTGGCGCGAGTAGTTTTGAAGCACGCCCGTCAGGAAAGACTGCGTGAAGTAGAACCCAGATATCCAGAATACGGACGGTGGACCCTCGTCCACCCAGTCTTGGAGGAACTTTAACCTAGGGGTATAGAGTAACATTCGGATAAGAAAAGCGACTGCTCGTAAACAACGCCTCACCTAACTGGTACCCTTGTAACTGTTGACTAGTTGACCCTAAGAAATATTTGATTCATTATGTGTTTAATGTCTTGGGGTATTAGAATATGAAACGGCACTGCAGAACAACTGCAGTGCCGTGCAGGTTTCAAAGCATGTTTCAAAATTCTGAGTGGCACTACAATTGTTATGGGCTGCCGTTATGGCTATATGAAGCAAGTTTTCTAGACAACCGACTTGCTACAAATATGGGTAGGTACATACAAGGTGGTATACACATATTATAGCTCCTGTTCCATGCGTCATTGAAACTGTAGCTTTCCATTTATCATGCAAACGGTAAATAAATGGAAACAGATTCAATTCATGTTCTCAGAATCGGGATCGATATACGAGTAGTCTTGGGCATAGACTAACAACAAGTCGCCAAAACGCTTGGATCCCGTAGTGAAGGCGTCGTAGTAAGCCAGAGTACTAGTGTGTATTATGAAGTGTGGACAGATACGAGTCAACATTACAATTTAAAAGTATACCGATTCAATGGGGAGGCACAGGCAAAGCTAATCTCAGATGGCGCCACCTCCGCTGGTGCTTGTCATTGATGGTTACTTTGTGGGTTAATGAATTAAACTATAACCAATAAACATGCTCGCGTCTTAGAAATCATTAGATTTGGAATGGTCACTACATATCCTAGAAGAATAATTGGTTTCCAATCATTTTTGATGAGCAATGCTTTGATCCACAATTTCCGTTTTTTCTCGTCAGAAGAGAAACGTGTGTACCTTAATTTTACACTGAATTGCACTTTACAGAGGCATACTTTGTTACAAAGACGATTTTTTGTTGATTTACCAAATATTATAATGAAGTTTCATAGTGAAACAGCACCAGCGATTATGCGCCACCTAGCGGGATAAGTAAGCAGTGTGGCTCCCCATTGTCACTAGCTATAAAGTAGGTAAGGTAAAAGAAAAATGTAGCTCCGTCCATAGTCATTCAACTACTACTTTTGGCAGTTTTCAAGTTTCCCTGTAGTTGTCCTTCTCTCACTCAGCATCGGATCGACGGGATTTTTTGCCTAGATATACTTTTTTATGTTATTTGGTAACGAGACGAGCTGGTCGTTTGCCTGATGGTAAGCATAACGCCGGCCCATAACAATTGCAGTGCCACCCAAAACTTTGAAACACAGGCCTGCGCGGCACTGCAGATCGCTCGTTACCCTGAGACATTAGGTATTAAGTCTCAAAGCCCAGTAATTTCACTGGCTACTCTGCTCATCAAACCTAGATATACTTTATGGAATATGGATGACTATGGATTTTTATCCTCAGAAAATAAACTTTTTTGGGAGAATCGCCACGCGGGTGAATCCGCGGGCAGAAGCTATTTTTAAAAACGAAACTTTTGTTGTGTAGAAAAAACGTTGCTGTATGGATGGATGAAAGATTGTACGGGTTTAAAACATCTTCCATCCTTCTCCCATGTTTTTTTATTAGAAAGAGACAGAGTTACTAAAATTGGTTAGGTTTTTGAACTAGAGACTTGCAGGCTGCAGCCAATGTACTATATGTATACGGGTTTAAAATATCTTCCATTCTTTTCCCATGTTTTTTTTTATTAAAAAGAGAGAGAGTTACTAAAATTGGTTAGGTTTTTGAACAAGAGACTTGCAGCCAGTGTACTATGTGTACATGTATAACTCGCAAGAGTCGCAAGGTAATAGGTACGTCATTCTAATTGAGCTTTATGAAGTGAGACTTACTGAATTGGCTTTACTAGTGGATTCCAACCGCTTTGTCTATTTTATTAGTTAGTCTATGGTCTGCGATAAATTTAAGTTGCGGCTGTGCAAGTATCGACTAGGCAAGTGGGTCATTTCACCGATTGCATCATCATCTAGGTCAGATGGATTATGGATAGAAATAGGTACGTAGGGAGGAACGGCTCTGTCATTTAGACCTCCGGTTCACTCATGCGTATTGAACGTAGAAAAATGTATCTATTTGTTGTATTGAAGCGATGAACGCTCAGTTGTAATGAGATTGCTCTCCCATGCGTAGGTAGAGGGTACGAACATACAGAGCTTGAAGTTTCGGTAAAGCAGAACATTTTGATGCAGCATAGTGGTAAGGCAAACGCCTTACCACTACAGGAAACCTCTATAACCTCTCGTCCACTGCACTGCTCTATACCTCCACTGCATGGGAAACTTCTATAGTGTCCGCCTGGCTAGCTGACTCAAGTTAAAAATCTGTGGTACTTTAGCGTCTAACTTAAATCTACTTAAAATAGTGTTCTAAAACGCTAATCCAATAAAAAAGCATTAAAGTAATTAGTATGTATATGTTAGGAAAATTGCAGTACAAACATATTCAACGATATAATGTATTGGCGCATCAAATAATCCCAATAAATAATAATTCGCGTGAGTCTAGTTTCCAAGCGCTCTTGGCAAGTCTCCAGGTCATAAAAACATGTTCCTATGTAGTTTATATTCTCCATGTTTGTATTATTTATGATCTGTTTGTTTACTATGCCAGATTATTTTGAGCAGTTTAAATATAAAGCAGTTATTTTAGTGATTTATTTTAAATTTTAAACTTAGCTATTATGTAAATATTTTTCTTGTGAAACGGTATTATTCAAAAGTTTGTTTATCTAGCAAATAGACAAGAAAGATAGCTCAAAAAATGATTAATTAATATAAAAAATCCTTGGATGCAGTGGTGGCCGCTGAGCCCTCACGATTCGCGGGCTGGTGAACCCATTTTATATCACTTATAGGTGTTTATATTCACGGGTGATCAGAGGACACTCAAGGGTCGCCAATAATCTCCTAGGTGATATTACCGTATCCAGATCGTATGCCGATATGTAGGTCGAGGGTTTGAATTCAAGAATGAACTTTATAAAGCCTTTGGTGACCATAGCATGGTGGTAACTGGTATGGCATTTCCAAAAGCCGAACCGGTTAGGTAACACCTTCATGTTGAAAAACTGTATATACGATCCGTATGTTCCAGTAGCTGTACCTCAGAGCCAATCTGTTCCAGGTTTACGCGTTCACCAACTTTGACCACATCGTCACTAAGATCAGACGAGAAAGTGGTCAAACACGTAACCTATCGGATATAAAAAAGACAGCAAATCCAATTGAAAACCTATCATCATCACCCGGAAGACCTCCACTGCTGAGCATAGGTCTCCCCATAGAAAACATAGTCCTTCTTAGAATTCGTTAAAATGTGGGTCGCCAAGATTAATGTGCACACCTCTTAAGATTCGGTAGTGAAACTTCCTCTTTCATCTTTTCCAGAAGCACCATGACAGAAAAAGTTCTGGACAAAGACACCTGGCCCCAAGAAGCAGAGTCGGCTATCAACGACATACGCAAACATGTGAAGAACGCCACCATATCCCCGAAGATCAAGAGCACCAACCAACGCATCTTCATCAACCTAACCACTCTAGAAAACAAGGATTACTGCGTGGAGATGTCAGCAGCGGGGTTTCGAATCGTTGGAAAGAGACACGACGATATTTCTCTTTCCAACATGGACAACATGAGCTATGAAACCCCATACGCGTTGTTGAACCACATTAGCAAAAAATACAGGGAATCATTCGGCGGAGAACTGATGAACAAACTGCTGGATCTCGCCAAGAAGTCCGAGGGTTGATAAGGTCGTATGTCAACAATGCGTCGTCAATTTTAGGCCCTATAGGTTTCCATACCTTGAGAGTGTTTTGTTTATGTTTATGATTATCATATTGAGCTAATTTTATGTATGTTTTAATGTTAAGTTTGCGTGTACCTTTACAGTATTTTATTATGATGTTTAGATAATGCTTTTGCTATCTTTCTAAATGATATGAATTTTGTTCGTGGTAATAGTAATATGGCACCTCGCGAGTTTTCTCACTGCGTGTATTGCTGAACTGTGCAAAGCTGATCGTTGATCAAAGCTTTGTTTTTCTCCGCTGTGCCATAGATCTTGTTTATATCAAAAAGGTGTAACTCTACTCGGTCGAACAATCAAAAATTAAAATCAAACCCCAATCCAATATACTATATCTCATACAGTGTAGGGCTTTACCTATCGTTCTTTTTCTACGAATGGAACCGCCCTCACAAGGTTTGACTATCTTAGTCAAACCTTGACTGAAATTGAAATTTATCAAGTCCATATATTTTATTTCATATATCGTTTGTACGCGAAGCACGTATTCATCTTTAGGGCGTGTAATTGGCCTAATTATCCTACCTTGACTTGACTTACCCTTCTTGGTATAAACACAGCTTACATTTGCAGCAATTTTCCTAACTATTGAACAGAGCCATATAGAGCACCTATTGTCTTTTTACAAATTATTGTAGGTTTCAGTGGTCGAGCATCGCTTTGCTTATATTATGTTAGATTTATCAAGATAGGGTACGCGCGTATTAGGTTGCTTGGTCAGAATCTATACTGAGGTCTATCAATGTCCGTGGGGGTTGGATTGTTGTTGTTGCACGTTCGCAGTTTCCACCCCTAATACTGCGAACATTGCGATCAACTGAATTTATAGAATTGGTCAAACGTTTGATGTGTTTGCGATCTGTTGGCATTCCTAAACGCGTACAAGCAGCCAACGCAAATTTGAATGGCCTCTTGAACTGGTCCGTTTGAATTGGCCTCTGCACCCATGCCGCCAGGGTTCCTAAGGCGCGCGTACATTTAGTGTGCAATATATCTTGGAGTTATTTCGCATTTATGTTGTCAGTACAAGTTGTAGACTGAGTACAAAAGCGTACCTCTCACTACGTTTAGTTTATACAATTTTATAGATATTGTGAACTGTATGTGTTGTGATACTTTAGTGTAATAAAAGAGATATCCAAATGTTTGTTTAATTTATAAGCGATATTAAACATGTATACATTAAAAAACATATTAAATTTGAAGAGCGGTGAAAGAAAACATTGAACAATTGAACAACCCTGAACTTTGAGACCAGACAAAATAATAATCACGCGAAAATTACCTGGCCAAGAGATCAGCGACATAGGATCCCAGAGGCTTCATCGAAGGGTACGACTTGGACTTCCACTCGTTGGGGACTCCTCCCTTGGCGAAGGCGTTGTTGCAGGACTCCAGCTCGGCGCTCATGATGGCCAGCCCCTGCGCCGCCATGTGCACCCCGTACAGCGTGCGGGAGACCACCGACAGGAGGCGGTTGTAGCGGATTAGTTCCTGGGGACCATGGGATAGCAATCATCTGAAACCCCAACTAGCTGACTGGCTGTAGCAACAGCGAAAATATAAGCATGACGGAAGTAGGTAATATTTTAATAACCCCCGAAGCAAAAAAAAACGGGTTAATAAGGGGTGTTATAAGTTTAACTTGTGTATCTGTGTCTGTGGCACCGTAGCTCCTAAACACGGATGGATTTTGATTTAGTTTTTTAGGTGACTTGATTGAGAATGCTCTTAGATATGATTAAAAAAATCTGCTCAGCCGTTTGTAGATAACCGGCTCTTTTAGTCTGGGATTTCTTAATTTTTTAGAAGTGATATGTACCTTTACCATGTCGTAGGACTAATAATTACCTGCAGATTTAATTTAATTAACTCTGAATGATATCCGTGTCGGAAGTGAATGTCTTGATCGTTTATATTTCGGAATCGTATCCCGTCAGAGAAATTTCCCGTTGAGATTCGACAACTCAGATGCATAAGAACGGATGTAATCCCGACAGTATTTCTCGGGCTGCCTTTCCGAGATATAAACGATCAGAAACAGTAGCTTCCTACACGGAATCATTCCGGTGAATTAGTATAACCGTGCTGATGTTCCAAAGTACGAACACACTGCAGTACCGTGAAATCGTTTGTGTTTCTAAGTTCTAGGTGGCACCGCAATTGTTATGAGCTGGAGATACGCTTACCACCAGACAAATTCTGGGTGGCACTGCAACTGTTATGGGCCGGCGTTATGCTTACCATCAGGCAAACGACCAGCTCGTCTCATTACCAAATAACATAAAAAAAAATTCAGCTCGTCTCGTCACTCGTAGCTTGCAGTATTCCTTCCTTCCACTAACCTGTTTGAGCACAGTGTTCATGCTATTATAGTACTGCACGGGGTATTTAATCGAGACTTCAAAGACGTCGTAGGGCTCCGGCAGGCGCGCCATCATGTCCTTGGTCAGCTCCACCACCCCGCCGCCCCCCTCGCCCTCGCCCGCGCCGCCCACCGTGAAGAACGCCGCCTGCGTCAGCAGACACCCGTACAGCAACTGGAAGGGATGCAAGGTTGTAATATGATCATAGCGATGGCAGCGCGCGCACGTTTTTATCTCACACGCACTCACGGCGGCAGCGCGCGCACGTGGTCATGCGTACAGTCACGCGCGCTCGCATACACGTGTACATGCGTACAGTCACGCTCGCATGCACGTGTACATGCGTACAGTCACGCTCGCATGCACGTGTACAGGCGTGCACTCACGGCGCTGGCCTCCTTGTTGTCCTTGGTGATGTCCGCGTTCTCGTGCAGCCCGAACACCTCGGGGCGCGCCAGCGGCGGCAGCGCGCGCACGTGCTCCAGCACCGAGCCGTAGTCCATGGAGCTCGGCATGCGGTAGTCGCCGCTCGGGGAGAACCAGTAGCTGCCGAACACAACACAGGTGTATACAATACTCTTATATTTTATCCGTATTCCGGGATCGAAAATTACCCTATGTGCAAGTTTCATCCCCCGAACTGCTCGTCCAAACTCCAAGTGTAGGTGGGTAGCTGGGTTTTTTTTTATGTTATTTGGTCACGAGACGAGCCGGTTGTTTGCCTGATGGTAAGCATAACGCCGGCCCATAACAATTGCAGTGTCACCCAGAACTTTGAAACACAAAGGCCTGCGCGGCACTGCAGTGCGCTCGTTACCCTGAGACATTAGGTATTAAGTCTCATAAGCCCAGTAATTTCACTGGATACTCTGCTCATCAAACCGGAACACAGTAATGCTTGCACACTACTGCTTGGCGGCAGACTTCTCAATCGAGTTCACTCTGGGAGCGGTAAATTAGGGTGCGGTGTTGCGTATAACCTCCACGTGGTGCACCCTGGGTATCTGCCGGCAATCTCCCCTAATTGACCGTTTTGGTTTAAGAGCTTGCTAACAGATAGCGGAAAACCCAGCGAGGTGGGCCTCCCCACGTACTCCCCTGAAAGGAACGGACGCGACGTGAGGCCGGCCGAGCCGAGGTGATGTGTGGCGCGTTTTCGCGCACACTGGTAGCGCGATAATTTAACAGACGAAACCCCAGGAGATGGGATGGCAGGCGGAGTATGGAAGGATTGGCGGCCCATAGTTGGAGTGGTACTTCCGCCGCTCGGTCGTGTGATGGGTGTGATTGCCTGACGGTACCCCGGGTTATTCGCTGGCTTCCCCACACGATTCCTTCCCTAATCGGTGTAAGGATGCCGAGGCAGATAGGGGTCGGAGCTGGCTAATCCCTCTTTCCTTCCCTCTCGCAAGGAACGTTGGGGTTGGGGATTGGGACAGCAATAGGGAAGTGGCCTCGCATGCCATATTATCCGCGGCGGTGATGGGCATGCGATGTAGGGTCGGAGAAGGTGGCTTCACTCCTTCTTCGACTCCTGAGAACTAGGGGGTGGACACAGAGTTACACAGTACACCTTCAGTTTCGTGCACCGAGGTGATGCCCGCGGGTACACCCGTGCTCTACTGTAGGATGGGTGGCGATGGCATACGTGGTGTACGTTGTCGCCGGACAAGACCAGCATCGCCGAAGCTGAGGATGGATTCTGTAATCCCATTATTGTGTTGTTGCGTCGAGGAGGAACACCGCCTGTTATTTAGTTGGTAGATTGACCTCAATAGCCAGAGTCCAAGATAGAACACAGAAGTGATGGAGGCAGTGACAACAACTAGGAATACACGAGAAATATAATATACCGAACAGAAACGTTGCGAATTATTTCAAAATTATAATACTCACTCTGGATTCGTTGTTACTTCTTCATTGTAGTAGATGGACAAGAGAGACATAATCAGTCTCCTGTCTTTGTCGTCAGTCACCCTCCCTCCGTAGTTGCACTCCCCGGCTAAGTAGTTGAGAGCATCGAATGGAGTCTCAGTATATTCTGTTAAAAACATCTGGAAGAAGATAAATTAAAAACCCCTTATTATGAGAGCCTGGCTGATCCACCTTTATATTAACACTACACCACTGTCTAACATTAGTTATTAGCATACTATGCGTTATTTGTGATAATATGATGATTTTGGAACAGCTAAACGATTTAGACCAGAGGTACACCACACCATAAAGCAACACTAACAAGTCTAGTCTGTATTTCTCCAAGCAACACACCCACCCCTGTTGAGGTATTGAGATTTCAGGTCTGATATTCTACTTGTCAATATCGATGGGCACATTACCTGCAGCTGCATGATGCAGATCCTGAGATCACTCTCGTTAAACTCGTACTGTATGTTCCACCCGAGAGGTCCAAACGCTCGCCTCTCTTGCACGATCGCGTGGAAGAAACACAGCGCGAACAGTAGACGTCGCCACTGCTCCGTCCTCGGACACGAGATGTAGAACTCAGGGTCACAGATAGGGTCTGAGATGTACGAGCGGTATATGTTGTTCTTGAGACCTTTGGGGGCTTCATTTGTCATTTTTACCCCTGGAGAGAAAAAAAAGGAGGCTTTGTACTAGATCTGAAAATGTCTTTAAATCCAAATCAATCAGTCAATAATGAAGAGAAAGAAAAACTATGGTCCGGCCCGAAGGAAGACGGATTATTCGCTGTGGAAGCCGACCCACCCCGTCGTTTCATTATAATCAGCCGATGTCAGTCCGCTGCTGGGCAAAGGCATTCCCTAAAGCGCGCCAGTAAGCCCGATCCTAGGCTCTTCTTTTCCAATCAGTGCCATGTGCCAGCAACCCTGTCATTTAAGGCGTAAAATAATAATACTGTCTGAACATTATCATCACAATAGGTTATCTCAAAACGCAACTGTAACGTGCGAGGCGAAGAACTTCGTGACGCTTCGTAGTTCTACGTAGGTATATACTCGTATATCCACAACCACTTACCATTTTGCAGCACGGTGACCGGGAAAGCCTTGCTCGGGTAAGAAGTGAGCCAGCATCTGAAGTTGTGGTGTGTGTCCTGAGGGATGATGACCTCTGCGCAGATCCTCTCCAGCTCGCCCATCCAAGAGTCCATCACGTGGCAGTTCTGCAGCACCACCCAGCCGCCTATCTGGATGGCCTGGTTTATCATGTTCGCAGCTATCGGGCCCTGGAATGATGCAACAGGTAAGCAACGGCTCATAGAAAAAAAAATCAGTGACTTAGAGTTAAATTTTCCTTGGGGTCCATGTGAATAAAGCATTTTGAATTTATTTGAATTTGAGCATCTCGCAGTTGTAGTACTTTTTTCCTACAGTGGAAAAGTACTAAAGAAAAAAAACATGTGGGTACATCTTCCGATAATCACCTGCCCCTGGCCCAGCGAGATAGTCTCAAAACTGATGACCTTCTTCTCCATGTAAAACTTGACCAGTCCCGACATGGGGTCCGCGCCCGGGGATAATATGAAGATGAGCGGTGAACAACAGTTGCTGTCGTTGTAAGATTTCTCCAGGTCGAAGGGCGGCGGCTCGATGTACACTTGGCCCATTTCTGCGACCACGTATTGTTGGACGAGAGGGATCAGCTTGTCAGGACGGATACACCTGTAAGAGGATGGTCGGATCAGATTGTATGCACAATCTTAGGCTTAGATTAAGAGACGAATTTAAGCGTGAATTTATGCTACCATGTCATTTTCACGTCACGATTCCATACTTAGTAGGTAGTTAGTCGAACTTACCTAAGCATAATGAGTTTAGGAATCCCTTGAATAGTGTCGAACGGAGCCGGGAACGGGTGTTCCTGCGGCGCGGAGAGATCATAGAACTCCTTCCATTGTGTAATGTTTTCTTCCACGCTCTCCCTGAAGCCTTTCAACCTGAAACAATGTCAAATATCTTATTTTTATTTATTTATTTATTTTATTGCACACATACATTCAACTTATACTAAGCGTAAACATATGCACCCTGTTAGGAGGGCGTTGCAAACTTAAATTAGGTACTTACTTAACAATACAAAATAAGAACTAAAAACTAATAGAGGCTTAGCAAGTAGGTAATTTTAAGATTCTAAGCTTGAGATCATAATGAAGTATAATTATATTTTCACTCTCTAGATGACAGAGTCCAACACTATTAATAAAAAGTCTAAATTCTATCATCCAGAAAATCTTTTAAGCTCTAGTAACATTTATTTATCAAGAAATTACGCAGTTTTCCTTGAAAGGTCTTATCCTTTAATTCCATTTTTATTATACTAGGGATTTTGTTGTAAATTTTGATTGTCATATATTGAGGCCCCTTTTTGAACAATTCAAGTTTGGGTTCTGGTAGTATTAGATTATGTGGCCTTCGCGGGTTTATTTCGCGGTTATTCGATGTGGAGGCGGTTGCTTCACTGAGGTCCCGCTTAGGGTGTATTGTGTATTTTCGCATGCCAGTATTTACCCAACCCAACCCATCAAGTCCTTTATTTAGTGGAGTGTCGCCTTGAGTCGCTGGAAAAAGACAAATAACATCGAAACCACAGATCTCTTGGTCGAAACGATACATTTTGTCAGAGTTTCCTTTCTTGGTATGTTAGTTAGGTTACGGAATCAACTTGCCTGAAGGGTGCCATGGTGCATAGTAATAAGATTTTTTGCATGATCTAAATAGTTTCCAACTCTCCAGACTGGCCAACTCTAAGGCCCCTGATGAACGATCTCAAAGGTCTCAAAAACCCAGCAGTATTATCGATGTGATTTGGGTAAAACTGCAATTATTACGAAGAACCTTAATGCAATCAGGCAAGTGGCAATCTCGTATAGTCACTCTAGTATAAATGTTGGTTAAAAAATTACGCATGAATCGCTTTACCCGTTCAAATTACTGCTTCGGACTATCTCGGACCACGCTTTCTCCGAAAGCCAGGATGGCGCGGGGTTCTCGTATGGATTCTCTAGGGCCACCCCCCCGGTCACGAGGAAAGCCACCAGCTCGTCATCGATGTTTCCCTGAAGATAAAATATTTGAAAACGTAACAACATAAAATATCCCTACTTCTGAAGCGATAATGGCTCTGTGGTAGAGAGGTCGCCCGCCGGTCTGCGGGTCAACGGTTCGAATCTTATGAGTTTTGAGTTTTCAGTAAGGGAAAATATCGAGATGCAACCATAGAAATGTGGTAGAGCATTTTCTAGCGCTCGCCTGGCTAGGAGTTAAACTTAGTTCATAGTGGAACTTCAGTTGAAAGTTGGTGAACTCCGATCTTAGTGTTCAAACGTTAACTTATAGAATATAAAAGAGCCAAGATTATTTTTCCTTCCTTACAGATTACTTTTGAAATACTGACCCTAGCTCTCAAGATGCCCAGCGTGAGCACGAGCGAGAAGATGAGCTTGTCCTTCTCAAAGAGACTGCGGCACACGTTCTCGTAGATGCTCTTAGTGAAGTAGGCGTTGAGCCCCGCCAGCCGCGCGCCCAGCGACGCGCTCTGCTCCGAGTTCACGATGGCCTGGTTGTACAGGTTTATGAACCTGGAGGAGTGGACAGTGGACACTCTTCAGAACTCAATGGCTCCTACTTTTCAATAGACCAAAAAGCGGAGGACGTTTTCAAGTCGACCCGTATATTTATTTACTATATTAATTTATGTAGGATCGTTGATCACGCATATACCTTTTACAGAGTATTCCGATTTAGGTGGTTAAGTTAGTAAGACTTACCAGTTAAGAGAGTACTGGTACATGGGATCTATGGCCGCCAAATCGCTGATGCAGAAGAACAGCACAGCGCTGTGCGTGGAGACCGGCACGTATCCCAGCCGGGCCTCGTCGATCTCCACCTCCGTGACGGCGGCAGCCGCCTGCTTGGCTTCGATATCTATGGATAGCACCTTGGATGACGACAGGATCTGGTTCGCAGACTCGTCCTCCAGGATGTTGCCGGCTGAAGATAACACCTGAGGAATTGTGAGAGCACCTGAGGGATTGTAATAACACCGAAAGGATTGTGATAATACTGGAGGGATTGTGATAACACCGGAGGGATTGTGATAACACCTGAAGTAAGGAAGTGTATATCCATTTGTTTAACTGCTATAAAAGGATTTACTTAACCACATCATTTATATGAATACAAAATGGCAATCGGCTATTAAAAAAGAGCAGGGGATGTAATGAGATACCAGGGTAAGATGAAGAGGCGTAAGGAATGAAGAAGTTATGATGTATCATTATTTATCATCTGTTAACTTCTTGCTTCCTTCTTGTAAGGGTAAGTGGCCAGACCTGGCGCCAGAATCTTTAAGCCATCCGAAGGCTTCTGACATGGCTTTACGACTGCTATCTTACATGATAGCATTGCTGTCTTATGACTTACGATAACAAAAGGGAACGACGGCTTAAATTCTCTCCGAAAGACCGTAAACGGTGAGTTTTATTAAATTATCTGTTCAATTACCTCTAAGATCTTGTCCTCTATCTCTTTGAGCGTTCTCTTGTTGTTAGCGCCCTCTACAATGAGCTGGTTCTTCTTCAGTTCCAGCTCGGGCCTATCCTGGGCCACGACGATCCCTAGCAGCTGATCCTGCAGCCCTTGTGGGGTGATCATGAAGTTCAGCAATGTCACCTGAGGAATGTCGTCACGGATCTAATAGTTGTTTTTGTTGTCCTTTCGTTCAAGATTCTTTTGGAGTCATTCTTCTACTTAGGACTTAGGAACTTGGTAGTTATTTTGAAGTTTTTTTATACTCTAGGATAATGAGACGAGCCGATCGTTTATTTATTTATTTATTTTATTTTATTACTCAAAAACTTACAGTTAAAACCAAAACGCTTTTAAGGCAGGACACAGGTTAGGTACATGACAATAGGTATTTAAATATTAAATGCAAACAAGTACAAAATTGATATTATTAAAACCATTGATGATTAAAAAATCTTAAATAATTATTGTTAATTAACTAACATAAACTGACTTGATTGACTGATAGTAACCGTACCGCATGGCTACATCAATTACAGTGCCACCAAGAACTATAAAAGACAAAGGCCTATGCAGTGCGCTCGTTGTCCGATACATCAAGTCTTAAGTCTCCTGAGACTTAATGAAATTCCTGAATTTCACTATGGCATTTCGCTGACTCACTGATGCAGATGTGTGAAGGGCAATGTAGATTATTTATTCGAAGACTAACTCCCTACGCCTAGTCACCAGTGACTACTAGCGACTAGGCCTAAATTTTTGTAAAGCAGTACAATCAGATAGCATACTTACTTTAACAGCAATCTCGGGTAAGTAGTGCGGATTGCTCAGCCTAGTGGTGATGTAGAAACGGAAGCTGTGATTGTATTCCAGTACGTTATCGCCCATCTTCAGGCAGTCAATGCCACCGGACCTGTGGGCGATTCGTGTAGATACAGGACAGGTAAACAAATCTCTGGTAAGTAATAGCACTTAAAAACCTAACAGAAACCATAGATTAATGGTTTATCTATGCTGAAACGAATAAATCTTTGATTCTAACACACTATAAATTAACATTACGTATAATAAGGAAGGACTAGTAAGGTTTTTTGGTGTGAATAAAAACAGAAAGTTAGTTCTGTTCTAGGGTATTGGATGTTTGTGTTGCGTAATCAATAATTGATATAATTATAATGCTGAGCTGGCTTCTACCTGTATATGTTCCGCAGCAGCACGGGCTCCAGCACCGCGTCAATCTGTTCTCGAATGTTCTCCATGATGACGGGCAGCCCCATCTGGATGGCGTTCTCCAGCACGCGCACGTAGTTGGAATCTGTCAGCTTTATCACCTTCAGCTGGTTCTCGCGTTCCATGTTCTTCACCCATTTGTTGGCTTGCTCTGACAAAAGTATAGGGGGTTCCGTTAAGATATTGTGTTCATGTTTTATAATTATTTATACCATATGTTTGTGTTTGCTGTGGCGTGGTCAGAGAAATGAGTGAATTTAGAACGCAAAGGGGAAACGGCTGAGGAAATAATTAAATCAGTTAGTTTCTGGCTTTGCGCCTATAAGTTGGTAGTAGCTATGCCGGAAAAATGTGAGGCAAGATCCCCGCGAGGGTTAGATCCCCGGCGAGGCAGTCTGTATAATGACAACAAGGTCAAATTTTAAGATTTAATATTTTTTGTGTATTATTGTTGGCGCTCGTGAGTGCGTGCAAGCGTGCGTGCGTGCGTGCGTCCAAGCGTGTGTTTGTGTGAGTTTGTGTCTATGCCATCTGAGAGACAGAAAAAAGATTATAAAAAAAATAGAAAAAGTCCTAGTGCTGTGATAGTAAGGGTGCGCGCTCACCTTGCGGGTCGATCATGAGCGGCCAGCGGCGCGAGTGCGCGACAATGATCCCGTTCTGTATGGAAAAGGCGTCCACCGGCAGCCCCGCGATGTTCCACGCGCGGATCACCACCGGCTCGCCCAGCGTGCTCACCAGCGAGTACGTCTCCGAGCACGGGATCACTGCGGGACACGAATGATCACCGACACACGCCGGGACACGGCCACGGAACAACATCAGCTTGCGACTATGAAGGGAGATTTTGCCACACGCTGGGCACACGTTTGGTGATCGCAATAGATTGAGATATTGAGCGAGGAGAATGATTTTGAAAAGTGAAATAGCTTCTGCTAATACTAATAGAGCGAGTGTGGCCGAATCTTTCCGAATCTTATTGCATACATTTCGTTAAAGTTTTCTTGGTAGTTTATTGGTATATTTTTTTTGTTTTTTATTCGTCACCTGAGACCATGAATTATCATGTCTCGACTGTATGAACTTTTCAACCAGTCAACCTGTATAAACTTACGCAGTTCCCTTGTCCTCTCGTTCCACATCGATATTATCTCCCTTCTGTAATTAACGGTGTAAGGGCCCAGGTACGCGATGAAACCCGCCGACAGCAACACGTCCCCTGTAAAAATGCTAGTAAATAACTTATAAATCACGGCTTAAAAACAGCGAAAAATCTATTTCCACTGTCTTATATTCGGAGTCCGTTCTCAGTTCTTCACTAAAAAGAGGACCACGTGACCACACCACGTGAAAATACTTTAATTATTTTCTTTTTCAAATCGCGTGGATGACGTACAGGTCTAATACAAGTATAGAAGTAGAGCAAGACTCAGAGTTCCATCTCGTCCAGTAGACCTTTCTCACCTACGATGTTGTAGAGTAGACTGCCAGAACACACCAACCGGTGCATGGCAGCAGAATTACAACTTTAGGGTGGTAGCTAACCTTTTCAGCACTAAATATACCCTATCACCAAGCTATGGTTGCATCAGATTTTCGTACACCAAAGCTCAAGGTCATCAGACCGCTGTTAGAGTCATTTATTTTAACCTTCATAAGTGCATAGAGCTAGTGTGGCCGAGCGGGAACTTGTCCGACTTTCAATCCGACGCACCATAGGTAGTTGGAATCTCGACTCGGCCCGCACCAATGACTTATATCAAGTTATGTGCGGATTATTCACACTTGCTCTGAAACGGTGAAGGAAAACATCGTGAGGAAACCGGAAAGAACCACAAAATTCGAGGACAAGTGACATCCACCAAGCGGCACTGGGCTCGCGTGGTGGATTATGGCCCATACCTCTCTCTCTCTCTCTGAGAGAAGGCCGGTATTCCAGCAGTGGGAGCGTAAGAGGCTGATAATGAAGTGCTCTCTTGGGGCCTATATGAATAAAGCATTTTGAATTTGAACTGTACAAAACCTCCTTACCTATGATGTTGGCCAGCAGGTCCTGCAGCTGGTTGGCCAGCTCGGTCCAGCGCGCCTTCTCCCCGCCGAGCCCGCCGATGAGTTGCTCGGCGCGGCACAGCTTGGTGGAGCAGAGCTCGATCTCGTCTTCTAAGCCTTTCTTCTTGCGAGTCATCTCAGCGAATTCATCGTTTAGAGCCTGGAAGAAAAATTTTTGTTTTCAGGGGCCTTACTCCAAAAATGCCGTAGGGAAATGCCGATCCGTCAGCCGAAGCTTCGACGTTCGATTTTCGGAGTAAGGCCCCAGATGTGCGACACTTAAAATGAAAACTTAAATTGTTTTTGGTAAATGCTTTGTTAAGTTAAAGGTAAAATCAGTACACAGTCTTTGACAGTAGTGCAGTAATCTATCAATTTGTAAAACTCAAGGGTTTGAGAGTCCTGACTTATCTACATTACTTTTAGGGTCCCACCTTCGACCCAACGTTATCTAGGAATCGTAATGACAAAGGTGATAAACTCGTCCACTTAACCCCACGAGAACATGTCAAAAAATATTTCCTTTCACAAAAATATAGACTTCCTCACCTGCAGCTTATCAAGCACGCCCTGCAGCTGCGCTCGCTTTTCATTCAACGTGTTCATTTGCAACTGCAGCTCTCCTTCCGCCTCGGCCAACGCCGCCTTCTTTGGTGCTACAACCTGGGAAATTTGGTTTTATAAAATAACGTTCCCATTTTTTGCACAGATAATAAAAATAAAAGTTCAACCTATTGAAAATCTAAACAAATGAATAAAATTGAAGTGTCTGTTTGTAATATCAAAATAACTGCTTTTTACTAAATGCATATGAAAGTATACACGGTACCTATAGCAAAAACACAATTTGTAAAATTTTTGTCAACTGTCTGTTTGTTCCGGGTAATCTCCGAAACGGCTGGACTGATTTTGACGGGACTTTCACTGGCAGATAGCTGATGTTGTAACTTAGGCTACGTGGGCGAAGCAGCGGGCACAGCTAGTGTTCATATAAAAGTTCTCTTATTTCACACGTCGTTCGTTTCAAATCTAGGTACAACAACTTTGGGTTCATGTGATTGGGATTGGTTATCTGTCATCAACATTTTGCTACACTTGGTTGGACCTTCAAAGATCTGCTTTGAAAGCTACGCCACGCCGCACTTTGAAATGGAGTGGAAACCCTTTAGCTCTCCTTGCCTTAGAGGCTAGTTCTTACCTTAATAACTCTGTCGTAGACGTCCATGGCGCGCACCCAGCGGCACAGCCCCTCGCAGGCGGATGACACCTTAGCGATCACAGTGGGGTCGAATTCGCGGTCCGGAATGTACCTGCCGAAGATATGCACATAAATCACTAGTAGGTAGATCCATAGATGATAGAAATGAATCTATACTATCAATTTGGTGAATATTATATTACTTGTCTCTAATCTTCTTCATAGTCGCGACTGGAATGTTGTCTTTATCGTAGTTTTTCAAGCTCTCCAGGAACTTCAAGTCTCCGAGCATCTTTTGCGATGGTCCCCAGAAATCTTCGAAAGGCTTTCCTGCAAAAAGGTAGGATTTAAAAGTTGGAAGACCATTTTAAGATTAAACCTTGTAATTTGTAAGATATTATTACCTATGCAAGTTGATCGAGGAAGAGGTGTAAGTTAAACATAAAAAAATGCGATAATGCTGATAATGGTATTTAGCGATCCTTTTCGAGTCGACGTGGAATAAGACCTAATTAAAAACTCACCTAACACCTACATAAAACAGCAGTTAACTGTTAACGTGTTGATTTTGTCATCTCAATTCGAAACCTAGTTTTAGTTTCTCTCTCTCTAAATGAATCTCTTTTTCTAACTGAGAACATGAGAAAGAGATGGAATACATTTTAGACCTGTCAAATTAATCCACTTGCTTGTGTCTAGTGTAAATTTAACGGCAATGAATTTAGTGGCGTCTAATTTAACAAGGATGGAAGATATTTACAGCTCTAAAAATAAATTAAGGTCTGCAAAATATCTTCCATCTTTTTCTTATATTATGTTTTGGAAAGAGAGAGAGCGAAACTAAAATTAGGTTTAGTATGAAACGCCAGAACCAGCACCAGTACCATTAGCATCCATCTTCCTATCTCCTTTAATCCCCTTCATCACGCAAATAGCTTCCATCACCAGCTTGACTCCTGCTGGAGGACTCTTCATGGATTTGACGAGGGTAATGTCTGCGGGCTTCAGGGTGTTGAGCGCCGTGAGCGCGGCCTCCAGCGCCGGCACGGCCTCGGCGAGGTCGCTCTCGCAGTCGTCCTTGATGGCCTGTGCGGCCGCCGCGGCCTCGTTGGCTAGGGCTTCGTCGGCGCCGACTATCTATTGGTGGAGAGCGGAAGAAAGGCAAAAGGTGAGGTAATGCGTACCGGCAGCTCTGCACTTGAGAATCACACAGCATATCGCTTGTAGATTCTATTAGAAGAAATCGGTTTCAAAAGTCTACCTCCTTCTGCTTTTCCACAACAACAGTATCCTGTTCGATCTTGATCATCAGCTTCTCGGTCTTGTCGGAGGTCTCCACGAGCAGCGGCTGCAGGTCCCGCAGGTTCTGCTGCATCACCGCCACCTGGTCAGCTGCGAAGTCCAGCTGTTCCAGACCCGTCTCGTAACTGCAGATATGTAATTAAATAGTTATTCTTTACTGTTAGGTGCTCGACATAAAAGATAAGAAAAAACAAAAATGTCTGTTACATAAATAGACTAGGCCTTTTTAAGTTTTTAGTAATAGCGAGTTTAACCAGGAAACTTTTGGATGGAGACGAACATGTAAAACGGAGTATAATAGTGTTTATATTTATACTATTTTATAAAGAGACGAACTGGTCGTTTGCCTGATAGTAAGCATAACGCCGGCTCATAAAAATTCCAGTGGCACTCAGAACTTTTGAAACACAAAGACCTGGGCGGCACTGCAGTGCGCTCGTTACCCTGAGACATTAGCTATTAAGTCTCATAAGCCCAGTAATTTCACTGGATACTCTGCTCATCAAACCGGAACACAGTAATGCTTGCACATTACCACTTGGCGGTAGACTTCACGAGCAAATCGGTAGTGCTAACCCAGGCTGTCAGTCTGTCAGCATCGCTTTGCTCGCAGAAGAATTATCAATGTTAGCGCCGAAATTCTGACTCTCTTTCAGCTTCGAAGCCGTGGGCGATATGGAAAAATAGTACCAAAAAATGTCTCTATACGAAAAAGTACCTATTGCACCTACAGAATGTTCCATCTGTTAAACTGAATGGTGTTCCACTGCTATGGGTGGATCAACTTAAGTATCTGGGACACATCGTCACACCTGACCTCAGGGACCATGCTGACATGGAACGGGAGCGGAGGGCGCTGTCAATACGAGCTAATATGATAGCCCGCAGGTTCGCACGTTGCTCGGGGGATGTGAAGGTAACACTGTTCCGTGCGTACTGCACATCCCTTTATACGTGCAGTCTGTGGGTTAATTACACACAAAGGTGTTACAGTGCCCTCCGCGTCCAATATAATAATGCGTTTAGGACGGTACTGGGGCTGCCTCGGTACTGTAGTGCTTCGGGGATGTTCGCGGACGCGCGTACTGACTGCTTCCATGCGACCATGCGCAAGCGATGTGCGTCCCTGGTGCGCAGGGTGCGGACCAGCTCCAATACCGTCCTGAATATGATCGCTGGTAGGCTTGACTGCCCTTATATCCGGCATTGTAGCGGCAGACATGTCGCTTACACTGTTGGTTAAATTTAGTTTTACTGTCTTGTCTTGTTTGTATCTTGTCTGTTGTGTATTTGTGTCCATTTGTCATATTATGTCTGTATTTGTATCTGTGTATATGGGTTTTGCCTGAATTAAATGTATTTTATTTTATTTTTTTATTTATTTTTTATTGCAAAAAATTTACCGACTAGGAGTAAGGAAATACCCCTTACCGAATCCTGGAATTCGTGATCTGATTGACTTTCATCGCGTACAAACTCTGGAAGGCTTTGATCAGCTCCAAATAACTTGTTGGCGTTACGTATACCTTTCTCTGCGCGTCTGCAAAGAACCTGCAAATCAAATAGTGTCAAATTTGAATTAGTATCACTGATCCGGGAGAGGTCTCGAGCGTGGTCTACTTAAAACAATTTATACTTATAACTTAATTCGCTTAAAACTCACAGTTATAATTTGTGGAGAATGATAATAACCTCCCTCCGCCCTAGTCACGTCCATCTAAAGTTCTAGAGGATTATTATTTCTCACCTATCACTAAGCGCCACCACGCTCGTGTGGAACAGCTGACACATCTCAACGCACGCCACCGCCAGCTCGCCTTCCACGTTTTCCATCTGCGCTATAAACATCGATGCCACCCGCTCCAGAGCTTCCGGTGGCCATGCTGTGAACCTAAGAAAAAAACTTATCTAATATAACAATTAAAGGTAGGCCGTTAACGGTACATACGTATATACTCTATTTTCTGTGCTATATTAATTATTATTGTGTAAATATGAGCTCAAAGAACTTATATCTGCTAATTGTAGGTACATTTGCAGCAACCTAAAACTAGCGGTAGCCTACCTACTGTTGTCAGTTTCGTAATGTTTACGAAAACCTGTTTATTTTCGAGTGTTACTGTATCATGGACCATGGTGGGTAATTATCCGACTATTTCTGTGTTATGTGTACCTTTAGATTTAAAAGGAACTATAGGATGGAAAACGTGCATGTGTTTTCACTTTTTTATATTCTCTCCAAATCTTATATTAGAAGCTTTCAGTAAAGTATGCATTTCTTTACTGGAGTGTGACTTCAACTTGACTGTTACTAGACTTGAGCTGGAATTTTACCTTTAGAATTTGCATTTATTACAATTGGGTTGTTGACTGTATTCAAATAAAAATATAATTTTGCCGCGAAACGGTAGTTTTTGTGACAGAAATCCTATTAAACACAATATTTTTGTTTATTTTTAAGGAATTTAATTTAAATTAAATAATCAAAATGTAATCACATCAATCCGAAGTCACGTGACCTAAAACGCCCGTGACGTCACTGTTTCAATCGCAAGGAGTATATATTTTTGTTTTGTTTTTGGCTCCACGTGATTTGCGCATTTAACTAGTGTCAAGTTATATAAGTAATAATATATAATAAATCTCTAGTTTTGGTGCATGAAAGTCGTCAAAGTCACGTTAAAGTTTAGTCTAGGCGCGGTCGAGTCGAAGTGACGCTTCAGTAAATTGGTGGATAGTTTACTGAAGCTTCTATGGAGTTTTGGATAGAATACGAAAATACACGTTTTTCGTCTTTGTACTATTTGCCTTTCGCTCATGCAAGTTTACGAACACTTAATGGTTAATAATCCACTATTATTACACATTAACACTCTATAAAACAAAGGTTTTAGTAAATAACACAAAATCAACAACAGCACATTTTCGCATTCCCGCCAAAACTCCAATGAGTATATAGCTCGTTGCGCTTAACTGCTTAGTATTTTAGAGTGATTTCTGTGATTATTTATCTGTGCTGTGAATTCCGCGCCTATTTTTCTAAATTTATTTCGACTCTTGAATATTCTCCCATGATGGAAAGTGGCTTCATAAAGGCAAATAATTCCAATTTGCCGAGAATTGATTGTTTTACGGTGGCCAATTTCTTCTCGACAAACGATAATTTCTGCTCTGCTGAATTTAGAAATGTGAAGACCTCCGTGTAAGTAGGTACCTACTTATTATACCAAAAATCATTATTTCTATAACCAACAATGAATATACAACAGTAATCGTAGATTCTAAGATCCAAAGTGTATTAATTAACCAAAGCATATATATATAAATCAATAAGCTCAAAAAACTTAGAACTCATATTTTAATACATAACAATACATACACAGAAAGCATCGAATGAACTTGTCACTAAACGTAGCACAGACTAGGTAGTAATGGTTATATTCTCTTTGCTTGTCACTTTACAGTGTTATAGAAAATTACTCTGTGGTAATTGAACACGTGACGTCACTGCCGTTTTGGAGCAAAATTTAAAACGGCATTTTAAATACATGATAATTAAAATATTAGTTGTTTTAAAAAGTAAATTTAAATATTTTGGGTTATATTAGGCCCATACGCATCGTTTTAAACACTTTCCCAAAATCAGTCAACATCCCTATTATTAATGGCAATGACTATAGCTACATACATAAGAGTAAAAAGACCAACTAAAAAAAAAGTCAATGCTTATGTCACATGTCAACTGTCAAATAAATTTCTTGTGTTGTTGTTTCTTGGTTTACCAATTTTTTGTAATTTCGCAACTTAATTAAACATGGCTACAGTGTTATCAAAGAAAGGCAAAGTTTTGTCCGCACAAACTAGAGCCATCGTGTTCAGTGTCCTACAGTTTGCACTGCGCGAGAAAAAGGCGAAAAGTCCTCTGATGGACATAAACAAGGCGATGGACCGTGTTGCTGCCATGACAGGTTTGTGTTGTTACGAATTAATCACAACTTTTTGTTTATCATTTATAAAAATATATATAGATAATTTTAAAGGTGCGATAGACTTTGTCCTTCTCATACTCATGATGCAGAACGTATGGATGAATATAATTAATTATTCCACATAATATAATGTGGCCCACCAAGTCAAAGTGTAACAACCCTTGCCTCCTTGGTAGTTTTAGGTACCAATAGCTAATAGAGTTATTCATGTTAATAAATCACTTTATTAACAACAATTTCAACAATACATATTACATATTATAAATATAAGTACCTCGATTTTATGTAAACAATTAAGTTAGCGAAAGTAATAACTATAATAATTAGATAGATGAAAGTAATAATTGGATGAAGAATAGACTTTTTATTTTGTTATAAGTATATCCTATAAACATTAAACTAAAGTTATATTTTAAACAAAAATCTTTACTTATTTTTTATTAAGGCCTATTTGAATATGTAACTTACTTTAAAAATTAGTATTATTAAATATGTAGTTTTATTTAATTTTCAGGTCTCTGCAGGGATACATTATCAAAAATTAAAAAAGAAGGTTCTGCTAATGGTGGTGTTTGGGAAACACGAGTAAAAAAGAAACGCCAGAAAGTCATAACTAACCCTAATGAAGTTGATAAGATCAACATCATCAATAAAATAGAAGAATTTCACAAAAGAAATGAGGCTATCAGTTTAAGAAAATTACTAAAAGAATTGAAACAAGATAACAATTTTTCTGGTGGCAAAACTAGTCTTCTAATAGTTCTGAACTCAATGGGATACAAATGGGAGAAAAATGAAACCAATAAGAAAGTATTACAAAAAGTTCCTCCACCTTCACATGCCAATGCTTCTAGTATAAAACATAAAAAATTGCCTGATTTTCCAAGAGACACTGTAGCCACTGCGATTCCTTCAGCATGTAATATTGAAGACAGTGTTACAGAGCAAAGCATTGCAACGCACATAGCCCCACAACCTCCGGAGTGCCTACAACTGGAGCAACATCCGGGGCCCTCTCAGTCTCAGGGACCTCCAGCACCAGTTGGTTCTTATATACAACGGCCTCTATTACTCCATGCACCACATTATATTTTTAATTTATAAAAGAACTGTGATGCTGTTCTTACGAAGATTTTCTTTGGGCCTGAAGCCTAGAACCACATAGCTTGGCTACTGGTTTAGTTGTTCCTGTAGTGAACAACACCCTGTCCAGGTCATTAGTATACTCACTAGTATAGAAACATTGTTACTAACTGATTGAGAGAAAATGATGTTTTTGAGCATCAGTGGCCAACGGTGGACAATGGATATTTCTAAAAAGACCTTTGATAAAGTGCATTTCAATTTAATAAAGTATCCTTCTTTCATGCAGCAATGGAGCAACAGATATTTAGTTTATGGACCGGAGAGGGACATAGGCTACTACTTTTTATCCTGGAAAAATGCATGGTTCCTGTGTGAAACCGCGGGCACAATAAAAATCAAGCTGTGCAGTCTGATAAATACCAATCCCTCATATTTATTCAATCCATATTTGAATTGTGCATCAAAATATATATTAATCTACATAATTTGCTTATTTTATCCTCTAAAATTAGGTATAACTATTTCCCATTGAAATTAAAGGTTTTAAACTAGTACATTAGTAGGAACTAGTTACTAGACGCTCACCGCCTCTGTGAGTCTGTGCTCACCGCGCCACGGCGGAGGTATGGCCGAATGACTAGACAGCGAAATGAAAAATAAAAAGTATTATGTCAAAATGTCCTGTCATTGTCAAATGTCTAATTTTCAAAATGTCAGACGAGAATCACGTCACCGCAATCGGCAATCGGCATCAATCGGCATCATCTGGCAAGAACGTTTGGCATCATCATCCAATTTTATACAAAAGTTGTGATATTCTTCAGTTCTCGAATATTTTTGATTAATTATAATGGCTTCAAGCAAATCCAGTGATGCAGCTCCATCAAAAGATCCAAACAAAATGGTTGTTAACATGTCCAAATCTAAAAAGGGCAGAGTTTTGCCCGCTTCGACTAGGGCGATCGTCTTCAGCGTCTTACAATTTGCGTTGCGTGAAAAGCAAGCGAAAACTCCGATAATGGACATCAGAAAAGCTATGGAACGTACTGCAGCGATGACAGGTTTGTTTGAAATGAAATAGAACTACTAATATAAATGCAAATCCTTAAAGATCAAGCATAAAAACCGCTATTTTATCAATAAGTTCATAGCAATATTGTTTACTTTCAGGTTTATCTCGAGATACTGTATTAAAAATAAAAAAAGAAGGCTCTACAAATGGTGGCTTGTGGGAAACACCTACAAAGAGACCTCGCCCCAAGGTGAAAACCATTCTTAACGATGCTGACAAAATGGTAATGCTCAATAAAATAGATGAATTTGAGCGAAGAAATGAGGCAATAAGTTTGAGAAAGTTACTTATAGTGTTGAAACAAGAAATCAACTTTGCTGGTGGGAAAGACAGCCTGCGCAGAGTTCTACTTGCAATGGGCTATAAGTGGGAAAAGAATCATTCGAACAAAAAAGTATTGCGAAAGGTTGACTCTCAGCATCCTGTTCCTGACCCTCTAAATATGAGTACAAAGATGACACCGGAACATTTCCCTGTGGACAATACAAATTCTGTGCCTGGCCCTCTATGTAATATTGGTGATAATAGTATAGACCAGGGCATGTCAATGCACAGGGGTCTGCCACCTCAAGGGATCCACCATCCTCAAGGGCTGCACCAGCCGCAGCAAGCCCCCCATCCCCACAGCAACCCCGATGGTTCGGCCGGTCCGTTTATGCAACGGCCCCTATTGCTACATGCGCCACATTATATTTTTAATTTATAAATCAGATGATGTGATTGACACAATTCACTTATGAAATGGGACATTATTAATATTTTCATACTTTATTGCCATTATTTATTAATATACCTATTCAGTTGTAAGTCTTGGTATACTCTCTAAGAGCTGAGGTGTGTGATCATCTAAATATTTCAAGCTTACACATACATATTAAATTGGGTTATAATTTAAGCAGAAGGTGTTTGAATTCTTCTCAATTGTGTGGCAGGCTTTAGACTTGCACTCTCTCTGTAATATTCAAAGTCAAGAGTAAAAAAATGTACATAGCTTGGTAATTCCAGCTTGCTTTTTGTATGTTAAACTGTAATGTAATATAGGTGTGGCGTAAAGAGTGGATAAACCTTAACCAGCGGGTGAGGGACATTATGACTGCTCAGAAAATTAAATCACAAATTAAGGAATTACCTGTTTTTTTTAATTGTAATGTTGGATAAACATGCTACCAAATGATAACTTCACATTTTGTGCCGCAGGTTTAGTTTAAGTTGAGATGTGTGTTTTAATTTCAAGTTTGGGCTGTTGTGGTGTAAAAAATGTATGGTGACACGGGTGACAAAGGATGGAAAAATTGTTTATTTCATTGAGATTCTAAAATGGTATAAATAGCACATGCTAATTCCAGATTTCAACTTTGACTGACACCCGCTGTTTAAGGATTATCCACTCTTTACATGTTTGATGAAGAGACTTTATGTACTATGTATTTGTAAATCTATTTTGTGTAGCTAGTTTACGCTGTAGTAATTATATAGATTTAATGTTAGTATGACTAATTATAAAGTGTATTTATATTTTATATAATTATTACGCATAGTTGTATTATGTATTGAATACTATGTGTTTTACCCATTGAATGCTGCAAACGCTGAGTCCATAAAACCGATAAATAGCAGTTTTTTCTTTCACATTCAGATGTGGCTCACGCCCATTTAAACTTAGTATGGTAGTTTTTCTCTAATTATTAGTAACTAGCTTCTGCCCTAATTATTAGAAGGCTAGGTCATCTAGACAGTTCATTTCAGGTATCTGTGAAAACGCAATATTTTATTAAATGTGACCAATATAAAGCGACGTAGTAGCGAATGGAGACCAAAACCAAAAATTGAACCTCAGAATGGTCAATTACTTAAATAAGGAATAATTATTATTGTTCTTTATGCCATTTTTTTATACGTCCCATAACCCATTATACATATAAGCTAGTTCATGTTCCTGACGTCTGTACAATGTACATATCAAAATTGTACTACTATGGTATTCTTTTCGTTGGCATTGTAAATAACATGTGTGAAGTACCTTTTGTACATATTTTTTTAGTAACTACATAGTCTTGACACAGTTTTACAATCGATGCAAAAGTGTGTTCTCGTCATAGGACCAACAAATTTCTTGTACATACATAATTTGTTGGAGTATGCTAAAGATCTGAAAATGTGTGTGAATTAATTATGACTGCTAGAAGCTTCTGTATTAAGAGTGTGTACGCCTCACAGTTTTTCATACAGTATCAAGTCTAAAATCTCTAGTTTGTTTTTGTAATTCTATTTGATAACGAGACGAGCTGGTTGTTTGCTTGATGGTAACCGTAACGCCGGCCCATTACAATTGCAGTGGCACTCAGAACAGTGAAACATAAAGGCCTGCGCGGCACTCCAGTGCGCTCGTTACCCTGACACATTAGATATTAAGTCTCATAAGCCCAGTAATTTCGCTGGCTACTTTGCTCATGAAACCGGAACACAGTAAAGCTTGTACGTTACTGCCTGGCTGTATACTTCGCAAGCAAATGAAAGCGGTGGTACCAACCCCGATGGCCGCTCGGTAAGCAAAAATACTTACAAATAAAGTTTCATTAAAATCGGTCCTTATTTTAGAGATTTTGTACTTGAATGTTTGTATCAAAATCTGTGACCTGTGAGGGCATTTCTTTGACTTCACTGCTGTAAAGTTTAAAAATATAAATCTATATGTTACTGCTAATAAGTGTAAACCCACACTTATGGGGTATCCCATAAGTGTGGGTTTACACTTAAAGTATAATAAGTATTAAAAGAGACATTAATTGTATTAGATAATAATTATAAAATTGTTATAATAGAGTCACTTAAATCTAAAGACAGCCTAAGGACTTTTTATTTTACATACCTTCTGTACCTAATTTTTATTTAAAATTATTTTCATCTCAATGTATAAACAACTCTTATTTGGCACAAAATTGCTGATTTTATGAGTATTGCTAGCTGCTGCCTGTGGTTTCGCCCGCGTGGAGATTCGTACAGGAACCGTGCATTTTCGGGGATTAAGAGTATCCTATGTATATCCTGCAGAGTATCCATCATTTATGAGTACACTGCGGCTTTTAAACTATATGCCAAAAATCACCCATTATGCTCCATTGCTGTCTGAAAGGACAAACCAACAAACACACTTGGATTATTTATCTACAAACTTCTGCCCGCGGTTTTCACCCGCGTTCCCACAGGAACCGTGCATTTTCCCGGGATAAAAGTAGCCTATGTTACTCTCCGGTCCATAAACTATATCTATGCCAAAAATCACGTCGATCCGTTGCTCCGTTGCAGCGTGAAAGAAGGACAAACCAAAACACACTTTCGCATTTATAATATTAGTTATAGGATTGTAGGGATACGGCCTATACCTAGGATTATTGTAACTGGATTAAAATCTTATGTAAATCTAATACAGTCAATCAGGGTAACATTGACAGGTTTCGAGCACATTTTTGCTTGTATGATTTTGGTAAAAAGTATAAGACGTAAGTTGTTAAGTATATTTGTGTTCTGAGATCGTGAAGAATATAATTCTAAAATTATCCGACTTTTATTAATAGAAATTATAAAAGAAAATTACAAAAATATGGTATGGCAAAGTTACCCCCCCTTTCTGGGTAACTTTGACAGTAATTATGGTTTTCACTAAAATCGCTTTTTATTTGTGTTTTGAAGATTCTGGGTATCTTTGATCAACGTTTATAGGTTCTGGGTAGCCATAGTGAAAAATAAAACCAGAACAAAATAGACAAATAGTTATATTTTATTTTTAAATTGCAACAAAATTGAGATCCAATCAACTTGACATTGAGCTTCGAATTATTACCGATACAATAAAGAATGTCAACCAAAAAATAATTATCTCTTCAATTTTATAGTTACACTTATCCATACAATTTATTAAAACTGGAATTTGAAAATAATTATCTGTATAAATATCTGTATTTTTTTCATATTTTCTATCTATTAAGAAAACTATTACAAAAAGTCAATATTTGCAATTTTCAACAAAAAATAGGCCTAGGATAGAAAAAGAAAATAGTTTTTTATAATTAAACTCAACTTGCATGAAAATCAGAGTATTTCACCTCAAAAAATTATTCGCCACATTACCGCGGTTTTCATTTTGAAATAATAGATGATATAAGTTTGACACTTAACTTTTTTTTGTGAAGATTGTTTATGGAGATGGCAAAGAATAGATTTGTTTTTGAATTTGGTTGTGGTTTTGTTAGTTTCTATAGTAAAAAAATAAAGAATCATGATAGATCAAAAGTGCCAAAGTTACCCAGATTGTCAAAGTTACCCTGATTGACTGTACGCTTAAAACTCAAATTATGCTACGCGACGTTGCGATGGTTTGAATCCTGCAGTGAGCTTGAGCGTTCTATGAAGAAAACAACCATAGCTTAGAGATGAGGTGAGGGCACTTTTAGTAAGTACTAGCTAGCTCCGAGGCGAGCACTTTTTTTAACCCCCGATACAAAAAGGAAGGGTGTTTATAAGTTTAGCGGGTATCTGTATGTCTGTGGCATCGTAACTCCTAAATGTATGGACCATTTTTCAAAGTTACTTATTATTAGCAATTTTGGTAGGATACCTACAAATACTTAACTATTAATAATGATGCAGAGTAACCACTTACCGATAAGTACGTAGTAATTTAAGTGTTGTCTCATATGAATAGGACGGACACATCAAGATACCTGCCAAGATGGTGTATTGTGTTATAAAAACATTGAGGGAGTCAGGGAGCCCTATGTTCAGCTGATGATGATGAACCACTCACCAGTCGATGGTGCAGCAGTTAATGAGCGAAGGGAACATGCGCAGGCGCGTGCGGAAGGAGTCTCCGATGGGCGACATGGCGAGCACGATGCGCAGGTTAGCCTTCACTCTCTCTACGTAGAAACCGAACATGGCTAACGGCGTAGTCTCGATTTTCTTGCCCTACGGGATACAAATAGTAGAAAAAAAACTTTCTGGTAGTACGTAGGTATAGTTTGTCTCGATTAAATATAATATAAGATATCCGCGGTGTAGCACCCCACCAACAGGGTTATTTCAATTCACTCGGAATGATATCCGTGTCGGAAGCGATTATCTTGATCATGTATATTTAGAAAACGCAACCTGTCAGAGAAATTTCTCGTTTAGATTCGATAACTCAGGTGCATAAACACGGATATAATCCCGACAGTATTTCTCTGTCGGGATTCGATTCAAAATATAAACGATCAGAAACACTCCCTTCCTACACGGAATCATTCCGAGTGAAATATAATGCCCCAGGTTCTCCCAGCGGCAGCTCTCTCTCTCGCTCCTCCACTACGTGGGTCTACTTTAACTTGGTACTCTTATTTCTACCAATATAATATCATGTATCTATATATTTGTAATATTAAGGACATTATACTTAACCATAGGGCATTTATATTCACAGTCTACTTAGAATTGCTGTGGTAATGTAGTCAGAAGAGCCAGAAAAGAGAGAGGCTTAAAGATCCAGTACCTATAGTGGACTGACATAGAAAATATGCTTAATTTCCACTCTGTTGGAGTCGTCGACACGAGTGTGCGTGTAGTGTGTACTCACGCTCTCCCGCACGGCCGTCTGCATCTTGTCGAGTATCTCCACGCGCTCGTCCATGCCGTACAGGTTGGGGATGTCGCCCGTGTTCAGCAGCATGTTGATGTCTTCCACCATGCCCTCGTACATTATCTAACGCATTCACACCTTGTAAACTAAGAACCGTCGCTTAGCACTCAAACACCTCTTTTATTCGTTACCGTTTGACCACTCGAGCCTTCAGACAAAATCCACACGCTTCTGTTTCCGCTCATACCTAACGCCAACACCATAAAGTAAAAAGCAAATACGTTATACGACACGTGTCACGTGACATCTCACAAGCTATACATAAATAAATAATGTCATTCCCATACATTGTGTTGGCATTGGAAAAAGAAGAGTGTGGCTTTTGTATAGAGGGTCTGGTCCTCACGTTGAATATTAGGTACCTATAGTTCTTATGTGTTCCGGTAGTTACATTTGAGAGTTTATCCAGAGAGCTCTTTCTTATTTTAAGTTTAGCATGGCCAATACCTACCGTCCATTCCACCACATCACCAATTTAACAGAGGTTAAAAGTTGTTGAACGATTAGTAAATATGTAGAAAAAAGCATTATGTGCTTTTAGTATAAGTAAGATATTACTTATGGAAATTCAAATTGATAACACAACCTGCTTTTGAGATAGGTAAAGAGACAAAGAGCCTTGCCAGGCAGACGGACATTACATAATGCAAACAATAAACCTGATTGTCAGCGAAGAGGAACACAAGAGGCTTCCCGATGATGCCGGCTTTCATCAGCATCTTGCGGATGTCGTCACGCCACTCGTTCTGCCCGTAGACTCGAGATATTTCGATCTATAGGTAGGAAGCAAACAGGAATGTATACATCATATCTACTTATATGATTTACTAAATACATTTTACTTGCGCTACCTGTATGACATTCATCTCTAAGATGCTGGCAGCTAATTTGACAGCACTGCTTCGACCGCTGCCGCCGACACCGACCAAGAGCAGATTCCCTGTTTAGACAAAATACATTTTAGGAAATCAGTAATAAGTACATGGGGCAAGAGTTAGCCATAAGACAGATATTCACACACAGTAGTTACACACTCATAGGTACCTAACAATGGGGCTAAAACAAACCATGTGCTAATTTGTCCAATTATTTTTAAATGTAGGTCTTTGCTTCCTCCTCCTTTTTCGTATGTTTAACTGTTGTCCTAAAACAAGATTCTAAGGCCGGATTTCATCAACCATTCCGAACCGAAGTTCAGCTATGAACTAGGTTCTCGAGTTAGCGAACCGAGATTTGGGTAGCTACTACTTCGGATTTTTAAACAACCATTTTGATATTTCCTGTCTGAATGGAAAATCGAACTTCCGATTACGTGCTCATTTCAAATTTGTTGAACTCTGACCTAAGATGATTAGTGCAGTGGAGATGGCAAACGTTTCGATCAACCTTTAGATTTTTATAATCTTAGGACAACAGTTGTTAAGCAAACAAAAAGGGATGCATAGAATAGGAAACATTTAATCAGCACACATAATGTAAACATAGAAGTAGGTGCATGGAAAAACATACATGAGAAGAATATACACTATTACACACATACAATTTAAGACATTACACAAACAAACAAAAAACAAAGCAGTGCTAAAAAGGCCGTGGCTCAGCAATAAGCTGACTGTCAAATTACTTTCAGCGCTGATTGTCAGCCAAGGCCTAAAAATAGCATAGGATGGACTGCCTCTTAAGGCGATTCTGTCAGTAATAGTTTAGAGGAGTCAGCACCCTTGGGACGGGGCGTGGCGAGCGCGCTCACCGTTGTCCTGCAGCAGCACGCGCGTGCAGCGCGAGATGTGGTCGAGCGCGTAGCGGAACATCACCAGCGCCATGGGGGACGACGACACCACGTTGTACTCGTCCAGGTAGTACTCCATCTTGACGCCCATGTCGGCCAGGTCCAGCACCTGGCCGGTGCCATCGATGCAATCGTGGATGATGCGCCTCGGCAATTTTCGTGTTATCGAATTGGTACTAATACGAGTACATCACTAAAGATTGGGTCTGTTGCTGTCTTTGTCATTTATTATGTTCTGATAAAGACAGCTTGTTTTAGTCTGTGATTCGGGTAGACGAACGTTGCAGAGGCCCGCTGTTAGTCATTTAGTTTAAGCTTCATGAGTGCTTCCTTGGGGCCTCCATGAATAAAGTATTCTATGAATAATTTGAAATTCAATTGAATTTGAAAGTTCGGTCGCGTCCCATGCCTCATCAGTCAACAATTCACATGACTGCGTTATTATTTTGTCTGCTCGTTAATGGTTGACGAGCGCGGGTCGACCGGATATTGGTGACATATACTAATTCGGAAACAAGAAGCCGAAGCGCATAACTTTAATTCTATAAAAAAAGCACCTGACCGGGAAGGCGCAATGGTCAGTGACCCAAAATGAGTCTTGGTATCAGATAATAACATCAGCCTCTTTGGTCTAGTTAAAAGTTGCTTCCATGAACTTTTCTTATTCCTTTTCTATTTCAATCTTCGCAGAGATAATTCTTTTGTAGGTAGGCACAGAAAAAAGTATTTGTCCAGATGAATAGGTGTTGTGGCAAAGAGTTAGCTTCTGTTTTCCTCTGGACACGGAATCCTACTTAAGACAGTACCTGTTGTACTTGTACAACAGGTACCATACTACTGTTTGGAGTCAGATTACACGAGCATAGGTATTGGGTATGCCTACCACCTATTAATCCGCGTGAAAACCAACAATAGGAAAGAAATAGAGAGCAACTTTCATGAGGCAGTCGTACCCTACAACATGTCTGCTTTACCTGGTCATATATCTTGGGGTCCGCATCCGGTTCCATGTAGTTCCCGAAGAATATATTAGCCGCGTGCTTGTTTTGGAGCTTCTCTCCTTCAGGGATATATCCCATTTCATTCATCACCTGGTCCATGTGTACGCGGAAGTTGCCATACACGGAGCGATGTACGACGTCGAACAGTTTCAACCTGGAGGGGGCGGGGTGGGCTCTTAGCACTACATTGAAAAGCGTGACAAAAAACGATAATAAAACGTTATCTAGAAGTGGTTTATACGACGTCGGTTCTGTGGTGGAAAAGTTGCTAACCGAACTGGAGAAAAATTGGTATCTTTAACTACTACAGTAGTGTCGATTCTGTCATCTCATACTTAAACCTAATATTAGTTTTAATCTCTCTTTCTAATTGAGAACTTGGGAAAAAGATGGAATATATTTTAAGATCTGTCAAATTAATCCACTCGCTTGCCTATTGTAAATTTAACGGCAAATAATTTAGTAGCGTCTAATTTAGCAAGATGGAAGATATTTGGCAGCCCTAAAAGTAAATTTAGGTCGGTCAAACATCTTTCATCGCTATCTTATGTTTTGTATAGGAAAGAGACTGAGCGAAACTAAAATTAGGTTTAGGTATGAAGCGACGGAATCAACAACACTGTAATCTAATTAATGTTGGGCTACAAAAGATTAAAGTCTGTAGAATTGTATAGTATAGTATGACTAAACATTATGCTGTTGTCATTTTTATATTAGCATGTCAGAGATTAGGCTAGATAAAGCAAAAAGGCAAGCAAGCTCGAATATTACTATTATAAGCGATTCAAAATGCCAAAAAGAAGCTTTAAATACAAAGGTACGAGTATACTAAGTATATAATTCCACTTGTAACCGTCTCACCTGTCAGCATCATCCACAAGCCTGTCATAGAAAACCCGGTAGGTCTCATGCACCCACAGGAGCACCAGTTTGTTCACTTCCTTCATATGCGTGGAGGGCACCAGCAGGATGCCCTTGATGACTCTCGCGAAGTCGCGCAGATTGAAGAGGTAGTGGCACTTGCTGGGCGTGGGCAAGAAGCCTAGGGTCACCGCTTTGTAAACCTCCATCGTGGCTGCCACTACTGCCTGGAATACACATAAAATAATTAACAATTCTGTAGACGTGCCAAAAGAAACACCGGGTACTGTACCTGCTTTTACTTATCGTAAGTGGACACAATTTTTAAACGACCCGAAGACGTTAGTGGGTGGACTAACTCTTCTGCGAGTGGCCGTCTGGGTTGTTACCACCGCTTTGCTCGTGAAGTCTGCCGCCAAGCAGTAATGTGCATCATTACTGTGTTCCGGTTTGATGAGCAGAGTTACCAGTGAAATTACTGGGCTTATGAGACTTAATACCTAATGTCTCAGGGTAACGAGCGCATTGCAGTGCCGCGCAGGCCTTTGTGTTGCAAAGTTCTGGGTGGCACTGCAATTTTTATGGGCCGGCGTTATGCTTACCATCAGGCAAATGACCAGCTCGTCTCGTTACCAAATAACATAAAAAAAAAAGCTTCTGGCATTGCTTATTTTGCAGGTTTTTCGTCTGGGTATACCTTGCTCATCCTCATAAGAGTCTCCGAGAAGCCTTTCGTGAAGTGCCAGTCCATGATGGTTACGAATATCTTGTTGAGCGTGTTATCTTCAAACGAGTCCAGCGTCACCACCACCATGTGGCGCGTGAGGCGAGATGAGATGAGGTTGGAGCCGCCGCCGGGTGGCAGCATGGCTGACACGAACAGCTGGGAATCAAAACAATAATTTTAAGTTATTGACGGGATTATAATCCACTGCCGCAGCACTCCGGCGGCCTCTGTCGGTACTCACCACGTCGACGATCTCCTGCCGCACCATGTCCCGCAGGTCGTACCAGTGCCCGTGGTCGATCCACTGCCGCAGCAGCTCCAACGGAGGCTGTGCTCCGTACACCTCCTTCTGTGGCATGCTCAAGTCATCCACGAACAGGACGCACTGGGGAATATTATTTAGTCATTTGTTTTCTAGTGTTATTACCATAATGTGATAGTTTGATGGTACTGTAAGAGTCAAGCCACACAGCGGACGGGGAGGACGGCGACGCGACGAACCAAAGTTTTTTATTTTAAATTTGATGTGGTTGGAAGATCGTATTGAAAAAACAAAAAAGTTGAGCAAACCACTGTTACGTAAATTGAAATTACCTTTTTACCCATGGATGGTCCAAATACGCCCTTGCGCCGCCTGTCCACCTTCGACATGATGATGTCCTGAGTCTACAACACACAATATCGATAGCTGTTGATGGCTCGATAGTTTGAATCCTGCAAAGATCTCGGAAGCTAGTTTAAAATCAATACCTTGGTATACTTTCAATTGGTATGCAATTTTTTTTATTCTATTAGATTACGAGGAGAGCAGGTCGTTTGACTGACGGGAAGCGTGACGACAGTCCTTAACTATTCCAATGGCACTCAAAACTTTGAAACACAAACGCCTGCGCAGTACCCCAGTGCATTCGTTACCCTGATTAAGTTTCATTAGCCCGGTAATTTCTCTGACTATTTTTCCCACCAAACCGAATCACAGTATGGTTTGGACATTACAAACCCTCGTGGACGAGGTGGTCTTACAATCACGTGTTGAATATCCGCAATGCACTCGCCTGGTTGGCCGTGGTCCTGGCCGAGAAGTTGATGGTGTTGGTGATGTAGCGCTCCTTGGGCAGGCTCAGCAGGAAGTTCAGCACCAGCGAGGACTTGCCCGTGCCGGTGGGGCCCACCACCAGCAGCGGCGTGCGCGCGCCCACCATCTTGGACACGAAGAAGCGCAGGCACGCGTTCTCGTTCGTTAGGATTATCAGATCGTTCACCTGTGAACACACAAAGGAGCCCCTGTTAGAAACGAAACCATCGGTACTGTCCTACTTCCTACTAACATTATAGACGCGACTGTTTGTGAGGATAGTCGGAAGTCTGTTAGCCTTTTACGCAAACAACTGATTTTGTTGTTTTATATTCTGTTCGATAACGAGACGAGCCGGTTGTTTGCCTAATGGTAAGCATAACGCCGGCCCATAAAAATTGCAGTGCCACTCAGAACTTTGAATAATAAACACCTGCGCGGCACTCCGTTGCGCTCGTTACACTGAGACATTTAATATAGGTATTAAGTGTCATAAGCCCAGTAATTTCACTGCCTATTTTACTCATCGAACCGGAACACGCTAATGCTTGCATATTACCGCTTGGTGGACTTTACGAGCAAAGCGGTGGTACCAACCCAGACGGACACTCGCAGAAGAGTTAGTCCTACCACCTAGTAAACTTTACAGTAATATAGCTTTTACATCAGAATAACACACAGACTACAATTTATAAAGACATATACCACTCGGGCGAAGCCGTTGGCTGAAGCTAAAAGAAGAGAAAAATCTGTCGCCGAGTTCCACTTATGAGCCAGTCCTAGTCTAGGTTAAAGGTATTCGTCAGGTTAAGCCACCTGAAGGCTTTTGATTCGTCAACTCCTGAACATGATCCACGTTCAACGGGCTGATGATGATGATTAATATGTCTAATAAGCCTATCTCACCTTAGCGTTAGGCTGCAGCGGCACCTCCTTCTCGAGCTCCATCCAGGGGATCCAGGTGCCGTTGTTCCGCTTGTCGTACACGTAGTCGAAGACCGTGTCCTTGTCTCCGAACAGCTGGTTCTTGGTGAGTTTGAACGACTTCGGCTTCGGGTAGTTGGCGTTGTTGCCTTCTAGCAGCTTGCGAAAGAACGCGTCGAAGATTTTGCGGCTGTCACCTTTTAAAGCATTTATAAGGTTTCATAACTTCAAAACAAACAACTATCTTACTTTGTTATCCGTCTCTCTGTTTTATGTATTTTTTCGGTCTGTATTGTCGCATATTTATATGTGTTGAAATGGATCCGTGATTCGGGTAGACCAACGTTACAGAGGCCCGCTGATCGTTTATTATTATTGTTAGAGCTTATGTTAACCTTCATAAGTGCTCCGTTGGGGCCTATAAGAATAAAGCATTTTGAATTTGAATTTGGATCTTTTTCATCCAGCTTCTAAAATAATACTATACCTACCCTAGATATCTCATCAAATTTGTTACAAAACCTCCCTGTCTGACTGCATTTGTTATGGCCAGGCGTAATGCTTTACAACAAGCGAACGACCAGTACATCTCTTCACAATATGACTGAATAAAAGACAGAAGTCATACCAGTGAGCGTGGCGCAGAGTCCCCACAGCAGGCTGAAGACGAAGGTGCACTGCAGCCACACCGTGCTGAACTGAGTCTCACCCTCCAGCAGGCACGTGAACAGACGTGTGAAAGACTAGGGACAAAATATTAACGTATTGGTTGGGGAAAAAGTCTTTTCGCATTATAGTATGTATGAACTTGTAATAAAATCTCTTTGGCTATACTATTTGTATCTGGCTCGTTTTGGTATCATATGAAAGTTTAAATTTTAAAGAACATAATTCCAAATTCAAATTAGGAAAATGTGTGATTTTCATTTGTTTTTCGTACTGTCAAAATGATTGAATCTAATGAAGAAATTCGATACATTTTAAAATTTTACTACAAAAAAGGTAAAAATGCAACGCAAGCCGCGAAAAAAATTTGCGATGTTTATGGACCTAGTGCAGTGTCTGTGAGAGTAGCACAAATTTGGTTTAAGCGTTTTCAATCCGGAAATTTTGATTTCAAAGATGCACGTCGCTCTGGTCGCCCTATTACGGATAAAATGGATGCCATTTTTGAAAAAGTGGAACAAGATCCGCATATCAGTAGTTACGACGTAGCTGAAGAACTGGGAATTGACCACAAAACAGTTTTGGCGCATTTGATAAAAACTGGGTCCACAAAAAAGCTCGATATTTGGGTACCTCACGCGCTCACTGAAAGAAACCTAATGAACCGTGTACTCATTTGTGATTCTTTACTACAACGTAATGAAACCGAACCATTTTTGAAGAAGCTGATAACTGGTGATGAAAAGTGAATCACGTACGACAAGAACGTGCGAAAAAGGTCGTGGTCAAAGACCGGTCAGGCTTCACAGACTGTGGCGAAACCCGGGTTAACTCGCAACAAGGTGATGCTGTGTGTGTGGTGGGATTGGAAGGGCATTATTCATTATGAGCTGTTACGGTGGTAACGGTGGTAAGGCAGGACCATCGATTCTGAACTCTACTGCGAACAACTGATGAGATTAAAGCAAGAAGTTGAGAGAAAGCGGCCGGAATTAATCAACAGAAGGGGTGTGGTTTTCATTTCATGGTTTTTCATGATAACGCTAGACCTCACACATCTTTAGCCACACAGAAAAAATTAAGAGAGTTTGGCTGGGAGGTGTTAATGCATCCGCCGTATAGTCCTGACCTTGCACCTTCAGATTTCCACCTGTTTCGGTCTCTTCAGAATTCTTTAGGCAGTGTCAGGTTAACATCACGAGAGGACTGCCAAAACCACTTGTCGCGGTATTTTGATCAGAAGTCCCAAAATTTCTATAGCAATGGGATCATGTCCCTACCTACAAGATGGCAAAAAGTTATCGAACAAAATGGTACCTACATACTTTAGTTAAATGTAAATAAACTATATTAAAAAATGTTTTGAATTTTCTTAAAAAATGCGAAGAAACTTTTTCCCCGACCTATTATTTCGTTTGTCACCTTTGAATTTCACTGGACAGAAATAAATATAATAATGATACAGCCATTTTATCTATTATTCGTAAATAGTATAAATGGTCATAAAACAATAACTGCCTTTATTTAATCGTTAAATAATTATTTTACTAAATGCAATTTCAATAGCACGTTAACGAACTGAATGCTATTGGTTCACTAAAGTTTATGTGCTTTTAGTGTGTTTTTTGGGTCTTTCATTTCGAAAGGACCGTTAGCTAACTAAGGTTTATTTCTTTAGAATGGCGTACAATTTATTTACGTCTGTCTTCACCACAGACTTAGATGATTCAGAGAATTATCTAACAGGACGTTAGTCACTATTGAAAGATTGGCCCTTAATCGTATAATAATAATTATTCACGTGGAATTGATGTATCTCTCCCACGTCGACGAAGTGCTTGCAGCGGAGCAGTATGCACTCGAGGACCGGCGGCACGAGCCAGTGGATCAGTTCCTGGATCAGCTCGAACTGCTCCGGGATCAGCTTCTTGCTGAGGTGCGTGTTGTACGACGACAGGAACACGCGCCAGCCTGCCGCCGCCAGGACCAGGAGTGAACGTTGGTAAGATAGGAGACATCGTAGGTCGCGGTTAGGACAGGTCTATAGTACAGATCTAAAGCTATTTGGTTCATAACAAGATTGTAATCAAACATGGTATCTCGGTTTGTGACTGATCTAGTCACCATAAATACCAAAAAAATAACGGTTGATCAACTATTACAATATTTTTTATAAAAATATCACATCTCATCATCGGCCGGAAGATGTCCATTGCTGAACAAAGGCTTCCTTCCGTTGAGGTGAGGTATTGTCATAAATATCACACAAATGTGCGATAACATGGTGAAACGTGGTGAACAATCTCTATTATCATTTGATTGGTTCGTTCCCACACAATATGCATGTTGCCTCAATTTGTTTATGATGTCGATCAATTCGTTTTCTCGTGAGACTCAAATGTCTATATCGAAAAAACTAGAAATCGAACGCTAGAAACGACAAAATTGAGAGTCAAAATCGAGCGTATCTACTGAACGCTAAAACGCCCCATACAAATTTGTCAGAACATCTGACGTCACTTGTTCAACGCGGGCCGTAAAGCTAACATGCATTTTGTTGATTGGTTATATTTAGCTCTTTACCCAGTTGCTCAGGCTCCATGTATATCATCCCGCAGCGGGACACGGTGGCCGGCGACGCGAACTCCAGGTCCGCAGCCTCAAAGATAAGGTTCATCTTGTTGGTCATCTACAAACAATACAGGTTAGTATTTTACTACTATCTCGCCTGGTCTAAAGCGACGTTGTGGCCGGAGACGGTGAACATTCTAAACCTGGATTAGAATAGGGATGTTGATGTCTTGTGGTAAACCCGTCATACTTGTATGATCTCTCCACTCATGAGGCACAGCTTCTTGTTATCGTCGAGCACGGTGTTCATGTTCTCTATCCACACGGCGTCCACGGGCCCGTCGAACAGTATCCACTTGCGGTCGCGAGTGATCGACATAGCGTACTCACGGAATGCTATCGCCAAAACTCCGTCTGACCTGCAAACGAAAACAAATAATCCCTTATACGCTCATAACCCTTGCATGCATTCCGTATCACTGGTGGACACAAACAGATTACACAACACACAAATAGCTAAGATCTGAGAACAAACTAAAATACTATGTTCATCAAACAAAATATATTAATAAGCTGATAGACTTAAGGGCAGCATACGGCGGTTTTAAGAACAGTGAATCGAGAAACGCTTTAATTGCCACATGTCTCTACGAGAACAGAGGAAGGAAAACAATTATTTGATGGAGAGGCATAGAACAACTACATACCATTCATGGGAAGCCGGATCGAAGCAGCCATATAGCTGTCCCATCGTGATCGCCTTCGGATTGAGGATTCTAAAAATGGCTCCAAACTCCTTGTGCCGCGGAGGTGGCTTCATGAGCTGTAGCGCTCGCAGGGATTCTGCTAGTGTCTGGTAGGCTTGCGTTTTGCCTCCCATGGGTGGACCGACTACCATGAACCCGTGGCGGACCAGCATCATCTCATAAATCTGGTGACGGTAAGAAATGTAGAAAATGTCGCGTTCTTTCGTTAACTGAAACTGGGTAAGCAATGAAGTGGAGTAGAACCTCTCGTAATTCTAATGAAAACAATGATTTCCAACGCCTTTCTACAACTAAACACAATGTCCTTTATTTTTGCAGAAATCATTACAATCGATAACAAATATAATAATCCTAGATCTAGACCTGTTTGTAATGCTTTAAACAGAAAATATTTATCTTTTCGCAAACACTCAGTTCCTCGCTCACTCAAAGATAACAGTAATATTGTTTGAATGAATCTTCCAGTTTAGCACTACGCATCGTTGTTAATTCAATGTACGATTTATTTTGGGAGTATTAATACACCTGGGTACCCTCGAGTCCCGTGGCATCACCTGTATTATCTTTTCGAGGTACCACTCGGTGGCTTGCAGATTGCGCTTCTCCACTTCCTTGTTGATGCACTTGAGCAGCTCGGACCGGTCCGGCTGGGGGATCTCCACCCCGGGGAACAGGTCCGAGTATATACCCATGAAGAGAGGCACGTCCTGGAAGAGTGCATGCTTGATAACTATGTGGCTTGGTTAAATAGTATAGTGTGTGTCATTGACTTGTTGTAAGAGATCTGTACGGTTGGACCGTTTCGCTTCGAATGTGTCGACAGGCTGAAGGCAAGCCTTTTTACTAAACAATTTTCAAAGAGGACGCAGTCTTTTGTGACGTAGAGCTATCATAGTGTGACGAGGGCGACGTTTTATGTGATCGCTTTGCATTCAGCATCAGGCCTGCATATACCGTCACCTAATTTAAAATCATAATTGTACATAATATAAGCAACACACAGAATACAACATTAAGCCTGATTTCGGATGGCCAAATCTGAACTTGAAAGAATGAATGATTTAAAAACATCTTTGATTTACAATTGTTGTCCATTAAATGCTATATTTTATAATCATTATTTTTTATAATCATTTCCGCTTCTATCGTAATCGTAATAATTCTACAGGCTCGACCTTCCAACTCTACACTTCACTCACCCAGACCTATAAATCACCCAGACTTACTAAATTCGATAGCTTTTCTAGATCTATAGTGTTAACATTCTTTGCTTCGCACAAACCTGCGACAGAAACTTGGGCATGTTCACATCAATAATTGCTCGTAGCACCAGCTGAGCCTCATCCTTTTCAGGGTAGGCCTTCTTCAGAGCACCTGACGCCAGCAGCACGGACTTCACGGCTCGCATGCCGTAATCATAGTGGTTCTGAGATGACAGCTGCTCTGAGCACAGTTTGTACGCCTGCACGATCTTGCGGGCTAGTCTGCGTACCAAACATATTAGTCACACTTAGGGCTGTATAAGGTCAAGTCTTATTGCATTGCCGAAAGCAAAACATTCGGCCTCATAAAACATGCGTGTGATAAGAAAAAACGTTCAAATTGTCGCGCCAAATACACCATCTACTTCCTGTCTCCTAATTGGCCAGATCCAATCTTCTGATTTCTCCACGCCAATCCGCGCTTTTTATCCTTGCTTTGTCCTGGGGTAGTGCGAGCGAAATGTGAACCTGAGAGTAACAGTAGTTACTCTCAGTTTTATCATAGATTTTCTTGCAAATTTTACGTATTCGGCAGAATATGCCGAATGCCAAATAGTGTCCGAATACGTCGCAACCCAAACAATTAGCTGTTTTTTTATGTTCTATCCTTAGCCGGACCGTACAGGACAGGTCGTATAACACCCACCTAGCTCCTAGACACTATGTAGTAACTCACGGGCCAGCACAGACGAAACCGTTGGAGTAGAGAGTAATTTCTCCGATCATGGCGTAATCTGGCACCATCATGGCGACGGTCCTGAACAGCACCTTCAGGTTATCTGGCAGCTCGGTACGGCCTGCGTAACTGAGGAGCAATAACATGTCAATTTTTAACTTTTTTTTTATTTGTTTTTTTTTAATGCTTTTTAGTGACGAGACGAGCTGGTCGTTTGCCTGATGGTAAGCATAACGCCGGCCCATAACATTTGCAGTGCCACCCAGAACTTTGAAACACAAAGGCCTGCGCGGCACTGCAGTGCGCTCGTTACCCTGAGACATTAGGTATTAAGTCTCATAACCCCAGTAATTTCACTGGCTACTCTGCTCATCAAACCGAAACACAGTAATGCTTGCACATTACTGCTTGGCGGCAGACTTCACTGACAAAGCGGTGGTAACAACCCAGACGAACACTCGCAGAAGAGTAAGTCCTACCATTAACAATTACTACTGTCGATTAGTAATAAGGGTATTACCTACATGAGAGTCAGTTGACAAGTATTGTAATATATTAGATAGCACTAAGAAACGCCTACTCGTAAAGAGTAGTTGCAACAGGTTTCTAAAGTTTCTTGTAAGCAGAACACGATTCTAGCACAGCTCAGCCACTCACCCGGGGTTCATGGTGATGAAGACCGAGCACGTGGGGTTGAGGCTGATCTCCGTGCCCTCGAACACGAACCGCTTGTCGCGGCGCAGGATGGCCAGCTGGATGGAGAGGATCTGCTGCGCCACCACCGACAGCACTTCCAGCTCAATGCGGTTGAACTCGTCGAAGCAAGCCCAAGCGCCCGACTGGGCCAGACCCTGCCGTTCATACAATAGGGATGTTGACTCCATTTTTTTAAGATGTCTTTCAATTCGTTTTCTCATGAGAATCAAATGTCTATATCGAAAAAAACTGGAAATCGAACGCTAGATACATCAAAAATGAGAGTCAAGTCGGGCGTATCTAATGAGCGCTAAAACGCCCTGTACAAATGGGACAGAACATTTGACGTCACTTATTTAACGCGGGCCGTAAAGCTGTACTAAAAACATACATTTTGTTGATTTGGCCTTAGCTAAAACACTGCGTTTAAGTACATAGTTGTCATACATTTTTTTATTCACTGAAATGTAAAGAATCTGATGATAACATTTAAATTACTATTGGATTATAAAATAAAAACGTAGAATTCGGGACTGATGTAGATCAGTCAGTAATAGCTCACGCTTAGTCATTTATATGACTAGTTTGTCCTCCATTTTGATGTCCTCCTTGACGTATGCGTCAACGGTGAACCCTATTAACTCTGGTAACGGGTAAGTGGTTAGCAAAGCCATTTTGAAGATCTTGTTGCACGACGCACAATGCAACTGACCCGATGCGTTGAAGGTTAAGAAGGAAGGTTGCGAAGCTTATTTTTATAAAGGCGTTTTTCGTGAGTGTTTTTATTTCAAACTAGCTGCTGCGCCGCGGTTTCACCCGCGTGGAGATTTTGATTACATGGTTTTTATTTTTATGCGCGGAACCCTATTTTTCTAAAATTAAAGTAGCCTATGTTACCCCTTGTAACATCAGCTATCTGCCAGTGAAAGTTTCGTCAAAATCGGTCCAGCCGTTTCGGAGATTACCCGCGGAACAAACAGACAGACAGACACAAATTTTAAAAATGGTTGTTTTGTTGTAGGTACCGTATATACTTTCATATGCATTTAGTAAAAAGCTGTTATATTGATATTACAAACAGACACTTCAATTTTATTTATCTGTATGGATCACCCTTCTTATCTAGACTCACGCAGAGCAAGTCTGCCAGAGCACAAGTCGTGTGGGTACCTTGAAGAACTTCCCGAGCGCCTTGTAGTCGAGTCCGTCGGAGCAGTTGAAGACGACGCACTTCTTGGCGACGGCCTTGGCCAGGTCCTTGGTGGTCTCCGTCTTGCCCGTGCCGGCCGGGCCCTCGGGCGCGCCGCCCAGGTTCAGCTTCAGGGCGCTCATCAGGGTCCTGCGAGGTTACAATACAATCGTATCGCACTTGACCGAATCAGCGGCGCAAGTACGAAAGTTTGTTCAATAAATTCGAAAAAACAGATAAATTTATCGAATGTTGCGAGTACCGAAGTCTGATCGTAATGTATTGTAGTAGCTCTATATTCTCTTTGGATTCGACCTAGCTATTCGATAACTTTTGTCGAAAGTATCGAGGTTCGATAAATTATATAAAAAGTCGATAACAACCACTTTATCGATTTGAACTGTCAATTATATCGAATTTTATTGAGCGAAAAGATCCGTACTTGTGCTGCAGATCGTATGAACAACATGCTCTAAGAATTCTAAGGCTAAGATTCAAAGACGATTCTAAGCGTGGACTTTTTCTGCCACACATGTCAATCTTATCATTCATCGTGCGGACAGCGAAGGAATGTCATTCTTTGACGGTTACTACATTTCCTGAATACTACAATTTGGTAGTCTTCAAGACAAGAATGAACAGGTAGCATTTTCTAGGCAAGCGTGCTACATCATCGACCGCATCGTCGCTTAACATCAAGTGAGATAGCGGTCAAAAGAAATGCTATTTATTCAGTATATAAAACTGTTTTTTCTGTATTAGCAATTTTAAGCCAGCCACCTGCCTTACACCAACCCTCATTGGGAATTCTAAATATTTATTTATTTTACTTTACTTAAAACGGCATGTTATACCACTTACAATAACTAAAGAATAGCAATCAGGCAGAGAGCGGCTGGAATCTTGTTTTTCACATGCGCACATAACTTGACTAAGGTCATTGAGGCGGTAGAGCTGGCGGAAGAATACAACCTATCCCCACAGCTCTGTCTTAAGGCGGCGAGAAGTCAACTCGTGAGTTAAATTTAGTGGGTATTGCCGGTGGCGGAAGCCGGATTGAGTCCCACACTACCCCCGCCATTGCACCTCAGGCGGGGGTGGGAGTAGACCAATGATGCGTCAGATTTAAAGTCGCACAAGTTACCGCTCAGCCACACTGGTTCTTATATATTATCTTCATATTTTGTAATGAATAAGTATGAATAAATATTGTCACTTATGAGACCTTATTACCTGAAGCACCGGTCCGTGAGTGGCGTGGCCACCAGGCGGCCGATGTTCCCCAGGTACTCGAACCCGTACTCCACGTCGGTGGTGATCATGGAGCAGGTCATCCGCTCCCCCCGGATGTAGTAGCGCAGCTGAGAGATCCAGTTGAAGTCCGTGATCTCCATCACCTTGCTTACCACCATCTCTTCGATGATCGTGCGCCCTGTGGGGCAGTAGATGGGTTAATTAAAGACATTACAGATGGGTCTCAGTTAAATGACTGTCCAAAAACGGATTGCGGTACTAAGATAAAATTAGTATTGAGCATAGTTTGTTTTAGGATCTTAGAAGTTTGTATTCTGTATCTGTGGCCACTGTCCATGGCACCTGTGCCACAAATGTATAAACACTTGTTTTTAACCCCCACGACTCAAAAAAGGAGGGGGTTAGAACCTTAACGTGTGTATCTGTGTGTCTGTCTGTGGAATCGTCGCTCCTAAACGGATGGACCGATTATGATTTAGTTTTTTCTTTTGTTTGAAAGATTTAGTTCAATCAAATGATCATTGATGAATACAGACTCCGCTTAGCAGGGCACCCCTGCTCGTCAAGGTTAAGCATTGTCACTGCTTAACGCCACCTAGCCGAACCAATCACAACACGCCGACTTGACTCGTCTGATGTAAGAGTTTTAAACGTTCTTTAATTGATCAAGCACGGCATCTTCTGTGGCGTGTTCTCATGCAAAACTTAGATTAAGCAGCGTCTAGGTTTACTGGACTGTCTTCTTAGCTATGATACAAAAAATATGTTCAGCGGTGTGAATAGAACTCTTGAAAACGGCTTTTTAAGTTTAAAAATTGTCTTACGTGACGAGAGTTAGGTAAGACAATTTCGTGGTCAAATAAATAAATATAATGTTACCGTGCACGTCAAGCACTATAAGTGCTTCAACCGTCATCCTGTTGCCGGGCTCCAGTTCTCCTTGCACCAGGTACACGAGGCCGGTGATCTGCTCCGTGGCTCTGACCACCATTTCTGGTAGGGTGTTGGTCTGAATTGCTTCTATGGCCTATAAGAAGTAACCAAGCAGCGCTCGATAGTTACATGACGCAAACTATTTTGTAATCTGGTGCATTATATCAGGATTATTAGATACTATACTAAGTAAAATATTAAAATACTATAAGATATAAGCAAAACGCATGATAAAGGGTGGTTGTCTGGAAGAAATCGCTTTAAGTGATAAGACCGCCCTTTGTACTACTAGACAGTTAAAATATGTTTCTATTTATTTTTTGTCTTTTTCATTGTAGTGTGAGTTTATCTATCTATCTAAAGGAGCATGTTCGAATGCTGGGACGGCCTTCTCGCAGTCCGAGAGTATGGGTTATTACGCGGGCCTAGGCCAGCTTGGTGGATGTCACATGAAATTGAGTTTTGTAATACTTGACTATGCAGGGCTTCCTCACGTAGTATTCAATTCAATTTATTCATTAACAATTGTTACATTGTGTTTGAAAAAATTACACAAAAAAACATCAAATCAACAATTCAAAATAATTAATAAATACAAAAAAAGTTAAAATAAAAAGTCAGAATTTATGAATTTCAAAAAGACAGTATAAAAAGTAAATAGATACTACAAGATCACTAATGTCATCACATCTTACGAGTCACAAACTCTTCCACCGAATAAAAACACCCCTTCAGCAAAAGCTCTTTTAATTTATGTTGAAATATAGCGAGGCTTTCTATCGACTTCATACTACGTATATGGCCTTGGTTGTCTATTACAGACGTTTCTGCATCAGGATTTTGTGGAAGACATATGCGCAGGCAACATGCACATCCACAACCTGTGCCAATGTGTGTTTACTACTGTAGGCTGCGCACAAGTGCTAGTCACCGCCTGAGGAATGTGAGCGGTAGAAGGAGGTGCGCGATTGATGCGACGCGCGGCGGTCGACGGCAGTCTGAGGCAACTTGCGTTTGTGTCCCTCCCCCGTCCTGCCGCCCACCCCCCCGGCGGCGACTAGCTCGCGGCCGACCCTGGCACTGCCGCCGCACCTCCGCCGTGTACTGCACGCAGGCGCCGGCCTGCACGATCTGGCCGGGCCACTCCAGCACCCACTCCTCGCGCTTGCTGACCGCGTACGCGTTGCAGGCCTCCGCCGCCACGTCCTGCAGCGACACTATCATCTGGCTCTCCAGCTGCTGCAGCCAGCGCTCCACCATACCCTGGGGGAAGGTTACCGACCGTTGCTACTTCTAATCCCTAGATCCTCTCGTTAGTTCGTCCTTCCTTTGAATGTTCTACATTAAAATTAGGTATGCTAGACTAACTAACGCTTTACATCCTGGGTAAGAGTAAGGGTATATTTAAATTAACATGGCGTCCGCTACCTTTGCTAGCTTTCGTTTAGACTACAGACATAATAGAAAAGTAATTTTCAATCTTATAAGTATACGAATAAGCTCCACATTACCTTAGCATCCGCAGGCTGTATACTGCTAGACAGTTTGACCACCTCTCCCTCAGAGGAGATCATGCCGATGATTTCATTAGCGGCATTGAAGTCCAGGGTGTAAATGCCTTCGAAGCACTTCTTGAGGTGAGGTTGCACGCGCATCGGGTCCTTAGTCTCCGACAGGATCTCAAGCAGCTCGTCGTTGGACAAGAAGAAAAATCTAGAAGCAGTAATTATTTGGAGTGAATCATCCGATCATGGCAAAAAATGAATCGGACTATCTCAGGGGGTACCTTAACAATATTATCAGTTTAAACTATACAAATCGGTTAAGCTGTTTTCGGGAAATCGCGTACCTAACAAACAAAGAAATACAAGCGAATTAAAAACCTGCCATTTTTTTAAATCGGTTAAAAAGAAAGTCTGTAAAAGGAGTACGAGAGTCTCTACACAACCTAAAGGACTTGGTAGTGGTATTTAATTTAAAGTCATAACTTTCAAATCTTGGAATTTATTAGATTATGTAAACTACAAACAAGCACTTATTCACAAAAAGAAAGTCTAAGAGTTTCACCCAACTTACCTCGGGAAGAAAAGTCTCTTCTTCTCCAAATAGTCATTCAATCCTCTCTGAATATCATCCAACAACGCATTGCTGTATTTCAGTTTCCTCAGTAGACCAGGGAAGTCTGTAGCCGGAAGGACCATGGGATCCTTCATCGTGGCTGCCATGATGACGCGCCATTCCTTGTCCACGTCGCGGAAGTTCCTCGCTTCAGTGGGCATCTGGCGCATGATGTCCTCGGACGAGAAGATAGGCTCCAGGTACATCCAGGTTGCTTGGCACTGCAGGGAAACATCGTTTAGTTTTTTTGAATATTTAAGAAACGAAAAATTAAGAAAAGGAATCTAATCTTGAATTGGACTACTTTGTATAAGAACGGACAAATACTGCCCAATGAGCGTGCAGTCGCAGACTTTGAAATCTCCCTAATATACCAAAATATTCCAGATACAGTACTATCAACCACTGGTCCAGTATATCCTGCATGGAGATGAGCTTCTCCTCCCACGCGGCCATGTCTGCCTCGAAGGCCTTCACGTACGGAGAGCCACGCATGGTCTGCGACTTCAGGATGTGGTCGTCCAGCTGCTGCTGGATGTCATCCAGCCCGGTCAGGATGCCGGTGCCGGTATCCCTGGAGGACGGGAGATAAATCAATAAACAGATAAACGATGCAACCACCAGGTCCCTAGAACACACTTAACGCTCACCACGCAAAGTATACCACGGCAGCTCCCCTCTTTTCTGGTTGGTTGACCAACTCAGCCACAGAGCCATTACAATTTTACAGCCACCTCTCCAGCTTTCATGACCACCACAAATCAGTCTCACGTGGTTAGTAACTTATCTGACTACCTTCCCTTTCCTACCAAATTCAAGAGATGATGATGTTACTTTGAAGAACTACCCGAGCTCCTTGTAAATCCTTGTAAGTCCATCGGAATTTGGAGCCCTCCGATTCAGGCAGGGTTACTACAACTTAGCTAAGGAATTGTCGGTCGAATAGTTTAGGTTAACTAGTAAGTAACAGTGATATGTTGCAGGCCTAAACAGTGTCCCATTACACTGCGCTACTCATACTACTACTAAAACTTGGCTACAAAACGTGTTCTGTTCTACGCGTTTGATGTGTTACATCTTCGGTCATGTTGGTGTTGATTCTGGCTATTCATACCTAAATCAAATTTTAGTTTCACTCACTCTTTTTTTAAACAAGACCATGAGAAAGAATGGAATACATTTTGGACCTGTCAAATTAATCCACTTGCTTCTAACTAGTGTAAATTAAAAGACTATTAATTTAGTTGCGTCTAATTCGTCAAAGTCGGAACCTTTTTGAAAGCTCTAAATCTAAATTTAAACCTTTCAAACATCTTCCATTCCGTTCTCATGTTTTTTATTGGCAAAAGACAGCGAAATTAAAATTTGGTTTAGATTTGAAATGTCAGAATCGACACCAGGATCACACCTACGCTTAAAATCAGGCAAGAAAAAATAAAAAACAATAAAAAAAAATACCTGTACGGAACCACTTCGAACTTGATTCCGAGCCATTCCTCCTTCATCTTGTTCAGAGCCTTCTCGAGCGAGTATTCCTTGGAGGCGTACTGCTCGATCTCTTCTAGTTGCGATGCGAACACATGCACTCCCTGCTCCACCATGTCGGCTAACGACGTTTCCGGGTCGTGCACCACCGGCACTCCCACCAGCTCGCTGATTTTAGCCCAGTGCCGGTCACGCATACCCTGCACGTAAATCACGGTGGGAATAGAGCAACCGTAAAAAAGCGCAAGCGCAAGATCTTTGTTCCCATCGATCCATCAAACTACGATAAGCAGCCGACGTCACATACCATTGAGCCATCTTCGCTCCGATTCGACAGTAAAAAGTATTTTTTTATAAGCTTCTATTTCACTTAAGTAGTTTATGACAAATATGTGACTGTAATTTAGCAACTAAATTACTAGTTACCGTGACTGGAATAGGCTCAAAGGACTTGTACCAAATTTGTACGGAGCTTGGAACTTTATTTACAGAAATAATTAACTTGCCTCAAATTTTTTTTCTAGATATGTGCCTGAAATAAATAACATAACAGAATAATAAAAAAATGTTTGTTTGTTTACCTGGTTGCAGATGGCGCACAGCACCGGCAGCAGCGCCTTGAATTTCTCGAGCTTGTTGCGCACCATGTCGGCGATGCGCTTGGCGCCGGGGTACTCGAACAGCTGCTTGCCCAGCTTGTACAGCAGCTTCCACCACGCCTCCACGTCCTCCGCGATCTGCTCCGCCTCCAGCCCCAGGAACGGGCCGTGGTACCTTGGGGAAAAAAAAATATTTTTATGCTATTTGATAACGAGACGAGCTGGTCTTTTGCCTGATGGTAAGCATAACGTCGGCCCATAACAATTGCAGTGCCTCACAGAACTTTAAAACACAAAGGACTGCGGCACTGCAGTGCGCTCGTTAACCTGAGACATTAGGTATTAGTCTCACTAGCCCAGTAATTTCACTGGCTACTCTGCTCGTCAAACCGGAACACTTGGCGGCAGACTTCTCGAGCAAAGCGGTGGTACCAACCCAGACAGACGCTCGCAGAAGAGTTAGTCCTATCACCTATTAGTAGTCACCTATAACAATTTCGAGACGCTTCAACCTATCTTTTCATCCACAATACCTCAGTCTGAACACAAGGGTTTACAAGCAGTGTGTTGCCAGTGATAAATCGTGGCACTGATCTCTGTGATGGCAGTGGTCTCTTGCTGATGGCCTCGTTAGTAATCTCAAAGTCACGCCATGAGCTACGGAAAGCCATGAGCTATGATCGGGGTTTCCTTGCGTGATACAATGGAAACGAATAATCCCGCCGCAAAACTGTTGTAAAGTAACCGACATCGACATAGCTCTAAAAATTAGCAAGATTTACTATGTGGTATTTTCGGAGTAAAGCCCCAGTCCTCGTTGTATCAAACGCAAACTGGTTATAAAACCAAATGTTACCATTTCTCGTATCCATCGTAGAACTGATGGGCGGTGTGCCACAGCTTGTGGAACGGATCGATGCCAGCGAGCATGGTCTGCAGGCTGAAGTAGACTGAAATCTCTTGGTCGAGGAGCTGTTCTTCGTTGATGATCTCCTCTGCCTCGCGTTTATCTGACTGCGAGTGAGGAAAGGATATAATAGGTCGGGGAAAAAGTTCCTTCGCATTTTTTAAGAAAATTCAAAACATTTTTTAATATAGTTTATTTACATTTAACTAAAGTATGTAGGTACCATTTTGTTCGATAACTTTTTGCCATCTTGTAGGTAGGGACATGATCCCATTGCTATAGAAATTTTGGGACTTCTGATCAAAATACCGCGACAAGTGGTTTTGGCAGTCCTCTCGTGATGTTAACCTGACACTGCCTAAAGAATTCTGAAGAGACCGAAACAGGTGGAAATCTGAAGGTGCAAGGTCAGGACTATACGGCGGATGCATTAACACCTCCCAGCCAAACTCTCTTAATTTTTTCTGAGTGGCTAAAGATGTGTGAGGTCTAGCGTTATCATGATGAAAAACCACACCCCTTCTGTTGATTAATTCCGGCCGCTTTCTCTCAACTTCTTGCTTTAATCTCATCAGTTGTTCGCAGTAGAGTTCAGAATCGATGGTCCTGCCTGGTGGTAACAGCTCATAATGAATAATGCCTGTAGGCGACGCGCCTCTTTGGCGTTTCAAACCGGTAGCGCGCCTCCTTTTGGCCGGATTTAAATATTATAATTTTTGAATTTTTGACGTTTTTACCTTTTGATTGTTAATTTGTTACTTGGAAAAATATACTGCACAAAACTACACGTACCTCATGAACTTTTAATAATTTCACGAAATAATACCCTGTCCTGAACCCACGTAGCTTACAATGCCCTTCCAATCCCACCACACACACAGCATCACCTTGTTGCGAGTTAACCCGGGTTTCGCCACAGTCTGTGATGCTTGACCGGTCTTTGACCACGACCTTTTTCGCACGTTCTTGTCGTACGTGATTCACTTTTCATCACCAGTTATCAGCTTCTTCAAAAATGGTTCGGTTTCATTATGTCGTAGTAAAGAATCACAAATGAGTACACGGTTCATTAGCAATTCATTAGGTTTCTTTCAGTGAGCTCGTGAGGTACCCAAATATCGAGCTTTTTTGTGTACCCAGTTTTTTTCAAATGCGCCAAAACTGTTTTGTGGTCAATTCCCAGTTCTTCAGCTACGTCGTAACTACTGATATGCCGATCTTGTTCCACTTTTTCAAAAATGGCATCCATTTTATCCGTAATAGGGCGACGAGAGCGACGTGCATCTTTGAAATCAAAATTTCCGGATTGAAAACGCTCAAACCAAATTTGTGCTACTCTCAGAGACACTGCACTAGGTCCATAAACATCGCAAATTTTTTTCGCGGCTTGCGTTGCATTTTTACCTTTTTTGTAGTAAAATTTTAAAATGTATCGAATTTCTTCATTAGATTCACTCATTTTGACAGTACGAAAAACAAATGAAAATCACACATTTTGTATAAGTCAAAGTCAGGATTAAAATTAGCATTATTATATTTAGTTCTAAAAATTAAACTAGATGGCGTTGGCGTCAAGATAGCTCGCGCAAGCGAAGTGTCGCACAACTTTTAGAGCTCTAATGAAGGACGATTGTGATTTGTCTTCTGGTCAGTACAGAAATAAAGTATTACTTTACCTGGCCGCAAAGGGTTTTATTTGTACAAACTTGTACAAATTTGGTCCTTCGAGCCGGATAGGCTAGATTCTTCGCTCCTACGGTGCTGGGGCAAGAAGAAGGTCAGGGACGGCGACGGATGGTGACGGCGACGGACGGTGACAGCGGCAACCAGGGACGGCGACGGATGGTGACGGTGACAGCGGAGACCAGGGACGGTGCCGGCGGGACAGCAGCGGCGGCCAGGGACGGCGTCGCGGGGGAGCTTCGCAGGCGACGGTGAGCGGCGACGCGGGGGGAGCTCCGCAGGCGACAGGAAGACCAGGCGACGCCGACGGCCACGCGGGGGGAGCTCCGCAGGCGACGGTGAGCGGCGACGCGGGGGGAGCTCCGCAGGCGACGGTGAGCGGCAACGCGGGGGAGCTCCGCAGGCGACGGTGAGCGGCGACGCGGGGGGCGCTCCGCAGGCGACGGTGAGCGGCGACGCGGGGGGCGCTCCGCAGGCAACGGTGAGCAGCGACGCAGGGGACGGTGAGCAGCAAAGCCGGGGGGCCCCCGCAGGCGACAATCGGTGATCAGTGGAAACTCCGAAATAGTGAGTCCTTGTGTCAAACTAACATAGAGATTGTACGTGAAATAGGGCGTGGGACTCAAAATAATTTTGTGCATGTTTTCTGGACTTAGAATAATTCTCTTCAATTTGATTAGACGGGGAATCCATGCCCGATTTCTCTGTGTTAAGTTTTCAAACACTTGTAAAATTTTACCATTATTTCTTGGACTTAGAATAATTTGCTTAAATTGGGTAAGACGAAAAATCCACGCCGATTTTGTTAAGTTGTCAAACACTTGTAAAATTTTTGCTATTTTTTTGGGACTTCAATTTTACTTAGGCTTTAAAGTATACAATTTATAATAGCGAAATATTGTGTTGTCAAGATGCAGAATTTGCAAAAAGATATCCGAGATAAAATATTAAAAGCACATGTTAATTTCAAAAAGTCTCCTAAAGAGCGATTGGCTTCCGAACAATATATACAAATCAGACTAGAATCATTAGAAAATTTATGGGATAGGTTCAAAAACGGGCACGAAGAAATAATTAAAGGTATTACTGACTGGGCTGCATTCGAGTCGAGCGATTATGCCAGTAAGGGCGTATACGAAAGCACGGAAGAGTCTTACATGGACTACAAACAAGATCTTTTGCGATACAAGCCTAAGCTGCCTCCAATACCGACAGGGCAAGGAAACAGTAATGGTGGCAGTGCGTCAATATTTAAACTCCCAAAAATAACTTTACCTACTTTTTCGGGAAAGTATGAAGAATGGGTCACGTTTCGGGATATGTTCGTCTCGTTGGTCCATTCCAATACATCTTTAGACAATGTAACGCGTCTGCATTACCTAAAGGGACACCTAACGGGCGAAGCTGAGCAGTTGATACGGCAGCTCCCTATCACTGCAGGGAATTATGCAGAGTGTTGGAAGCAGCTTCAGGCAAGGTACGATAACAAAAATTATCTAGCAAACTGTATATTAAAACGTCTGATGAATCAAAGAGTCATAACCAAAGAGTCTTCAGTGCTTCTCAAAGAACTGGCTGACACGACGTACGACTGTTTGCACGCCCTTAAAAATATAGGGGTTGATATCGGGTCCTGGGACATAATTATAATCTATATTGTATCGAACAAGCTAGATTCAGAAACTCGCAAACAGTGGGAGCTAAAAGTAGCAGAAGAAAACAGCGATGAACTCCCTAAGTTTGTCCAGTTACGCGAATTCCTCGAGAGTCGATTCAGGGCATTAGAATTTATACAACCGGAAAAAGGGCGACTTTCAGCTCCTCACAAAATTGTGACACAACGGCCTAAGGTAATGCACGCAACAAGTATCGTTTGCGAATGTTGTACGGGGGACCACAAATTGTACTCTTGTACAGAATTCGCAAACAAAGACGTTAACAAAAAACGCCAATTCATAATGGATAAAAGATTATGTTTCAACTGCTTGGGCAGCAACCATTCAGCCAAGTTTTGTCCAAGCAAATCAACTTGTAGGGTATGTAGAAGAAAACATCATTCCATAATCCATACCAGTGAGTCGGGCGATGGTGGGTCACGTAATGTTGGTTCTTCGACTTTGGGAGCGGGTGTGATTGAGTCGTCCACGAGGGCATCGGCAGCTACATCAGGGGGAAATAACGCAGCTCCAGTGGTCTCGTGTTTCGGCCAAGTTCCAGTAATGAGACAGGTAGTTTTGGCAACGGCCGTAGTTTTGGCAAAGGCGCATGATGGGCAACAACATTTTATCAGAGCGTTATTGGACCAGGGCTCACAAGCGTCCTTTGTCACCGAAGCAACAGTTCAATATTTGGGAATCAGAAAGTCCCCAATCAAGGGAATTATAACAGGATTAGAGGGAAAGAGTAATACCGTATCAAAAAATATGGTTGAGCTAAGCATTCAGTCGAGGTTAGACAAGAACATAGTTATCCAGGTGCGAGCCTATGTTCTCAAATCGATCACTACATTCCTGCCGAACTGCAAGGTGGGAGAACTGGACTGGTTAGACCGGGATATGTGTCTAGCAGATCCGCAGTATCACACTCCCAGCAAGATCGACGTTTTGTTAGGTGCAGATATCTATGGACAAATATTGCAAACGGGAATTAGAAAGGGTCCGAAAGGATATCCGTTGGCACAAGCGACATCTCTAGGTTGGGTATTATCAGGTACATACGACGCGTTGCAAGCACCAGAAAGAGTCGTTGCGATGCACACGTGTGTTGATGATAATGAAGCTTTGAAAAGGTTCTGGGAATTAGAAGCTGAACCAAAGCCTACCAAGAAGTTCATGTCGGAAGAGGAAGTTCGTTGCGAAAATTTCTTTGCTGAATCAACCAAGCGTGATTCAGAGGGAAGGTACATAGTCAAACTCCCTTTCAACGCTGACAGACCAGAATGTGTAGACGGAGACTCAAGATCGATAGCGGTAAAAAGACTGAACGGATTGCAAGCGCGATTTCAGAAGAACGAAGATTTAAAGGACAAGTATAAAAAGGTTATGGACGAATACTTACACTTAGGGTTCATGGAGAAGGTTCCTGAAATACAAAGAAATAATCCCATGGCGGTTTACTTACCCCATCACGCGGTAATAAGGAATGATAAAGACACGACGAAGGTCAGGGTAGTATACGACGCTTCCTGTAAATACAAAAACGGGGTATCATTAAATGATACATTAATGGTGGGTCCGACACTGCAACCGGATCTGAGACACTTGCTGATGCGCTGGAGACAGTACCCTATATGTCTATCAGCGGATATAGTAAAAATGTATTGTCAAGTCAAAGTAGCAAAAGAAGATACGAACTTTCAGAGACTATTATGGCAAGATGTCAAAGACACAAAGGCTGAAGACTATCGGCTACTTAGAGTAACCTTTGGGACAGCTGCAGCACCATACTTAGCCGTGAAGTGTCTGCAGCAAACCGCACACGATGAAGGCGCTAGTTTTCCCGCAGCGTCTGCAAGAGTAATTAATGATTTTTACATGGATGACCTGCTTACAGGATGTCACACTGTAAAGGATGGAATCGTTATTTATCAGGAAATGAATAGCTTGTTACAGAAGGGAGGGTTTGAACTACAAAAATGGATGAGTAATAGCGATAAGGTATTACAAGCAATTAAAGAGACGAATACAAGCAAAGATGATGGTATGAATAAGGAATTGAACTTTAAAACGGATGAAATAGTTAAGCTTTTAGGACTTACCTGGAATCGACGAACCGACGAATTTCGTTACTCTGTAACTCTATCTCCGGAACCTGCACCTGTAACAAAAAGAAAAATTATATCGCATATAGCAAGGTTGTATGATCCGCTAGGATGGGCGGCGCCGAGTGTCATAGTAGCAAAAATACTAATTCAAAAGCTATGGATATCTGGACTGGGTTGGGATGAGGAAGTCACAGGAAAATTACTAGAAGAATGGAATACTTACTTCGAAGGGTTGTCCGTGTTAACGCAAATCAACATACCCCGATGGCTAGGCACAGACAAGAACGACTCCGTAGTAGAACTGCATGGATTTTGCGATGCATCGAAGATGGCGTATGCAGCGGCCATTTACTTAAGAAGAATTGATGCAGATGGCGTTATTCATGTAACTCTGATCACTGCAAAAACTAAAGTTGCTCCAATCAAACAAATTTCCATTCCTAGACTGGAACTCTGCGGAGCGGTGTTAGTGGCCAAATTGCTTGTAGAAGTAGCAGCGGTTCTAAAGATTGAAAAGTCACATATACGAGCATGGACGGATTCGACTGTTGTCCTAGCTTGGCTCAACAGTCATCCTAGTCGTTGGCAAACCTTTGTGGCAAATCGGGTGTCGGAAATATTGACTACGTTAGAATCGGATCAATGGTCACATGTGAAAACCAAACAAAATCCAGCAGACGTCGCCTCTAGGGGCATAACTTCTTTGGAATTACTGGATAATTCTATGTGGTTCAGCGGTCCAGAATTTTTACGACAGGATAATCTACAATGCAGCAAACCTGAAACCATCGAAACACAACTGGAAGAGATAAAGGTCCATGTGGCAGTACCAGAGGTAAAACTTTGGAAGAGATACTCATCTCTCACTAAGTTAGTACGAATTGTAGCGTATTGTAGACGTTTTCTCGACTTAAGAAAGCCTGCAAGTGAAAGACGCCGTCAAGAATATCTCACGTCGGTGGAACTGGCTCAGTCTCTTGAGACATGCGTAAAACAATGTCAAAGGGAACATTTTAAGGAAGAGATGGAACTTATAAAAAAGAACGGCAAATGGAGTAAACTAAAGGGTCCTCTCAAATCTTTGAATCCTTATATTGATGATAAATGTCTGCTTCGCGTTGGAGGAAGATTGGACAATACACTGCTTGGTGAAGGTTTTAAACATCCCATTTTGCTGCCCAAGAAGTCCACTCTCACCGATCTGATTATAGCTGACGCACATACACGAACGCTTCATGGTGGAATCCAAGTAATGCTTACATACTTATGCACAAGGTTTTTCGTTTTGGGAGCGAAGTCTTCTGTAAAGGCGTTTGTTCGAAAATGTGTCATCTGTACCAGATACAACGCATCTACGTCAACTCAATTGATGGGTCAACTACCAGCAGCCAGAACCACGCCAGCAAGAGCCTTTAAGAGTAGCGGTGTAGATTACGCCGGTCCTATATCTATTCGGACATCTAAGGGCAGAGGTCATCACGCACATAAGGGCTACATTTGTTTGTACGTCTGCATGGTTACGCGAGCAGTGCATATAGAAGCGGTCACAGATCTGACAGCTCAGAGCTTTTTAGCTGCCTTTAAGCGGTTTGTTGCTCGCAGAGGTCACTGTTCTGACCTCTGGAGCGATAATGGGACTAATTTTGTTGGAGCATCCCGTGAAATTCAGAGTTTGCTGACAGCTGAAAAATCTTCTATTCGCAAGGAAATAGCTGAAGCGTTGGCCACAAACGGGACAACATGGCACTTTATTCCGCCGCACTCTCCAAATTTCGGGGGGTTATGGGAAGCCGGAATAAAGTCAGTAAAATTTCATCTGAAAAGAATCATTGGGGATACAACGCTAACATATGAGGAATTATCAACGGTCTTAGTTCAAATCGAGGCTTGTTTAAACTCGAGGCCACTGGCGCGGCTTGACACTGAGTCGGACGCAGTTGAAGCTTTAACACCAGGCCATTTTCTCGTGGGGGAGCCACTCATCACTGCTCCCGATCACGACTATGAGGCTTCTAACGTGAGGGGTCTTCGGAGATGGCAATTGACGCAAAAATTGATGCAGAACTTTTGGAAAAGGTGGTCTCAAGAATACCTTACAAAATTTCTGCATCGCTACAAATGGGCTCATCAAAACCCTGAACCTGGGATTGGAGACATAGTTTTGGTGAAAGAGGACAACGTTCCTCCATGCAGATGGCTTCTTGGTCGAGTGGTTGCAAAACATGCTGGGTCGGATAACGTGACGCGAGTTGTTACTTTGCGAACGAAAAACAGTTGCGAAGTCAAACGCCCAACATCAAAATTGTGCATTTTACCTTTGACTGATTGATTAATGATGATTAATTGGGTCCAAACAGTAGCATATAGTTTGAGTATGTTTAGTTTTAAGTTATAGTTTCGAGATTTCTGTTATTGGATTAGTGTTAATCTATATTTGTTACTTGATCTGTAAGCCTCCACTAAGGTCAAACAATTGTCGTAGTTTTTTTTTGTGTTTTCGTAGCATTTAGTACTCTAAGGTAACTCGGGATGACTTCATGGTGGGCGGCCTTGTGAGTAAAGGCCAAATTGAGTTTGTTTGGCCTTGGTGGGCGGTATGTATAAGTCAAAGTCAGGATTAAAATTAGCATTATTATATTTAGTTCTAAAAATTAAACTAGATGGCGTTGGCGTCAAGATAGCTCGCGCAAGCGAAGTGTCGCACAACTTTTAGAGCTCTAATGAAGGACGATTGTGATTTGTCTTCTGGTCAGTACAGAAATAAAGTATTACTTTACCTGGCCGCAAAGGGTTTTATTTGTACAAACTTGTACACATTTTCCTAATTTGAATTTGGAATTATGTTCTTTAAAATTTAAACTTTCATATGATACCAAAACCAGCCAGATACAAATAGTATAGCCAAAGAGATTTTATTACAAGTTCATACATACTATAATGCGAAAAGACTTTTTCCCCAACCTAATATGTAAGAGTTGCTGCAACATTGGACAATTTACTAAAGCATTTTCAATCAGCCTTGCTTGGCATGGTATAAGAGATGATTAGTAAAACTAATTAATTTTACTGGAAATATTGTTCAGTAGGTTACAAGTAGGTGTTTATTAAGTTTTAGTTTGATATTCAATACCTACTTAACTGTGCCCTAGTTTCATGGCCTAATTTCAGCCCCAAAAAGGCACAAACACCTTTCTGATGAGGAGATGGTTTTTCGCAGAATCATAAATTAATATAGGCGTTGGTTGTTCACATTGGTATCCAATATAAACTTAAAAATCAATTTCATAGCATACCATCAAATTATGGAAAATCTCATCCACTTTCGTGATAACGTCTTTCAAAAGATCAAGATTCAGCAGCGGTGGATCGAATCTGCGGAACAGCTCCAGGTCTTTCTCGTGCTTCTTCAGCTTCTCCTCGAAGATGGCTTTCCGGCTGCGCAGCTTGTCCTCCGCCATGTTCTTCTTGGTGGTGAGCGTCTTGATGGTCAGGTCGATGGTGTCCTCCATGTCTAGAGGCCACAGGAACACTCGCGTGTTCAGATTTATGTCCTCGACTGGGAAAAGAGACATGAACTGCTAGAGTACAATGCGGCAGTTAAAAATTTGTAGTTAAAAAACTAAAAAACACGCTTCCTCCTGGCTCTATCATCGGACCCTCGACACCATAGATTATTTAGCCTGTTGATAGCTCATCAACACAATTCCTGATACAAACATGTCTCACCGGCGCGGGCAGGGGGCGAGGTAATATTCTATGCTTGCAATTGGCCGATCATTTGGATGACGTAATTTAGTGATGTGGTATACGACTACTACTGAACAGAATAATATCGATAAAATTGTATAGGTAGTTAGCATCGCATTCTTGATTCCCTGACATATACGATTAATAATAAATTATTATATGGAAAACCTAGACAATACATACTTACTTTATAAATTAATCTATAATACTACTTATAATAAAACTCCAGGTCACATTTTTTTTGGATGGTACTCCTATCTATGCTGAAGCCAAGGCTGTATTTTTATTTTTGTCTGTCTGTCTGTATTTTGGCCACGCATCACGTCGAAGCTACTGAATGGATTCCATGACTTGCGATGTATGGAACCAATTCTCTTTTTGAGTCGCTTCTATCCACTCGCTTTCCTTTATTTCTGGGATGTCTGGAAATCTAACAACAAAAAGCAGAAATACTTTAAAAAAACCGGGAACCTACTTCGATGAAAATATCGCGATATATGAAAAAATTCAAGTACCATTTTTTCATCTTTAGATGTTCTTCCATAAAATGTATATGGGACCACCTTGAGATAATACACTTTCAAACAACAAAAATAATTTTCAAAATCGGTCCACAATTGACGGAGAAATCAGTTAAAATACTTAAAAAAATACATACAGTCGAACATTTAACCTCCTCCTCTTTTTTCGAAGTCGGTTAACAAATCCAAACGAAAGGTTATTATTTTTCCAAAATAATTAATAATAGTATATATATTAATTGTAAAGTATACATTGAATATCGATAAGTTATAAGTCTGCACTCGTACTCGCAGTGGCGAGAAGTGCATTTAAATAGTTCGTTTTCGCATGAGGGGAAGTTGTATCATTAGTCAACAGGATTTATAGTCTTTGCTCGACACCATATGCAACTATTGGACTTAACAAAACGAATCTTACGAGCCCAAACTCAAGAGGATTACTTGTAGCCAGGATCTATCCTGGTTCCATTATTAGACCAGTTTCATGATACCAGCCGCGCCGTGCTCTCCGGCGTCTCTACTCACACACTCACACACTCACACACTCACAGGTCAAGTGCGCGTGCTCCATGAGGAACAGCACGTACTCGGCGGTGAGGCGCGTCCTCTCTCGCAGGTCGAACATGGCGCAGTCGCGGCAGTCTGAGATGTACGCCAGCAGCTCCACCAGCCGCGCCGTGCTCTCCGGCGTCTCTACTCACACACTCACACACTCACAGGTCAAGTGCGCGTGCTCCATGAGGAACAGCACGTACTCGGCGGTGAGGCGCGCCCTCTCTCGCAGGTCGAACATGGCGCAGTCGCGGCAGTCCGAGATGTACGCCAGCAGCTCCACCAGCTGCGCCGTGCTATCCGGCGTCTCTACTCACACACTCACACACTCACAGGTCAAGTGCGCGTGCTCCATGAGGAACAGCACGTACTCGGCGGTGAGGCGCGTCCTCTCTCGCAGGTCGAACATGGCGCAGTCGCGGCAGTCCGAGATGTACGCCAGCAGCTCCACCAGCTGCGCCGTGCTATCCGGCGTCTCTACTCACACACTCACACACTCACAGGTCAAGTGCGCGTGCTCCATGAGGAACAGCACGTACTCGGCGGTGAGGCGCGTCCTCTCTCGCAGGTCGAACATGGCGCAGTCGCGGCAGTCCGAGATGTACGCCAGCAGCTCCACCAGCCGCGCCGTGCTCTCCGGCGTCTCTACTCACACACTCACACACTCACAGGTCAAGTGCGCGTGCTCCATGAGGAACAGCACGTACTCGGCGGTGAGGCGCGTCCTCTCTCGCAGGTCGAACATGGCGCAGTCGCGGCAGTCCGAGATGTACGCCAGCAGCTCCACCAGCCGCGCCGTGCTCTCCGGCGTCTCTACTCACACACTCACACACTCACAGGTCAAGTGCGCGTGCTCCATGAGGAACAGCACGTACTCGGCGGTGAGGCGCGCCCTCTCTCGCAGGTCGAACATGGCGCAGTCGCGGCAGTCCGAGATGTACGCCAGCAGCTCCACCAGCCGCGCCGTGCTCTCCGGCGTCTCTACTCACACACTCACACACTCACAGGTCAAGTGCGCGTGCTCCATGAGGAACAGCACGTACTCGGCGGTGAGGCGCGCCCTCTCTCGCAGGTCGAACATGGCGCAGTCGCGGCAGTCCGAGATGTACGCCAGCAGCTCCACCAGCCGCGCCGTGCTCTCCGGCGTCTCTACTCACACACTCACACACTCACAGGTCAAGTGCGCGTGCTCCATGAGGAACAGCACGTACTCGGCGGTGAGGCGCGCCCTCTCTCGCAGGTCGAACATGGCGCAGTCGCGGCAGTCCGAGATGTACGCCAGCAGCTCCACCAGCAGCGCCGTGCTCTCCGGCGTCTCTACTCACACACTCACACACTCACAGGTCAAGTGCGCGTGCTCCATGAGGAACAGCACGTACTCGGCGGTGAGGCGCGCCCTCTCTCGCAGGTCGAACATGGCGCAGTCGCGGCAGTCCGAGATGTACGCCAGCAGCTCCACCAGCCGCGCCGTGCTCTCCGGCGTCTCTACTCACACACTCACACACTCACAGGTCAAGTGCGCGTGCTCCATGAGGAACAGCACGTACTCGGCGGTGAGGCGCGCCCTCTCTCGCAGGTCGAACATGGCGCAGTCGCGGCAGTCCGAGATGTACGCCAGCAGCTCCACCAGCCGCGCCGTGCTCTCCGGCGTCTCTACTCACACACTCACACACTCACAGGTCAAGTGCGCGTGCTCCATGAGGAACAGCACGTACTCGGCGGTGAGGCGCGCCCTCTCTCGCAGGTCGAACATGGCGCAGTCGCGGCAGTCCGAGATGTACGCCAGCAGCTCCACCAGCTGCGCCGTGCTCTCCGGCGTCTCCGACGCGCGCGCCGCCATTTCCTCGTACACATTGCAGATGCTGCCCGCACGAATATATATAATTATACAGTGCTCCTCATCGATTTCGATGACGGCAACCCCTTAAAATTCCTTTATCTTCGAGCGGGAACTCTAATGTGACTCGCTAAATCGAACTGGGTTTTGATTATTCGGTCACACGTTGGGCAGTAGAGTTGGCCTCCTACATTGAATGTATGATGTAAGAGGGTTTCGGTTTTGCTTTGTGTAATTGGCGGTTTTTGTCCAGTGTTTCCAGTCGATTGACATCAAAACTTTGAACACTTTTAGAAACAATAGAGCGCCAAGATGATTTATGTGAAGCAAGCTCTCCCAACACACTGAACCAATAGCGCAAGCGTGCAGATGTTTTTAACAGTCAAAATCAATCTAACGGTTCAATGACAAATGAAATTTGGCGGAACCTTGGTGACTTTTTCTTGGAACCCACTTTAGAAATCACTGGAAGCCTATAGCACTCAGGCCTCAGGGATATTGTAGAATCTTATTAGATAAAATTTTTTTTAGAATCCAACCAGTTCTATACATTAGGTAAAAAAACAAACAATAACCTCTTTACAATATCTACAAATATAGATGACGTGAAGGACCATAAAATTACACCCTACGGCTACCTCCATAAATCCCGATAGTGCGACCATGGGCACTGGATGGCGCCCAACGTGGGGTCAAAATTAACCGTGTTAGTAGAGAGTGTCTAAAGATAAACGTCTACACAGTGATTACAAATTTCACAACAGAATGGAGTTAGACAACGATTTGCCACTACATAAATCAAGATTTGTGGTTGCTCATATGTAGACGCGCGACTAAGGCATGTTAAGGGGTCAGACGCGTTTAATAAGTATTTAGAGCTTGTTTAACTTTTTTGTGGTTAGACCGTAATTATTCCTTTATCAGCCTCTTACGCTCCTACTGCTGAGATACCGGCCTTCTCTCAGAGAGCGTGTGGTCCATAATCTACCACGAGGACCCAGGGAGGCTTGATTGATGTCACATATCCTTAAAAGAGTTGTTCCGTTTTGGTACTAAAATTTAACCAGGCTATCAGTTGGTTTTTTGGAATGAGCTTTCAAAATCTTGATAGGTATTCTGAAATAAAATTACAATATTATAGGCCTGCAATTTCCTGAAAATACAAAGTTTTTTTGGTACATAACGTGAAATGAAACGCAATTTCTCGAAACGGAACGGTTTTTTCAACTTCTTTTTGGGTGAATGTGATAAATAGCAAAGAAAATATAAAAAATTCACAGAACAGATGATAACACAGCTTATTATTTGGCAAAACTGACAAAATGACAGTGACGATGACTCCATACTTTTATAATGTTGCTGCTTTATGGATATTATTAGGAACGAAGTATTGCTGTTAATTAATTTTGTATTTCTACTGCGCTTTTCTTTAAAATCAGCGTAAAAAAAACGCAGCCCTCGAAAAGTTTTTTATAATTCTTAATTATTTCAGGCACATATCTAGAAAAAAATTTGAGGGTAGTTAATTTTTTATCGGATTAAAGTACCAAGATCCATACAAATTTGGTACATGTCCTTTTTTGTTCTTTAACATACTTCACCGTTCAAAACTCAAATCTTTCAATATTCATCTCACGATCTGTTCCACTTCCTATTGACAGCGGTGAAGTGGTCCACTATGAACTGCCTCAGTCCGTTGGCGACGTCCCACATGGCGTCGTTGATGGGTCCGCAGTCCAGCATGATCATGTTCAGCGGGATGTCCCGCCGGAGGAACAGGATCTCGTCGCGGAGTTTCTCGTAATCGCGAATGCGGGCTGAGAAGTCCTGAACACGGAAGGTAAGCCCGATATTCTTACACAAAACAGAAAGACACAAAGCCTTAATGTAACCTTTCACGATCAGATGAGACAGGGATCATACACTAACTTATCAACAATAAAATGAAAGTTATTCTCGAAATACACATCAAACTATATGATACTAGCTGCTTCCCGCAGTTTTACCCTCGTGGAGATTCCCAAAGAAACCATACATTTATTCAGGATAAAAAGTAGCATATGTCATTCTCCAGCCCATAAACTATTTGTACGCCAAAATTAACGTCGCTGCGTTGATCCGTTGCTGACTGATTTAACCGTGTTACTCCCGTGCCTACCTTGAGATAAGGCGGTGGTTCCAACGCAAAGAACAAGCGGAGGTCATTCTCAGCAGTACCATCCAGGATGTAGAAGAACTCCTCGTAGCTGGTCAGGAAGGAGCTGGGCCCCGGCCGGTTGGCGCCCAGGTGACGGACGGACGCGTTGGTCTGCTCTACCATGTACTGCTCATCAGGGAACACGCCCATTAGGAATGGATTTGGGCGGTGAGAATCTGGTGGGTAGTAACGTCACAGATCATAGAAACAAGATGTGGTAAGGCGTACGTAGCGAGTGCGAAAGCATCAGGCCCAAATCAGGCCAGATACATTTAATCGAATTCACTTTGCAGACGACCTGCTGTCCCATTTTTTTGCCTGTGGACTATTAATAAGTGTTTAGACCCTAAGTTAAATAAAACATAATTTGTAATGTTAATATAAGTTTAGTTCACTTTTCGTAACTAGGTGGCGTTAATTGTTTCTGCCTCGCGCAAGCGCTTCGTTCGCCAGTGACAATGTCAGTTGACACATTATTTCAATAAAAGAATTTTTCTTACTACCCGAGATCTGGTTTTATTTCGGATTTTTGAGGACACCGTACATGTTCCTTCGGAGCCGGATTGATAGCACCGTAGTGAAGTTGGTTGGCCGCACGTGTACGGGTCCGCCTTTCTTGAAGACGCGGCAGCTTGCCACAGAATCGGCAGCGGTTAGTTCGTGTAATATCGTGCTAGCAGCTTCGGTCCTTGTGGACAAGTCCATCTTCGGTGGCGGCAAATGCCACAGAAGGTGAAATAAGTTAGTGCGGATAGGCCGCACTAACCACCGTCATCATCGGACCCAGTGGAGCAAGGAGCTAGGCCTAGTCAAGCCTAGTCCAGCCAGATCAAGAAGTACGTGTGGATTCTTCGAGTTGTGCCAAGGAGTGGCACATCCCAGCAGTGAGGGGAGCACCCCTTCGGATACCCTGGCAGTGAAGCTACCAGTGTCAATGTGTGAGTGAGTTACGTATACAAGTGGATAAAACCGTGAGTACATTTTGAACATTATAACTTAGCAGTGATAAACTTTCATTTTTCGTATTATTTCGAGTGCAACGTTTGAAGATATTCCTTAGAGACTTTAACATTATTCTATTAGTTTACTTTGAAGGTAGTTTGTAATATTTGTGCATGGACTTAGAATAATTTAAGAAAATATGATCCGACGGGGAACCTATGCCCGATTTTATAGCGAATTTGATTGTTGAAACACTTAGAAAAATTTTGATTTAGTTTCGTAAAATTTTACAAGTCTTTTTGACTTAGTAATTTTGCATCGATTTGAACTTGTGATTTATTTGAGAAAATTTCAATTTAGTTTTGTAGAATTTTACAAGTCTTTTGGACTTAGTCGTTTCGCATCGAGTTGGACTTGTGATTTATTTCAAGATGGATAAATTATTGAGATTACAAGTAAATCTTAAAGATAGAATTGTAAAGGCTAAAATTAATTTTGGTAAACAATCTAAGGATAAAATTACAGTATCCTACTTAGAAACTCGCTTAGAAAATTTGGATCAGTATTGGAAATCTTTTAATACTAATCACGAAAGAATTGTTTTTGAAGTCGAGCCGAGCGAATTAGAAGCATCGGATTATTATAAAAATGATTTTTTCGAACTGTTAGAAGAAATTTATGTGGAATATAAGTCGAAATTAATGGAATGTTTGTCAAGATTAAAGGCGTCACTTACGTCAACTAATGAATCTTCACGTAGCGAAGACAGCAGTCTGAGTGTTAAACTACCAAAGATTTGTATACCAACGTTTTCTGGCAAATATGTAGAATGGACTAGTTTTAGGGATTTGTTTATGTCACTTGTCCATAATAATAAAGGTTTGGATGATGTCCAAAAACTTCATTATTTGAAGGGTCACCTACAGGGAGAAGCGGAACAACTATTAAGGCACATTCCTATAACGGCCGATAATTATATTACATGTTGGTCGCAATTAGAGAAGAGATACGATAACAAAAAGTTTCTTGCGAATTGTATCTTAAAACGATTCATGAACCAAAAAAGTGTAACTACTGAATCGTCTACTGCAATTAAAGAGTTGTTGGATGTAACTAGTGAATGTTTGCACGCGCTTCAAAATTTAGGAATTGACATTACTTCGTGGGACATTTTAGTGATTTTTATTGTGAGCCAAAAACTAGATTCAGAGTCCAGAAAATTATGGGAAACGAAAAATAGTGATTCCACTGCGGAATTGCCTAAACTTTGTGAATTTAGAGCATTTTTAGAAAATAGGTTCAGAGCGTTGGAATGTATAGGTTCGCAGAGTATGAATAAGCAAAATAGCTATAAAAATAAAAGTGCTACGGTATTACATGTAACCACTCCAGACACAAGCTGTCCTTTTTGTTCTGATAAGGGACACAAATTATGTAACTGCAAAGGGTTCGCTAAAGAGGATGTTGACAAACGTCGTAAGTTTGCCCAAACCAGCAGGGTTTGTTTTAACTGCTTGAATCCAAACCATACAGTATACTCTTGTCGCCAAACTTCAAGGTGTCGTTTATGTCAAAGGAAACATCATTCACTTCTCTATCCCAAAAATATTCCGAAGTCAGATGATGAGGCCAAACCAGATCAATATGTTGGACCGAATGTCGTTGCTTCAGAAGCAGCATCCTGTCCAAGTGAGTCCACCAAAGCCATGACATGTCTAGCAAAGGCTAGTAGTCAAGTATTATTAGCCACAGCTTTGGTTAACGTTGAGTCAATAACTGGAACTTCTGTTTGTTTAAGATCCTTGTTAGATCAAGGTTCTCAGGCTTCGTTTATCACGGAGTCCTCAGTCCAGTTATTGGGGTTAAGGAAAAATTCAATTAAAACTTATGTATCAGGTCTAGGCGGTGATCCCCAAGCATCTTTGGCTTGTAGGTCGATGGTTTCCATCAAAATTCAATCCCGTCAAGATTCCAGTTTTGTCATCCCGGTCAAAGCTTATGTTATGAATAAATTAACTACGTTCCTTCCTGAAAGGAAAGTTGTCGTCCAAGGGTTACCCTCGTTCGCGTCTTTAGAATTAGCTGATCCGTTATTTGGGACGCCAAATAAGATCGACTTACTCTTAGGTGCAGAAGTATACAGCCAAATATTGTTGCATGGCTTGATCAAAGGTCCTCCAGGTTCTCCTACTGCGCAAAATACGAAGCTTGGTTGGATATTATCAGGTGAAGTAAGCGAGGTTAGTAACAAGGACACACGTAGTATGTATCACAATGTAGTTAGCATGCACGCAACTCATTCAGATGACAACGATCTTCTGAAGAACTTTTGGGAGATTGAGTCAGAGCATTATTCTAATGCAACGAAGCATTTAACTGAAGAAGAGCAGCAGTGCGAAAGATTGTTTTCGGAAACGACTCAAAGAGACGAATCAGGTCGTTACGTAGTTAGGTTACCCTTTCGCACAAAGGATCCTCAATGTAAGTATGGTGACTCGCAGCAAATCGCCTGCAAAAGATTTCTGTTGTTGGAGAAACGTCTGTTGAAGGATCCAGAATTGAAGAAAGATTATGTTAATGTTATCAATGAGTATTTGAACCTCGGCCACATGGAGGTTGTCGAGGATAAAACTAAATCAGATGCTGTTTATTTGCCACATCATGCGGTCGTAAGAACTGACAAACTTACGACAAAGGTAAGAGTTGTTTTTGATGCGTCATGTTCTAGAACAAATGGAGTTTCTTTAAACCAGGATCTATTAGTGGGGCCAACTCTACAACCAGAGTTGCGCCATATCTTGTTGCGGTGGCGCTGCTTCCCAATATGTCTTGTCGCTGATGTCGTCAAGATGTATAGACAAGTGAAGGTGGCTGAACCCGATGTAGATTTTCAACGTCTTCTGTGGCGAGAAAATCCAGAAGATGAACTTCAGCATCTTCGGCTCGTACGAGTCACTTTTGGTACATCGGCCGCCCCTTACTTGGCTGTTAAGTCGTTACAGCAAATAGCACACGATGAAGGAGTAGATTTCCCAGCCGCCTCGAGTCGAGTATTAAGGGATTTCTATATTGACGATTTGATGACTGGATGCCAGACTGATGCAGAAGGAGTTCAGGTATATAAACAGATGAAGGAGCTGCTTAGTCGCGGAGGTTTCCAGCTTCAAAAATGGTCCACCAATAGTAGTGATTTGCTGGAACATATCAAGGAAGATACACACGTCACCGAAGGAAACCTGAAACTAAAAACAGACACATTAACTAAAATACTAGGACTTACCTGGAATAAGGGATCCGATGAGTTTGAATATACGGTTCAGCTTCCTCCATTCGCAGTACCTGTAACAAAACGAAAGGCGATATCTGATATCGCAAGGTTGTTCGATCCCCTCGGATGGATATCTCCCGCCATAATCACAGCGAAGGTCTTCATCCAAAAGATTTGGCTCTCAGGGATCGACTGGGATCAGGAACTGCCACCGTTATTGCTAAAGGATTGGCTTACTTACAGAAATGATTTGAGTCAACTTACCAATTTTCGTATCCCACGCTGGATTCATTCCTCTATTGATGATCAGTGCGTTGAATTACACGGATTTGCGGACGCGTCGAATGTTGCATATGCAGCTGTAGTGTATGCTCGCATCATTGATAAAAGTGGTTCCATCCACGTAAATTTGGTCACAGCTAAAACGAAAGTCACTCCAATCAAGCAAGTGTCAATTCCCAGACTTGAATTGTGCGGGGCAGTGTTGCTTGCAAAACTGCTTCTGGAAGTTTCAAATGTTTTAGATATACCAAAGCAGCACTTGCATGCCTGGACTGACTCCTCCGTTGTTTTGGCTTGGTTGCAGAGCCACCCTAGTAGATGGAAAACGTTCATTGCCAATAGAGTGGCAGATATACTTACCGTCTTGGATGGTGATCAATGGTCGCACGTGTCATCTAAGGAAAATCCCGCAGACTGCGCATCCAGAGGTGTAAAACCGTCGGAATGCACTCAGCTTCAGCTATGGCAGCAAGGTCCGGAATGGCTGAAACATAAAAAGATATATTATAAAAGGGAAGAAATGGATACTACTATAGAAGAAAAGAAAATAAAAAGTCATACAGTTACCTGTCCAGACGTGGAAGATAGCATTCTAGCGAAATACTCGTCCTTAAATCGACTTACCAGAGTCATCGCGTACTGTAGAAGATTTCTGGCTCCTAAAACCACCGGTGTCTTAACTGCTGAAGAACTGAAAAAAGCGTTAGATACGTGTATAAAAATATGCCAAAGGTATTATTTTCAAGAAGAGATAGATAGTGTGAAGAAAACAGGAAATATTAATAAGAAGAGTAAACTTACCTCGTTGAGTCCGTTTCTTGATGCTGATGATATGTTGAAGGTTGGTGGGCGTTTGCAGAAAGCGCAACTGGAGGATGGCATGAAGCATCCTATTTTGATACCACCAACGTCAAACTTTACAAAATTATTGATAGCTGATGCTCATCAGAGAACTTTGCATGGAGGACCTCAATTAATGATGAATTATTTGAGGACCAAATTTTGGATTTTAAATGCTAAGAGTCTTGTTCGGCAACATGTTAGGAAGTGTGTAGTTTGTGTTCGTCACTCGGCTAAGTCTCAACAGCAAATGATGGGCCAATTACCCAAAGCAAGAGTAACGGCTAGCCGACCTTTCCTTCAGAGTGGTGTAGATTACGCAGGTCCTATAAGTATTCGTCTTTCAAAGGGTCGTGGCTATCACTCAACAAAGGGCTACATATGCTTGTTTGTCTGCATGGCCACGAAAGCCATTCATCTCGAAGTAGTTAGTGATATGACAGCTCAAAGCTTTTTAGCTGCATTCAAGCGTTTCGTGGCCAGGCGAGGACATGTAGCAGATATGTGGAGTGATAATGGAACGACGTTTGTAGGCAGTGCTAAGGAATTGAAAGCGTTGTTCAATGCAGAAAGGTCAGGTCTGGACCCTGAAATTGCTGACTGGCTCGCAACAAATGGTACTAGTTGGCATTTCATACCTCCACATTCTCCTAATTTTGGAGGATTGTGGGAGGCCGGAGTTAAATCAACTAAGCACCATCTTCGAAGAATTTTAGGAAATAGCTCTCTCACCTTTGAGGAAATGACAACTCTGTTGTCACAAATTGAGGCGTGTCTTAATTCAAGGCCGATTTCCCAACTCCCAACTTACCCGGATGACCCATGTCCTCTAACACCTGGTCACTTCCTAGTAGGTGAACCATTGGTTGTAGTCCCTGATAGAAATTATGAAGATACTAATATTTCTTCTTTGAGTAGATGGCACCTCACACAAAGGATGCTCCAGAATTTCTGGCGCAAATGATCTCACGAGTATCTCACTCAACTGCAGCATCGATACAAATGGAAAGATCAAGTATCTGAGCCTAAAGTAGGTGATGTAGTTTTGATCAGGGAGGATGATCTTCCACCAGCTAAATGGCTGTTCGGTATTATCACAGAGAAACATGCTGGTTCGGACAAGCTTACGCGCGTAGTCAGCGTAAAATGTAAAACTAATGTTATAAAGCGACCTTTATCAAAATTGATTGTGTTACCTGTAACTTAAATGATTATAATTTATGGGATAACATTTTCTAAAGTATTATGTATACAGTCCACTATTTTGTTTAGTAATTTTGTAATGTAACTGGTCAACTGATAATTTTTCTCAAGTCCTTTAAAACATAGGATTTTATAAACATTTTGCCGTTTGTTCATTTTATTGTCACTAAATATTTTTGTTTACCGTACCCACACTTAGACAAGCATTGTTTTGTATCAGAGTTAAGTTTGTTTTCATTATTTGTTTGTTAAATGGACAGTCTGTCCATGGTGGGCGGGATGTTTAGACCCTAAGTTAAATAAAACATAATTTGTAATGTTAATATAAGTTTAGTTCACTTTTCGTAACTAGGTGGCGTTAATTGTTTCTGCCTCGCGCAAGCGCTTCGTTCGCCAGTGACAATGTCAGTTGACACATTATTTCAATAAAAGAATTTTTTCTTACTACCCGAGATCTGGTTTTATTTCGGATTTTTGAGGACACCGTACAATAAGTTTATTTGTGTGGCTGTAAGTCTCTTAGTGTGCGTAAATAATGAGTAGGTGTGCCGTACTTACAGTTTTTGCGGTTTAGCGGAATGGTGAAAAAAGTGTATGAAATACGGAGACATATTTTGAACGCGAAAGGGTATATCACCCATGTTTGTCTGATCTGATATTGGGATGTTGCATGACACACAAAATACATAATTTCTGTCGTTATACAGTTTTAAAAGGAACACAATAACACAATAAAAATGAAATTCACTAAAATGTGATAATATGACACATACCAGGATACATAATAGCATCCACACTGGGCAGGCAGTGGTTGACATTGATGATGGTGTGGAACCACTTGAGGAGCTGGGCCTTCATCACCTCCAGCGGCGGGTCGAAGGTGATGTTGGTGGTGCCCGGGTGGGCCACCACCTTGATGCGGATCAGGGGCCGCTTTATGAACATGTAGTCGCGGTAAGGGCCTTCGTAGCTATTGCCTTCCTAACGGACAAATACGAATTTTAGGCATTTCACGAAGTGGTTTGCTTCGTGTTCCTGCATAGCGCTAATGAATGGAACTCTGTATTTCTAATATAGGTTGACTGGAAGAGATCCCTTTTAGCGATAAGTCCACCCATTGTACTTTCGTGTTGCTTAATATTTCTGTACGGTTTAATTTTTAAGTCTGGTGTACAATAAAGTATAATGTATTGTAGGTTTATTTTTTCTTGAACACGAATTAACTGCTGTAATATGTGTTGATAGGCCTCCAAACATGTAAAGTGAGAATGAATTATCATTTTAAGTACACTCTGCTTGCAGAGTTTTTTTAAAACTTCTGTAGTAATAAGGTCCATTTTTCATACATAATTTGCTTCGCTTAGTTTCGCCAAAAACTGTTATATGGACGATTATTCGGTGTATGGAAAATTAGACCTAAAAAAACCGAGGACCTACACATACTTGGCCGCTTTTGATTGAATTAAAAAGATATTATAAAGAATAGTTTAAATAACGCTTACCTGATAGTATGTAAAGTAGTCCGCGAAATGTTTGACGCTCCTCTCTACTAGGTCTCGGACTTGCTTGGACATTAATCCGTGGATACATCTGCAAAACCCATTTATGAACAATAAATATAATCAAACAAAAAAAAAACAGTCATTGCAATACCGAAAAAAGAAGTAGGCACATACCTAATTATTTGATCAGTATTCACAGACTAGTAAACCTAGACGCCTCTTAATCCAAGTTTTGCATGAGAACACAATCGACAAATGTTGGCGGGGAAGAGGAAGACGGCGTGTTGTGATTGGTCAGTTTAAAACTCATACATCAGATGAGTGAAGACGGCGTGTTGTGATTGGTCAGTTTAAAACTGATACATCAGACGAGTGAAGACGGCGTGTTGCGATTGTTTCGACTGGGCGAGGTTAAGCAACGATAATGCTTAACCTTTTTTTTTAATGTACTTTTATTTAGGGGCTTTTCCCACATTGGTGCTTGACGAGCAGGGGTGCCCGGCTAAGCGGAGTCTATAGATTTAATGGTATGTGTTGAGAGCAGACTGCGCAATAGGTACCCACAGTACTGCCTGCCCAGACGTAGGTAGGAGGTAGTCCTACAACCTTGTGAAAATATTACCTAACCAAAATATAACTTAGGCTAATTAAACACTTTTAACTTTGCGTAGAAGTAAAAAAGACCTTACCTGAAAAATTCTTCAACTTGAAAAGTGCTCTCTTTCTTTTTCTTCGACACGTAGACCGCCCAGTGCTTCCTCATCTTGATCATGGTGTCCGCCACGTCTATTAACCAGTTGTCCATCAGTTCCGATCTGCGAACCAAATCACAATCAATAACTTACCTATATTAGGATTTTAGTAAATAATACGTAGACGTAGATCAAATCCAATCAAATAATTTATTTGCCAAAATACATGGAAATTAGGATCTTAAAATTAATTGATTGGTACAGTGTATTTGATATCTGCAAGCAGACGTGCAAATGTTTTATAGATAATACTAGTCACAAAATTCCATATGTTCGTTAAGACTATAAAAACAATTTCTTTTGTACAAATCTTTTCGGATAGGAGGCTGATATAATAGGTTAGCGAACTTTGCTCTTTTTTGATGGGATATTTCCCATCAAATAAATAAATAATGTTTCATCTCAGGGTAACGAGCGCACTGCAGTGCCGCACAGGTCTTTGTGTTTCAAAATTCTGAGTGGCACTGCAATTGTTATGGGACGGCGTTATGCTTACCATCAGGCAAACAACCAGCTGGTCTCATTACCAATTAGCATAAAAATAAATATAGCAAAATCAATACATTGTTCTGAGATCGGACAGTACAGTATTTCATCTCTCGGGGTTAGTATTTCGATGGAGCCACACGAACACCGCGACCTAGTCCGCGTTGCTCTAAAGGTATGGGTAGTGGTCAAATGCTAGTCTGTCGAGTACACACCAGTACCCACCTAGTCTCCGCGCACAGTTTGTTGAGGCGCTCCGTGAATTCCGCGGGGTAGTGCGGGAACGGGACATCCTCTTGCATCTTGTTCATGTCGCAGATCAACATGTTCTGGTACCTGGTGACGGTGGGTAGTGATGCAAAAAAAATTGATATCAAAATAACGACCTAATCAACAAAATTCACGTGTTTAGTACAGATTTACGGCCCGCATAGAACAAGTGACGTCAGATGTTCCGTCCAATTTGTATGGAGCGTTTTAGCGCTCAATAGATACGCCCGACTTTGACTCTCATTTTTGACGTTTTTAGCGTTAGATTTCCAGTTTTTTCGATATAGACATTTGATTCTTATGAGAAAACGAATTGATTAATAACATAAAAAAATGGAGTCAACCCTATTGGCGGGTCATAATCAATCACGTTGACCTAATGCGGCTTGGTCGATGTCAAATATTGTCCTCGATTTTTTGTTAAAAAAAACTAAAACTACGTATATATGGTTAAATTATGTAAAGAAAGATCGGAAATGCTGCCTTACCGGCTAACAATCTCGTGTTCGTTTTCGATTCCAAACCGATTAAAACCAGCGGTCACTAGTCTTCGTGCGGAAAGAGTTGTCTAGATATGTCGCTTCTTTTCATTTGTAAGAACTTGTTGTCTTAATAACGTTCTAAAATGATAACCAGCGAAATTCTAGACTATTCCTTCCAGCCGAAGACTAGCGACCGCTGGTCTTAATCTGGTTAGAGTCGAAAACGAACACGAGATTGTTAGCCGGTAAGGCCAGCTTATGTGGACATGGAACAGGGTACGTTCGATACATACTTCTCGTACCAAATCCTTCTAAGCTCGATGAGCACGGGGTTCCCCTCGTAGTATCTATAGGCGATGAGCTGCCTGGCGCGCACCAGCGGCGCGTGCCACGGCACCGGCGCGCGCACGGCGTGCGACGGCCACAGCGGCGGCAGGAACGCTATGCGCAGGCGCAGCCTCTCGGACGGGTCCTCGAGGATGTACGAGAGAAGGCACCTGCTGGGGAGGAGCCAGTCGTCGACATTTTTTTTGTTACGAAACGAATTGGTCTTTTGCCTGATGGTAAGCATAACGTCGGTCTATAACAATTGCAGTGCCACGCAAAACTTTGAAACAAAAAGACCTGCGCGGCACTGCAGTGCGCTCGTTATCCTGAGACATTAGGTATTAAGTCTCATAAGCCCAGTAATTTCACTGACTACTCTGCTCATCAAACCAGAACACAGTAATGCTTGCATATTACTGCTTGGCGGCAGACTTCACGAGCAAAGCGGTGGTAACAACTCAAGCGGACTCTCGCAGTTAGTCCTACCATAACAAAAGAGATACTAACCTCAAGAGGTTCACTGACGTTTAGTTTGCACGAAATAAATTCCACCTTTTTTGCCTAGACATAACGCGCTCTGATTGGCTAAGGCACTACCTCGCGCCATTTCCCCGTGCGCTGATACGCTAAGCGCTGACATTAGTTATATCAAATTCAATACATTGTTGTGAGATCGGATAGTACAGTATTTCATCTCTCTGGGTTAGTATTTCGATGGAACGAGTTCACTTGACGTTAACGTACTATTGCATCAATTATTATTTATTATATCCAAGTACCTATATACATAAAATTAAAACACCCCTGGACCAAAAGTTTGAAAAGGTTAATGAATTGTCGGGATGCGTTTCTGAGATAACGATCAAGAAAGTCACTTCCGATACGGATATCATTCCGAGTGAATTGAAACCACCCCGCAAAGACTTGCGATGAGACCATCGTAATTTCACTGACTTCAAGATCCCGTACCGCTTCATCGCCACGACGAAGAACTCCCGTATCTCCTGCTCGCTGCGGCGCACGCAGGCCTGGTACGTGAGCAGCAGCAGGCGCCGCTTGATGGCCGCCGTCTGCCGGTCCACGCGGGCCTTCGCGCGCTGGTACAGTGCCGAGGGGTACTCCGGCAGGTGCTTGCCGGAGAGGGACTGGGAATTGGGATGTTGCATGAAACTTAAAATACATAATTTCTATCGTCGTGATAACAGTTACATATTTGAGCCTTAAAGGGTTGAGACACTAGAACCGTGGGGACCTGGAGCTCGTCGACATTCAGGGCGTCTGGTCGAAGCCACACGTGACCAAAATGCTAATTCATGACATTTCTAATGAATTGGAATTTCTGGACATAGGCCTCCCCCATAGAACGCAACACAGAAGTCTATTTACTTTAATTTTTGAAAATATACGCCCTTATTCATAAAAGCTCAATAAGATAATCTATGCTTTAAACCGCTCTGTCAACTTTTCGTTGACGGAAGGTGTTAAGCCTGAAACGAGATAAAACACTTTCTAGTAATTAAGTAAGTTACGGAATGTTTATGAATAAGGGAATAGTGTCGTCGCTAGCATCGATCGCTCCAATAGCTTAGTTGGTTTACCTAAAGCGTCTGGTACGGATTACCGGAAGACGCGGGTTCGAATCCTGCTGGCAACGAGATTTTTGATATGTGTATTTACACACAACATGAATACCGTTCTTGAGCTCATTTTAATTTCTACCAAAAAAGCAGAAGACTTGCAATTCGATCTGCCTTTGTAATTTTTTCATCGTCAAATTTACTGATTCATCGCTGAATATATTTTTTCTCTCTATAAAAGCGCGTGTGTATGTTTAGTCAAAAATTACTCACCGTGGTTAAATAATACTGAATCCGCTCCAAGTCCTTGGGGTGTATGTATCGATAATGCTCCTCCTCGGTAACCTTGAGCATCTCAGTCTTCTGCTGGTCAGGGTCTCGGGGCAGCTCAAACTCTAGCCTTGCCATGTGTCTAAAATAACATTAGAATTGAGGCTGTTGTTCTAAATCTATACAACTAAATAAAATTGCAGTGTCTGTTTGTAATATCAAAATAACAGCTTTTTACCAAATGCATATGAAAGTATATACGGTACCTATAACAAAACAACCATATTTAAAATTTTTGTCTGTCTGTCTGTCTGTTTGTTCCGGGTAATCTCCGAATCGGCTGGGCCGATTTTGACGGGACTTTCACTGGCAGATAGCTGATGTTATAAGGAGTAACTTAAGCTAATTTTATTATACAGGATAGTATTTTATAAACAAAGTAACGTTAAATTAAACTATCTTAGTTTACCTGGCCAAAGCTTCCTTAGCAGCTTGCTCAGTAGCTTCCTTCTCCAGTCTTTTTTTCTCTATTCGTCTCCTTTTCGCTTCTGCCGCAGCATCCTTTCTTTTCTGGTACGCACCCGACACTAAGTCTTCCAATAGGACCAACCCTGAAACATATAATATGTTACATATTGTATAAAGTTTCTTTCAATTAAATCTATCGTTTAATAATCTGTATCAAAGGATTTGTCCTGAGTGGCTGACTGACAGACAAGTATCAACAGCTCAAATCACTCAAAATTTGAAGGAGTGTTTATAACGAGTAAAAACGCACACTAAGAAAGTAATTTGAAAAATTCGCATACCAAAAATCGAGTTAAATTTTATGGGCTTTCTCTTAGGCTGCGTAACGTTCTTACGTTACGCAGCCTAAGAGAAAGACTATAAAATTTAACCGGCTACATAACGTAACAACGTTACGCAGCCTAAGAGAAAGCCTATAAAATTTAACCCAATTTTGAACTCGATTTTTGGTATGCGAATTTTTCAAATTACTTTCTTAGTGTGCGTTTTTACTCGTTATAAACTTAAGGTAAATTTAAGGTACGAGATAAATTATTGACCTTTAGGCAATTCTTTCTTCTTTTTTTCTCTCTCAATCGCTTCTAAGCGTTCTTTTTCCCGCTCTGCCCAAGGTTTCAGCGGAGGGAACTGCAATTCACCATGAGGCCCTATGGGTCCGTACAGATTTGGAGGGATTCTCTTTCTTGGAGGCATGTTGATAATTCTCATCGTTTTAGAGGCCGGAGTATAGCAGTTTCCTGAAAGAATATTTTGGTTAAAGTTACGGTAAATAAACAAATTAAAATTTTGCACATTATTCGATAACAGTTTTTATTTAGAGAATTTTAGTAGTAAAATTCTTGGCAGGACTATTCAGTAACCCCTATATGCACATCACACGTATTTGTCTTCTCCTAGACATAGGTACCTGTAAGACTGAAGTAATCGATCATAGAAAAAAAAAGAAAGAAAAATTGTTTATTTGACAAAAAGTAAAAGGAAAATAACACATAAAAGAAACAAAGTAGATACCTAACATAAACAAAATTATATGTGCAAAATTTACTATAACTTATTTAAACAATGCGCCAAAAAGAATTTATCTCAGTATTAAGCCGAGCGCAGAAACACTCGATACTAGTTTTCATATAAGCCCTGCGGGCGATACCATGATACGGCAATGTGTACGGCACTTTAAATCTGATAAGTTTTTTATTTGTTACGAACTTGGCTTTCTTTTACATTTATGTTTTTGATAGGATTACGGAAATAGGTTACGCAAATAAAGTCGAATACAGTTTAGACAAGTAGTAAAGTTACAGTTCATCAATAAATAAATAATAACTAATTAATTTCAAGTTACCTATTGAGTCCGCCGGTTTGACATGGTTGAAGCTGTCTCTGTAGGGGACGCCTCTCGTCCATGTCTTCGCTTGCATCAGCGGAGGAAACTCACTACAGGAGCCCTGGCTCTCACCTGAACGAAGACGCAATCAAACATTTGCACGACTGTTGCAATCTAAGCAGGGCGGTTAGTCAATTGATAGTGCTCATCTGAGACAAAAAGACCGCGGCGGCCAAATTGTGCCCAAATTTAGTTGTCCCTATCGGACTCAAACTTCGTAATACGATTGGATAACAAGACAAGCGGGTCATTTGCCTGACGGTAAGTATAACGCGGGCCCATAACAGTGCCACTCAGAACTTTGAAACACAAAAGCCTGCACGACACTGCACTGTGCGACGTTACCTTGAGACATTAATACCCACTCAGACGGAGTCCCGCGGAAGCATGACCTATTAATAATTATACCTACTATCCACAAAAGGAATTATAAAAAGGTTATTTTAAAAAATTAAGCCAAAATGACTCCAGCTGCTGATTCAGCGCTTACGCACACAGAGAAATAATGGTAGTGTGCGTCAGTATTACGCCGTTCTAGCGATCGTGTAGCCCAGCGGTTCTCAATCTTTTTTGGAAAGCGAAATACATGACGGAACCCTACAATAAAATAATAGTTTTTATTAAAAGTGTAATCTTTATTAATAAGCATAATAAAAGTACCATGAATTTTTTTCTAAATTCTTGCGGAACCCTAGGGTTCCGCGGGACACCCTTTGAGTATGGCTGGTGTAGACTTTTGAATTACGCTAAATCGAATATATGCGTCTTCTTAAACAAATATCTGTCTATTACACCAGTTAGGTACTCCCACAATACTTAGTACCCACTTACCTTCAGGGTAGAAATTCTTAGCAGCTCTAAGTAAGTTGCTGTCTTTCTCCAACTCATCATCATAGCCTGCCCTCGGCATCCACGGCAGGTCCGGCTGCTTCCTGGCTGGGGTGACGAACCGTGGGGGGCATTTCTCTCCCTTCGGGGGCCCCTTTGATGGCCCCTTCGGTTTGGCAGGACGCTTTCGGTCCCCACTTGCCATTATCTTGTGAAATTTTTAGATTGTTAGGTAATATCATTTTTAAGGACTCCACCCATGACAAATATCATCGTGTCTGATCTGTCTTAGATATTATTAATAACGTTATAATTATATAGAAATTATTAATGTCCATTAGATCCGCTTAATTTATCTAATAAGATTTCTAATCATTTACTTTCTACAGTTAAAGATATAAGGAAATTATCGATGTCTACAATAAAATCATAATCTTAGCAGTCCGAACATTGCAAAACTTGTCTACTAACATTGTTTCAAAAGAGAAAAGGCAGATAAAACTCCATCAGTTATATAGCTTTTATAAGCAAGACAATGAAGACTACTCAGGTACTTACCGTTAGTTTAGAGTCCTGATCATAAACACGCTGGTATAGTATTCTAACAAATGTTACTGGAAACTGTAACAAATTCTCGATAATGACACTGTACCTACTGCACCACAAATTATATAGGGTATACTGCACAATAAACAATACGTTGACAAACTGAAACCAAGTGAAACTTTGGACGCGTCGTCATGGAAACTATCATTTGGTGACATTTACTAGTTTTATTTCATATTTACAGTACATATGTAACTCAGTTGATAAAAAAGGATTTCCTTTAGCATCAAGTAGGTAATGAAACCACCGAAATGTAATGGGACTGAAACCGTCGAACCATATTGTTCTTTGAGATTTTTAAATTGAAATATATAAAACATAGTTTAACTATTCAACCGTTTAACATTGTTTTAATAAGTGCCCAGGTTTGTTGTAAGTCACTCTTTCGCAATTAATTGTTCAGAAGCTACATCAGCCTAAATACGTTTTTTTTTATAAGCGGTATGTAATACAACTTCAGAGAATGATTATAAACTAATACTGGCAGGATAGCAGGATAGATGGTTATTATGGTAAGCATAATAACCCAGCTATAAAAAACATATATGAGATTAAATTATACCTGAAATAAAACATAATTTTAAATTCATATAAAATATTTATTGACTTATTTTTGCATTGTTAAATGTACAATAATTAGTTGATATGGAAGCACAACACTTTGGCTTTATTATTATTATAAAATACATTTATTACGCACGTTACAATTTTATTATTATATTATGTTTATGTATATTTATTATGTTATGAACGTCTACACCTTTTTGTAGCTTTTAATTATTATTTTAATTTAGACTTAACCCCATAATCTTAATTATTTCCTTAAAAATTCCTCCACTCAAATTTAACCGAAGGCACTATAAGCGTGTCTTCAAAACTCGAATTCAGGATACACTAATATCAATTTATATTGGTTTTTTTTTCAAGGCACTGTTTATTTGTGTTTTTTAGTACTCAGGTGAAGTCTAAAATAAATAATTATGCACATAGTATTGCTTTGTGGATTCAGGTTGTCATAAATACAGCCAAAGGCTTTCTGCACTCAATAAAATATGCCATGATTAATGTTTAATATTAGTGAAATATTGGAAATGAAATTTAATAATTCTGTAATACTGTTTTCGAAAAATATTCTTTGAAATATACATATATAACGTTATATTTAATTTTAATGTAGATGCGTTGCGAGGTATATTGAATTGACCGTTAGCCAGTTAGTTAAGATTTTTGACCCTCAATTGAGGAAACTTGAGTGGAGGTGGTCATCACACATCTTGCTTTAGGAACTATTGAATTTAACAATTACATGATATCTGGGGTCACGGTGCGGCGGTTTTCCACCAAGTCGATACCTACCTAAATTAATCATAGCCTCCATTGATGAAACAATTGATTAAACGACTTCCTCATACAAAGGGACTTTAATTAAATGGTCAAAATTACTCTGGTTAACTACCAATAAAGAAAACAGTTGCCAATGGCTTTTGTCATTCGATTTGCAATAATACATATATCAAGAATCTAATGGTGAAATTTTGTCAACAAATTACAGTTAAATGCACAAATTACTGTTAAAGTCGACGTTTGTTACTTACTTCGGGGCTTATATTCTATCTTTACCAATTTTATGTGGGTAAAATGTCGTAGAATAAATAGACAATTTAAGGAGATTACTAAAATGAGAAGCCACACTGCTTACTTATCCCGCGAGGTGGCGCATTGTCGCTGGTGTTGTTTCACTATGAAACTTCATTATAATATTATTTAGTAAGTACATACACAAAAAGTCCTGTTTACATTTTACACTGAATTGCACTTTATTGCCATTCAGTGTAAAATTAAAGTACATACGTCTGCCTTCTGATGAGAAAAAACGGAAATTGTACATAAAAAAATATTATAAACCATAAGTTATATAGTGACCATTTCAAATCTAATGTTTTTTCAGACGCGAGCATGTGAAAGTAAACATCAATGACAAGCACCAGCGATGGTAGCGCCATCTGAGATTAGTTTTGGCTGTGCCTCCAAGTTAAGTAAAACCGTCCTTTTTTAAAATACATTAGAATAGGAAAAATCTCAGTTGGTTGAAGGTCTCATAATTCATTATAGCATGGGTGAAAAAAGAGTGACAAATTCTAGAACCGCCCCTCAGATAATTAATACATTACAATATTATACCACCTATTTACATTATACCTTACAAAAAATAATAATTTAATTAGAATTATTACATTTAAAGTTAAACATTATTTTTAGTAAAAGCACCATTTCATTAAAGAGATCATTACAGACACAATTTTTGACAATAATTTCATTTTACCTTAAGACATGGAAGACTCTGAGCTTGGATTCGTTATTTTACAACGTTATATGACAATATTATGATTATACTTAAATATATACTTATACAAAAAGTAGAATATGTTTCATAAATATCTTACTTAGCTATATAAGAATGTATAAAACACGTAAAATGCATAAAAATACTGTTTAGAAAAGAAGCACAGACTATAAAAACAACCATTCCATGCAGTGATCTCCTGATATAACATTATTTAAGAACTCATTATTCAACTCCATTTTTAGTATTAATGTAATAAATTCAATTATCAGTATATAATATATTCAATAATAATTTAAATAATCAGTAGACTTTACTACTTACTTACTTTACTGAAAATGGATAGATGTCAACGGCGTCAAAAATCTAAAATTAATTTTGGTTTCGCTCTCTCTCTCTCTCTCTCTCTCTCTAATAAATAAGACTAAAAAGGAATGGAATATATTTGGTAGGTCTAAATTTAGATTTAGAGCAGTCAAGCATCTTGCATCCTTTACAAATTAGACGCCACTAAATTCAAACGCCGTTAAATTTACACTAGTTACAAACAAGTTGATTTCTTTTGACATAATTATTTAATAATAATTTTTATTTTTATTACTAGGCAATGCCGCGTGCATGCTGGATACGCTTCCAACTGGTAGTGGGGTAGAACATTTGGATTATCTATAGGCCTACTTAGGCTTGTAGATTATCCAACTGTTTTTGTAGCTAGCTAGGTTAGATGTAGTGTTTATTTATGTATTAGATAGTAAATAAACGCATTTAAAGAAGAAAAAAATTGTTTAAAATACATTCCATTCCTTTTTTATTTGAAAATAAATAAACTTACGTTTAGGTTGTTATGCCAAATCGCAGCGAAGCACAAGTTAATTATTACATTATTATAGAGGTTTTGTTGTGTGCATGTGCATGTTATTAAAATTAATAAGTAATGCGACTTATGACAAAGACTATTGCAGGCGATCGTACTGTTTGTTTATTATTTATTTTGTATTGTATTGTAAAAAAGCTTTTAAATAACGTTATTCAAACCGAAAATCAGTCTTAAGATTACAACCAAGTATAGATTTTTAGCGAGTGTGGCCGAGCGGAAACTTGTGCGACTTTCAATCGACGCATCATAGTTCGAATCTCGACTCGGCCCGCACCGACGACTTATATCAAGTTATGTGCGGATTATTCACACTCGCTCTAAAACGGTGAAGGAAAACATCGTGAGGAAGCCCGCATGTTCAAGAACCACAAAATTCGAGGACATGTGACATCCACCAAGCCGCACTGGGCCCGCGTGGTGGATTATGGACCATACCTCTCTCTCTCTGACAGAAGGCCGGTATCTCAGCTGTGGGAGCATAAGAGGCTGATAATAATTAATTATATACACACATCAAAAAAGTCTAAGCAACATGCATGATATTACAAATTTACCATTTATATTAATTAATTTCTAAGTATTTACTAACTCAAAGTGCGTAGGTAAGTAAACTTTTTTTTATTGATGACATACTGGCTGGTTGTAAAAAAAAAATTCGATTATGTTTTGTTTTTTCATAAAATTCAAATGACTGCGAAATTGTTTGAATTTAAGTGCGTTTTAATTGACACGTTTATTCTTGATTTTATAATTTTACCAACCATTTAAATAAAGTTAGCGACAAAATTGAATCGTTAGATATTCTTCACGTCATGGAGCGACGTCATTTGACGGCAGATGAAATGCAAAGAGCTGTAGGGATGTTGCAAGCGGGAAGTAATCAATCTCAGGTATCTCGACATTTTGGCATTCATAGAAGTGTTATTAATTGTCGTCTTTGGCAGCGCTACAATAATACAGAGGACCCCGTTGAACAGCACCCAGGCCGTAGAAGGAGTACAACCACTCGGCAAGACCGGTACATACAACTGACTGCAAGACGCCAGCCGATGTTAACCGCTCGAGAGCTAAGTTTGAGGCTACAAAATTCAAGTGGTGTTGATGTAAGTCCCCAAACTGTGCGAAATCGACTGCATGAGTACGGCCTACGAGCTCGACGCCCAATCAGGTGCCCACCGATACGTCACGGGAATCGCGCTCGTCGAAATGAATGGTGTAGAGAACGCATAACATGGACCCAGGAACAATGGGATAAAATTATGTTACACATAAGATGATAAGCAGTGCCACTTTGAAATACAAAAGCCTGCGTCGCACAGCAGCGCGTTCATTACACTGATTCAGGTATTTAATATATCCAGTAATTTCACTTTACAGGTTTTGACACTGTCACGATATCATCAACACTACGATTAAAACAATAGAAACGGGATATTTACCACGTACTTATATTATTACATTAGAGCAGTTTCCGATATCAAAACACCATGGTCTTAAAAAAAACTCAAATCAAATAACGCACTGTTATACATATTTTATGTACCCCTTATCGTCTACTAGTTACCTTTTCTAGCCAAGTCATCATTTATTGCAATAGAGTCTGATTTAACCAGCTTTCCCTCTAGTCTTCATCCAACTTCCAAATCCGACGGTTGTCTCAAAATTCATTTATGTTTTTATTTTAAAATTCCTTTTTTTAAAAAGGTTCCAGCCTAGAGTCTTATAACAGCACGTAAGGTAAATATCCGATTCTACTATTTGATGAATTTGAAACTCAGAATATAATTAAGGGGCGTCGTTCAAGTTGTTCCCGGATCCCTGCCAACTGAAGGAGCTGTCCGTGTCCCCGTCGCAGTCCCGCTCGGCGGGCGGCGGCTCGGCGAGGGCGCGGCTCAGGCGCGACGCGTCCAGTTGGAAGCCGCAGTTGGAAGGCTTGCGCACCTCGCGCACGTACCGCACGGTGTGGCTGTCGGCCTCCGCGCCCGCCGGCTTGGGGCTGTACAGCCACTCTACAACATTACACTTTCATTCACTACGTAGGACTAACTCTTCTGCCAATGTCCAATACCAATCCTAAACACAGGGTCACCTAGTTAGGAGTTAAGAGCTCACCCATGTACTTAATCAAAGAGCAACCACGTATGTGCTAGGTCATAGAACCTTACGTAAGGGTCAAGTTATATTTCTTTGCAACCTACTGTCTACATGTACCTAACAAGTATACTTTAAACAACAAATTGCTATGCTTCGTTTATTTAAGAGGTACTCTTAGTTATTTAAGTACATGTAATGTTCCTTCAGTCTTTTAGAGAGAAATAAATTATTATTATTATTAATGTCCAACTGGGTTGGTACCACCGCTTTGTGAGTGAAGCCTGCCACCAAGCAAGCATTACTGTATACATTAACGGGATATTTACCGTGGTTATTATGAGTTGCAGCGCAAGTACGGATCTTTTCGATCGATAAAATTGACAGTTCAAATCGATAAAGTAGGTTTTATCGACTTTTAAAATAATTTATCGAGCCTCGATACTATCGACAAAAGTTATCGAGCTAGGTCGAATCCAAAGAGAATATAGAGCTAATACAATACTTTACCATCAGAGTTCGGTACTCGCAACATTCGATAAATTTATTAATTTTATCGATTCGACAAATTTATCGAACCGACTTCCGTACTTGCGTCGCTGGTGAGTTCCCGATATATCAACGCTATACAATATACTGAAAATGATACTTGCTTTAGTGGGCCCCTACGCCTTGAGTGTTTGCGCTGCATGTTTGTTAAACAAATTCATCGAGGAACTAACCCCTACAGATGCACTGACGTTTGGTTTGCACGAAATAAATTCCACCATTTTCGTCTAGACATAATGCGCTCTGATTGGCTAAGCCACCGCCTCGCGCCGATTCCCCGTGCGCAGATACGCTGAGCGCTGATATACTTATAGCAAAATCAATACATTGTAGTGAGATCGGATAGTACAGTATTTCATCTCTCGGGGTTAGTACCTCGATGTACAAAATAGTGATTCGTGTCTCGGTCTGCTGGTGCGCAGTAGTGTGCACGCACCTCCGTTGGAGACCTTCCCAATGGCGGACAGCAAGAAGTCCTTGTCCTGCGCTTGTAGTACCAGCATGTGTCGCAAGATGCGCACCATAGACTGCTGCGCGCGCGCACGAGCCCGCCCGTAGTACACCAGCACGCTGCAATGGACGACCAACTAGTTTAAAGTCACGCTAAAATAAAACTACATAATAAAAACGCTTTTGTTTTCCTAGCGATGCGTCAGCATTTGACTGTTGCATCACTTACGCCGTCGAGTTTATCTTGAATTGCCTATTGAATAAGTAAAAAAATATAATTTTACTCGTAATAGCAATTTAATAGGGATGTTGACTTCATTTTATCTAGAAGACTTGTAACACCTTTGTTATTAAGAAATAAAAATGATTATTTCTAACAGAAAGGAATAGCAATCTTACAATTTTTACATTGTGGTCATTTTACTATAAAGATTCACTGGCAGCTTAAACTAGCCTTAACTGTGCGATAAGCGCCAGTTACAATTCTTGGCTGGTCACTATTTTCACAATAATTATAGACAGTTTGTTATACTCTTATATACATGCTTATCATAAGTTAAAGATACTATCCATTATTTCTAAGTTTTATAGGTATTAAATAGAACATTAAAATAAGTAAGTCTATTGGTATTATTTCTACTATCTTTTAGTATTTATGTATTTGCAGCTTTCAAAGGCATATAGCCGGTTAAATAAAAGTACATAAGTCTAAAGAAATACATATACACTTAAAGTATGTTTTTTTGTGTGAGTGTGGGCGTGCGTGTGTGTGTGTGTGTGTGTGTGTGTGTGTGTGTGTGTGTGTGTGTGTGTGTGTGTGTGTGTGTGTGTGTGTGTGTTGTGTGTGGGTGTGTGGGTGTATGTGTGTTTTGAATGTGCATGTGAGAGAAATTGTATGTCTCGTTCTGTTCTCACCACAGCAGCAGCAGCACGAAGGCCAGCACGCCCGGCCGGCACGCCCAGGTGAGAGCGCGTCTCAGTGTCTCGTTCTCGTGCAGGCGCAGCACGCCCTCGCCCAGCACCGCGAACACGTGCCGGTACTCGCGGAACGGACCGCACTGCTGGGACGGCATCCTGGTAAACGAGATTGTGATAACTGAGAACTCAATCTAGCTGGTAGGACCAACTCTTCTGCGAGTGTCCGTCTGGGTTGGTACCACCGCTTTGTGAGTGAAGTAAGCCGCCAAGCGGTAATGTGCGAGCATTACTGTGTTCCGATTTGATGAGCAGAGTAGCCAGTGAAATTACTGGGCTTATGAGACTTAATACCCAATGTCTCAGGGTAGCGGCGCACTGTCTATAACATAACTTGTGAATAACATAGCATAATAAACAATCTCCTATATGATCTTTGTGCGGACGATATTAACTATCTTTTGACATAAAACTGCCGTGTAATGTCAGAAACTCATTAAGAGATTCATTACCTTAAAAAGATGGATCCAATCCCAAACAGCGTCGTGAACAAAGACAACGTGACCAGCATGTAGAGTACGGTCTGCGTTTGCGCAGCGCGCCACACCTGCAGACATACAACCATCAACAATGAGCATAGACAATAGGGATGTTGCATGAAACACAAAATAATCACTGCCGTTATACAGGTTTACTAGCGTCACATTAATATTATTACAATAAAAATGAAATTCACAAAAAATATATAATTTCCACAAAGATACTGTATCTAAAACAAAACCACTATAAACTAACAACATCTTTAACAACACACATACGCAGCAAGATTAGACTCGGGTTCGGAGATTGGAACAGATCAACAGACAGAAAAATAAAATGGCGGCGATTGCACAAAATGTTTCAAATCACTGCTGTGTTCCCAGTCTAAAAAAAATAACTGCACGAAATTAAACTTACTTTTAATATAGTTTTGTTTAAAATAACAATCTTGCAAAAACGATCCATTACAAATTATTTATTAATTCAAGTTTATCATGTTATAACTTAAAATCAATTAATAATAATGTCTAACATCAAATTATGGATTGCACAGTTTTCTATCAATTTTTTTCGTTCTGTCAACCCCTTTGTTTATATAAAATAGCTAAGATTTTGGAACAGAGTGTAATTAGTTACCTTTCGAGCAGGCTGACACGCCCGCACAGCGCATTCGCGTTTGACGTAGAAGAGGAACAGGAATTTGACTGTTACGGCCACCGCTAATAGAGGCGAGAACAGCATGCCGAACCACAGCACCGACTGGTTGTAGATGAGTGTTAGGGAGTTGTACTCGATATTGAACTCTGGCGGGCTGCCCTTCGGGCGGAATCTGGAACATTATTATTTACTACTATTTCTATTATTATTTGCTAGGTGGTAGGACTAACTCTTCTGCGGGTGTCTGTCTGGGTTGGAACCACCGTTTTGCTCGTGAAGTCTGCCGCTAAGCAGTAATGTGCAAGCATTACTGTGTTCCGCTTTAATGAGCGAAGTAGTCAGTGAAAATACTGAGCTTACGCTGCCAACTGGTAGTGGGATAGAAGTTAGAACATTTGGATTATCTATAGGTCTGTCTGCATTGGCTTATAGATTATACAACTGTTTTTGTAGATGTAGAGTTTGTATAGAAGCTTTTTTTTTATCATCCGACTGGACTATCCGTCTCAAGCACTCATCAGCATGATGGTTACGTAGTATTATTCTCTTTGCATGATGGCATTTGCTATCTCTTTCGAACGCTTTTTCGTTTGCCTAAAACTGCAGTGCGAATTTTACAAAGTGGCACAAGAAATGTAACAAAACAATAAAAGAAGATCTATAAAAAAAGATGCAAGGTTAGAAAATGCAGTAAATGAAAAATATAGTGTTAAAAACTTAAAATAAACTGAAACAACTCACTTATAAAGCAAAGCCCTAAATATCTCAATGGCTGGCAACACTAACAAGGAGACCATCGCGTCTAGCAACACCAGGCGGTACACCTCCTGACCGAAACGAGACTCCCAACACTGCAAATGAAAAAATAATAGGACAACATCCAAACAAATAAAACTCTAAAATATAGAGGAGAAAAATATAGGGGTAGTAAGAGCTCTAAGAATTTTATTCATTACTAGCTGCTGTCCGCGGTTTCACCCGCGCGGATATATTGGATTTCAGAAGTTTTACTTTTTGCGCGGAACTTTTTCTAAAATAAAAGTAGCCTAAGTTACTCCTTATAACATCAGCTATCTGCCAGCGAAAGTCCCGTCGAAATCGGCCCAGACGTTTCGGAAATTACCCTGAATAAACAGACAGACAGACACGAAAAATTTAAAAATTGTTTTTTTGTTATAGCTACCGTGTATTGTATCATATGCATTGAGTAAAAAGCTGTTATTTTGATGTTATAAACAGACACTTAAATGTTATTTATTTGTATAGATCATAAGCTTTCTCATATTTTTGTAATAATCTCTAAAATAACCCGAAGAGTCGCTTGAAAGTGAATTTGAAAGTAGGTGCGACGACGAGCGTGGCGAGCAAGAGCGAGCGATAGGGTACTGTGGTGACCGCCGCGCGAGTAGAGTGAGCAAAGCGAGCGTGAAGCGGCAGATATACTCCTATAATAACGTTCCGTTTGCTAATAATGCTCAGAAATTTTTGACCTTGTCGCGTTGTATTCATTATACCGCAAAGTATAAATAAAAACTCGGAGCACGTGTAGAGTCCTGTTTCGTAGAAAGTAGAAAAGTCTATGCCTCGTCCAGCAGCAACGTGCGGCCCAGCACCACGTCCAGTGCAGTAGGACTCTCGTCAGTGCAGTGCGTGCAGTCTGTGCGGAGTGTGCAGTCTGTGCGCAGTGCGCAGTCCCGGCTGCCCAGCGACTCACCGCGCGGCCGGAGCGCGCCCAGAACACGAACACCAGCATGAGGATGCTCACGTCCAGCACCCACGTGCGGCCCAGCGCCACGTACAGTGCAGTCCGCGGCGCATAGAACTCCAACCTGCAACAGGGGAACTCACCTTTACACAATTATATGGCATATTAACAAGGTTTTGCGACAGCGCCATCTCTTATCAGAAAAACAAAACGATTTGTATGGTACAGAGCAACAATACATTTGGCCAATGAAGCCATTACAGAAGCCTATCAGCGGCTTTAAAATTCTGATACCAGAGTTGACCACTGAAAGATGAGATTTTAAATTTTAACTTTGTAATCAGGGATTATATAATTCTGTAGCGCACACATGCAAAGATATAACCGCTACTCACCGTCCAACTAAATGAAAGAACAGAGGACAGAGGCTAACGACCAAAATCAGCAGTGCCGACACGGATATCTCCCAGTGCCCTAGACTCTCCAGAAGCTTCCACAGCCCGAGCAGCACGCCGCCAATGGAGACCAGCACCAGCGCCATCACGAGGACGTTGGTGGCTCTCTGCGCTAGCTTCGTAACGAACGAAAGGGCGGCTGGTTTCCTGTCCTGTTCGCTGAGAAGCTCCTGTAAAATAATGTAAACTTATACGTTCTAAGAGCTAAATGTTACATTAAGAAATCAGAAAATACGCGTAACTATAACATGCAAAAATTCTGTCCTGTTAAAATGATCTGTACCGAAGGAATCGGAAGCTACGAGGGCCACGGTCTCATAATAGACAAATTAAAGCTCCAATCGGAATCATCTGTATTATATCTACCACGCAGGTACATGTCACTGCACAATGAAATGTTTCCGCGGAGGCTGGGAAGCATCCGCAAAATTCACCTCATTGTACCGTACCCCACTCCCGCTCGGTACATTTATAGTGGTACCATTCCCTTTGGTTGCGGGGTTCACCTAGTTGTACCGTGCCCCACCTCCCGCAGTTTCCACCTCATTGTGCTGCGCCCCATCCCCGCGAGGTGTACCTATTGTAGCCCGACACCTGCGCGGTAAACCTAGTTGTACAGTGTCCCGCCCCCGCGGAGTTCATTTCCTGTCCCGCGCCCCACACCCGGCGGAGTTAACTTCTTGTCCCGCACCCCACACCCGGCGGAGTTAACTTCTTGTCCCGCACCCCACACCCGGCGGAGTTAACTTCCTGTCCAGCGCCCCACACACGGCAGAGTTAACTTCTTCTCCCAAGCCCCACACCCAGCGGAGTTCACTTCTTGTCCCGCGCCCCACACCCAGCGGAGTTCACTTCTTGTCCCGGGCCCCACACTCGGCGGAGTTAACTTCTTGTCCCGCGCCCACATCCAGCGGAGTCCACGTCTTGTCCCTCGCCCCACCCGCGGTACCTTCAGCTCGTTGTAGATGCTCCTCGCGTTGAGTTGCGCGGCGTGCGCGGACATGATCCCGAAGTCCCACCCGCAGAACACTTTGTTGGCGAACACGTGGCTCAGCCCGCCGGCGGTCTCGATGAAGTTGCGCTTGTACGACTGCGCCGTGCTGCCAATTAACAAATAAACAAATCCTTAGCCGGAGAGAAAAATGTCGTCCCTACCATCGCTCGGTCCCTTGGACCCTTTGGGTCACTTGGAAGAGCCTTGAGAGTAGGAGACATGGAAGCCGTTGACAGGAAGCCGTTCTTCAGATCGAGTTCTGAACCAGAGACAAGAGGGTTCAGTTTATTGGCGTTCGTTCAAAAACTATAAGTGATAGCGGAAATCGGAAAAAAGATCCTTAAAGAGGAGGAAAATCTGAGCAAAAAAGTACAGACTCCCGGAACTATTATATAAGTGTCTCAATTATTTATACTTTTAATTTAATGCTGAAAATAGAGTTTCGTGCGAGTGTTACGGAAGAGCCACACCGATTCTAAAGAGATCTAATGTATATACATTTTTATAGTACATAATACACATTAAAAAAAATTGAAACAATACTATTTGAAAGAATCGAAAATATTTTAGTAATCGTGTATGGTGGATTGGATAAGGCATTATAATTTGCCAAATAGCCAATCAGTAGTGTTCTGGAGGGAGGTCTATCTTCAGTAGATGATGATGAAAATAATATTTCCACAATTAGGTAGGTAACTTTTATTTAAACTTACCCGTAATAAAGGCCGGCGAAGAACACGAGATACAAGCAGACCATAGTGAAGAAGTAAGCGAACGGCATGCTGTATCCCGGCGCGCCCCCGCCCGCCCCGCCCACCGCGCCCGAGTGGTAGTGCCCGTAGTACATGAGCGTTACTTGCATGCCGCCCTGCCACCGAACCACAACAACACGGTCAGTTTGGGGGTCGGCTGGTGAGGCCTAATGAATGTTAACATTGTTGATTGGTGGTAAAGTCGCCCACCAATTTTTCCTCGCGACTAGTTGAATAACAGTACTTCCTTGGGTCATTTAACTTTCACAAGTGCTCTTCTGGGCAGCTAGTGAATAAATAAATTTGAGTGCCACCTGATGACCCACCACGTGAACTGCGCAATAGGCGAGTATAAAATTTCAGATAAAAAAAACATTTTTCATACTGGAACCTTTGGACCTTTCTATGTGACCTGTAGAAAGGTCATCGTTAGCAACATTACCAGTTAAATAAAAGCTTGTAAAAAAAGATCGTAATAGAAACAACTCACCCGTCCAGTGACCCAATCAATAATGCCCCAATGCTTGACTTCGACATCTATCACTTGTTCTGTAGCGATATCGTAAAGCGCTTGAGGTATCACTATGAAACACACCAGCAGCACCGCCAGCGCTAGATTCAGCGCAAACAAGCGGCGCACCATGCGGAAATAGGATCCTACAGCGGAACCGAACTGGCCCTCGATGTTGCGGATCGCTTCGTACCACAGTTCGATGGAGAACATGGCGTCGCGGGTGCGCTCTTTTGCCTGGAAATTGTTTTAGTATAAATGTTAAAAATTTTACGCTCAACGATCATACATGGGTTCGATACCGAGTCTTGGTAGTTTGTGTTGTGTATGTGTGTACCAAGTGTGTATGGTGTTTTTTTTTTATATTATTTGGTAAAGAGACGAGCTGGTCGTTTGCCTGATGCAAGACATCACATTTGCAGTGCCACCCAGAACTTTGAAACACAAAGGCCTGCGCGGCACTGCAGTGCGCTCGTTACCCTGAGACATTAGGTATTAAGTCTCATAAGCCCAGTAATTTCACTGGATACTCTGCTCATCAAACCGGAACACAGTAATGCTTGCACATTACTGCTTGGCGGCAGACTTCACGAGCAAAGCGGTGGTAACAACCCAGACGGACACTCGCAGAAGAGTTAGTCCTACCACTAACAACAGTGATATAACTTACCCTTTTCCAAGCAAAACTCATCCTATACTTGGTCCGTTTGAGCATGGAGATGGGCCGCCGCGTCGAGCGCTGACTCACAGACACCGACAGTTTGGCGCGGATGTTTCTCTTCATAGTCAGACCCTGGGGAAGGTCCCGGAGAACTTCCCTGGAATCACCAATTGATCATTAAGAAAATATAAATGCATCAGTGTGAGATCTCCCTATCTGATTCATCTGTAATCTGTACCTACTAAAGTGCAAAGGAGTAGAACGCTTTGCCGTTGTCTGTGTTCCCTCAGCCTAATAATCTGGGTGTGTTTAAGAATAGAGAGACATAAAATATGTATCTACATTCTACATACTAGGAAACTGTGGTAGAACTTCGACCTTATTGACACTTCACATCAGGTGACATTTTGGTCCAAATTCTGTAATTCTATTACCATGTCGAATTATAGCAACTAGCATTGGTTGTCAAGATCACGGAAATGAGCGATGGTTTTACAGGACTGCACAAAAAGGAGTGTAATGTTTTTATGGTTCACGTATGATGTATGTCTATATGTATGACTGTATGTACTATCTTCTGCTCGCGGTTCTCACCCACGTTGCCTCAGGAACCGTGCATTTTTCCGGGATAAAAATTAGCCTATGTTACTCCGGTCCGTAAACTATATCTTTGCCAAAAATCACGTCGATCCATTGTTCCGTTACTACGTGAAAGAAGGGAAAACCAACAAGATGATTTGTAGGAAGTAGGATGTCTGTATGTGAGTTTCTTTATACTACCATAAGTTTTAAAAGCTTTAACAGATTTGGATGTATGTGGTATCGTTAGAATCATTACATAATCCTGAGTGGCACTAGCTAGGGCAGTCGTGTTTTTTTATGTAACTTTTGTTTAAAAGGTAATAAAAATTATAAGACGATTCTGTAAAATTCCAATTCAGAGAGTATGTGAAAACTATGTGTTCTGTGAATAACTGTTCCGTGGCATTGCTCATTTAGGTGCACAGCGCAACAAACAACTCTGAGTGGGTTGTATAATTATGTTGAGCAAAGGTTATGCAAGGTACAGTGTAAGTAGTAGTATACATGTAACTCCCAGGTTACATACCTCCTCAACTCTTCAGAAAGAGGATTATCCTCCATCAGCTCCTGCTGCTGCTCCAGCCCCTTGACAATGATCTCTGCCCTTTTCTCCACCGGATTGTGGTCCTCAATATTTTCATCATCAACATGATCGACGCCGTCGCCGTGGTCTGTTTCGTACAGCAGGTCATTGTGCTCGGAGTTGTTTCTTCTGTGGCGTAAAGTATCTGAAAATATTTAAAGTATAAGTACCTAACAGATAAATTATAAGGAAGTTATACGAGGACTAGCGACCCGCTCCAGCTTCGCCCGCTTAGACCTTACTTCAGCTCTGTCGCTAATTCCGTTCTTAGCTGATATCTCTTACCTCTGATTCCTCTTACATACTACAAACCTTCCAAAATTCAGTTTCGTAGGTGTATTTTTCGACATTTTTGAGTTTAGTCTGACTGAAGTCTACATAAATAAATAGAAAGCAAAATGAACCATGACAATGCCTAAATGGTTAATCCACATTTAGCTATGTATGTATGGATTTGGTTACTATTAAATAAAGCTTACCAATATCTTTTAATTCTACATCACTAGATCTTTTGTGGAACATTCTTATAAGTGAGATTTCTTTTCGACGAGTATTAGCAATTACTAACACTGGGAACTATACTTAATAACCTTTAGATTGCTAGCATGGATTGATTGAGAATATACCCATAGCATCAGAAAGCTGTATTTAACTAAATTGAGTCTATGTAAAGATTATGAATTGGATATGATGTGGAATACAAAATTAGACATGGTTATTATCAAACAAAACTTCAAACTTAAACTACTATTTCATCACAAACTCAAAGAGAACAAGGTAAACAGCACAGTTATAACGAAGGGCAGCACTGAACTGGGACATGAATCATGTGTTAATTGAGTTTACTCAGTTAATTAGAGGTAGTTAGTCAGTCATAACTACTACGGTGGTATAGGTGTGTGTTGTGGTTACTTTAGTTATAATATTATTAATAGATGTATAAAACAAAACTTTTATGATAAATTTATTAACTGAATATTTCCTCATTCGTTTACTCATACCACAGAGTTCATAATAGTACAAGTGTTATACCTCTCATAAATCGGTGTTGATAGAATGTTTACAGTGATATATTTGTAAACATGTAATGGTAACTGGAGAATGAGTGAGGTTAATAAACAAAATGTAACTGCAATACACACCACTTCCTCAGGAATACTACTGATGTACGATGAATGGAAAATTAAAAACAAACTAAGGTAAAAATCAAATTCAAAATACTATATTCATATGGGTCCCAATGGAGCACGCATGAAAGTTAAAGTAAATTACTATAAGTGCCCATTCCAAATTTTCTGCTTGAGCTAGCTTAGCAAGCAGTTGCAAAATGCTCTACCTTCATTATGCTTTAAGTTCAAATTTGCTGTGATATAAACTATGGACTTGCTATGCCACGACTCATTCTAAAATAATTTTAATTTATGTACTCACTGTAAGGTAGCTGCCTTGATGGCATAAAGTTGACTGCCACCTGCTTGGCCTGGTTAGCCCTAGCTACACTGGCTCTGCCACCATCTGGTGGTTGCTCCAGCTCATCTGTGCTCTGCACTTCTGCCTCTCCCTCCATTACAGCACAACTCTACAAAGCCAAAATATTGGTTTAAACAATGAGGAAACAAAGATTTTATGCCTGAATAAACAATAGCCTACAGGAAATATTTTATCATTACAAGATAAACAAGTTATCAGTATTATCACAATATAATGTGTCAGTTATACTATTCAAAATGGAGCTATTTCTACAAATAACTAGAAAAAAATGGTTGGTAGAAATACATAAAATTATAAATTTAGGAAAATAAACCAGTAGGTACTACATTTTAGTAATAATAAAAGTAATACATACTTAGGGATTGCAATCCGGACTCATTTTCAATCCGGCCGGATCCGACCGGATTTTCATCAATCCGGCCGGGTCCGGACGGATCCGGCCGGATTGATCTAACCATGATAACTTAACTTTCCTTTTTCTTTCCAACATGGACCGTTAATGAAGTTTAAAAAAAACCGATACGTATCTATCTAATGAATAGCACAGCCAACACAACAATCACAATAACTGTTCTTTATAATATTTTAACTCTTTAGTTTTTAAACAAATAATGAATTTTTGGTTTGGTAAAACGATCTTAGGAAAAAAATTGTGTTGACTGCCAATCGACTTCTAATAGAGCTACAAACGTAGCCTTCGGCCGAGAAGGATCTCTCCGCTTCTGCACTTGTCAGCTTAATTGACACCAAATAATCATGAATAGCAGACAAGTATACTCCTTAAACTCCTTCACTTTCAAATGCAGTTATTTCAAAATCCTTCTTTTATTTAGTTTGTATAGACACGCCACTTCTTGCTGGATCTGAAATTGTAATTCTTCCTGTAATGTCAAATCTTTTTTCAGTGATTGTGAATCTAAGTTCTTCTCTACTATTTCTTCCACGATTAGAGTTATTATCTGGGTTAAGTTTTTCCAAGACTTTTCATTTCTAGTCGCATGTCTTTTTTCTTTTGCATAGTAAATGTATTTTCAGCTCGGTTTGAATATTTTTGATATTTTTTTGGATTCTGTCAGTATATCAATATTCCTGTTACTAAGATGCGACGTCCTTTAATTCACGAACTTAGTGCTTCGGATAAATTAGTGCGTAACGCCGTGTCATAAGTCATAAGTGAGCAACTTCTCTAACACAAATTTCATTGTTGTTTCAGCAGTTAATAAGGTCGAATCCCTTTCATTTATTTTATTTTCGACCATTCAAGATATTAAATACGCACTTGCAGTTAATAAAATACAATACAATACAATACAAAATACTTTATTGTACACCAGACTTATAAATTAAACAGTACAGAAATATTAAAACACAGTAAAGTACAATGGGCGGACTTATCGCTAAAAGCGATCTCTTCCAGTCAACCTTTGGATGGAGAGAACTAATGGAGTGAGAGAGGTCGGTGGTGTAAACAAATAAACAAAATAGAAAAAAATATATATATATTAAAATTATATATATATGTACCCACAAATATTATAGATATAATAATATAGATACCAATAATATATACATATAACATATTAAGGAAAAATAAAAAACACACATACATGCTAATAAGTAAGTAATACAATACTTAAACATACATATCACTATAATTAAACTAAATAATATAATATATACATATAATATCAAATTACGTACGGAGACAAACAACAACAACTAGTGAGGGTGAGTGAGGTATAACTGTTTTACCTTGATTTTAAAGGTAGCCAGAGTTTGAGCCTGCCTTATAGCTAGTGGAAGCTTATTCCAGAGACGTACAGCTTGTACAGTGAAAGACTTGTCATAGAACGAAGTACTATGAACAGGCGTTTTCAGCAACATGTTTTCCGATGACCTAAGGGAAAGTTGTTGGGAATAATGAAGGAATTCGAATCTTTCCTTCAAATAGAGCGGAGTAAGGGGATTGAATAAAATATTATATAGCAGAGAAAGAATGTGAGTATTCCGGCGAAGGCGAATAGGCAGCCACTTGAGTTGAGCACGAAATTGAGAAACATGGTCAAATTTTCGAAGTCCGAAAATAAACCTTATGCAGTAGTTTTGGAGACGCTCAAGCTTATTCAGCTGGTCCTCCGTGAGATCAAGATAACAGGCATCGGCATAGTCAAGAATGGGAAGAAGGAGAGATCTTTCTATCAAAGCCAGAAGTCTATTCCAACGCATGCAGCAATCCAAAATAGGGCTTATTTCTTTACCCATATCTTCTTTTACGTACTTCTGTAGATATATATCATATTTAGTGGGCGAAATTTTAGACAGTTTCACCACAGCGACTTGCACGTACAAGCACCACGCGTTTAAAGTAGCACTACTCATGCAGCAGCGTGGTTATTTCGCCAAAATATGTAATACCGGACCCGGTCACCGGATCCGGTGTATTAGTACCGGATCCGGTAAGTGTAAATTGATGCCGGATCCGCCGGATTACCGGATCCGGTTTTCCGGATTGCAATCCCTATACATACTGTATAACTCAATTTAATATTATATTTCAAGATTTTTCTGGTAAAAATAGCCATTTTTAATGGTTTAATGACCCCTAAACTGTTGATCCTACATTTTTTATAGTTTCTTTGTGGTAGTTTCAATGTGTAAGAGACAGAACAAAATCTATCAAATCTACATCAAAATTTCATTATCTTATCAAGGTATACTATTCGAAAATGATAAAGGATGGCATTCATAGCACTTTAAATAAGTAAATATATTTGAGTAATATTAAGTCAAATACAAAACATAATTTTTAAGCAAAAAACTAAGAAGTAAGTACATAATAGAATTTAGAATTCTTTTAATGTTGGATAATTAAGTTTTTTTCCCACAGCATCGGTAATCGGTATCGGCTATATAAATCGGCATATACAGTATATCCGCATTTCATAAAAGTAATGTATTTTGTAACCACAGAACATTATAACTCCGGAAATAGAACCCTGGAGATCGTTATATTTCCAGAATTATATTTTATTTATATTTCAGTAAGTTATGGCCTTACTGATTATCATAAACAACCTGTACCGTATGCACCACAGACCAAACCTAGACACTGCATAAGTTTTGGATGAAAACACAATCGTCAAATGTTGGCAGGGGATGAGGGAAGGCTGCATGTTGTGCTTGGTCAAGTTAAAACTCAAACATCAAATGAGTGAGGACAGCGTGTTGTGATTGTGTAAACAGTGATAATGTTTAACCTTACCAAGCAAGGGTGCCCAGCTAAGCGGAGATTATAGGTTTAATGCTCTGTGGTATGCACAGACCGGCCAACCAGTAAACCTATGGACTAATCTTAGCCTAAGACCCCCGCTGAACAAGGTTATGCATTATCACCATGTCGCCACCCAGCTGCCATTTCGGTAAACCAATCACAACACACTGTCTTCTCTCATCTGATGAATGAGTTTTGAACTGACCAATCACAATACGCTGTCTTCCCCCGTCCCCCGCCAACATTTTACGATTGTTCTCATGCAAAACTTGGATTATGAGGTGTCTAGGTTTACTGGTCTGTGACTGCCTCACAGACTACTTGACTGCCTGTTGATAAGTGTTGATGTTCAACTTCAACTTCTTTATGTGTGGCCTTTGCGGGGTTGCCACAATTTTGCCAATGTCGGGTTAGGTAGAAAGCAGAACAAGCGATGGAGATTGTAGGAATAGTAATGTATTGTGCGGTATTTGAATAAGATGTTTTATTTCTGAGTTAATCTGATATAAATATTACAATACAGAACATACACAGGACAACACAAATGAGCATAGGTATACATATATTATAATATATAATAGATTATAATATAAATCACTCACAAAACGTATAAGTAAGGTGGTATCAAGCGGTAATAATATTAAGCTACATATAATTTTATGTTATTTATGTAATTATAACTGATTGACTTACTAATAATTTATATAAAATCCCAGTCTCTATTAGCGAGTTTACGAAAAACAAAAGACGATTTTATATTTTACATTAAAAACAAAAACAGTAAAATAATAAAAGAAAACAAAACAAAAATCCGAATTCCGAAATAGAGCTGTAAGAAACCGTATGTATTCGTTACTGAGTAACGAGTACATCGCCAGATTCGAAGTACCGAATCGTTACTTACAAATTCAATTCGTTACTTCGGTATGTTTCGTATCATGTCAGCTTGATTCGTTATCCGTACGAATACAACGCACGATGCGTGAACTGAATCGGTTTGTCCAGCGATCGAATGAATGCGAGTGAGAAATAGCATCGTGGCTTCGTATTGTTCATATTTTTATCCAACTTCAAAATATGGAGCAGAAGGGTCCTCAATTCACCTGTATTTTTTTTGTGGAGATGTTACTCTTTATCTCCGCCATTTATCGACCGATTCGACTGATTTTCAAATTTTTTTATTTCATTATTTTACTAAGGATTTTTTATGGTGTTACTTTGTGCCAATAATGTCATTAACTATATCTAAGCAAGACGAGAATAGTTCATACGTTAGACAATACGTATGTACCTACATTTATATATTAGTCATTTTACGAAGTCAGGTAATCGTAAGTTCGATACTCGATTGTATCAAAAGTAACGAGAAAAGTAACGATACGAAAGTAACGAGTACTGATGATTTCAATACGGAATACAAACGAGTACTCGATTTCTCGTTACTTTTACAGCTCTATTCCGAAATGAGCAATCTTTCAAAATTCAAATGCTGACAGAAGAAACCACTGACTTATATATATTTTGGACTAGAAATACTTACAAAATACGGTGCATACCTACAACACATATTGTCGATTAAAATGGCTGCCATAGAAAGAGTTGTGGCAATCAAGAAACGTACGTGTTACTATAACGAGTATCGACATGAGATACGAGCCTGAAAGATATCTGTTTCACGGGAATCACATCTAATCGGAAAAACTTACTGTAGAAAACAGAAACGATATACCTGAGAAAACGCATGCCTTCCATTCGTAAGATCACTAGGTCTGAACCCCTGTTATGCTCTAAATTCTATTTTCAATCACATTTGGATTATGGATTATATTTTGGATTATTCTAGTATCTTCATCAATAAATCGTTTTGGTTATAACTGCTAATATGGAACTAAAACAAATTACAAAATGCTGAAATTACTCCTTGTAATATCAGTTATCTGCCAGTGAAAGTTCCATCAAAATCGGTCCAGCCATTTCGGAGATTACACGGAACAAACAAACAGACAGACAAAGATTTAAAAAATTATTGTTGTATTATACTTTCATATGCATTTAGTAAAAAGCTGTTATTTTGATATTACAAACAGACACTTCAATTTTATTTATTTGTATAGATAAAACTCTGTGGGATGGTATCTCGATGCTGTGAACCACGGGCCGGACATTGTCACTCGGACCGATTAGAACATGCAGAATGATTTATGTTAACATCGGTGATTATATCGATATCGTTTCAGCGGAGGAACTAATTTCGAAAGCTATTACGGCGATGGAACAACACTAAAAATAGTGGATTTATTGTCTATTAAAATGGCTGATATGTGACTTACCTACAACCACAGATTATTTAGCCTGTTGATAGCTCATAAACACAATTCCTCATACAAACATATCTCACCGGCGCGGGCAGGGGGCGAGGTAATATTCTATGCTTGCAATTGGCCGATCATTTGGATGACATAATTTAGTGATGTGGTACGACTACTACTGAACAGAATAATATCGATAAAATTGAATAGGTAGTTAGCATCGCATTCTTGATTCCCTGACATATACGATTAATAATAAATTATTATATGGAAAACCTAGACAATACATACTTACTTTATAAATTAATCTATAATACTACTTATAATAAAACTCCAGGTCACATTTTTTTTGGATGGCACTCCTATCTATACTGAAGCCAAAACTGTATTTTTATTTTTGTCTGTCTGTCTGTATTTTGGCCACGCATCACGTCGAAGCTACTGAATGGATTCCATGACTTGCGATGTATGGAACCAATTCTCTTTTTGAGTCGCTTCTATCCGCTTTCCTTTATTTCTGGGATGTCTGGAAATCTAACAACAAAAAGCAGAAATACTTTAAAAAAACCGGGAACCTACTTCGATGAAAATATCGCGATATATGAAAATTCAAGTACCATTTTTTCATCTTTAGATGTTCTTCCATAAAATGTATATGGGACCATCTTGAGATGATACACTTTCAAACAACAAAAATAATTTTCAAAATCGGTCCGCAATTGACGGAGAAATCAGTTAAAATACTTAAAAAAATACATACAGTCGAACATTTAACCTCCTCCTCTTTTTTCGAAGTCGGTTAACAAATCCAAACGAAAGGTTATTATTTTTCCAAAATAATTAATAATAGTATATATATTAATTGTAAAGTATACATTGAATATCGATAAGTTATAAGTCTGCACTCGTACTCGCAGTGGCGAGTAGTGCATTTAAATATGTCGTTTTCGCATGAGGGGAAGTTGTATCATTAGTCAACAGGATTTATAGTCTTTGCCTACAACTGTCACTACGTATAGAATAGAATAACTCGGCACCTCCATGTATTTCTTACCTCCATGGAACAAACTATAAAGCGATACTACTTGTCATGTTATTTCTAAAATATTTTTTAGTTTCTAGTTTGGCTTAACGTGATTTGCGTTTTTAATCAGTGTCAAGTTTGTAGGTCATTTTCAAAATGGGTTTCCTCAACTATAATTCGTTCCCGTCTGAGCCATATTTGCTATCCAGTTTTTCTGGCCAAAATTAGGTTCAAAGACCATTCTCGCTGTGAGTGTGGTCTAGAAGTTTATGTTAGTGGTGTGATGGAACCTTAGACCATATTTGGTTAAAATTTCCATTATGGGCCGTCGATTTCGGGGGGGGGGGGGGGTGGAGGGGGAGGGGGGGAGGAAGTATACCCCCCTGTACCATCCCCACCCCGCGCAACCCCATGGTTATGGAGATATCGATGGTTAAAGTTTTGAGGTTAGAATACATTTTCCCATAAATATCCATCGATTTATGGGATGGGGAGAGGAGGGAGGGAGTGGGGGGAGGAGGGCTACCCCCCTGTACCATCCCCCCCCGCGGAGCCCCATCCCTACCCCGCGGAGCCCCATGGTTATAAAATACCCATGATTAAAGTTTTGAGGTTAGAATACAGTTTGACTCCGCCCTAGCTTCGGCGCTGCGTGAAGAGCAGCCCTTCCGCCCTTGCGTGACGAAGCACGGTCACTCGTGCTTCGTCACGGCGGGCGAGGGCTGCTCTTCCTTGCGCGCCGCCGCCTTTTTATATACACTCTAGGGGTAGGGCAGACAAGACCACGTGGAAAGTGGGGTGCTCTGATTCGGTTTTGGGTATTTTTCGGATATTCATGTAGTGAGAATAAAACACAACAACAAACGATGACTGACACTGACAACTAACAGAAACAGATAAAAAGACGCTACAAAACAAAATGTCGTCGCTTCACGTTCCATTCCGCAGTATAAACATAAATTCGTTATTTTTTATGTAAAAAGAAGTCAATGTAATTGTGTAATAAAGCACGGTTATTGTGCACATTAATTACACACCAAATTGAATAATTGAAAATAAAATTATATTTTAGAAAATATAAGAAATAAAATTTAATAAAATACACGTCTACCACCAACGGAACGTGAAATGTCAACTTTGACGTCTACCATGACAGTTTATCCATAAAAATTTGCAAATGGCGTGTTATTTTCCAATTTATATCGAAACTTTAAAAAATTATATCTCGTAAACCGTGAATTTGCGCACATTGAGATATTTGTAAAAAGCTTTCTATTTAAGAGTACTATCTACAGTAAAAAAGTGAACTTCCAAATCGACGGCCCATAATGGAAATTTTAGCCCCATATTTTCTTCTGCTGTTCTAAGTTGTCATTTGTATAAATTTTATGTAATTATATTAAGTGTAATAAAATTAGTTTTTGTAAATAAATGTCATGCCTTTATACCTTTTTTAAATAATTATATTTCAATGTGTCTCTAACCGCCCTAACCGGGCAATTAATACCGTACACTGGCCACACTTTGACACTGGCAGAAAAATGTTCATATCGAATAAACTGTAAATCGAACGCTAGAAACGTCAAAAATGAGAGTCAAAGTCGGGCGTATCTACGGAGCGCTAAAATGCCCCATACAAATAGGACAGAACATCTGACGTCATTTGTTCTACGTAGGCCGTAAATCTGTACTAAAACATGCATTTTGTTGGTTTGGCCGTGAAAAACTGCGTTTAAGTACATATAGTTGTCATACATATTTATATCCATTAAAATGTAAAAAAATCTGATGGTATCAAGTAAATTACAAATAGTTATACAATTGGTTTCCAATAATTTCTGATGAACAATGCTTTGATCTACAGTTTGTTTTTCTAGTCAGAAGAAAAACGTTCATTATCAGCTTCCTACGCTCCCACTGCTGGTATACCGGCCTTCTCTTAGAGAGAGCTATGGGCCATAATCCACCACGCGGGCCCAGTGCAGCTTGGTGAATGACACATTTCCTCGAATTTTGTGGTTCTTGGCCAAGTCGAGATTCGAACTATGGTGCATCGGATTGAAAGTCGCACAAGTTCCCGCTCAGCCACACTCGCTCTCGCAGAAGGGAAACTTGTGTACCTTTATTTTCACACTGAAATACACTTTACACAGGCATACTTTATTGCAAAGACGATTTTTGTTTACTTAGTGAAAATTTTATAATGATGTTTCATAGTGAAACAACACCAGCGCTAATGCGCCACCTAGCGGGATAAATAAACAGTGTGGCTCCCCATTGATATCCACCAAAATATCCTACATAATATATGTTCTAGCCATTCCGATGCTGATTCAATACTCAATACTCAATCATTTATTGCAATCATATGTACAGTATATGGAGAAGTTATATTATAAGTGAAGTTCACATATGACCCTGTTAGGGTATACCAACACAAAGTAACAGAGCGAACCGATCCATTCCATAAACAGAACATGTTTGTTTAATCTTTAAAAAAATCATTTAAACAATAATAACATTTATCAATCAAAAATCTTTTTAGTTTATTTACGAAAATAGATTTCCTTTTCTTCTTCTTTAATTGTATTTGGAATTTTGTTGTTGAACTAATAGTTTATTTTTGTATCTAGTTTCATATCGTCTTGGTTGGTAGACTATTTTCTATTTTCTTATTCATTGAGCATTCTGCAAAAATTAGTTTCATGAAACCATTTGTAATACCTACAGAATGTAGGTATAAAAAACATGGATGTACCTACGGTGCCACACACGTTAAACCTGTGTTAATCACTGTTCAACGCCTAAACTTGCCTTCGTCGCGCGATTAAATATGAGCAATCACAAATCCTGATTTAAGTAGTATCTAACCATTGTCTTTAGACAACGGCTAGACACTGCTTAAATCAAGATTTTGTGGTTGCTTATAAATCTTATAATATTTAAACAAGCGACTAAGGCATGTTAGAAGTTAAACGCTATTTAACACATGTTAAGTTCATTTAAAATAGCGGCAACCGTATAAACTGTTGCTGCAATTGGTAACCGTTAGTGAAAACTCTTAAAAAGTTGACAGCTATTGAAAGTCAAGTTGCTTCGTGTAGACCTACACGAAGCAACTTGACTTTCAATAGTACCTGTACTAAGTGCATGCCTTACGACCGCGACCATTCAATACCTACCGTAACTATTGCGCATATTTTTCATACTATCATAGTATGTATATATATTATGTATGTATGTATGTACATACTTACCTAAATTTTTAAAATATATCCTTCGCATTATCTAACTCATGATTTTATCTGGTAGGTAGGTATGAAATGCAACACTATTATTATCGTACCCAGTTGCTATCTGCATTAACATCATCGTATCAAATGGTATAAAAGGATTCAAGTGAGACTATATGTACTGCAGAAGTGGTTTTTCTCACGTCGTTGTTGAAAAGTTTTATTATGAAATTCTTGATTGTATTTTCGGCTGTAATACTAGCGGCCTCCGCTATGCCGACTGAAATCGGTAAGGAGGGTGCAGCTATAGCCAACGCGACCCGCGCTGCTGGGAGAGCCGTCGGATTTGCCGGCTTTGGTAGTGGCACTCAAGGTGGTGCTGGGGGTGCTGTTTGGACAGTATGGGATGCATGGGCACTCAGGGACGCTATCACCGGTAACGCGGCCAGAATCATCAATGTTAGAGGGCGCATCGACTTGACTGTGTTGTTCACTGGATCTCCTGGTGTCGTTTTGGATGTTGGATCCTATACGACCATCATTGGAGGTGATGCCATCGCTGAGATCACCGGTGGGGGTCTAAGAATCAGGAACAACATTCAAGTCATCATTCAGAACCTTAAGTTCACAAACGCTTTATCGTACGCTCCAGGAGAAATGCCCAACGGCAATGGCGGTATCATATCTCAGATTTCTGGTGAATTCACTGAGGTCGATGCCATTTTGTGCGAAGGCGCTGAATACGTGTGGATCGATCACAACGAGTTTAGCGACGACCCTTGGATCTCCAACACCATCACTAACGATAGGATGAGGCACGACGGTCTTATTGATATCAAGAGGGCTTCCAACTATATCACCGTGTCGAACAACATCTTAAGAAATCATAACAAAAATATGCTTATTGGACACAGCGACAACAACGCGGCTCAGGATGTCGGCAAGCTTAAGACCACAATCGTCCTAAATTGGTTCCAGGGTACTCACCAGCGCAACCCCAGAGTCAGGTACGCAGAAGTGCACATCCTAAATAATTTGTACACTGATATTGGCAGCTACGGAATCGGTGCCGGTGCCGGAGCTTCTATCTACGCTGAAAGAAATGTGTTTGTGAACACGCGTGCCTGGAGACACCCTGATGGTACTCCTAGCCCAATGGGCCATCTACTGCCTGTGATGAACCAATTCCAAAACAGCAATTTCGACACTGTTCCCAGTGATGGTGTCCGTTGGACCCCGTTCGACTACTACTCTTACCAGGCTGAGGCCGTTAACTATACTGAAGAAAGAGTCAGGCAAAATGCTGGTACTTGGTAATTAAATTTTGAATAAACCATTTATTGCTAGTTCCTTTTGTTTTTGAAACTTATCGATAGACGAGAGTACAAAGTAAAAATGACTCAATAGGTACGTAAATAATTATTACAAATTACATAAGTACCTATACACTTTAGTTACACGACGTATTGATTAAAAAAAGTTATTTTTATAGTGTCTATAAGTCGGCTCAATAAGTAGGTAGTAGTACCTACCTATTTTCATAAATATTTAATAATGTGAAAATTTGCTTTAAAAAAGCTATGAACCGACTTCAGTGGCAATCTACTGAACCGATTGTGATGAAATTTTTATGGGACCAATCTGAAAGTATATCCTTTCAAATAAAAAAAGAATTTTTCAAATCGGTTTACAATTGACGGAGATCTGAGGTAACAAACATAAAAAAACAATACCCGACGAATTGATAACCTCCTCCTTTTTTGGAAGTCGGTTAAAAAATATGGTGGGTCGCCAAACAATCACCATCATGACCGTCATGATCGTGATGGGATATGCATTAGGTACCGATAATAGGTATATAAGGTAATTACGGGATCGGTATTTCTTCTTCGGCTCTTTAGGCATCTTATTCTATATCCAAAACCAACATCCGAAATACAACGAGCAACTAAGTGATAATCCTGCCATTTTGTCGGTTCCCCAAAGCGCGGCGCACTGAGTAGGGAAGCAGTCTGTTCGCGAACGATTTGATGTGATTTTTTTGTGGTAACACTATTAAACTTTGAATTGGAGAAAACGCCCAACCCGCCATACTTTCTATAGGAACAAACGCTCGTATAGGTACCTACGTAATTATAGTGTTGTAGGTATCAATTTTTTTCTTTGGTTGGGTTTAACAAATAGGATCTTGTGCATTATATCTAGGATTTTATGGAACCAAAACATGAAAATTTTGACAATCCAATTCAGTAAAAGCCTTAAAAGCAGCCTTTTTAAACAAATTTTACAATATATTCTCATAAATGTAAAAGTAAAACACTTCCATAGGATCCTTGGATATGTAATGGAGATTCTAAATAACAAACATTTTTTTCACAAACTTGTAAGGCATTTTCAAAAACACGTATTTCCTGGAACAAGTTTTAGGAAATTACCACGCACTAATAATTGTCTTCGGAAATTTTCTTTGGAAATTTATTTCAAAATTTTCAGAATGCCAACCGAAGGCTCTGGCGTTGTCCCTCCTTTTCCGTAGTGCCAGTTTTTCTTCGATGAACCAACAAGCCACTAGGCCATTTTTGCGTACAACTTAGGCGGGCCGAGAAGGGGCACCCCAGCCAAATTTCCCTACCAGCTGCCTATTTTGTGTATGGAATCCTAAATTTCGAATAGGTCTAGATAGGTAGTATTTTGTGGTAGGTTGGAAGCAAAGAGTTCCATCTTTAATCATTGGTTGGAAGTAATTACATAATATAGGTACTTACATACATATATAGTATTATTTATGTCATAGTAGATAGGTATCTATGATGATAATTATTAATACCTCTATTAAAAAAAAAGTATTATCATTGGTACGCGGTAAGTAACTACCTAAAAATACCTAGCTGTCTCTATGTATGGATATAAATATTTATCATAATTTGATCAGATAGACATTTGCTAAATCCGTAGGTATAGCTACTACGTATTTAATTACCTATCTACTTTAATAATAAATACAAAAGTGTGTTCAGTGTTGGTACCTTTGTTTTTTGGTCAGTTGGTCAGTTGGTTTGTCTTTCCATTTCACGCAGCAATGGAGCAATGGATCGACGGAACTATTGGCATAGAATATATAGTTTACGGACTGGAGAGTAACATAGGCTACTTTTTATCCCGGAAAAATGTATGATTCCTGTGGGAACGTAGGTGAAACCGCGGGCAGAAGCTAGTTCTTTATAAATTTACCAACTTTACTTACCCACGCAATATAACTGCAAAATCTGCAGCCTGTAGATCCTGCTAATATTATAAACGCGCAAGTTTATGAGGATGTATGCATGATCGTTACTCTTTCAAGAAAAAACTACAGAACGGATTTTGATGTTTACAGTAACATATTATAGCTTCCGCCTGCGGCTTCGCCCGCGTGGTATATATTATCTTTATAAATTGAAATCTTTCCAAATCCGGTTAACAGTTTTTTAGTGAAAAAGTAATAAACATCCATCCATCCTTACAAACATTCACGTTTATAATATAAGGTACTCCTAATATTATTAATGTGAATGTTTGTGAACGTGAATTTCCCATGTTATTCTGATGTTACATCCAGTAGGATGTAGCATCAGAATACATGGGAAAGGCTGCAATATTCCATATAAGTAGATCTATACATTTACTTGCGCAGGAACCATAGAAATAGTGTGAATGCGTGTGTGAAATATGGATATGGCATGCACACATAGATAGTAAAATAGTTTCACCGCCTTTTTGTAGGTGGCGTTGATCGCCAGAGCGCACTCTATTCCTTTCATGGAGCTAGATTCCTTTTATTATAGTACAGTAAAAGCTCTTTATTCGCGGGGGATACGTTTTATTTATTTATTTATTGGTTTACCAACAGTTATTACATCGGTGCATACTAAGTGTAACATACTTAACATTTATGTTCTATTCTAAATGTATAACCAATTACAGGCAAACACAGCATGCATTACAGTTATATTATATATTAGTAGTTAACTTAATTAGGTACAAAAAGTAGTCTATACGTTCCATAAATATGCCGCGAATACAGAAACCGTGAATACGGAATGGTAATTTGTATGGGATTATAGGGGTTACGTTCCTAGGTGACAAAATAAAAAAAACAAATATATAAAAAATCAATTTAATTGAAGTATTTGAACATTTTGATTAATTATCTTAAGGCTTAGGCAATGGTTTGAAGAATTTTGTAATTTCCTCTTGCTTGGCAGTTTTTTTTCGTGTTGAAACTCGTTTCTGATTTTTTTAGTTGACATTATAAATTAGAAAAAGAGCGGTAGAGACGTGTTACTCGATCACAATTTTGTAATGAACGTTGAAAGACGAAACAATGAAACACGCAAAGCGGCTTTTATCATAGAATGGAACAGCAACATTTAAAAATATACTTTATTCATTGAGTAATAAAGGTTGCTTTAATTCTGTTTGTTTTCATTCTCAAAAACACCGATCGTGGCGAACGCGGCTTATGACAAAGTCCTCGGTGATATCATTAATTTAACAACATACTTTAGGCAAAGTTGTAATAAGATCTATTTTACTTTTTTTATTAGCCCATTTGACTGTATTTACAAAGGATATTGGGTTGGATACCTATTAGAATCCTTTTATTATTATGTATGTACTTATTAGATCCGCGAATAATGAAATTTTTAGCCGCGAATATAGGGATTGGGTCGCAACTTTTTAATCCGCGAATAGTGAAAACGCGAATGAAGGAAGCGCGAATAAGGAGCTTTTACTGTACTACTCTATGTACTACTCTAAGTAGTCTGTTGTGACTTTATCTTTGTTTTGTCTATTGGATATAATTCGTCAAAAATATATTATTATTATAATAATTATATCTCTTAGTAGTTTGTGTTGTAGGGATGAGCGATATTGATAAAATATCGATATTGAAATCGATATTAATATCGAGTGCTTACTATCGATACACCGATATTATCGACATCAAAATATCGATATTAGAAAATATCGATATTTTGAGGCTTTTTGATAAATATCGATGGTTTTTCTTACTTTTATTTGAATGCATACTAAATATTTATAGGAGACCATTAGCAACGCCAGAATAGGAAGTGTTAATCATACAAGAAAATAAGAAATATAATTTTTTTTTGTAATCTATCCATACTAATATTATAAATGTGAAAGTGTATTTGTTGGTTTGTTGAATTGTTGGTTTGTCCTTCTTTCACGAACTTCACGCAGTAACGAAGCAACGGATCGACGTGATTTTTGGCATAGATATAGTTTATGGACCGGAGAGTAACATAGGCTACTTAATGCACGGTACCTGTGGGAACGCGGGTGAAACCCACGGGCACTTGTTAGTGTGGCATAAAATTGACATTAATAGCTGTCAATAGTTTTATAATGTTGACAAGTTGATTTAATTTGACAGATCAATGCTTTATTTCATTCAAAAATATGAGTTCAATCTTACCGCAGTCAGTTAAACTGCCGATAGAGTTTTCGCTGTCCAAAATATCTAAGTTCAAAGACACTTAATAGTGATGGTAAATTTATAATTATATACGTAATTTAAGTAATTAGTTTGATTTATGTTCTGAATAAATATTAATTCCCCAGAATCCCAGAATCCCAGATGCATGAAAAAAAAATATCGATACCACGATATCTTCTTAAAATATCGATATTCCGATATTTAAAAGATGCCAATATCGATATGAAAATATCGATATTTTGATCATGAATATCGATATTTCTCCAATATCGATATATATCGCCCATCCCTATTGTGTTGTGACTTATATACTCTTTGGTTTGTGATTATATATATCAAAGAGTATATATAATTATATCTTTGACATATATAATTTGTGATCTTTGATTATGAATTATATATATAGAAAAGTACTCTGTGAATAATATAATATACGTAAAATTATCTTTAAATACTTTGTGAATATAATTAATGTGTGTAATGCGCACAGGTATATGCGTGAGTGAAGTTTCAAATGTAGTAGGATAGTGTTTGGCGAATAAATAATTAACATAAGGTAAAAACAACTATCAAAGATTTAAGTATTGTCATATTGATCGAATGATGTTCTTGCTGATAAATTTTCGTGGATGAAGATGTAGACTATGCGTCCAAATTGGTTAAAATTTCCATTATGGGCCGTCGATTTAGGGGGGGGCGGGGGGCGGGAGGGGGAGGGGGGGAGGAAGTATACCCCCCTGTACCATCCCCACCCCGCGCAACCCCATGGTTATGGAGATATCCATGGTTAAAGTTTTGAGGTTAGAATACCTTTTTCCATAAATATCCATCGATTTATGGGGCGGGGAGAGGAGGGAGGGAGTAGGGCTACCCCCCCCTGTACCCCTCCCTCCGCCAGTATATTGTGTTACAGTATTTTATTTTGTATTTTCACTGTTCTAACCTAACCTAGCCTAGTGTTCGGAGACAGTATATTGTGTTACAGTATTTTTTTTTTGTATTTTCACTGTTCTAACATAACCTAACCTAGTGTTCGGAGCCAGTATATTGTGTTACAGTATTTTTTTTTGTATTTTCACTGTTCTAACATAACCTAACCTAGTGTTCGGAGCCAGTATATTGTGTTACAGTATTTTTTTTTATTTTTACTGTTCTAACATAACCTAACCTAGTGTTCGGAGCCAGTATTATTGTGTTACAGTATTTTTTTTGTATATTCACTGTTCTAACATAACCTAACCTAGTGTTCGGAGCCAGTATATTGTGTTACAGTATTTTTTTTTTGTATTTTCACTGTTCTAACATAACCTAACCTAGTGTTCGGAGCCAGTATATTGTGTTACAGTATTTTTTTTTGTATTTTCACTGTTCTAACATAACCTAACCTAGTGTTCGGAGCCAGTATATTGTGTTACAGTATTTTTTTTTGCATTTTCACTGTTCTAACCTAACCTAACCTAGTGTTCGGAGCCAGTATAATGTGTTACTAGATGAGGAAAGCACAGAAGAGGAGGCCGTAACAAGCGGCTCATCTGAGTCCAAAACTTGCACATCACTCGACTCTTCAGACACAGCATAGGGCTTCGGAGACGCCATTGTAGTCAAACGTTGTAGGGCTAACAAGAGTACGTAAAACGATCTCAACTGCAAGGGCAACAAACGATGACTGACACTGACAGCTAACAGATAAAAAGACGCTATAAAACAAAATGGCGTCGCTTCACATTCCATTCCACAGTATAAACATAAATTCACAAAAGTCAATGTAATTGTATAATACAGCACGGGTTATTGTACACATTAATTACACACTATTTAATAATTGAAAATAAAATAAAATAATATTTAAGAAAAACGAAAACATAATATTTAATAAAATACACGTCTACCACCAACGGAACGTGAAATGTCAACTTTGACGTCTACCATGACAGTTTATCCATAAAAATTTGCAAATGGCGTGTTATTTTCCAATTTATATCGAAACTTTAAAAAATTATATCTCGTAAACCGTGAATTTGCGCACATTGAGATATTTGTAAAAAGCTTTCTATTTAAGAGTACTATCTACAGTAAAAAAGTGAACTTCGAAATCGACGGCCCATAATGGAAATTTTAGCCTCCAAATTAGTAGGAGAACAGTTGGTTCCGCAGTTTGGATCCTCAAGTACAGAATAGTTCTGAGTCAAAATGCAAAAATGCCCTCCACATTCTGGTGAGTCAGTAGGTAGCCCTTTTAAAAGCTGTCAAATAATATGTAGACTGTTAGTGTAGTCACATAAATTAAATAAATCGATTATATTTTTTGATTCTCAGTTGTTTGCAAGACAAACAAATTTCCATTTAGGTCTAAAGATTTATACACTCATGTCATAAAATATTATATAGGTATCAATGTTTCAAATTTTCTAACCGGGCAAGCCTGAATCTGACACTGGCAGAAGAAGAATTGGTGGATGGAATCAACTTCAAAATTTTATTCCCACCAAACCATGATTTTTCATTTCAAAACACTTAGTAAAAGAACAACTTCTGTTATCTGTCGCATGAGACTTGGACACCCTTGCACACCGGTCTCCCTTGCTAAAAGCCGGATTTGGGACCACTCTCTCTCTGTGAATGTGGATTAGATGAGGGCACTCTTAAACACATTTTTTTCAACTGTGTGAAGCCGAGCTGCTCCTTGTAGTTAGCATATAATAACTCTGTTATGAAAAATTACAGTCCCATTGTTAGTAGTAAGAGTTCAGAGTTTCAGACCTAAGTGTTATTCTTGGCTTGTTGCCATGCTTCTCCACTAGTATACATCATGCATTTAATTTTTTTTTTTTGCTGAATTAATTGAAAATGGTACCACAAACCAGTTTGTAAATATTCTAGGATTTCCTGTTACCTAAGATTGGATTTAAAGCAACAAAATAAACTACTTTAATAGATACTTATTTGTGTTTGCATCATATCATTTACAACATTCATTGGATGCTGAGGTTGTAGGTATCATTCAGAAAATACATATTCCATCAAGGACTTTTATTCCATAGCAGCACTTACTTTATTCTACAATTCTTGATTTCTTCGCAGATCACTACCAAATGGCCATCCCACAAAATCTTTCCGTGGACCACATGCGTTTGATCCTTAGTGAAGTGATTGCGACTCTGGAGTCGAAGGAGTATAATGCCAAACTGGAACATGCCAAAGAGGCTGCTGGCAATGAAATGTTAAAAATGATGCAGATTGTCTTTCCAATGATAGTTCAGATCGAGATGGAGACTATCAAGCGCCATGGATTCTGCGGCTCCCGGGATGGTGTGTTTCTTTTTGTTATAATTTGAAAATCTTAAATTGCACAATAGATTAAAATAATTGATGAATGATGCAAGTGAAAGCTCTGACAGGTCTTGCAACTGACAATTCAGTAATTAGTATTTGAGTAAGTGCAAAAAAAGATGCAGAAAAGGTGCAGATGGTTTCTTTGAGTATTCCCGTGACTCAAAGAATGTTGATTGCTGAAATACATGCTTTGCCACTCCAGCGTAGAACTTGCCTGTTTAGTATTTGTATCCTTATCAATAATTTATTGACATTTTTTTTGGCACCTGTCAATTTATATTTCAGATAAATTACGAATGTAAGCTCATTTCACATCTTTCTCATAACGAGTATTTAACTATTTACATAGTAATAATTCAATTTGTTAGATGCAGAGATCTTATAAATTGGTTCTGTATTTCCAGGCATTGTCCAGTTCACCCAGATGGTGCGAGACATGGAGAATCTGGACGGGGAGGTGGCTCGCCTCCACACCAAGATCCGCAGCTACTATCTGCCCCCCGTGTCCATCAGCTCATCTGTTGACACGTCGCTGTAGGCTTGTAAGTGAAAAATCCGTGAAAAGACCTACCTACATATTTTTTAATATTTTCGCAATGATTACACATTCTATTTTAAACATTTTTTGAAGAGATGGTGGCGCAGTGGACTTGATCCACCGATTGTAGGTCAATGGTTCAAATCCTAACAGTGAGCTTGAGAATTCTGAAAAAACATTGTGATGCCCCCATAGCATTTGCTCGTGAAGTCTGCCGCCAAGCAGTAATATGCAAGCATTACTGTGTTCCGGTTTGACGAGCAAAATAGCCAGTGAAATTACTGGGCTTATGAGACTTAATACCTAATGTCTCAGGGTAACGAGCGCACTGCAGTGCCGCGCAGGCCTTTGTGTTTCAAAGTTCTGAGTGGCACTGCAATTGTTATGGGCCGGCGTTATGCTTATCATCAGGCAAACGACCAGCTCGTGTCGTTACCAATAACATAAAAAAAGCATGGTGGTAGGGCATTTTATAGTGCTCTGAGCACTGTGCTTGCATGGTTAGCTACCACCCTCATGTTGTAAATCTGTCGCCAAGCACCGGTCGCCATGCTCCGGCTGCTGCACTTGAAAGCCATTTGTAATCTAGACTTAGCATTACCATCGCCGAGTTATGATCAGACGAAATAGAGGTCCTGGACCTGGAGCGCAGGCTCTTTTCCGCACTTAGCTGTTTATCGGCCCTTTTTCATGTTCATATCAGTTAATTAACCTGTTTATTTTATTGTCTAGAAAAGAAAAAGTTGATTAAACATTTGCCAAAACGAGTTGAACCACACGTTTTCGTTTTCGTGGGGATAACCGTGTTAACATTTAGTAGGGACGTACTATATAGTGTATATGCGTATGCACAAGTGGCAGACAGCGTGCCAAAATATCGTAGTTTTAAGGCCGCACGAAGCCTTCGACAGGGCTTTACGACTCGCGATAGTTAACTGCTGAAACTGACGGTCTCGTGCCCTTCGAAGCACGGAAGGGCTCGCGGATACTAAGGCTAAAATTCAGAGACTAGTCTAAGCGTGGACTTTTGCTTCCGTATGTCAAATCTCTATAGAATTTTGACATATGAAAGCACGAGCCCACGGTTAGAATCGTCTCTGAATCTTAGGCTGAGACTCTTGAAGGATGTTTTTGATGCCTTCAAGCCTTCTCAACGACATAGGTAGGTAGGATTTATTTTTTTGCCCCGACCTGTGAATGTAAGATAACAATTTAAAATTGTCAAGCATATCAACTACTTATTAGGTATTTAAATCGATTGCTGAAAATAATACTTATATCTGCACCCTTATCTCCCCAAATTAGATTTAATTAAATAATAATTACTGTAACTAGGGAAAATAACACACCACAATGGATCAATTTGTATGTTATGTTAAATATAGAATCAGATATCAGTCTGATTCCTAGAGTTTTTATGATAATGTTGATTTTATCAACAAATTAATCCTTTGATTGATGATTGCCCTCTTGATTTGGAACGCTCAGACACTTTGTTGTGACGCGGAACATGTGGGACGCTAAATCTGAAAGATACAAATAAAGTAGGTATCATTAGATAAAGTAGTGTTTCATATTTTTTTTATCATCCATTAGTATTTTAAAGGATACCATCAGATACTTTACATTTTAATGAATAAAAAAATGTATGACAACTATGTACTCAGTTAAACGCAGTCTCTCACGGCCAAATCAACAAAATGCATGTTTTTAGTACAGCTTTACGGCCCGCGTTGAATAAGTGACGTCAGATGTTCTGTAAAGTTTCTATGGGACGATTTAGCGCTCAGTAAATACGCCCGACTATGACTCTCATTTTTGACGACTAACGGTCGATTTCTAGTTTTTTCGATATAATGATTCTCATGAGAAAACGGACTGATTAACATCATAATAAAATGGACTCAAACAAACATATAATTTGATAGTTTTTTTAATTTCTTCGAAATCCATGCCAATATTCGTGCATTTTGGTTCGCGATTACATAGTTTGTGCGCGATTACAATAATACGAGTAATGGAACCGGCCGCGGTGTGTTTGACGTCACAACTGTCCTGTAGGTACTACTCGAACAAGCTCAGACTAGGACGCAGGGACGGACTGAACGCATCTATAAAGTTCCTTGTTAAAAAATCAAATCAATATCCTGGCTCGTATTATATGCCAATAACAGTTTGCATGTCCCTTTGTAGTATTAAGAAATACGAGAAAAAATAAATGTAAAAATAAATTTACGTAGTTCTTCCATACACTTTCAAGACGAGTTGTCTGTTGAAATGCAAAACCTGGCAACTTTGACTATTCATCCAAAGTCATCTGCATTACATGCTCTAAAAAAAATTGCAAATTCAAGGATACCTCTGTCCCTTATATCTAATCAAATACAAAGGAATACAATTAAATTGCATGATTTTATCTCGATAAAAGCAAACGATAATGTTATCTATGAAGATAACTAACTGTGATAATAAATCCGAGTCCCTAACTCCGTTATCCAAGCTGTCAAGCCTTTGTGGGGACAGCGCACCAGCGGCGTCTCGCGCGGGACGGAAGAGCAACACGCACGGGCCAGAGCAGGACAGACGAACGCGCAATGCACGTCCATGCCCGTCCAATATTTGAGTTTTATATAAATATACGAGAAAGTCTCAAATAAATAATAATAATAATAATTTTTATTTTCCAACAACAAATGGGTATAGTTAGCAGCACCTTTCAAATACATCGAAGAAAATGGTACAATTTAAAAAGCTTCGTAGGTAGCTTAATTGTGAACCCTGAACCTCACACTAGGATCACCTGTGTCGTGGGGTTCAGTCACTTCCCTTTTAAGGATTAGTACTTCTAAACAACTATATTAAGAACAAAGCAAAAATAAATCAAGCAACCATCTCAAGGTTATTATGTTGTTTAAACGTGTTTGCGTGTGGATGAGTGTGTGTGTGTGTGTGTGTGTGTGCGTGTATGTGTGTGTGTGTGTGTGTGCGCGCTTATGTTTGTACATGTTTGGCTGTATGTGTGTGTTTTGTGAAGTTGTATTATCAGGGGGTATGTATCCGGAGATGCAACATGCATAAATATGAGAGTTATTCATTTAGAAGGTAAGGCGCCTGAGATCCCTCGTGACGACAGCAATCCAGACAGAGTTTAATCACAGAGTAGTAGGGTTGAGATTGTATATAAAGACGTTAATATCTGGAAAGCCGTCTACCGAAAGGAAGGCAGGCCCCTTAATGTCATATTTTTATTTTTATAAAGTCCTCGGTCTCGTTGTAACCTAGCTTGGATACCCAAGATACTATCAGTCGTTTGCACACGTATCGAGATGACTGTAATATATCTAGTATTCTATCCAAGCGTTGATACAGACATGGACCTTTGTGTATATATGCACGTTGTGCTAGTAGGGTCTTAGCTTTTGGAACCACCCAGGCATTCCGACGTGAAGATTTTTTGGAGCGGCAGACTGTTCCTAGGGCTACTTTATGGAAACGTAAACCTACTGCAAGAATGTAAAGTTGTCGAACTCTAAGATATTTAGTCTCTTCATATAACTGGTCTGTCGAGTATCGATATGGTTTTTTGTAGGCCACTTTAAGAAGAGATCTTTGATCTCTTTCAATTTTTCAAAAGAGGGTTTTTGAGGCTGATCCCCAGCATACAATACAGTAACTGAGAATGGACTGGCACAGTGCTTGGTATATTATTCTTAGAATGTGTTCATCAGCTACAGAACCTAACCTTTTAAATACATAGATCATCTTACGAACGCGGCCACACAGGTTATTAATATGGTTCTCCCAAGTCAGCTTATGATCAATTGTGACACCTAGATACCTGATGTTGTTCACATGTTCTAGATACGGGCAGGCACAGGTCGAGTCAGAGCGAGTGTCACACGTGTGAAGTCTGAGCTTAATGGAGCTTGGCTGTGTTCGCTGGGAGATATGAAAGGCCATGTATTTGGTTTTACTGGCATTCAATGTCAGCAAATTATTTTGCAGCCACTCCGCTACTTGTGATATCCCTTGCTGTGCTATTTCAACCACCTCAGGCCAGGTTTTACCGTAAAAAATGAGAGCCGTGTCATCAGCAAATGTAAATACACTAGCTTTGTTAATCGTTAGCTGGCAGAGGTCGTTGATATAGGTCAGAAAGAGGGTAGGCCCTAGCACAATTCCTTGTGGCACACCAAAAGAGACAGACGCATAGTCACTGTACTGTTCGGAGATGCGAACTCTTTGCCTTCTATCACAGAGATATGAACGAAACCAGTTCAGTGCCGATCCACGCACTCCTAGAAGCTCAAGCTTCCTAAGCAGAATTGGCCAAGACACCGTATCAAATGCCTTGGCCAGGTCAAGAAAAACTCCTACACAGTTATGTCCAGAGTCCAGTATATTAGCCACCTTATCCACAAGTGCCACAACTGCGTCCTCAGTCGACTTATTAGACCGGAATCCGAATTGATTAGGTGAAAGTATGCTGTTCTTTTCCAGGAAACCCAACAGTTAATAATCAGTTGTAACTTAGCAGTCTGGTATTACTTATCCCTCGTGAACACCGCCTTCGACATCCCCACACCTTCCTAGCAGTAACTATTGAAGCAATGTGAACTTTAATTTGAAACAATCTCAATTACAGGTGTCACCCCAAGGGAAGACGCAGAATCTCGTACAAATCTCAAGAAGCCGACATGATGCGCAGACGATACAAGTATTTATTAATCGTTTTCATAATCCTATACACTATATACTTCTTCTTCGGGATTGGAGACTACATGCACGCCAAGAGCTTTGAGAATAACTTTGATTACCCTCTTAACGTCGATATTAAACCACTCATCGAGGACGTATTAGCGGGAAGGAGGCCTTCAGTGAAACCTATCAATTACTACCCATACAGGTACTTAACCAACTCTGGCAAATGCAGCACAGTGGACAAACTTGATCTTTTCATCATAGTCAAATCGGCTATGAATCACTTTGCTAACAGAATGGCTATACGACAAACTTATGGGCAAGAAAACGCTACACCAGGACGGATTACAAAAATCTTATTCTTCCTCGGTGTTAACAGACACAAAACCGAAACCCAAACAGAGATAAAAGCTGAAATGGCTAAATACAAAGACATAATACAGATGGATTTTTTAGACGCATACTTCAATAATACAATCAAAACCATGATGTCATTACGTTGGCTCTTTGAGCACTGTTCCACTGCTGATTACTATCTGTTCACTGATGATGACATGTACATATCCGTACCTAACCTTTTGGAATATATTGAGACTGCAACAACAGCCAACGGATCAATGATAACTCCTAGTGGTCACTTCTACGCTGGGTATATGTTCAAATCAGGCCCTCACAGGATTGTTGTTAGCAAATGGAGGGTCACATTTGATGAGTACCCATGGGACAGATGGCCACCATACGTTACTGCTGGAGCATATTTACTATCCAATAGGTCTATGAAAGTGTTGTATGTAGCAAGTTTGTTCGTGAAACACTTCAGGTTTGATGATATTTACTTAGGGTTAGTTGCTAAGAAGGCTGGTATCATTCCCACCCACTGTGATCGATTCTATTTCTATAAGAAGCCGTACACTAGGGATGGGTACAAAGATGTGATTGCGTCCCATGGTTACGATGACCATGAGACGTTGGTTAGGGTGTGGAATGAGCAAAATAGTTTTTAAGCTGTGTGTTTTACACATATTTTACATAATCTGTATTACTAGTGCATTCAAGTGAGTTATTGACAACTGTACTTCACGGTTTCCTAATAATATATTGTACCCACAAGATCTTTTATAGGGATGCTATTCAAATGGGGTGGCACAGAGAAAGCTAATCTCAGATGGCGCCACCATCGCTGGTGCTTGTTATTGATGGTTACTTAGCAAATGTCCAATCTTTTTAGAAAATCAGCTCTCGTGTTATCTAAAAAATATTCTCATATCACTTATAAAATGTTCTTTGATAATATTGAAAAAGAAGTAAGTAATTTATCTTCAGATTTCATATGATCTACCTTCAATGTATACTATAAAAAATAATATAATTTTAAGATTATTGAGGAAATGGCATGTGGCAAAAATATATCAATGTTTTTTTGATTTGCTGATTTCCCATATAAATTTTTTCGAATTCGTGTTTTTTTTTAAATTATTATTATTCCTATTTTTTGTAAGTTTTCCATTTATTGATATTAAGTATATCGGTAGTTTTTATTATTTAAATTCGGAAATAAAATTCTGATATTTAGGTTAATCATGGTTGTTTACTATAAGTCTGTTTTAGACTTTCACGGTTATTCACTACTTTATACATTGTAACGGGATATTTACCGTAATTATTATAAGCTGGTGAGCTCCCGATATTTCGACGCTGTTGCAAGCATCATGTTCACGGGAATACAGTGAACATTCACCAGCTTAGAATAATCATGGTAAATATCCCGTTACAATGTATAAAGTACTATAAGTCTTGGTTTAGATTATAATATTTTAGGTAAAACTAGTTATAATAATAGATAATATGGTGTTCGAAACGGATATTCAGATAGTTAAGGAGAAAACGCTGAGATGTATTATATATAGTTCTCGGTTGTTTAAAAGATAGTTTTAGTATATAAAGTATAAGTATATAAGTTATACTAATGCTTTAAAAACATATAAAGTAGTATCATAGTGAAATAATAATCGGCCCGATTTCTCAATATGTATTATAAAAAATAAAAATTACACATTTAAAAATATACACCGAATAAAAAATGCATCAAAATCAATTCCAAATATGTACAATAAAAAAAAATTGAATTAGACATCATACTAAAGAGCTTTTAAGTTTTATGGAACATTTGGTACGCCGAAATACATTTGCTTTTCCTTTGGTATGTTACAATTTTCTACTTATATACCTATACTTTAGTCATAGGAAGGTAATATTAACAAACTTGTTAGCTTGTAAGTATGTCATCGGGGAATGATAGTTTAATTAGGATACGGTACATAGTATTATTTTTCAAGTAATGTGTAGGAAACGTAAATTTAAAGTCTAAAGACGTATGCAGATTGCTTACGCATTATACTTCTATTATGCGGCTGATAATATCACACTTCTTATCTTTCAACATATATATTTAGAAATGAACATGGACACTTCTCAGACCGATTTATAGATTGACAGCTATTAATATATTATCTAATGTAGGTATAAAGTACCCAACTTGAAAGTAATGAGTCATTATAAAAATGGATAGACTAAGGAAATCGCCCACTTACAGCGCCATCTAGCGGTAAAGTTGAAAAAACTAAGAACGTGAAGTGTCGTAGGGAAATCCAAAAAAATAAGGTTTCTTTTCTAGAAAATTACATAGTCACTCCGAGATCACCTTTCACATTAAACGTAAAGAAACCAAACTAAACACAACGTTCCAAGCTGTAAGTAGATGTGGACACAGTATAAAATAATTAGATGTAAAACTTGTAAATGAAACAAAGAGACGCAAAGAGCATGTAAAATTTAGAAAATAATTTATAGTGAGTGGCGACTGGAAAACGCGCGTATTTGATAGTTAATTAAGGACGTAGGAATGTGCCGAGACAGTGACTGTAGTTTATAATATTATTAGAATATAATAATAAAAGAATATAATAAAAAATATTTTTTTGTTGTAAGTGCCGTAGGAATATACTTTCATATGCATTTAGTAAAAAGCTCTTACTTTGACATTACAAACAGACACTTCAATCTCATGTATTAGATAGGCTCTTCTGTTTTTTTTGACGGTCCGGGACCGCCATGCTTTTGTCTATACTCGTAATATAAGGCGCTGTAGAATTATTTAGTTTGTTAGGTATAACTATAATTATGTAGACTGGAGGTGAACACACATTGGAAAAATAGTTAAGGAAAAGGAGGCGTACTTGTACATATAGCCGTGACGCTGTTAAGGTTACTTTAAGATCGTAGTAAGTAGTTTAATAAATACATTTTCCTTTTATTGTAATTAAAATAACAACTTAAAATATTTGTTTGGCAATAGAGGTAGATGGTATGATATTTTTTATACCTGTCTTTGCTCGTGAAGTTTGCCGCCAAGCAGTGGTGTGCAAGCATTACTGTGTTCCGGTTTGATGAGCAGAGTATCCAGGAAATTACTGGGCTTATGAGACCTAATGTCTCAGGGTAACGAGCGCACTGCAGTGCCGCGCATGCCTTTGTGTTTCAAAGTTCTGGGTGGCACTGCAATTGTTTTATGCCGGCGTTATGCTTACCATCAGGCAAATTACCAGCTCATCTCGATATATAATAAACAAAAAAGAAAAAAAAAAAAATTACAAAATTTACATCTACTTTTTCTGCGTATACTATGTTACGACATGCAACATGAACACAGCTCATATTGCGGGACGAGGAACACTGCCCTGCCGTCATACAGTTCTTACTAGTTCGGAGGGTAGTAGTAATTTGTCTTTGACAAGTGTGACTACTTTCGGGCATATTTTTATTTTTTATTTTCTACCTACGCATATTTCGAAGCATATAATACACATTGTAAACTATTGATGTTATGTAAGTTGTTACTTTGTAATCGTTATTCTATATTAATTATTAGACTGTACTAACACTACTAACATAGCATACATAAAATTAAAAAAAAAAAAAAAAAATGACCAGCTCGTCTCGTTACCAAAAAACATAAAAAAAAACAGCGTCAGTCTAAAATGTAATGACACACAAACATCTCGGTGTTACATTTACTTACTGTACGTATTACATACTGTAGTTAATTTACTGTATTTTTTATAATAAAGGTGACTGTTGAAGGTTTATTGATATGCCACATGCCATTTACATATCACCAAATAGTAATAATGTATTGAGCAGAATCTCAGTGCGTAGATACAGAATAGGTAAAGCATAAGGAAAAGGCATATCATGTTAATATTTACAATTATAAATGAGAACCAGCAGGGCTAACATGCGCACCGTGACAACATTATCTCGATGCTTATGTCGTGCATTTGTCTCATGTTCGCGAGAGAAAGAGCGAGACAAAACAGTAGACAGAATTTTGTCGTGGCGCGCATGTTAGCCCTGCAGGTCTCTAGCAGTAACATGATAATCTAAGGATCTAGCAAAGAAGCTACGATATCTTCGATCCAGCAGGGCGAACATGCGCGCCACGACAAAGTTTTGTCTCTAGCGAACATGAGACAAATGCACGACAAAATGTTGTCGCGGTGCGCATCTTAGCCGTACAGGAATGCTACAGAATGTTTGTATTCCGATATAATTATGCTTTTATAGTGGGCAGGATACTCCGCGCCGCTTTCTCGGTTGCACATATCAATGTTTTTGAAGATAAACAATCACTTAATATAATTATGAATGAATTTGCTGACAATAACATTACAAAAGTTTAACGACAATTTCATTTTGATCCACAAAAATGGGATTTTATGTTTTGCCCATTTTCATGTATGAAAACCTGATCGGATCAAAACGGTACTTTTGCCGTACCTTTGTAATGTTATTGCCAGCAACTTCACTGAATTCTATTTTTCATAATTATATTAAGTGATTGTTTATCTTCAAAAATGTTTAGATGCGCGAGCGAGATAGCGGCGCGGAGTATCCTGCCCTTAGTAACTAGGTTCTGCTCTATTGTGTGTTAAGTGTAGAATTACAGTAAGAATATGTACTTCTATCACAATATATTATATGTCAATTTTACGACTCAAACAAACTAGTAAATATATATTTCTGATTATATTGTATGTATACCAAAACGAATGCCCGTTTTCACCAACCCTAGGAGACGTCTAAATTCTATATATTTAGGAGTTGCCTAGGATAAAAAACGTTTCACCAACATTTAGGAGTGTTCTAACGGCTTATATTTAGAACTTTGCTTACGTCAGGAGTGACCTAGTTAGGCATCGCCTAATTCGTCGTTGGTGAAAACGGGCATTAGTCTAAGATCGGTCTAATTTCAAAACTATAAACTATTTAGAAACCCTTTAGAATTTAGAAATTTTAATCAATCTGAATGTATTTGAAAAAGTAATGTTTGGAAAATAAAGATACTTACTCGTAAATTAAACAAATTTTATTTATTCATTTTCTGTAACAATTAATATAAATCCTTTGCCTTACCTCTACTAAAACAGTTAACGACTAATACAACATTGCAAATTCTATGAATTATCGTCCAAGACGTTCTTAATCTTAATTCATGTAGTCCATTCAAAAAATGGCACACCATACGTCGCATTTCGTTAGATTAGCAATAAAAAATGTACAAAGCATTCAATCGTCATACATGTCCAAACTGTGAATTAAAAACAAAATAAATTTCTGACGCCTTACCGGCTAACAATCTCGTGTTCGTTTTCAAATTCAAACCGATTAAAACCAGCGGTCGCTAGGTCTTCGGCTGGAAGGAATAGTCTAGAATTTTCGCTGGTTATCATTTTAGAACGAACGTTATTAAGGAAACAAGTGCTAACAAAACGAAAAGAAGCGAAAACTAGACAACTCCTTCCACAAGAAGACTAGTGACGGCTGGTTTTAATCGGTTTGGAATCGAAAACGAACACGAGATTGTTAGCCGGTGAGGCAGCGGGTCTTAAACCGCGGCTTCCAGTTCCTTCAGCACGTATGTGATCTTCATGACGGCGCTCCACAGCTCCTCATCCCCCACCTCCCGGTGCAGCGTGAACCGCACTGTTTTGGGGTTGAACTGCACACATTTCACGATCACCCCTTCGTCATTCGCTGTCTTGCAGTCACCCTGTAGATGATGATTTCTTTTGTATGACTTCCAGGGATTAAGAAATGTATGTAAAAAAAATCTCGATAACTTTCAGAATCCCGTTGGAGACGAAAGTTTGTATTTACATAAACGGTGTTTAGACTTTTAGGCACTAATAGTGTTACCACAAAAAAAACAATTTTCAGTCGCCTGTTTAGCTAGACAGCGTCTAAATAAAAACGTCAGAAATGATTAGGAATGTCACAACAGAATTGTGTTAGACAACGGTTAGACTCTACTTAAATCAGGATTTGTGGTTGCTCATATTTAATCGCGCGACTAAGGCATGTTTAGGAGCTAAACAGTGTTTAACACAGGTTTAAAGTGTGTTTAACTTTTTTGTGTTAAGACCCTAATCGGATATACAGTATACTTCTTACTCACTCTTCTTATGGAAAACAAATAACTCGCAACTACATATTCAAATTCAAAATGCTTTATTCATATAAGTTTGAACGGAGCACTTATGAAGGTTAAAATAAATGACTCTAACAGCGGGTCTCTGTGACGTTCATCTACCCGAATCACAGACTAAAACGAATGCTGTCTTTATCAGAACATAACAAATGACAAATACATCAACAGACCCAATCCGTGCTCAAAGTCAACGAACTGTCCAGAAACCCACCGTTCCCGTTCCAAATTGGTACAGGCCGAGCAACAAGGGCAAGAAACTCGTCTCGGCATTCATTATAAAAATAGTTTTTACAAAGATTCTATGCTAACAGCGAGCGTGGCCGAGCGGGAACTTGTGCGACTTTCAATTCGACGCAACTAGTTCGAATCTCAACTCTGCCCGTATAGCAGGTACTGTTCCTGGTACCCCGCGCCCCGCACTATTTCTCCGCCGCTCCGCTCGTCTGGCCCAGGGCACACGCGCCTGCACACCCTCCCGCCGTTAGTTGCCTCAAATCAGCCTCGGGAGACGCACGCGCGCGCGAGTGCCGCGGGCCACAACGGTCTCATATTTTTTTGATTATAGTTCTTTTTTGGTAAAGTGGACGTGGGTCGTTTTTTTTTGCTTACTAACCCTCGAACTATATTGGCAGCCTAACGTGGAGCGAGATCAAAACGTTGTGATTTGTGCAAAACTGCAGAACTTTCGCGCCATAAGTGTCGCGTCGCGTATTTTACGCGTTTATAGCTATATACGTACCTATAGCTATACGTTCTGTGTGTGCGCTTCGCCTGGATAGGTTCGTGAAGTACACGCGTCACAGGCTCCGTGTTCCCGCGAGGAAGTGCAACTGACTAACTGGATTAATTAATTGTGATTTGAAAATTAATCTTTTAAATAACTAGACGATGGTTATGTATGTTTGTGATAATTTTATGTAGACTTTAATTAATGACTTGGAATTTTCGATGCCTACCTAGTGACTACCTAGTGCATACCTAGTGTTCATATCTAGCTTACCTAGTGCTCTAATAGGTTACCTAGGTAGCCTAACTATACCACGGAGTGAATTTTTTCGTGAATTACGGACTGAAAAATTTTAAAAATGGTTTTGACAAGATCGCGGACTGCGAGTCCTGTTTCGGCCGCCCATGGGGGCGCGCCGCCGCCGCCACCAGTGCCGGAGATGGCTCCGCGCGCTGTTCCTGCTGCGCCAGTGGACGCGCTCGGCGCGGGCGCACAGACTGCTGCTGCAGACGTGTCTGCAGCGAGTTCGGTGGTTATGAGTAATGAGCAGCTGCTAGCGCTCATAGACAGGTTAAGTCGTCGCGATCCTGTAAGTAGTCATCATATATCTTCTGGTAATTTTGCAAAATGCACATCAAGATTTGACGGGGATAAATCAAGTGACGTTATGGCATTTATAGACGCCATTGAAACGTATAAAGATTGTGTCGGCATTGATGATGCCATAGCACTTAGAGGTCTGCCGATGCTGCTGACCGGAGTAGCCGCGACATGGTGGCAAGGGGTTAAATCGGTAACCTCTACATGGAAGGAAGCGTTAGAAATATTACAGCAGACATTTGGGCCTTTATTACCACCACACAAAATTTACAGAAAAATATTTGAAAGAGAACAGAGAGGTGATGAAGCTACAGATTTATTTGTATGCAACATTAGAGCGCAGTTCGCTCAGTTACCACCTTTTTCGCTTACGGAGTCCGTGCAGCTAGACATGGTTTATGGTTTGTTACACCGTCGCATAAGGGAGAAAGTTCCCCGCTCAACGTTTAATACATTTGCTGATTTATTAGCGCAAACGCGTCGTGTAGAGGAAATTTTAGACGAAAGTTGCCCTCAAACCACTGATATTAAACCATCATCGTCATCTTCTTCAGCAAGTAGTCGCTCGGTTACAATATCAAACAAGTACCGACCGCAGTGCAGTTACTGTAAGCAGTACGGCCATCTGAAGGAGGCCTGTCAGCGGTTAGAGGTAAAACAGAAGAAGCCTATTAAGGATAGTCAGGCGGATGGAGAACAACGATCGACGACTGTTACGTGTTTCGGGTGCGGTGCACCTGGCGTCATTCGATCGAACTGCCCGAATTGTAGAGACAAGAAAAGGGCCGCGTCGACGTCTTCTACCGCGACGCCTTCTACAGCATTTCAGTCAGTGTCCGCGAGTTGCGATTCTATAGATTCGCGAGTGCGTCCCGTTTTAAGTGTGGACATATATGGTCAATCGGGTGTTTTATTGGTGGACACTGGTGCAAAGCACTCTATAGGCAGTGTTAGTTTACGAAACCACTTAGATAAGAATGGTCATAAATTTGAAAATGTATTCACAGAACTTAAGTTCGCCGATGGTCGGACAAGTGCGCAAATTGTTGAAATAGCGCACGTTGACGTTAGGGTTCAAGGAACAGTACTAGCTGTTAGTTTTATTATGCTGCCTCATGCCACCGAAAGTTTGTTAGGAATGAACTTTATACAGGACGTTGGCATGGTACTGAATTTTGACTTGGGGGTGTGGTCTTTGGGACGTGATCGGACTCTTTATCCGATGTGTTTTGAGGGTAAGAAAGTTCAACCACTTACTTGCGCGTCTGTGGGTCTTCGCGAGGACGAGGGTTCCCATCTTGATTTAGGTGATCGGGACAGACTGTCTGACCTTTTGAGTGCTCATGAGGATATTTTCGCTCCAGGGGGAGGACCGACAGAGTTTGCCTTACACCGCATTGACACCGGAGATGCCGCGCCGATTGCAGGACCACCGTACCGAGTTTCACCCGCGAAGAAGGAGATTATTCGTAAAGAATTAGATAAGATGTTGGAAGATGGGGTTATAGAGGAAGCTGAATCAGAGTGGGCTTCCCCAGTTGTTTTAATACCCAAGAAGAACGGAGAGATCAGATTTTGCGTTGATTATAGGAAGCTCAATAGCGTAACCCGTACGGATAAGTATCCACTTCCTGTAATCGACGAGCTGTTACAGAGTACTAAATCCAATTGTGTCATGTCTACCATCGATCTTAAGGCTGGCTACTGGCAAACGATGGTCGCGCCTGAAGATAGACACAAGACGGCGTTCACAACACCATTCGGAACGTTCCAATTTTGTCGTATGCCATTTGGGCTCAAAAATGCACCGGCAACGTTCCAACGTCTAATGGATAGGATGAGATCTGGCCTTAAAGACGTGTGCGTACTAACGTATCTTGACGATATACTGGTTGTATCGGAGAATCTGGGTCGACACCTGGAAGACCTGCAGCAGGTTTTCGAGCGGCTTCGCCTGTTCAACTTGAGGGCGAACAGAAGCAAGTGCGTTTTCGCCAGAGATCAAGTTACGTATCTGGGACACGTCATCTCGTCACAAGGCATTGAGCCTGATCCATCAAAGGTAGAGGCGGTACTCAGCATGAAGCCTCCGACAAATGTAAAAGAGCTGAAGACTTTTCTTCAGACTTGCGCTTGGTTTCGCAAGTTTATCCCAAAGTTCTCGGATATAGCACGTGCTCTTACAGATTTGACGAAGAAGAACCAACGTTGGAAATGGGGGAAGGATGAAGAAAGAGCGTTTGAAGAACTGAAGTTGCGACTCTCCACCAGTCCGATTCTTCGCCAACCGAACTTTGAAGAACAGTTTATCTTGCGAACCGATGCAAGTGCGTACGCTCTTGGAGCGGTATTGATGCAAGGTGCCTCACCTAAGGACGAAAGACCTATTGAATACGCCAGCAGACTGCTTACCCCTGCTGAGCGTAACTATCATACAACTGAGCGCGAAGCTTTGGCGGTTGTTTGGGCTTTAGATAAATTTCGAGGGTATGTCGAAGGAGCGCATGTACGTGTAGCTACCGACCACCAGCCTTTGAGATGGCTCTTGGCGTTGAAAACGCCCAGTGGTCGGCTAGCGCGTTGGGCTATGAAGATTCAATCGTATGACCTAGAGATTGAATACGCCCCAGCTCGAGTGAATGTAATCGCTGATACTCTCAGTCGCCCTGTGAATAATGACCAAGATGATTCAAATGCTAGTACTAGCAGTCCTTGTAATATTTGTCCAGTGGTCGTCGATTTGCCGCAGCGTAGACCTGAAGATATTCGCAACGCGCAATTAGAAGATCCGGATGTCAATAGAATTATTATGGATTTTGAGAATGGTAGCGACGAAACTGCAGCTATACGATGGACCGATAGAGGGTACTATCTCTCACAAGGAGTCTTATATCGTTGTGACCCGGATGGAGAATCCGAGGAGCCTCAGCTGGTAGTTCCAGTGTCGTTGCGCCCCGAACTTATGAAAGAGCTCCATGACGCGCCCACTGCTGGTCATTTGGGTGTGGAGCGGACGTTGAAGAAGATCAAGGAGCGATATTACTTCAAGAATATGAGGACTTATGTAGCCCAATATCTGAAATCTTGCGATGAGTGTCAGAGGTACAAAGCCACCAATTTGAAGCCGGCTGGTCTACTTCAGACTCCAGTGCCTCAGCAGCGATTCGAGGTGCTTGCAATGGACTTATTTGGACCACTTCCGGAAGGAGACCAGGGAGAAAAGTGGATCCTCCTCATCGAAGATACGGCTAGTCGCTGGGTTGAGTTGTTTGCCCTGCGTGACGCAACTGCCGAGTCATGTGCGAAAACACTTGTTGAAGAGGTGTTACTGCGTTACGGGTTCCCGCGTCGGGTGATTTCTGATAACGGAAGCCAGTTTGTCTCAGCCGTTATGCAGAAAGTCATGTACGTACTAGGTATTCAACAATCTCTTATTCCTGTTTATCACCCGGAAGCTAATCCCGCTGAGAGGAAGAATCGAGAGCTGAAGCAGCTTCTCGCTATTTTGGTTGGGTCTGAACATCGCCGATGGCCCACCGTCATACCGATGGTACGGTTTGCTCTCAACAGCGCTTACAATCAAGGGACAGGACAAACTGCTGCATATCTCACCTTCGCCCGGGAGCTGCGTTCTCCATTGGCAGTACATACGGACATTCGTATGATTGTGTCCCAACAGAACTTTGTTCCTCAAATCAGTCCATATTTAAAGAATTTCGCACGCATCCTTCATGATACCAAGCAGCGAGTGGAGGAGCAACAGGATGTGCGGAAAGTTACTGGTGATCAGAAGCGGAGGGAGGCTCATCATTATAAGGAGGGAGACCTGGTTCTTGTGGAGACCCACCTTCCGAGCAATGCGTCTAAAGGTTTCACTAGCAAATTTGCTCCCCGTCGGGAGGGACCGTATCGCGTCTCACAGATCATCAGCCCATCGTCCTTCATGGTCGAAGATAGTCAGGGGGTGATCAAAGGGAAGTACCATGCCAGCGCTTTGACACCGTATATAGGTTCTTCTCCGGTTATAGCACATCAGCGTCGTAGGGGCCGTCCAGCCAAGTCACAGTCGGGTCGTACTTGTGACTTGGAGGGGGAGGTTATAGCAGGTACTGTTCCTGGTACCCCGCGCCCCGCACTATTTCTCCGCCGCTCCGCTCGTCTGGCCCAGGGCACACGCGCCTGCACACCCTCCCGCCGTTAGTTGCCTCAAATCAGCCTCGGGAGACGCACGCGCGCGCGAGTGCCGCGGGCCACAACGGTCTCATATTTTTTTGATTATAGTTCTTTTTTGGTAAAGTGGACGTGGGTCGTTTTTTTTTGCTTACTAACCCTCGAACTATACCCGCACCAATAACTTATATCAAGTTATGTGCGGATTATTCACACTCGCTCTAAAACGGTGAAGGAAACCAGCATGTTAAAGAAACACAAAATTCGAGGACATGAGACATCCACCAAGCCGCACTGGGCCCGCGTGGTGGATTATGGCCCATACCTGTCTCTCTGAGAGAAGGCCGGTATCCCAGCAGTGGGAGCGTAAGAGGCTGACAATGAATGCTAACAATCATGTATCTGTCCAGTGCGGGATTTGAACCCGCAACCTCCACGCGCTATAATATATATAAAGCAGTTGTTGTTGTACCTGCGTCTCCGCCAGAGAGACCTGCGCCAGCCGCTGCACCACCTGGTCGGCGGTGACGGCGCTGTCGCGCGCGATGTTCAGAAGGACTATATTCGTGTGCGTGTTCTCCACGTCCACCTTGAAAGTCTTCAGGAACAGCCCGTCGATCACTGCGATGGAAATTGAGCTTTAAGATTTTGAACTTTAGATACCTAGTAAGGTTTTAATAAAGATAAGGTCACCATCGAACGTTCTAAATCAATCGCTCAGTGGGTCGCAGATTGAGTGAACGATCACGAACCGTAACTCCATTCCGAATCAAATCAAATCAAGCAATTTATTTCCTAAAATACAGTACATTGTCATGGTCATATTTAAAACTAGCTGCTGCCCGCGGTTTCATCCGCGTGTAGATACCGGATTTCATGGGTTTTATTTTTTTGCGCGGAACTCTAATTATTTTTCTAAAATTAAATTAAGTTACTCCTTGTAACATTAGCTATCTGCCAGTGAAAGTCCCGTCAAAATCGGTCCAGCCTTTTTGGAGATTACCCGGAACAAACTGACAGCCAGACAGACAAAAATTTTAAAAATGGTTGTTTTGTTTTTTATAGGTACCGTATATACTTTCATATGTATTTGGTAAAAAGCTGTTATTTTGGTATTGCAAACAGACACTTCAATTTTATTTAGTTGTATAGATATAGGGTCTGTGTATTTAGCCTACAAACAGACGTGCAAATATTTATCTTTACCATAAAAATTGATACCGTTTACGTATACACCTTGTAATGTACTAACCCATGGCTAGTCTCTTGGCGCGCTTGTGGTCAAGTGCGAGTAGCGGCACGACCTCGTCGAGCGCCACGATGGCGGCGGCCGCCAGCACGCCGGCCTGCCGCATGCCGCCGCCGAGTGCCTTGCGCAGGCGCCGCGCCCTACGACGGGAACCACGCTTACTTTCTACTAGCGATACACAACTTTTAAAATAAGAAATTACTACAAATTTTTCATTTTCTGGTACTCACGTGTGCTGTGCAACGGAATGTGCAACCCAATGAGTATATTTTGCCAATTATGGTAGGAAGGAAGACAGAGTTTTGAAGAGCAGTGGGGGGACGTAATAGGTCCATTCTAAAGGCCCATTCAGTTGAGTTTTTTTTCTTTTCATCGCACGTAATGAATGGACATTTATTGGACACCCCCAAACCGCACCTTTTTTATGTTATTTGGTAACGAGACGAGCTGGTCATTTGCCTGATGGTAAGCATAACGCCGGCCCATAACAATTGCAGTGCCACCCTGAACTTTGAAACATAAAGGCCTGCGCGGCACTGCAGTGCGCTCGTTACCCTGAGACATTAGGTATTAAGTCTCATAAGCCCAGTAATTTCACTGGATACTCTGCTCTTCAGACCGGAACACAGTAATGCTTGCACACTACTGCTTGGCGGCAGACTTCGCTCACAAAGCGGTGGTAACAACCCAGACGGACACTCGCAGAAGAGTTAGTCCTCCCACTAACAAACCTAGTAACACCATATCCCCACTCACTGCTGTATGAAGTGGTAGGAGCCGACGAGCGCCGAGCCGACGGGCGCGCTCAGCCCTTTGCTGAAGCACACGGCCACGGAGTCGCAGTCCCGCGCCAGGCGCCCGGCCGGCTGCTGCAGGTGTGCGCATGCGTTGAACAGCCGCGCGCCGTCCATGTGCAGCGGGAGGGAGTGCTCCTTGCACATCGCACTCAACTCGTCTAGGAACTTTAGAGGGAGCACCTGGGGGTACACTTTGTTTGTTACTAGCTTCAGTCTGCATCTGGCTGAAATGAAGCTTAGAGCAATGAAGGATAATGTATATATCTTCGTATTAGTGAACGAATTTTTAGTTTGGGCGTTGTGGTGACGACAGTCCAGTGGATTCAGATCCATTCGCTAAATATGAGGAATTATTGGGAAACCTAGGTCTTTTTTATCAGCGCTTGCTTAAGGGCCTTTTCCACATTAGTAGGTATATGCCAGCCCCATGAGATGGGAGTTTTTTCCTTAGATATAGTACAAGTTTGTAGACCGGAAAGTGAGATAGGGTACTTTCCGCGCAAAAATGCACGGTGCATCTCACCACACGGGTGAATTGAATTGAAAATTGTGCTTGTCGCTTTTTCTTTCTTTTACGTGCAACAACGCAGCGACGACGTGTTTTCTTGCGTAGAGATAGCTTACGGTACGGGCGGTAACAGGTTACATTTTATCCCGGAAAATACTGTTCCTATGGGAAACTGCAGAAAGTAGGTAGTGTTATTATTCACAATTGGCACAGTGATTCAGTGAGATGAGTCGTGAGACCGCACAGTCACACGACATGTTATGTTCTGTGCGGCTCACCTTCCCCCCGCAGTAGTTGTGCGTGTTCTCGACGGCGACCATGCTGGTGAGCGGCTCGTGTATGTCGGCCCCGCGCAGGCGCGCGCGCAGCGCCTCCAGCGAGAACGTGCCGTCGGGCTCGTTGGGCACAGTCGTCAGCAGCACGCCGCCGATTTGAGACGCGTTGCCTGATTGAATAGGGGATGTAATATATATTAGAGGTGGATACGGCGATGGCGTATCTGCGAGGACGTTGTCGCCGGAGGTAGTCTCATAAATAGGACCAGCGCATCACCGCGGACTGCTAACAAGGGCCCGCAGCCTGGCATTATGGCGTAGAGGTGGAGCACACGTTGGTTCTTAGTTGGTAGGTCGGCCTCATTAGCCGGAGTCCAACAATGCCACCACGTATGGATATCATGATGGTAGAGCACTTCCTAGTGCCAAGGCCAAGCTGAAATTCTTCGCAAATCACGTATCGATGTGTTCCACAGTGTGCAGCATGCAGCTGTACTTGAACACCAGATGCCTAATCTAGCCTAAATTAGGGTTGGCTCTCAAGTACTTTAGAGACCTAGATTATCTACGTCTAGCGTATTCGTCGTTTAAGATCAGGCGAGATAGTGGAAAAAGTATTATTTTAGCCTAGGAAAATTGAAATTCCCCCAGAAAATTAATATTTTACGAAGGTATAGATGCCGATTCTTCGCTTGCGGGGAAACATCTCTTACTTACCTTGTTCATATTTGAAAATGTGCGTCTTGTCGCCGACTATTGCTTCGGAGCCTCTTTTATTGCAGTGCACCATGACTGAAACGAAAATAGAGTTAAATGTAGATTACTTAAGATATAATCATATAGGCTTAGACTTTTTCGCTAAATAGTATAATTGATCTGCGAGGTCTAATAATAGTTCTACCAACTGACTACCGTCTGATGTGTCTGTCTATGGGAGGATAGAATAAAAAAAAACTCTTTCACCGGGCAAGCGGATCGCAACATACCTACTATGGACAGGACTACTGGTGGAACCGACTAAACTTATTCTTCTGCGAGTGGGGAGGTTCCATCTTAGTGGGCAAAATAGTCAGTGAAATTACATGCCGAATAAAACGAGCACATGCGCAGTACTTTATGGTACATAGTGGAATTGGCCAGTAGCCGATCCAAGTAGCGTTCTATGAGGGAGGCCTATGTTCAGCAGTGGACGTCTTCACACTGATGAGGGTAGTGGAATTTAGTTTTGGTGATGCATGATTATTGGTTATGCTTGAAAACAGTAAAATTCTGTCAAGTTACGAGTACAATTCTACGCAAATGTTTATTATTTAATTTTAGTTTAAGATTAATTACAGCTGTTGATATAACTAACGTGCGATAGGCTCATGCCTATCGTACGTTAGTTATATCAACAGCCAGCTGGGGGTCATCCCCCAGCAGTAAAGACGATCAGATAAATGAGGTCCAAAGTGTAACTGAAAAAATGTATCTACTTCAATATTGGCACATTAGCAAAAGGTCAAGCAAGTGCGATCAGTACGTACTCTAATCAACAAATATCCAAAGATCCGTTCCGCTTATCGTAGTAATTTATTCATGTGGTTCCAGGCAGTGTTATATGAAATAGATGTGCCCCGTGCAGGCCTGTCGCACTCAGCAGTTTCTTATGAAACTACGTACGCCGCGCGGCCCCGCGCTCGGGGATAATTCTGTAGCGTGTCACGCGCCTCTATAGCTAACAAAAAAGTAAGTAGGTAAAAGTAATTCTTGTCGCAGATTCTATCGAGTTTTTATTAAACTATGATCACTAGAAAAGCCAAAAAGTACTGCTTAGTATACGGGTGCTTTAATAACAGATAGGAATCTCGACCTCTTATTCTTTACTTTTCCTATATTATTATGTATGCATAATTTAGATCTAGGTACTTAGTTAGATACTTAGTTACTACCACCCTCATTACAATTTTATTATTTTACGACTCGACCGCAGCTGAGAACAGAAAATGTTGGGTAGGTAAATTAGCTGAGTTTTAAAGACGTTCGCGTCATTTTTATTTTTCTCAACGTTACTTCTTGCAATATATTACCTACAATAGGTAGATTATGTACGTAGATCCTACCTTTTTTTTATTTCCAAGGGAAAAACTAATTTGCGAGACCCGCCTCGCGGGGAGAGAACCTCTCCCCCGCACGGCCCAGGCGATGCACCGAAACGCCAGCGCATCGCCTCCGGCTCGGGAGGGCTCTGCCTAAAAAAAGGTGCATCCGGTGTTCCGGATGCCCTCGGTCCTCACAGAGGCGACGGAGGATCTGCGTTAGGCGGAAGGTCAGGCTCCCGTGCCCTCGCTGGCCCAACCGTACGAATACGGGACGGATCACCTCAAAAAGCTGGACGGCGCCGTCCCCTCTCTGTGCAGGCCCCGTAAGGAGCCAAAGCTTCCAGGACGCCAGGGCCGCTGTCCTGGCGGTTCGCCTCCACCGCACCACCTCCTGTGAGCTTGGTGTGGCCTGAACTATCATAGGATGGAGGTCAGCAGGGAAGGGCGCAATGATGGGTAACACCAGTGTGGCCCTTTGCATTCAATATTTCAGTTTTTTGTCAGTCAGTTTTCAGTTTGTTTGATTTCCCTATAGAAATTATCCACCCTTGGCCACTGAGATGTACCTTCAGTGTTTATTAGTTTACATTTTTACCAGATTTCACGTGTGCAAAGCCGCAGGAAAAAACTAGTTTTGAATGTAATTACAGGTACAGTCCAAAGATGTAAAGTAGATAGGTATTTTTGGTTTAAGCAAGATGTAATATCATGGGAAAAGGTTGTTATTGTTTGGCTAAAAATATTTCATTACAAACTTCTGACGTATACTGTATCATATAATTAGTAAAATTTGCTATTGTTTGGAACAGAATTCCCAGGGTCGCAAAGTCAAATTTCTTCAGTAAGAATGCCTACGGTCTTACCACAAAAAAAAATAAAAACACCCTAAACTTGTGTTAAATAGCGTCTAACTCCTAAACATGCTTTAGTCGCTTGTTTAAATATGAGCAACCACAAATCTTGATTTAAGTAGTGTCTAAACATTATCTAAGTCCATTCTGTTGTGACATTTCTAATCATTTTAGACGTTTATCTTTAAACACTGTCTAGCTAAACAGGCGTCTAAAACTGTTTTTTGTGGTAAAGGTGAAAATACACGGTTCAACCAAATTGAATCACTTTGGTTGAATGGAGCAGAAATGAAAGGAATGCTGTTGTTGCAATGACATTGAATGATTCACTTATAAGTTTACATGGATCAATTTGGTTGTTTCATCCAAATTGAAAGACAAAAGTGAACCGTGTATTTTCACCTTAACACTGATAAATTTCACGTGGCGATTCCCAAAGGAACAGTACATTTCCAAGATAAAAAGTAGCCTAAGCGAGGCCAGTGTATGGTATTATGAGAATAATTGTCCGGTTATACAATTTGAGAACATTTTGCAATATATTTATATAAAAAAGGTTTAAAGGCAACAAATAAACAATTTAATTAAACGAATTTACAACCAAACTAAACAACTAAATTTACAAACAAATATTATAACACTTAATAAAATTACATAAAATATATACAAATAAAGTAGACATATGAGAGAGGACATTTACAAAGACAAAGAGAATGGCCCGTGACCCTAATTTTATCCAGAAAAACTGGAAAGCACACATGACCCAGATGGGAATGTATTATAATTGAGGAAACCCATTTATCAACTTTCTTATATTTAAAAAGCCTCAGTTTAACTGGACACGGCTGTATATCACTGTATTGTCTACCTTTGATTATTTTTAAACTTCTAAACGTCAGACCACTTTTCATAGAGGAGTTTTTTCGCTAAAGGATGTAGATCATTTGAAAACCCTTTGGAGTAAGTGTCCAGACCAATTTCAACAGCTTGTTTAGCATAATTTCAATCATAGTATATTTTCAAGAAATGCGTTTTAATAGTATCACAAATATTATATTTATATTTCATATTTACTCTTCTGATCACTTGTTCAAGTAATCTGAGAATGCTCCAGTCAAAAAAGTTAGTATTTTTCTACTAAATAACACTCACTGCGCTTCTCAATCATTTCTCTTTTGTAGAATTCCACTACATTTTTTTTCTAGAATAACACTTAAAAGCTTAATCCTGACTAAATAGATTAGACCATGCTTGCTGGTGAGAACTGACAGAGTTCAAAATTGAAAAATTGACTTACCCGCAATAAGATTGGCCATTGTCCCAGATGGCACAAATAGAGCAGCTTGCTTGCCCAGTAGCTCTGCAATCTTGCTCTCTAATGAATTAACAGTAGGGTCATCACCGAAAACGTCATCACCCAGCGCCGAATTTACCATTGCATGTTTCATCGCCTTCGTGGGCTTTGTTACAGTGTCGGACCTCATGTCCACGATATACGCCATGGTAAAGAAAATTATATAAAACACTGACGAAAAAGTTCGAGCTACGTTTAGGTTACACAACCTATTGTGTCGATGTCCAAACGAGGAGTTAAGAGATTTCGATTGGAGGAGGCAGTTAAATTGGTCTCGGCTATCTAAACGCTTTTATCATTCATAACAATCCACAATCGGCTATCAAATGAAATCAACTTGTTGAAGTTGTTTTGAACTATGCTTAGCAAAACTGGCCTACGTACTATTGATACGAAGCTGGACAATATGAAAACTTTTATTTTCTGAAAATGCAAAAGGAAGTTTGTTAACTTTTGTTTTTTAATGAGTCTAGTACCAAGACCGAGTATTAAGTAAATCAGCTGATCGTATTGTTAAATTGTAATAACTTATTGCTAATAACGCAAATTCGCATCAATTGACAGTTGACACTTCACTGATTAGTGACAGTATTGACTATTCATTTGTCAAGTTGACACTTGTTTGTCACTTTCCAACTGTGTCTGTCATTGTTGTTATTTTTTTGTTTTAAAGGCTTGTATTTTTTTTGTCCGCCGTTCTTTTTGTTTTGGAAAGGGTTTTTCTAACACGTCGAGGGCCAGCTCAATAAATAATTATTTTAAATAAAATCTTAATTTCTATCATTCGTTGTACGATTTATCAGGGCGCACAAGCTATTCAAATCACAGACTACTGAATATATTCAAATTGTGGACCTGCCCTAGCAAAAAATCTGCTCTGCGGTTTAGACCACAGAGGAAATAATACTACGTAGAAGAGACGGAACTTGGAACATATTTTAAATTTTTTAAAATATATGGGCGTCTGTCCATAAATTGCCAACACCAAAGAGAAAATCCACTACGTTACGCCAACATGAAGAAACCAAGTATTTCGTTGGATAGTGATGTGACCTTCATATATCGATACTAGTGATGTCTTTTATCGACAAAATTATCGATGATTGGGCCTATAATCTCTACTATTATGTAATTCAATCATTCATAAAAATATTTAACTGCATGTACAAATGTATTGTGCATACAAACTTGTAGTAGGTTAGGAAGTCGGAGGTAAATAATTAAATTACTTCGTGTCTTATTACATTTTTTAATTAAAAATTACACTTTAAACGTTAATAACTAATCATTATTACATGATAGAATAAAATGAACAAATATTAGCAGTCTTAAAATATTAATACGGTGTTGTTTACTATTTACTTATATTTAGTTTAATAAGAGCTACTACATAACTTAACTAGTTAATTAGTTTTTCGATTCGACAAATTTATCGAACCGACTTCTGTACTTGCGCCGCTGGTCAGCTTAAAAATATTTCCGGATTACTGGAAACATCAATACTGGTTGTGGCAGATTCTGTGGAAAATTGGGAGGGCTCTTCAGTTTTTGTCTCTTTATTCTTATTTTACTAAACACTAAATAATGAAAATCTGTCATAAAATCATTTGCATCTTTTTGGAAATTTGATCCTCTGCTGTGTGGTGCAGTTAAACCTGACCTGATACAACCGAAGATTTTAAAGCACCAATAAAATTGGAGCATGTTCCATGATTGTTTGTTGGACTGTGTTGGCGCAAAATACTGGCAAAGAAGCCTTCCCGTTGGCTTTATCTGATAACGCACTCTTCACACACTCATTTACCACTCATTTTGAGACAATATCACTGATAATCTCTTATAAATACTAATCCACACAACACAGAACTTAGGTCACAAAACTCGTTTCAAACTTCAATACCAAACGGCAGCACCAAAACGGAGAAGCCCGGATGGGCTCTACTTAACGTTCTGGTGAGGAATTTAGCAGCAGATATTTCTTACAACGTAGGTACTCCAAACAAATTAAATACAAACTTGCTGTGAAACGTGAATGTGAAAATTTCCGCCATGTCTGATGTCACCAGTGTTGCCAGCGCGTATGAGCGATTTCGGACGATAATCTGTCTGAAAAGGGACGGTTTTGATGGTTAGCGGACGGTTTTAAAAAAAAGTGTTATTTTATATATTCCGTAAACAATAGTGGTACATTCATAATTGATAGTCGGTTATACATCTTTTAATTTTATTTGCAGTAACAAAAAAATGTAAAACCATTATTGGCTTTAGGTAACGTATATAAGTAATGTTAAGATTTTTAAGAGCTGTGGTTTTTATGAATAAATAAATAAAATAAATAAATAAAATTACTGTCGAGGCCATTATTTGCGGTTTCGTCCGAGATTTGTTTACGTTGTTTCTCCAACTTGAGAAGAAACTATCAAATTAAAATCCTCAGTTCGGTATGAAACTTACATTTGCACCAAATTGACCGCGCGCGTTTTTTGTTCTTTTTTAAACTTTTGAAAATGATTGTGTATTCAGCCCTCATAAAATAAATAATACTTTAATTTATGTTTAAGTGTGCTTAATGTGTATGTTTTACAAATTCCTGTTGATCTGAAGATTCGTCCTAAAAGGGACGGTCTTGTTGAAGGGACGTCGATAGGACGGACGAACATTGAATAGGACGGTAAACCGTCCTAAATAGGACGATCTGGCAACACTGGATGTCACAAACGAATTTTTCAATTTGATTTTGATGTTTGGTTAACGCTTATGATGTTGGCTAACCTGGCGAGTTTGAAGGTTGGTTAGGTTGGCTAAACGCGGACAGAATCCAATACAATAGTTAATCAAAAGCAGTTTCGACAGACTGGTTTAGACGATACTGCAGTGCATTTTCTAAGAATTTACAAAAATAAGAATGGAAAAAAACGCTGACACTAATGTTTTTTTTTTGTTTGGTTTTTGGCTCGACGTGATTTGCGTATTTAGCCAGTGTCAAGTTATATAAAATATATTAATATGTAATAAATCTCTAGTTTTGGTGTGTAAAAGTCGTCAAAGTCACGTTAAAGTTTAGTCTAGGCGCAGTCGAGTCGAAGTGACGCTTCAGTAAAGCGGTGGATACTTTACTGAAGCTTCTATGGAGTTTTGGATAGAATACGAAAATACACGTTTTTCGTCTTTGTACTATTTGCCTTTCACTTATGCACGTTTACGAACACTTAATGGTTAATAATCCACCATTATTACACATTAACACTCGATAAAACACAGGTTTTAGTAAATAACACAAACACAACAACAGCACATTTTCGCATTCCCGCCAAAACTCCCAAAAGGAAGTTTGTTAACTTTTGTTTATGAGTCTAGTACCATAGTACCAAGACCAAGTATTAAGTAAATCAGCTGAATGCTGATCGTATTATAAATTGTAATAACTTATTGCTATTAATAACGCAAATTCGCATCACTTGACAGTTGACACTTCACTGATTAGTGACAGTATTGACTATTCTTTTGTCAAGTTGACACTTGATTGTCACTTCCAGCTGTGTCTGTCATTGTTGTTATTTTTTTGTTTTAAAGGCTTGGATTTTTTTTTGTCCGCCGTTATTTTTGTTTTGGAAGTAGTTTGTAACACAGATCAATAACCAAGATGGTTTGTAACATGTCGAGGGCCAGCTCAATAAAATATTTATTTTAAATAAAATATTAATTTCTATCATTCGTTGTACGATTTATCACAGGGCGCTCAAGCTATTCAAATCACAGACTACTGAGTATATTCAAATTGTGAACCTGCCCTAGCAAAAAATCTGCTCTGCAGTTTAGACGATACTGCGGCGCAAGTACGGATCTTTTCGATAAATAAAATTCTATAAAATTGACAGTTAAAATCGATAAACCCCACTTTATCGATATTAACTGTCAATTTCATCAAATAAAAACCACTTTATCGATTTTAACTGTCAATTTTATCGAATTTTATTTATCGAAAAGATCCGTACTTGCGCCGCTGCAGTGCCGTAGTAGCTTCTAAGCATTTAAATCTAAGACATTAGCACAGACTAGTATTTTTATCCGAATTATTAATTCATCGAATCATTTTCTAAGAATTTACAAAAATAAGAATGGAAAAAAACGCTGACACTAATGAAAATTTGTAATAAGTTTGAATCACAAAGTAAAAATAAAACTTTTTGTGAACGCATTTAAAAATGTTTTTAATTACACAATTCAGAAATAATTTAAAGAAGTGACATTACTCTGTCAAGCCAGCTTTGCATTGGTGAAATATTAAAAGCTATTGATATTTTAGCCAATAGTAGTGTGGGTTGGTTACAATAGTCCATGTAGTCCAAAGAAATCAATCTGATAACGACAAGAAAAGAAGTGTCGGCGAGACGTTGTGGGACTATTTTATGTGTTTGTCAATTAATATAGAGTATTTTACTTTATTAATGCTTTGGTGATCATGATAAGTGTATGCTTTACAGCTTAACAACAAGTATCTTAAGTTTCCGCCAACCGTAACATCGTAAATTACGCACGAATTTCGGCAAAGTTCAACGTGAATTCGGGCGTCGACCGGTCCACGGCCCACCCCTCCAATCCTATCCGTAACCGTCGGCATTCTGTCAGTCGCTGTCGTCATTTTATACGAGTGAGCGCCGCGCGCGGTCTCGGATTCTTAGAGATTCAGGAACAACGCGGTGTTGTCAGTAAAACTGTGTTGTGAGGTGCAGTGTCGGTCCCAGCGACCGTTTAATGTGTGTTCCAGTGTCGGTGTTGGATTATAGCAGCTCGGGTCGCGCGGCGTAAAGGGCGGCGCGATGGTCGACATGGATAGAAACGACCCGGAGCTCCGGTACCTGTCGGTGGATCGGAACAGCTTCAATGACCCGGCGACGCAGGCCGAGTGGTCGCAGAAGCGGTTGGTGTGGGTACCTCATGAGACGCAGGGCTTCGTTGCGGCCGGGATCAAGGGCGAACGGGGAGATGAGGTGGAAGTGGAGATAGCAGAGTCCGGCAAGCGGATTCTGGTGCCCATAGATGATATTCAGAAGATGAATCCGCCAAAGTTTGACAAGGTGGAAGATATGGCCGAGCTGACCTGTCTCAACGAAGCTTCTGTGCTGCACAACATCAAAGACAGATACTACTCTGGACTCATTTATGTAAGTATTTATTAATGCCTACATAATTCTGATATTGTCTAGCCTAAACATTGTTTCACCTGTACTTGGCTTAAAGACAGTTTGTGATAAGGTAGGTTATTTACAAGTATGCTCTCAGGAATTAATTTTTCTTTCACTAGAGTATTTGGCAAAAGCTAAAAAGTTTAAAATATGTCTTAAAAATATGTAAAAAATACACTTCAGAAACTGTTAAGTTTGTTGATAGAATACATACCTAATATTTTATTTTAACAATATCTGTCCAAAAGGTGCAATTGATGATTCATTTCTAGCAGTTGACACACATGAAGTCATGCTATGTCAGCTACCTATGTTATATTTTCATTTACTAAAATATGTCTGGGTACTTACTAGATACTACATATTAGTCAACAATGTAGCATGTAATTAACATTTAGGGAGCTAACACACCAACTATGAAATCCTGATAATACAGGTTTTAAAACATACTCTCCAATAGACAAATTCAGCTAAGTGTATCATCATAAGTGTAAGGATGAATGTGAAAGTATCTAAAACACACCATTTGCACACTTACTGTTATGAGTCTTGACTGAGAATAACTGTTTTGGAAGTGTGTGGTATTTATCTTAGCACTGTTAAAGGTTAAAAAGAGATAATTATCATATGTTGATTTTGATCTTTATTCCTTATAATTGCTGATACAGTTTGAAAGAGCTTTTCATCCATTTACTCTCTTTCATTGCAAATAAGCCATAACCAAATCATCAGGAATCATTTTGGATTTGGATTGAATAAATGTGTATTAAGAAAGATAATTAGTCATTCAATTAACTACAAACACTGAGTTCTCAATTTTTATCAAGTCCTAATGTATATAGATACCTAATAATTAACTGATCATTTGTCTTATAGTAATTCTCTTTGTTCCAATACATAAAACATAGTTGTTTATCAGGTTATTTCACTACATTATAATGATTGTTGTTTGTGACATTATTAGACAATGTTATTAATGTACAATACAATAAGTAAGAAGACTTACATTACTGTTAAAAAAATAATGGCAAACAACCTACTGGTCTTGTTATTCAATAGTATAAAAAAAATTTGTTAATGAATTGGTTTACACTGTTTTCTCAATTGGATTGATGCGTGAAGCTATGACGATTCATAAAGGTGTTTTGCTGACATTTCTTTCATTGTACAGTTATAGTGTCTTTACCATTATCTATCTAGTACAGATTTTTTATTTAAGGAAAATGTAAATTCTTACCATGAAACAGGAAAACTGTACGCAGCTATTATCATAGGATACAACTACCCTAATATCTATAGTAGAAAAGCAAGTTCGAAAGCAATTGTATAAAATCTTGCTACATTAAACAACTCCTATTAAGTCAATCGTATATGACAAGCTGTTGCCTTTCAAAGCCTTCAAGTCCCAATTTAAGGAGACATATATGGCTACGAATGACTGATTAATCTATAGAGATTGAGACTGCACATAGGTGCAGCATATGTCCCCGTCAGACTTGCTGAACAATTTAATATTTTTAACCATGGACAATAGTATTAATATGCTGGCAATGGCCAGAAAATGTTTATCTATGGTTAGGTTCAGCAGAATGAGGAAAGGAAGATAATATAATATTTTCTTAGCCTGATAGCGTTCAGGGCCCTATTTAATAAAGCGGACAATCCGACAAGCCCGACATATGTCAATAAGTGACAATTCGACAGTTTTTCTGTTTAATAAAACTTACAGGCGACAAAATTGTCATGGTGGAAAATTGACAAATTTGTCACGACAATTTTCTTATTGTCAGATTAAAGACTGTGGTTTTTTGACATATGTCGAGTTTTATTAAACGCGTTTTGATGACAAATATGTCAAGATTTCACCGGTCGATTTTTGACATATTTGTCACTTTTATTAAACAGCCTAAGCGCGACAATTCTACAATTATGTCATTTTTTGACATATATGTCGAATTGTCAGCTTTATTAAATAGGGCCCTGGATATACTTAAAAAGGTTTTCATCCCATTTTGTTCCTAGTGGTAAGGCTCACTCTAGTATCTTGTTTTTTTGCAGGGTTTTATTATGTCGGGACAGTTACCTACTAAAGTTATTGCTTTCCTTTTGACTCCTTAAAAAGTGACCTTGTTAAACAGCTAATTTTATTACTTAAATTCTACCCTAAAACATTATTCTCTCCAAAACATTGTAGTCCAATGGCTATCGCAGTAACTTATCTAATCAGATAAGAATTTATTTAGCTATGTTTTGTTTCATTTTAGTACATGTGTATAGGCCAGTAAAATATGTGACAGTACAAAAACAATTGAAATATAAAGGGGACTAAATTTACTAGCTTAGTTGTTTACCACACACTGGTTAGATTGAACAGCTATGACCTTGGGTGGCCAATTTATTTGGCTTGAATAACCAGTTTTAAATCTTTAATGATCAAACTATGTTAGACATTCTTGCACTCTAGCTTTCATTTTGTGTACCAGTAAGAAACCTATACACTAAAACCTTTGTTGGCTATGGTTATTCCAAACAGTCCTTGGCCACACTGTACATAACTGCGTTGAAATGTAAAGTAAAACTGCAATTTCATTAATACACATGTTCCGCTCCTTTGCTCTACCAACAGCTTTCCAGTCCTTCTCTCTACCAACAACTGGTTATCATAGGGATTCTTTTATACACTTGTTCCACTCCTTTGCTCTACCAACAGCTTTCAATTCCTTCGCTCTACCAACAGCTGGTTGTCACTGATTGCTGAAACTGCTTTGTAGGTTGTAGCTTTGCCATTAGTTGGCTGGTTGTCATATGATAAAGGGAAATTTTCTGATGTTGACTGACAAATCAACTAATGCAGATGTGGAAGCTTGCCTATCAAGCAACTAATTCTAATTGAGAGCTTACATACCCTGCGCCAAACCGGAGTGGCGAACAATCGTCGGTCCTTGCCGTCACCAGTTCCACTGTGGATGGTAGGCCATTGTCATGCAAATCGGAGGATTTCACGGCCCATTAACAACAACATTGAGTAATGGGACACTTCTGAATCAGGCTTCGTATAGGGATTTATAGCTTCATACAGGGATTTACAGCTTAGACTTGTAGCTTACAGTCAATAATAGGCCAGAATTTTGTTTGTAGTCCACACTTCTGGTAGAAAGCTGTAATGCTGTAGATGAAAGTTAGCCTTGGCACAATGGCGATGCAGTAGCGAATAACGATATAGTTGGATAACGATCGCGATATATCGTCGCGACGACGCAGCCACGATGCACATAAAAGACCGTCCGCGGTAAGCGTACTTACTCTGCTCCCATTCTGTTTTCGCCATGTCGTTTTAGTCCAGGAATCGTAGAGACCACATACACGAGCGTTCCAATGCAATCCACAAAATACCACGCTGGAGTTCCTAAACTGACGTTGTGTGGGGAAACTCAGATGGATTATGTGGACTGAATATTGGATATCCAAACGTTCCAACTCATCGCATGTGGCCGATATGGCACTCTGTTGGCGCTTACTGGAGACGCAGAATGACTGAATAATGGAGCGATGGCGCGCTGAATGGCGTGACCGTCTGTGTGATCGAAGCTGAATCATTGCTTGCATCAGTCCGCGACTCGCGGTGCGATGAATTTGGAACGCTCGTGTATGGGGAACTCTTACTCCGAAATATGAACGTCGAAGCTTCGACTGACGGATCGTAATTTTTCTACCATGAAAGACAAAATGTCGACATACGAACAAGGAACTGACTGAACGTTGGATCCGAACATGGTAGGAAAACTGCGATCCGACTTCTGAAGATTCGACGTTCAATTTTCGGAGTCCAAGACTCCTCGGGGCCTACATCGATGAGGTCGCGACAGGCTGCCATTCTATCTCTATAGTCACCATAATACTACACCACATAGCTTTGAAAACGTATCAAGCGGCCCCTAAAATACTAAAATACGGCGCGTTTGCAGAACAAAAAACATCGTACCCTAGAAAGAGATTCATTAGTAAAACAAGTACAATAACAAAGCAAGATTTCCTTAATTGTAATCAACACCTTCCTATATCCATAGCAATGAGGTCAGCATAGCAACACTGGGGCTAGATGTCAACTGTGCCGTTGCCCTGAGGTCATTGAGGTCATGGTGCGGCATTTTATCCTCAAAGGTACGGGCGGTCCTGTGAAGGCGGTGTCGCAGCTCTGCCATTATTTTCCCCATAGGAGTCACATTTGGCTGAATATATTTATGCTTGATTAAATTTAGAGATTTTTTTGTAATAATATAATAAATCTGCCATAACGATATGTTTTAAACTAATTAAAAATCGTCGACAGAATTGCTTATGAATAGTGATTCCTCGGACACTCGGTACTCGGACTACTTTCTTAGTGTAATACCTTCGCATTTTCAAAATTAATCAAGATACGTATTAAAAACCACGAATCTTAACTCAGTTTCCAAACACTTATAATTTAATGGCATGGAAGCATGAATGACGCATGTTGTACGAATATATGTAGAAGTGGCCACCGGTAGGAGTTTGTATAGGCATTCGCAAAACCATATTTCTTAACGAGAGATTGTTGACCTCTCCGTTAGGGATTAATAGTGGATCACAGTTCGGCTTACACCTCGCCACAGCCCACATGGAATGTGATGCTGTCACGTCGAGAGGATTCTTTGGAGTTAATACTTATTTAAGTATTCCTCATCTTTTATTCAGAACGCGAACAAGTAGGATAATAGGCACATGGTGCTTTATTATTCTTTGCTTAGAGGTTGGAACTTAACTACTCAAACCGCCTAACCGTAAAAAAACTCTTTACTCTACCTATAATTATTAGCAAAATCATATTTAATTTCAGTTTCTTCATTAAAACGGAGTTGAGGTACCAGGCGCTCATAAACCTCCAGCAGATTATCACGCGTTGCCCCAGTGCGAACTGCAAAGAGTAAGCGGCCGAATTGAGTGGGCGTCTGATATTAAACAATGGTTAACCAAGACTGTTGTTCGAGAGTGGTTCGGGTTAACTCAAACGTTTGGCCAAAGCGTCGCGCTCGAGATGAATGTCAAGGTGAGGCGCGCCGCCGGCCGAAACGGCCGCAGCAGTCATTGACCCCGGGTGGGCGAGGGGGATACGGCCCACGCGAATAACATTATATTGTACGCTACAACCTCCACTGATGCTCTAAGACCCTGGTACTTGTGGGCAAACTTGACTGTTAGTCCTTTTCACTCTCGAAAGCAGTTTGAACTTTTTACCCTGGCTCATGAAGCCTTTGTTTGATTTTTATAGAGCATGACGGAACTCTACTTCAAGTAGGTTTTTATATTGCGAAGGAATATAAAAAAAGATTTAAAAAATCATTGTCATCATCAATGTCTAAATTATGTTCGGCAATATATTAATCCTTTCTATTCTAAATAAGATTTTCTTCCAAATGTACGCACATTATATAATCTATACATTAGAACCAAGTCTCGAACTTCTAATCTCTGCTTTCCTAACCGGAGTTATGACAAGAAAGCTTGCTGTTTAAGATAAGTTCTTCCAAATCCAATATTAGTCCTTCCAAATGATGATAAATTACTCATATTTACTGCGAATAAAGTTTCGTTTTTTTACCGATTAATCCGAGCCTCCCTTTTATTTGACTTTTTCGGAAGGATACGTTACGCATGGAGATTAGCATAGAAGATTCATTCGCTATATCCGCTGACTCTAATTGAGTTTATTTTCGTCTGAATATTTATACAATAAGAATATTTGGCTTTCTCGTACAGTACAAACAATTACCACATGTTGTTTTACAGGCCGTTGCCAAGAGAAGGGAATCTTTTAATGATCGTAGTTACCAGGACATTCATTCTGAATTATTGTGATTACAAACTTTCATATTGTTTATTGGGAATTTTTTTTAGTAGGTAATATAAAACGGCAAACAAGGCATACTATAAAATATTTTGTAATATGCGTTAACCATTTATAGAATGTAGGACTTTTATATGAATTTTTATCCGACTTATTTTTATCGAGGCGGTTTGTATTTTTTTTATGTTTGTTACCTCTGATCTCCGTCATTTATAAACCGTTTGAAAACCGATTTAGAAAAAAATCTTTTTTATTTGAAATGAAAATTTTATGTGAAAATTTTTTTTTTATTTGGTAATCTTACTCTCAGATAGGTCCTATTTAAATTTCACCATAATCAGTTCAGAAGTTAATCACTGAAGTCGCTTCGCTGCTTTTTAAAGCAATATTTATAGATAATGTGATGAGCGGGTCGTTTGCCTGATGGTAAGCATAACGCCATCCCATAACAATTGCAGTGCCACTTAGAACTTTAAAACACAAAAGCATGCGCGGCACTGCAAAGCGCTCGTTACCTGGAGACATCAGATAGTAAGTCTAATAAGCCCAGTAATTTCCCTGACTACTTTGCTCATCAAACCGGAACACAGTATTACTTGCACATTACTGCTTAGCGGCAGACTAAACGAGCAAAGCGGTGGTACTATAAATATCTGTGGGTGGTACATACCCACCCAGATGGACACTCACAGAGCAGTTAGTCCTACCACCAAGTAAAACTAGTCCGTAAAATAACGGCGTGTGAGGTTGAGACCTATTGTCTCAGGGAGACGAGCGCGGTGTAGAGAGTGGGATATTGGATATTTAAAAGCACAGCAATATTTATGAGTAGCCAAGACGCAAACCACCACAGGAACCACTAACTCGATTCATCCGTTTAATTGCAATAAAAACATTGCATTCTCTATCGAATAACGTGGTTATGTCTTAGTAAAACGAGTTACAATTTCAATAGACAATGAACAAGTATTGTAACTCTTAATTAACTTTTCGAGGATCAGTTGTGTCGTCACATATGCTCAATGCGTTAGTTCAATGTGCTTTGCGAACACCAATCCGCGTGGGTCACCTAAAATAGAACCAGCTATCGGCGTCCATTCCGCTATCGGCGATGCGTCCGCGATTGTTCCGAGCACAATGAGCGAAATCTCGCTTATCTCGCTTCTTATCGCGATAAGCGGTAATAACGGCGGAATTTCTTGGACAGATAAGTTTGGAATTCTACTAATATTATAAATGCCAAAGTGTGTTTGTTGATTTGGCCTTCTTTCACGCAGTAACGGAGCAACGTCGTGATTTTTGGCGTAGATATAGTTTATGGATCGGAGAGTAACATCTAATAGGCTACTTTTTATCCTGGAAAAAATGCACGGTTCCTGTGGGAACGCGGGTGAAAACCGCGGGCAATAGCTAGTCGACTATAAACCTCTAGAGAAAAATTGGCATTACTTTGACCATTAGGACAATGTACAAACCCTTTCATTAATAGAGGATCTCTTAGCACATTTTGATGTAAATAACGCCAATTACAATCTACTAGTTACGTAATTTAATTATATAACTGGTTTTGTCTGTATAATTATTTTATTCAAAGAAGTTCTTTAATGTTCGCTGTTTGGTTATCGTAATAAATAAAATAGTAATTAGTACTTATTTTTTTATTATCTCACCTAATTTTTTAAATATGTAATATGAGAGTAACAATTCAAACGACATAATCTGATTTTTCCTACTAATTTACCCAAATATCCATAATCTGATCATGCAAATAGTAGAATTAAATGCGCCCTCGTCACGTCTGATCCTTTTCATACTAATTAATACTTGCGAGCCTTCACCCGCGTAATTCAATCATATTCAAGTTGCCTTTAGAGCACTCAGCAGTCTGGGCGCACCGTTACCGACCCCTCGGCAGGGGATAGGGAGATAACATAGGGTGCGGACGGGGTAATGAAACTTTCAGACGGGTAGGCATAGGGAGCCAGGATGCGCCTAACATATGACTGTAATTTTGTAGCCTTTCATAGGTGAAACAGAGCCTTCTAGCGTGTTGACGTGAGGGTTGTACAAATTGTGCGTTACTTTCGCATATTGTAGGTACACAAATTGATATTAGATACCTACTCAGGTTTCTAGCTGACGAAATGTTGTTTTGGCTAGTTAGAAATTTGTTTTCTAAGAATCGTTTACAACCAAAATTGACATACAAAATACTGTTTTCTGTGATCTTAGATATAAGGACCTACCCCGACTTATGGATATCAGCGTGTGTTTATGTTGTCAACGCGTTGTGTTTGTGTTGTAATCTGCCCTCGACTTTGCTCTCATAATTTTCATCAAGAACTGCTTTATTTACCGACCTTTACTGAGCTAAGGTCGACAGCAAGAATTTTGAAAAAAGTAATAAGTAACATAAATGTTCCGCTTTTTAAAACAAAAAATAAGGTTTGCCTTACCTACTAATATCACGCCACGACAAACTATACTTATCAAATATTTGATCGACGATTTTGATGAACGATCACCCAACTTTGTTGCTCGCCCATATTCCTGATGTGCGAAGGAAAAGGAAAATGTGTTTTCTCTACCAAAACTCGGCGCCGGCTAATGTATTGAAACCCTACACTGATGGCTCCGTCAAGGATGCTTTTAAACAATCCTGATGTTATGATGGCCCTGTCTTTGTTTAAAGCACTACCCGTGGTACCTACTTGGTATATATATATACTAGAGACTGCCCGCGGTTTTCACCCGCGTTCCCACAGGAACCGTGCATTTTTTTCCGGGATAAAAAGTAGCCTATCTATGTTATTCTCCGGTCCATAAACTATATCTATGCCAAAAATTACGTCGATCCGTTGCTCCGTTACTGCGTGAAAGAAGGACAAACCAACAAACACACTTTCGCATTTATAATATTAGAAGGGTAGTAGGATAATAATAATATAATAATAATAATAATCTTTATTTGTCAACATAACTGTGTTACATTACCTTTCAAGAAGAAATAACATAGGCTTATAATTTAACATAATATTTTGTTGGTAAACTTGGTGGTAATCCCTGAATCCCACACTAGGAATACCTGTGTCGTGGGATTCAGTCCCTTCCCTTTTATAGCTTAATTAATTATAACCTTAATATTAAACTAAACATGAGACAAAATAAAATTTAAAAAGAAGTAAATGACAAGCACTAAAAAGATTAAAATTCAAGCAACGATCTCAAGATTGATAATTATTTTATTTGTGTAGGTATGAGTGTGTATTTGTATGAGCGTTAGACTATGTGTAAGTGTAATGTATGTATGAGTTTAGTATAGTGTAGTAAGTGTGGTTGCATAGAGATAATTATATATAAAGATCAGTGTGTAGTAGGGACTGCAGTATTATATGTAATTTCCGAAGACCAAAGGCAAGGTAAGTCATAGGGGCCTGAGTCCTTTCCCGTCAACAGTATTCCAGATCGAAGTTAAATCACAAAGTAGTAGGCATGAGATTAAAGATGCTACTATCTGGAAAGCCATTCACCGGTTGGGATGCAGGCCCCTTATTGTCATATTTTTGTTACTATAACGTCCTCAGTCTCTCGGTAACTTAGCTTAGAAAGCCAAGATACTACAGTTCGTTTGCACACGTACCGTGATGATTGTAGTATACAAAGACTTCTGTCTAGTCCTTGGTACAGCCATGGGCCTTTGTATGCATAGGCACGTTGTGCTACGAGGGTCTTAGCTTTGGGAATCACCCAGGCATTACGACGTGAGGGCTTTTTTGATTGATAGACTGTTCCTGGGGCAGTTTTATGAAAACGCAAAATTACTGCAAGAATGTATAGCTGCCGTACTCTCAGATATTTAGTGTCCTCATACAATTGGTCAGTTGAGTAACGCAATGGTTTTTTATAGGCAACCTTAAGAAGGAATCGCTGGGCTCTTTCAATTTTTAAAAAGAGAGTTTTTGTTGCCGATCCCCAGCAGACAATACAGTAGCTTAGAATAGACTGGCACAGCGCTTGGTATAGTATTCTTAAGGTGTGTTCATCAGTTACAAAGCTCAACCTTTTAAATACGTGAGTCATCTTACGGACACGGCCACACAGGGTATTAATATGATTCTCCCATGTCAATTTGTGATCGATTGTGACACCTAGATACTTGATGTTATTCACTTGTTCTAGCTCAGGACAGTCACACGTCGAATCAGACTGAGAGGCACATGAGTGAAGTCTGAGCTTGATGGACGTTGGTTTTGTTCGCTGAGAGATGTGAAAAGTCAAGTATTTGGTTTTGCTGGTGTTCAGTGTAAGCAAATTATTTTGCAACCAGTACGCTACTTGTGACAACCCCCGCTGTGCTACTTCAGCTGTCTCTGTCCAGGTTTTTCCATGGAAGATGAGAGCGGTGTCGTCGGCAAATGTAAATATACTAGCTTGGTTGATCTTGAGCTGACAGAGGTCGTTGATATAGGCCAGGAAGAGGGTAGGACCAAGGACACTTCCTTGCGGAACGCCGAAAGAGACAGTCGCGTAGTCACTGTACTGGTCTGAGATGCGAACTCTTTGCTTTTGTTGTTAGGATGTTTGCTATTGTTGTTAAGAATCTCTGTCCACTGGAAAGCGAAACATCATCAGTCGGAAGATCATTCCTTAGAACGCCACTTGGATCGGTACTCGTCTCTTATATCCAATGGTTCCCCGCGGTTTTCTTCAGGTCGTCGTTTCCCCATCTTGACATTATATCTATCATCAGCCCGCTTTTATATCTATTATACAGTTTCACGACGCCTATTCAAATACAATTCAAATCATAATAAAATTTTATCTCGCAATACTTAAGTAAAATAATTGTCTGTACGCATCTACAGACATTGACCTAAGGTAGTTGATTTATTTGCTAAACTTTCCCCAGTTGGAGAAAACGTAAAACAAGACAAATCCATGTATTTTTCTTTACAGTCGCGTGCTAAAACAATCAAACGCTGTGTTTGGCAACGATATATAATATTGATCTCATCTCGACTGCGTCTTTGTTAAATTCTGTAGCTAGCCGAATATTTGAGGGAAGGCTCGGGTCGTTTCGTTTTATACATCTACGTGTGTCGTGCCGGTTAGCCTGCACTGCGGATGCTGCAGGATTTGACGCAGCGCTCTCTGCAAGGACTTTACTTTCATAAATTGTACATTTTCTTTTTGTTGGTCTATCTTAGTTTCATGAATCGTTTTTGTGGACGGTAACACATCCGTTGTCTGGATTGGAATCATTATTGCTTTGAGATGTTACAGTGCTACTCAGACTCAAAATAGTTGTATACTTACCTAATAAAAGTACAGGAACATTGTGAACTTTTAGTGCCCTTTAAACTTTTGCGGTTCAAAATCGTTTACATATGAAGCGGTGCTTCGCGCTAAAAACATACGGTCTTACGAGAAAAACTTTAAATACATTGTGTTGTGTGTTGTTAAACAGCGTCTAACACTTAAACATGCTTTAGTCGCTTGTTTAAATGTTATCAATCACAAATCTTGATTTAACCATTAGGTAACTGTTATTTTACCAATTGTTGTTACCATTCTGTTGTAACATTTCTAATAATTTTAGACGTTTATCTTTAGACATTGAGTAGCTAAACAGGCACCTAAAAGTTGTTTTTTGTGGTAACACGGTTAGGTGTTATTTACCTCGACGATTCAATCATGCCTCGTTCTTGTCACGTTTTTAAAGTAAACAATCTTTTAGTGCCTTTCAATACCAAATCAGAAAAATATGCTTGCTTAGTAATAATAACTGGCATAGCAAGGGTAAAATACTCTCGCACATAATCTTTGCCAACTCTTAGAAATATTAAAAAGCAGTTGAACTTTGCAGTGAATATAATATGTATCACTGAAGTGATCTACAAAGTCTTCTTTACGAGCAGACCTCCCTGCTCTCGGCTAAAGCGTAATGGCCGCAGATCTCTTAGTGGTAATGGCTAATACACCCAGCCTTACTGTCACAAGTAATTCATGTGTTTGCAATGGTCCAGGGTTTATTTCCAACGGTCCAGGGTTTATTTCCAACGCGGTGATGTAACTAGCGTGTTTTTACGTCGGTAGCGCTTGCAAGACGCGCTAATGTTATATTTGAACGTATGACTTATTGTTTGCTTTTTCTATTCAGTGCCAGTTGCCAACTACGAGTATGAATGAGATTACCGTGAAATTTTAAAGGAACGCCCAGAAAATTGTCAACGGTTGTAGAACAGGAATTTACGTGTTTGGAGCACTTTACGCCCACTTTGACGCTAATGCGAGCTCAAATACTATCGCTTGTTGATATATCCGCATTATTACCGGTCACTTCGCTGTATACAAGGCGGGCATCACCTCTGTTATTATTGCATGTTACTAATCTTGGACGGGTTCCTAGAACACTGCTTGAGATGTTCCTTTTTATACAACCTTTGTGGTTATAGACGGGCACGAAAACTTGAGGCACCATTACGCATTCAGCCACACGTGTGTACAAAATTGATATGTATGAATGAATCTGTTATTTGTACCGGGGAATATTTCTAGAAGCGATGTTGCTCATTGTGTATATTAAGAAACTAGGAGATACCAAACTAATGGCGGATAGGCACACCGACCATTAAGTTTGTGTTTATAGTTATTTTCGATCTAGTCACGTACCAATGTACCTATTGAAGTACGAAGCCTGATAGGTTCCGCTTGCGCTTCTTGTCTGTTATGTGAATAAATGTATTTCCAAAGCGATTGCGAGAGCCTTGTTCGTTAGAGACAGAAGACTACAGCAATACAAGCAGACTTAACATCTATCAGGTCCCACAGCTGGATTGATATCTCACAGCATCACTGGGCACTTGGAAAGAGCACACACGGTATTTTGGTAATATTCATGTAGGATTTGTATTCTTACGGATAATTTTTGATTCGCTCGCACGCGATGGGTTGGATGGGCACGTCACACACTGAAGTGGCCTGCGCTCACGCACAGAGTCAAAAAATGCAATAGACAGTGCGTGAGATCCATGACAGGCGAATTATAATATGTATAGGCGAATATTTATATAGTCGATTTTGGATCTCTTATGTAAGAGACTTCTGGCAGTCCTGGTTCACCCCAATAAGCCTGCTAGTACAATTTTTAGTGGTGCTGGTCATTGATTCCATCATAAAACGAACAAGTGTTGAAGTGCAACCGCTAAGAAAAATAATTGAGAAAGTCGCCTATCACATTTTGAATTCAGAGATAATGATATACTCTGAATAATATGTAATTTAACTTAAATTGCGGAAAAGTTACGGTTATTCGTCTTCGCCATTAAATAGTACAAATTGCCTATGAGAAATTTCTTTATTCAATATTTCTGAATAAAAAATCCTACAAAAAACTTTGAACATTGGAAAGAAAGCTCTCGTCTGCGTAACACGTCGCAGTCGTTACTTACTGTCTGGTAATATTCAAGTTGCAGTTCGCTCGTTATTGCTTTGTACTGTCTAGACGGAAAGTCGTAAAATTCTAGGCACTAGAGGGTGCGGTCCTTACTTCCGCATGTACCCTATAACGCAAACTCCACCCTACCTCGACTCAGTGCTAATCGAGTGCTGTGATGTTTTGTTATCAACTTTCTACTCTGCCTATGCTTATTTTTAATCTTAGAGCAATCAAAACTTACTATATTGGCGACAGAGGTAGCCTGCGTATACTTGAAAGTTGATAAAAATAACCAAAACCCATCGATAGAGTCGAGACAGGCTGGAGTTTGCGTTATAGAGTACGGAGGTAAAAGGTTTTAAAATACGGGAAATGTTACAGCTATTTCAATTATGATTTAATCAAACCATATAAACATAGGTATTATTATTATCAGCCTCTTACGCTCCCACTGCTGCGCCGGCCTTCTCAGAGAGAGGTATGGGCCATAATCCACCACCAGTGCGGCAGTCCTCGAATTTTGTGGTTCTTGAACATGCCGGTTTCCTCATGATGTTTTCCTTCACCGTTTTAGAGCGAGTGTGAATAATCCGCGCATAACTTGATTTAAGTCATTGGTGCGCGCCGAGTCGAGATTCGAATTATGGTGCGTCGGATTGAAAGTCGCACAAGTTCCCGCTCGGCCACACTCGCTTACATTAGGTATAATGTGTAAGTAATATGTGAAGTATTTCTCTATCGTGCTCAATTTTGAAGTTGTGGCAAATTTTAACGAGGCAAGCAATGCTCAGCTCAAAAGAGGTTTAACTGGTCGCGTTGCCATACATTCCTTGTAGGTATTTAAGGTAGGTAAACTCGGTGCATCTGCATGCCAAGCTTTTTAATCTAGGTCAACGAAATTACGTCTCTTGTGTAACACTTTGTAAATTGTGTTTTAAATCCATACAAATAAATAAAATGGAAGTGTCTGTCTGTTTGTTCCGGGTAATCTCCGAAAAGGCTGGGCCGATTTTGACGGGACTTTCACTGGCAGATAGCTGATGTTACAAGGAGTAACTAAGGCTACTTTTATTTTAGAAAAAGAATTAGGGTTCCGCGCAAAAAAATAAAAACCATGGAATCCAATATCTCCGCGCGGGCGAAACCGCGGGCAGCAGCTACTAATATATATATAACACGTGGGCTGAGCCGCGGGTGGATGCTAGTAATACTACGAGTACAACTATATTTTAAGACTGATTTTCTCTGTTATAATTATATTTTTCTCCAGTACTTCGTACCATTGCGTACGTAGAGATTGAACAGCGCGTTCATTAAGAGCCTGCGCGTTAAATCACCGTTAGGTGGTCTAGATATTCTGGTCACAAGTTATTGATATGAATGATGTTAAAAAAAAAACAAATCCAAAAGCGGCCGCTCCAATACAAAGTAATATTTCAAACTGTCAGTCGTTTGTAATGTAAGGTACTTCTAAGTTTGCTTCGTGGAAGTGTCAGGTCGAGTCAAGCCGTCAGTCCATATGCGCGCCTTATATGGCGCCGTTTTAGCCGCCATATGCCATTTTGTATGTTATACAGTTGGGAAACTTGCGCGAGCGCACGACTGCCCATTATAGATGGTGTTGCATTGATTAACTGTAAACGGTTACGGAACGCAATCAGCGGACGTATTCAAGCTTTTTTTTATCTTAACACTGTTTATAATCAAAACTTTGTGATGCCATCCATCGGTTTGTTTCGTCACGATGCGAATTGCTGGCCCCATTTTCACTTCCAAAAGGATCCTTAAGGTGGATCGTCCGTGACGTGGCGGGAAATTTGAAAAAAATGTTCTTTTATAATTTTTACCCGGTCAGGATAAAAATTTTAAGAACATTTTGTAATTTGCGTAAATAAAAAACAGTTAGGCTACTTTTTATGTCTTAGTTTGGCTTTTAAACTAAACCAAATTTAAATATAGGTACCATAAACGTAAAACTGTCACGCGTTTTAAATAAGTGCCAATATTTAAATTTGGTTTAATTTCAAAGCCAAGCTAAGACATTAAAAGTAGCCTAACTGTTTGTTATTTACGCAAATTACAAAATGTTTTCAAAAATTTTATCCTGACCGGTAAAAATTATAAAAGAACATATTTTTTTCAAATTTCCCGCCACGTCACGGACGGTACACCTTAATTTTTTTTATGTAATGTTTAAAGAGCAATTTTTAGTTCGTTTTTTTTTGTTCTTGTTAAACATACATTTGGGACTTGCAGCGTTGCGTGACATGGAAGTGTCAGGACAAATGGAGTCGGAGTCGCGTGTTAAAGCTTGTTATGTCACAGCTCGATATTGATACAACTTTAAAAATAGAGTTGTGACATTCTTTCTGTAACCGATATATATAATTACTAATTAGCAGTATAGTAATTAAATGTAAATGTTAAGCTTGCATGTAGTTATTTTATATGCCGTGTGTGTGTTCTCGGATCGTAAGCGGATCGCGGATGCTGATCAGATCCAATCGGCTGCATTATCTATTCTTCTCAGTTAGTTGTTAATTATGTATGCTCGGATGCTGTACGTTTTATTAAATATATTGATTTCTATGTCAATACTGGGGAAATATCTGCTGATGATTGACAGCTACTAGATTGATTATTAGTTGTAGGACTAACTCTTGTGCGAGTGTCCGTCTGGGTTGTTACCACCGCTTTGCTCGTGAAGTCTGCCGCCAAGCAGTAGTGTGTAAGCATTACTGTGTTCCGGTTTGATGAGCAGATCAGTCAGTGAATTTACTGGGCTTATGAGACTTAATACCTGATGTCTCAGGGTACCGAGCGCACTGCAATGCCACGCAGGCCTTTGTGTTTTAAAGTTCTGGGTGGCACTGCAATTATTATCGGCGGGCGTTATGCTTACCATCAGGCAAACGACCAGCTCGTCTCGTTACCAAATAACATTAAAAAAATAAAAGCTACGTTACGGCAAGGGTTCAAGCTAGTTCGCCATTGTATCAAATTCCCAGATTGTTTTTGAGACCCGCGTTGCTATACAAATATCTCAGCCAGGTCACTCTTTTGTAAGTGTGGCTTTATTTCGGGTTCATGCACTGTTTTATACTACTACACTAATGTCACTTATCGTAAAATCAGCACCATTATGAAGTTATTTCAACAAAACTAAGGGCATGTCGGTCGTGGAACGCTCATAAACTACATTTAAGATGACAGATATACGAAATCCGACCCAGATACAGCATATTAAAAATTGCAAGTTCACATGGAATATTGTAGTATATCAGCTCGGAATCATTGCGTAACCCTGTAGCTCCCTATAAGGCTCCGGTCCGGTTGGCTGGACCTTCGATAAGTGGGTCGATTTTACGGCCATCTGGTCGGGCAGGACGGGGTACGCCGTACGATGTAACTACTAGTTGCCGTAATCATTCTGCCAATAACGGTACTCGAGAATGCTGTCCCGGTGTGAGAGAGCACCATTGTCCAGCAATTAAAATTCTGTCTTGCGCCGATGGCACTGAATTTCTGAGCATTTTACTTAAAATTTCGACAAGCGTGTCTGGTGCCCTTTTGTACCTCTATATGGCATACTATAAGTAGGGCTGAAGTTAATTAAAACGTTATTTCGTTTGTTAAGACTAATTAAGCGAGCTAAGATCGTATATGTAAAGCTAATTAAGGTTTTAGCTTAAATCGATTCAACAGACAAGACGATTATTAAAGTAGGCGCTGGTCTGGGGATAATTACTGACGCTCGTAAAGGTGTCTCTATTATTATATTGTTAAATTTCAATATAAGGGATGGGAAACACGTTAGCCTTGATATACGTGAAGTCGAAGCTACTAATTTGCACAGAATCGATCGTTGAAACGGACACCATGCTATGACTCATCGATTACCATAGTTATATTATACTAGATTAAACTCGTGGATTGGTTTGCTTGTATAATCTGAAACCTCATAGGGCTCAGTAAGATATTCAAAGTTTCATCATTAATTTCTCTAGTCGTTCGTTTATGACATCATGTGAGTTACCATCATTTGACACATTTTCATGTTTTCCTGTGATATGAATAATATGGTCGATTACTTCCACTATCGTCGACCTTCTGTCGCTATTTCTTTCTATGTATATATATATTGTGTCGACAGAATGTGACAATACCATAGCTCTAGTAGTGGTTACTGGTAAAGGTAGAGTATTACGTGCTCGACGTGTCTCCCAGGCGACGGCGACGCGTGTTACATCCTTATTGCATTTAAAATCTATTGTAATTGATTCACTAGCACTCTCTCTTTCATCTTCTTTAGTAGGAATAATAGACGCTATTCTTGTACTATTTAATTTAATGCTAGATCCTTATGTTTTGTGGTACTTAACATAAAACTAATGTTTGTGTATATTTTCTTTTCCAGGTAAGTAGCTGTTTTTAATAACAAATCACAAGGGACTGTCTAGTAAGTTAGTATATGTAAAGTTCAATTCATTATTATCAGCGTTTTCAAATATTATAAACTAAGTATGTTATTGTGCTGAACTAGTCTTCCAGCTCGTGCTCGACACATCCCGTTCGTGATTTGTATCTGACCCGATAAATGTCTAAAAGTATTTTTTTAAAGGTCACTAAGTTTTAATACGTCGTCCTCATGTTGAACGTAACTTACCGTCACCAATGATATGTTCGATATTTTATCGGTGGGGAGTTCAATTGCTACGGATCGGATGAAACCGGTCGTGGTACCGTTGCCCGTGGCATTTGGTTTATGGTTCGGAGGCTCGGAGGTTCTACATCGGTAGCACTGGTTTTTTTCTACGGTTTATGAACGTTGAGAGTCTTTGTTGGAAATCCAATAGGTTCTCTCTTATTTATGTCTTTTATTAGAAATTATAATTTATTTCTCATTGTGTACTTAATTGTAAATATGTATATTTTATTACGTAAAGGTGTCACGTTGCATATTCTATCATAAGTCTTTTATAGATTTAACTTTAGCAATTTTTATTAAATTTTATAGCTTAATTTTAACACTCAGAATCTTAGTTGTCTCCCAGTTAAAGCAAAGAAGCCCTAAGATAAATTATATTTTATGTCCAATATGATAAATATCACGCTATTACTATGAATGATTAAAGAAATTAGGTTTAGGAATAAATAGTCAAAAATCTAGTGATCTCTTGACATTTTAGTACATAATACCATTCTGTACCTAATTCTAAACCCACTTTTAAATATTATATCTCTTACATGATTCATGACAATAATCTTTAAATCATCTTTGACCAGTTACCGACCATGTTTATTATCGCCGTGTCCTTAATTACGAGCTTTACAAAACAGTGCCTGATTAATGACTACTTGAAAAAGTGAGTGCTTTAAAACGATCGTTTTTGTTGAATTTGCACATTAACTCAAATGACCACGAGCTGCGCCACTTTCGTAGGCTGTAGCATTTGGACGCAGAGTACAATTCATGTCTTTTCTTTATTTATAATATAATTACTAGTGTCCGACCGAAACAGGTTTTTCAGCCGAAACCGAAACCGAACTTTCGGTCAGGCTCTCAGTTTCGGTCGAAAAATATTAGATGGAGAGCATTTGTAAGGCATATTTTCCTTTTTAACACAATCGGTTAGTTTCTTCTTTCTGGTGCATTGTTTAAATACGCTAAATGTTGTAGTTTTCATTTATAGTAAATCGGTAGATACTTTGATAAGCTAATTCTTATTGATCCAATATATGAGGTTTCCTTCCAGTGGGCTGCATTTTATGTGTAAATCCTTGGTTAAACCCATTATCAAACAATTGTTGTATTGTCACAGCTGGTGTTCAAATACCATATTTTAGAACCGCCTTGCCAGTCCCACCCAATCTGAATTCTAATGTCCAATAAGTATCATGAAGTCTTAAGCAATTATAGTTCTTAAATTTGAAACAATAAGGGTTATAGTTAAGTTTAACATAATAGTAGTGCTTCTAACTGGAATTGTAGCAAGGTGCGTCAAGGACACCGCTTAACTTTGGTCTGCGGTTGTTTTAACTTTTTTTTACCCGTCTTTGTCTTAGGGCTGCTGCTTACTAATCCATGCCGATTACAATTACATTATTTGTGGCATAGCATAGATCGATTGTGGCTGCCTCATCAGTATAAAAGAATAGCGAGATTTTCAGAATACAGACTACAGAAGTATAAGGGCTTAGACAGTTCCTCGGGAATATTTCAGTAAAGAAGGGTAACTGAATTTAAAATCAAATTCAGTTCTATCTATTTCCATAGCTATGTAAATATTTGAAATCAGAAATCGGTTATTTGTTTCAATGACTAAAATAATTGTTTGATTGATTTTGTTAGGATTCTCAATAGACAGGCTTTGATTGCTCAGTTGAAATAAGTAATTATATCTATAAATGTTTCCAGGTAAGCTCTCTGCTAATCTATTCATCTCTACATTAGTGACAGCCCTTACATTTCTAGATTATAAACTCTCCCCACTTTATGTCCTCTCGGAGCGAAGGTCGGCGCACGCGCACGCTCTTCGAATTTCGAATGACATAATGGCGGTTTGGTTACCGGATGTGCTACATGGCGCGAATAATTTGGCTAATGTGATTTTCGGGTAGTTAAGCGCGTAGTTTGGCGCTTGTTGTTTTGTTACAAATAAGTAATACCTATTGAATTAAATATTTTCAATGTCCTTTTTTTATATACTATCGTTGTCGTCATTATTATTTTCAGTGAAAGATAATGATGCGTAAGTTTTTAAAGTTAATGCCGATCAATATAGTTGCCTCTTCCTGATTAGTTTTGCCTCGTTTGCACCTCGACCACACTCGATCCGGATGTCCCATTCAGGATTCAGCAACGGCTGTGATCTCAGAATTAATATTAATCAGAATTTATTATAATTAAGATCCAAATATCATTCTCTACATACATATTTGCTTATACTAATTAATATTTATCTATTCACATTCACCAGTCCGGTTTTCTAATATTGGTGTCAATTCTATCATTTCATACCTAAACTAATTTTAGTTCCGTTCTCTCTCTTTCCAATACACAACATAAGAAAGAGATGGAAGATGTCTGACAGATCTAAATTTAGTTTTAGAGCTGTCAAATATCTTTCAATCTTGGTAAATTAGATGCCACTGAATTCATTGCCATTAAATTTACACTAGACATAAGCAAGTGGATTAATTTGTCAGGTCTAAAATATATTCCATCTCTTTCTCATGTTATGTATTGGAAAGAGAGAGAACGAAACTAAAATTAGTTTAGGTATGAAATGATAGAATTGACACCATTGTCTCATTAACAGGTCAGTGACAGCAAAGTTCGGTTTCTTATCAATGCATTAATTGAATTGTAACAAGGTGGAGTATTCATTAGTAGCAGAATAATTGCTTACAGTCGAGAATTGATAACGTGTCACACTCAGTAATTGTTTACTTTGAATTGTGTTCAACGATCATATATATACACACCTAAATCGGGGATGTTTTGTAGGACTTCAGTGCGACGTGTACTAATTAAAGACAAATAATTATAATATTAAAGCCATTAGTTGTTCAGGTTTAATGTGTTTGAGTATGTACTTACACTACTTACCACTTACTTACACTTACTTTGCACTTACCGTATCTTAGGCTGAGATTCAGAGACGAATCTATGCGTGGACTCACGCTTCCATACGTCAAAATTCTATACAGTTAGTTTTGACATATGGAAGCCAAAGTCTACGCTTAGAATCGTCTCTGAATCTAAGGCTTAGTTTCTAGTTTAGAAAGAAAGAAAACATAATATATTTATTTGCGACAGTTACTTGGTTCCAAAACACTCAGTTTAGTGGAAACTGAACTGCTAGACGTATCTTTTAAATAGTCTTTAGTAATCGCCATTGGATTATAAGGCATTATTAGGATTGTAATCTACTGATTAAACTTAATTAAACCTGCAAATATGTATGTTTAATTAAGTTTTACAAGTACACTTATGGTAGGTTTAATTAAGTTTTTATGATTTTATTCTCCTTAGAAAAATTAGAAAGGCGCCACTCGCCGAAACACATTTGCCGAAACGACTATTAGGCCTCATCTATATCAGTTTACCATGTTTACCAGTCCTGTCCGGACTTCATGATTGTTAACGCTTTCAGATTGAGTATCTTTGAGTCCTAGAAAATATTGATATAATCTAAAGTCCTTACAAACATGGGCAATTGCGTACATGGCGTAGAGCGCCAACATTCATTTAGTTCAACAACCCGGCTGAAATGTGCGAATGTCATTGTGTACGGATACAAAGTCATTAGGTCCAGTGAATCCATCTTGTCTCAGTATCGAAGCTCGTATATATTTTTTTTTTATGGGAGTCCCTTAGCCGAGCTTTAATTTGGCTGGGTGACTAGAAAATAACCCGCGTCCTTTATATTGGCAGCTCTACGTCTAAGTAGAGCAATTTATTGTATACTTTCAATACTGTCTGTTAGCGGTAGGACTAACTCTTCTGCGAGTGTCCGTCTGGGTTGTTACCACCGTTTGGCTCGTGAAGTCTGCAGCCAAGCAGTAGTGTGCAAGCATTACTGTGTTCCGGTTTGATGAGTAGAGTAGCCAGTGAAATTACTGGGCTTATGACACTTAATACCTAATGTGTCAGTGGCACTGGAATTGTTATGGGCCGGCGTTATGCTTACCATCAAGCAAAATACCAGCTCGTCTCGTTACAAAAAAAACTTGAGTGTAAATTTAGGGGAACATCTTCCTGTTGATGCCACTTGAAGCTAACGATTGCGTAGGTTCATTCCGAAATAACGGTAACAGGAAAATGTTGTACCGGTTACCATGCCTTTATTACCACTAAAATTGGAGAGCCAATATAATGCATTTTATGTCAATTGTTTATTCGTCAAATTACAGAAGGGCATTTCAATCGCGTTCTTCATTTTAGTTTTGCACCGGATTCGGAACAAGACAGCCTCTGATTCTGAGTGCTCTCGCACCCACGCTTCGTTTTAAACAAGTATGACTATCACGCCTATTGCCGGACGTTTGCATAAATCTTACGTACTATAATCACTACACTGTGATTACGGTAACAGAATAATTGCTTTGTTTAGTACCCGTGCGCTCGGCTATTAGTTGAGATTTTGAATATGGCAATTAGGACCATTTAGGACACGAGACTAAGTGGATTTTCGTGCCTGGAAGCTTTTTGTCCAGCATTGTAATCTTTCTTTGTCTGCGAAGAGTTTTGAACTTTGCATGGACGTTTAAGATTTTAAGTAGAAAATGTTATGTGAAACATTAGCAGTTATACAACTTATACATCTACATCGTCATTGTAAATTGTAAGCATAAATGTTGATTAGGGCAGTTTCAAATTTTTGCCACCGGGTTGGCTACCCGAAGAAGAGAAATATCACTAATATGGTCTTCTTCGTAAACATATTCTTCGAAATTATGGCGATGTTTATTATCATCAGCCTATTACGCTCCCACTGCTGGGATACTGGCCTTCTCTCAGAGAGAAGGAGGGAGAGTCAGAGAGAGTATGACCATAATCCACCACGCGGGCCCAGTGTAACTTGGTGGATGTCACATGACCTCGAATTATGTAGCTCTTGAGGGTTTCCTCACAGTCACGATGTTTTAGAGCAAGTGTGATAAGATATCATCGAAAACATTTCGATAACTTGGTGTAACTCTTCACATGTCACTGACCTACTCAATTCGATTTAATCTGAGTTCAAAATCATTGATAGATAGGTAATATAAAAATATGTAATTCTCCTTCTAATCAAATCGTATACCTTTTTAACCGACTTCCAAAAAAGGAGGAGGTTATCAATTCATCGGGTATTTTTTTTTTTTTTTATGTTTGTTACCTCATATCTCGGTCATTTATAAACCGATTTGAAAAAATCTTTTTTTATTTGAAAGGATATACTTTCAGATTGGTCCCACAGAAATTTCACCATAATCGGTTCAGTAGTTAGTCACTGAAGTCGGTTCGTAGCTTTTTTAAAGCAATTTTTGCGAGTCTATGTTCTTGCTTTAAATCATACCCGCTTTAAACTATTTGTAGGTCTTGCACGTCATTGATTTCAGTAAATAATAATTATATTATAATTAGATGATTTCCTCGTTATTTCACTATTCAAGTTTACACCAACATCCTATTATTGCAGTTAACCTCATTATGTTCCCGGAAAGTATATTAATAAACTGCGTAACATTTTCTTATAAATGCTTTTGTTTAGTTCCACATGAACGGGAGTCTCTCACGAACTAGGCTAAAGTACTATGAGTGTATAATAGTTACGTGACAATACCTCGTGTTTGTCACGACACGAGCTATCACTTGCTGTTTTTATTATACACAATGGAGCATGTACTTCTCCATAGCGTAATATGGGGAAACGTAAATTATGAGAACAATGAGTATGCAGTGATATTTATATTACTGGTATGTGACTAAAAGGTCATCTAAATAAACAAGATTTTATTCTCGTTATAGGTTGGCGTGTGACAATTTGTCTAGCGACGCTGTAGTCTATGGTGATGAACTGAATATAAAATTGTTTATTGTTAATGATGTGAATTTGACATTCTGTCGATAATCAGCGTTCGTCTCGCGACTAGATCATTTTACAAATACGCCTGTCGTGAATCGTGATGAATCAAAGCATCACAAAAGCTTTGAATTTGGCCACACCCACATTCTTACATAGTTAAGCTTATCGATCATAACTTGATCGTAATGAGCCTAAAAAAGATTAGACATACTTAAGCAAGCTACACACACACACACATTTAGAGTTTCACATTAGAAATAATATGTCATTCGCTTACACTCCATGTGAACTCACACTCAAAATGTACATGAAATTTTGCGTGTGTTTAATACCGATGGTAATGCAATAATTTGCTGTATGTACCCAGGATTACGAGATGTATAGTAGATGTTTGGTTTTTGTTCGTTATGATTATTAAAAGCAATAACTACAAAAATAAATCGTTTTTCTTTCTCGTATGGGCCAGCCCTAGGATATTCTTAAAAAATAACACTCATATTTTTGATCGTAATACAAAACGTTCCTTATGGCAAAGGATAGCTAAAATTCTCGGCACTTTCTCAATGATCGCGAGCTGGCAAACAAGACAATAGCGAGCGGTTGCCGTGACCCCGATCCTTTGCGGCCATGCGGTTGGACGGTAATAATTACGACTGCCTTTGTGGTCACAGACCATGTTTTGTTACTTGAGCGATGCGGTCTTACCTCGCCAGTTATATAACCCAAGTTCTTGTTTTAAACCGTATATTTTACATAAATTTTATGGTACGCATTTAATAACTGTCATTTTAAATTAGTTATTTGAATTTTCCATGTCATTCAGTAATTGTCTAACTAGGGATTATATGAATAAAAAAGTAGTGAAATTACTGAGCTTATGAGACTTAATGTCTATAGGAAACGAGCGCAGGCCTTGCTTCTTGCAGGTATTGCTTTAAATTTCAGGGTGGCACAGCTATATATTACGCTTACCATGGGGCATACAGTCGCTCGTTACGTCGTTACCTATATAGTACAACATTAATATAGGATCGTATCGAATAGCTTTGCTCGTGAAGTCTGCCGCCAAGCAGTAGTGTGCAAGCATTACTGTGTTCCGGTTTGATGAGCAGAGTAGCCAGTGAAATTACTGGGCTTGTGAGACTTAATACCTAATGTCTCAGGGTAACGAGGCGCACTGCAGTTCCGCGCAGACCTTTGAGTTTCAAACTTCTGGGTGGCACTGTAATTGTTATGGGCCGGCGTTATGCTTACCATCAGGCAAACGACCAGCTCGTCTCGTAACCAAATAACATTAAAAAAAAGAATTTAAAAAAGATCTCTTTTTGCCGTATGTTTAATTGGCCTCAGCAATGAATACAAAACTGGAATCTCCAGTGGAACAAAAGCGAGTCTCGCCTCGAGTACGATGAGTCACCGTAACGGTCGCTTCTGGTCTATCTGTCCAGTTGTACGACTAATAAAGCACTAGACGACGACATGTGCCAAATGTCGTAAGGTGAATCATGGCGAACGTTAGATTTTAAAATTTTATCCGTTGCTTTGTGAGATGTTTTCGCATGTTGTAAAGGTCATTACGGCCGAACCCATGTTCGTTTGGATATATATTTGGAATAGCTTTTGCCCGCGGTTTTCACCCGCGTTCCCACAGGAACCGTGCATTTTTCCGGGATAAAAAGTAGCCTATGTTACTCTCCGGTCCATAAACTATATCTATGCCAAAAATCACGTCGATCCGTTGCTCCGTTACTGCGTGAAAGAAGAACAAACCAACAAACACACTTTCCCATTTATAATATTAGTAGGAAGTAGGACTGTGCATGTAGCGTACATCTACAATACAACATAACTTTATTGCACACAAAGAAATACAATCAGTTTAACCAGCAACTAAAATATATCGTATCTCAGAACGGATATAGTACTTTATATATTCGATATTTGATAGGTTAGCGCTGTATTTGATCACTATGTGACTTGATCTTGAGACGATGGTGATTATGTTACATCTAGATTAGAACTGACTGTCAAGTGCAGATCAATAATTTATCATAATTATTTATGACTAGGTCGGCAATAAAGCGTCCGATGCTTGAGGAAGGGAATTCAAATTTTTTAAATAAACGAATACTAATAAAGAATATCATTGGCCTTATAAAGATAAAAATTAGAGACTCACTTTTATAGGTTCTTTGTAAACACATATTTACGACTGTTGTTTTATCATCGACATGCAAATTGAACAGTGTTCAGTGTTAACAATAATAAATGCACAAGTCAACGTCCCTTGTTCTGCACATTGCACCATCGCGTAGGGTTGCCCCTCGGCCATTATCAACGTTTAACGCGTGAACACAGCCTGCGCGGCGACGATCCTTAATTAATCCAATTACAGGCCACGGGACAAAATTAAAAGGGCTTTAGAGAATAAAAAATAGATTTAAAAAAAACCTGCGCCTTTTGCCAGCTGAAAACAGATGCTGTGCTGTTAAATTAGACGCCCCCGACTTGATAGGTGTCAAGAAAATCGAACAGCTTTTGTTTTATTCGAGAATTGACCCAATCTCATTTTAACAGCAAAATAAAAAAGATTAAGCGTTACTTTTTAAGTCTTTAAAGCTAATTACCGTCTCGTACGTTTCGGATTTAATTGCTCTTGGCAACCCTAAGGTCGTTTCGGCGGCCGTTGCTGGTATTGTAACAACATTGAACCTGTGTACGTACGTGGCTGGTCAATGTACTGTGTGCGTATATGTGTGCAGCCAAAACAATACAATAAGAACTTAAGTTTGACTAATGGTGAAAATTTCAGGGAGGTGGTGTTGAATTTTAATTGATATCGATTTTTTAAGGAAGCGTTGTTGAAAGTTCAACGTATGTTATCTAGGAAGCTTTATTTGTAAACGCAGTTGAGATGGCGCCGTATAATAAGCAAAGCGTATTATACAGCAAGCCATAGTCATGCATGTGCCATCTCTAATTTTGTGTTTAGAACATCAGCTTCTACGTCTCTCATCCATGTTCTTGTTCAATGACAGCGTCAGTGGTAAAGAAGTGACGATTGACACAACTCCTGTAACGCACAATTCAAGCGATGATGGCTCAGTGGTAGGTGACGTTTGCCGCCGATCTCTGTGTTCGTGGATGGAATCCTACAATTTTTTTTTTAAATCTTAATTTGCTTGCGCTTTAGGAAAACATAGAGATGCAACCGTAGTACGGTGGTAGGGCATTTCTATCGTCTAGCTAGCTACCGCCCACAAGTTGAAAATCATTCGCCAAGCCCCTATAGCTGTGTTTTCCGATTTCCCAGTCTCAGGGAATTCTAGTCAGAGGATTAGGTTCTATGTATTGTTCTTTTGGGATCTTATTAATAGACAGTGTTAAATGGTGGTTTAGTTAAACTGTTTTGTCTCTTTCGATTCGGTTGTTCGAGACAAAACATAGTTTAACTAAACCACCATTTAACACTATTAAACCACACTGTTATTAATAAGAGCTTTGGTGTAGGTATTCATTTGGCTGCTATTTTTATATATATAAGGTCGCATAATCCTTTTCAGTAATTTCCGTGACGATATCACTATTATATGTACCTATTATTTAAACTGTTTGTTCAAGCTATCTGCAAAAAGCGATGATGTTATTATTAATGCAAAAACGAACGTTATTTCTATGGGCAATTTGATGGAAACGTGTCCACGTCTATATTTACAAGGAAACGTGATTTGGGTCATGAAGTCATGAGTAATGTGTTATTGATGTATTTTTTTTATGAAATAGTGACGAATCAATAGGTATAATGGTTTTGTAGCTTGATGAGTCTTGAAGAATATGTTGATATTATTAACAGGAAGCATAGCAATGCTCTGTTCAAAACAGCATGATTGACCTGCCTAAATTTGCAGTGATATAATCCAAGGTACCTTTTAGAAAGATAGTAAGTAGCTGTTGCCCGCGGTTTCAGTCGCGTGTAGATTCCGGCAGGAACCGGACATTTTCCGAGATAAAAATTAGCCTGTGTTACTCTCCGGTCCTTGCAAAAAATTACGTCGACCCGTAGCTGCTTGAAAGAATAACAAACCAACAAACAAGCTAAGAAGCTTTAACTTTTTTTCTTGGCTAAGCTGGCAGAGCCAGCAAAACAATTATTTAAAAAAAATATCATGTTTTGAAGTGTGAATACGTGAAATTAATGCGCTCTAACTCTAACATTTTCAGGCAAGGACTACTAAATCATTACATATTATAAAACCTTGTTGATGCTCCGTATGGCTAGGCTATCACATTAGTCATGAGCTTATAAGAAAGGTGAAACGTATAATCTTCTCAAAAAACATATTAAATCATGCCAAAATATTCAAGAAAATAAACTAAAAAGGCTCTACCATATATTTCGATGACTCAAAGCAAAGGAGTTCAATATTGACCCAAATGATACTGTATGGATACCTGATAAATGAATCACCCAAGTTGGCGCTGTACGTCTGATAACGCGCATTCAACATTATAGTGTTTGCATAATCAAACAAATATTGCTGTCAAGCGATCTTAGTTGTTGTTACTGAAGCATTAAAATATGTTTGCAAAAATCCTATCAAATCCTACTGATATTATAAATGCAAAAGTGTGTTTGTTGGTTTGTCCTTCTTTCACGCAGTAACGGAGCAATGGATCAACGTGATTTTTGGCATAGTTATAGTTTATGGACCGGAGAGTAACATACGCTACTTTTTATCCCGAAAAAATGCACGGTTCCTGTGGGAAAGCGGGTGAAAACCGCAGGCAGAAGCTAGTTTACTTATAAGACTCAAAATTAAATGGCAGCTGAAAACTTGTTCATTCAATTAGGCTTAAAAATCGATTTAGGTATTCTTTACAATTGCATGGTCTGATTTTGTAAAACTAAACTAAATACTAATATTATAAAGAGCCAAGAGGTAAAGTTTGTTTGTTACCTTTTCTCACAATCTTTGAAGCCACGGGTCTGATTTAAAAAATATTTCACTACTAAATTGGAAGCTACATACCCTAAGTCTACATTTTATCCTGAAGCCGCGGGCAAAAGTTCCATATAAAAGGTTTTAACAAAGGAAAATGCTCTCAAGAACTCCTTTATCTAATTCCTTAATCACGGTTCAGAACGTTTCGTTTGAATCGCGAAAAGATACCCCTCAACAAGTCACCAGTCAGCACACGATGGAGTCCTGAACATTTCATCCGGGTCGGCAACTCGGCATATACACTGTTCGTATCCGTGCCTAATGTGGAGCAAACTACAAAATTGAGTCCTTATACATACAATATACGAGAAGCCACCCTGAGACTGGAAGGTTAGAAACCTCATCCGACTTCCATAACCTTTACACCTTTTGGGATCTAAGCAAAATCGCATTGCAGTGATCACATTCATCTAAGCAAATCTTGTTAACAAGCTACAAAAATGCATGTCGCGTCATTTGCTTGTATACTTTTGCCTGTGTTTAGTTAAATGTCATGTATACCATGTCTAGTTTGGTTCACATTTCTTAAATGCTATCTTGTTAAAGTGCCATCGATAGTTGTAATCGATTTTGTTCGCAAACCGCATTTGTAGAAGCAATACGTCAGATGCCGCTTGACATAGTTGCTGCCGGCGCTGATTGCGGAGCTGCCAGGCTACTTGTGTGGTCTCTGTTGGTCGAACTAGATTTATTGTTAGTAGATTATATTATTAAATTTTGATGATGGATCAGTAATAGTATGGTCCGTTGCATTCGTATTTCTTCAATAAGGTTGAGTTGCCGGTGACGGAAAACACCGTATGCAACATCGGATATATTGGCAAAAAATGCCATAACTCAATGGCATTTTCTGCTGATCGCTAGCTTCAAGCCCAAGTTGAAAATAGGTCGCCTAGCACATATGTGTACCTCAAAAGCCAGTCTACATTGTAGGATTAGCGTAATACCACATTAGATGATGTGAGTTTAACATCAGGAGATATAGTGATCATACGTTGGCTTATTTGACGTAAATGAAAATTTTTAAAGTTTTTCGCCAACTTACGGTCAAATTACAGGACGTGTAAGCAAATAGTTCTTACTTGTTACCTAGTAGTATAAAAACCTCTCTGTCTTAAATACAATCCCCAAATTACAGATAGGTACGCAGATGCACGGATAGCTTTTTGAAATGATTGTAACCTCTGATATAGCGACTCCTGTCCACTGAAATAAGTACTAAAAGTGTATGATGAAAAAAAGGTTACAAAGTTCGAGGGCCACCTATAAAGCAACGGCTACAACCTGGCAACATTGTTCGTAGGCTTCACACATTTTACGATGATACTTTTATGATTCCACCGTCGGAATAACAATAAAGAAAGTGCATTGGTATGGTAGGTGGTGAGGAATGCTGATCTTTACGGCGCTAATTGCAAAGCAGAATACCGTTTTCGATCAATCTTAAAGGTCATTAATCAAAAGCTTCAGTTTTTATTACATTGCGAATTAGTACTATTTCGTTTTGCATTGGTGTCTTGGAAAAATGGACTTTTACTATTGATACTTAGAGAGTTTCAGAGAACACTCAAGTAGTTATTGTACAACTTTGCAATAAGTACTAAAATACAAAATTGGTTTTGTGTGGACTGAAATATAAAATTGAGCAAAATAATATAAAATCGTTGCATTATCTTCTTATTGTTACAAATAATGAAGAAATATACCTTTTTTAAACTTGGAAATCCGTCATTTCGACTTCAGATTTCAATAGGACCCTATTGAAATCTGAAGTTGGAATTAGTCGTTTTCCAAGTATCTCAAGATTATATATCTCAAGATAGATAATGAAACAAAGCTGGTCGAGTTGTAAGCCTTGATCCTTTTTAGGAATCCTTGATAAATAAATGTTCAAATCATTGGATTTTTTAATAAAAAACCTTTTCTTTATAATCTGTATATAATTTTCAAATTTCCCCCAATGATTCATTGTAAGTGTGTTTCAAGTGCGTGACGCATCGACATATCACTCAAGGTGCTTCCTTCTGGCAACAGCTCGGTTTTCGGAGAAACAACTGTATACTTTGACGCAGGTGGCGGTTTTAACCAGTATACCGTGCAAATGGGGCCTGAAGTCGGGTGTTCCACTTCGGAACATGTTTCCTGGTACACCCTTGACAGTTATAGAAATAATTACGCTGTTCAATTTAGCGGAAGGTGCTTGGCGCTACTTGGTACGGCCTACCGCACAGGAGATAAATTCTATAGAGCCAGTCTTGTTCTAGGTTAAACTTGTTTACCACCGTCGATGATATCGTCAAATTTTAGATGAGGGGAAAGGTAGATAGATCTATAGGAAAAAAATCCAGCCAAGTACGAGTCGCGCATCAAACTTGTAGGTATGTAAATAGTTTGTCCATCATACCAACCGCAATTAAGATAATCACAAAAAATGTGATGTATCTATCTACAAATTTACGGTTTTCGGATTTTTCCCTTTACTTGTGCTATAAGACATTGTTTCTTGCCAAAGTTTTGCCAAAGATTGTAGGACAACGAGAAGTACCCTATGAGTATTGGTTTCCTTGTGTCAATGACAAACAGACTGATGCAAAACAAAATGATCCAATAACGTTTCCTTTTAGCTTTTGAGGTACGGAAACCTAAAAAGATACCTTAGATGTCTCAACATAAAAATAAACAATTGTCTAATCAATGCAATCGTCGTTGTCATTGCTCCACAAATCCAACCAAGTCTTCTAGGGCTATAAACATAAGATGATTACAGCTAATCTATAATATGTAAATTATAGACCGTACTAGAGAGAAGGTATCGGTAGAGCACCGACAAGGGCCCGCCGCCGGACCGGTTCCGCGACAGACCGGCAAATTGGCACGCGACAGCGCGACGCCGACGGTGATGGGAGTATTATTGTGTTACAGGGAAGACTGAAGATTAGAAAGGGTGCTGTTATTCCTTTGGGGAAACAGCAGATTAATCAGATTATTTATTCGGTGTCCGTTTTGAAAACATTTTGAAAAATCCCACGACGGATGTAAACGTTGTAATTGAAAAAGAATTAAATAATATTCTTGAAAAACCCCCGACTAAAAGGGAAAGTAACGAAAGATAAGTTAAACCCAAGAAAATCCGTCGGGGGCTGCCAATGCCATCTGTGTTCCCAATTTCAGTTAAAATGAAGCAGTACAGAAAATCTATTGAAAGAGATGCAGCAATTTATATTTAAAAGAGACTCATTTTAGTCACAAACTCAAAAACAGCAAATTTCCAGTTAATTTCAGGGCAGGCAACTGCAGCCCCGGAGGATTTTCTTGGGTTTAACTTATCTTTCGTTACTTTCCTTTTTAGTCGGGGGTTTTACAAGAATATTATTTAATTCTTTTTCAATTACAACGTTTACATCCGTCGTGGGATTTTTCAAAATTTTTAATTTTGTTTTTTATATACCAATAGATAACATGCATTAAATATATTGAAAATAAGAGAGAACTAAATGCAATAGAAGTGTATATTGTATAAATATTACATGATAAAAACATAAAATAAAGCATTTATTTAACTACCAGTAGCACTAAACCTAAGCGAACAAACATAATTTCAATTCAATATCACAAACCACAAGCTATCTCGAATTCAATTTATCAAAGCCCGATTGCTTATGCTACAGTTCAATTTAATATCAATTTTCTATAAACAAACAGTCTCAGAATTTCTTGATTATTTCCTTCCGAGTGGAGACGACAATATTCTCCGAAGAGGTCGACAGGTGGTCGCGCCCCCCACACCCTCGCTCCACCCTCTCGCCCCACCCCTGCCCGCCAGGTGCAACGTCCCCCGAACCAGACCCGTCTGATCCAAAGACGTGATTACCGATATCGACTTGTGAAAGCTTAGAAAAAAATATAAACAAGTTTTTGTACGGCACTACGTTTCTGTCCTTTTGGTGGGTGTGGCGGGCTGGCATGGCACTCCTAGTTTAAGTTTAGTGATAACCTGCAGTAACTTACTGATGGCCAGTAACATTGTATGCAGGTGGGCTTGTTTCCATTGCGTAATTAACTAAGTGGTTTGTAGTCTCACTAAAATATCCAATCTCTAGGCGAGTGAAGTATGTTGCTTCACTAGTGAGTGATGGTCTTCCTCACCAACAAGAACAGTAAAATTGATTTACTAGCAGTAAATATTAATTTTACAACCGGACACGTCAAAACTAACCTGACACTTTACGAGGAGGCCTGGTCGGTCCTAACTCAAGGCTGCCTATGTTTGATCGCCCTTAAACCGTCCGAGACCAGCTCCAAAGATAAGATTAAATCGTTAGATCATCGATGATGCAATCGTGATTGTGAAATCGTTGATGGTGACGTCATTGCCGTTGGCGCGTGTTTTGGTTCTTATATGAGAAATGCTGAATCTGTTTGTAGTGAATGTAACGTGTTCGTAACGCATGTGTAGTTTTGTGTTGTCAATGAGGTAGCCATTTTTTTGTTATGGGAATTAACATGATATCATCTGTATAATAACATGCATCATATTATAACTATGTTCAAACGATACCCCTCCCTTCCCTATTTACTTATTAGTATTATAATTTATGCAAAAGTTTGTCAGTTTCTCTTTCTTTCAAGTAGGGAGCAACCCATCGACGTGGAATAAGCCTTTTTTCTGGAATAAAATGCACAGGTCCTATGGGAATTTATATATACTACGGGTGAATCGCGGGCAGTAGCTAGTATAAATTCTATAAATACTTTTATGCATGTATGCAAAACATGTTTAACCAACCAATTGCATACTGATACTGAAATAGAGCGTTTCTAAGAAGTCGATACTGGATCCAATCACGTCAAGATAAAATCAATCGATCTTGCCGCGGCAGATAAAAGTTTATTTTTAACACAGAATAGGACACTGATTCATCTGCAGCAGAGACAGACGGGCCTAAAGAACAGAATGCAGTCAGTCGACTATCTGAACGGATGCCGATACGCGAAACGAGCCTATATCCTGCGGGCGCGGTGAACGACCCGCGTGCAACGCAACGCGGCGCTGATAAAGAAATTATCGTTGAAATTAAAAATATGAAAGGAGCGCCCTGTTGCAGTGGGACCGATACGAACTTCCCTCGATAAAAGCCCTGTGCCGTGCGGTGATATTAGTTCAACAACATTCCTGAGTCTAGACGCATGCATTTATTTATATATAGAATTTTGTTTTAAAGCTATTATGGCCCAGTGGTGTCTAGATTGACTGTCGATCTGTTGGTGCATGATTTGATTCTAGCAATGAACATGATCTTTCGGTGAAAGAAAACATCGCAAATCGTGATGCAATCATAAAACTATTTTCTTTTATATTATTGGTAACGAGACGAGCTGGTCGTTTGCCTGATGGTAAGCATAACGCCGGCCCATAACAATTGCAGTGCCACTCAGAACTTTGAAACACAAAGGCCTGCGCGGCACTGCAGTGCGCTCGTTACCCTGAGACATTAAGTCTCATAAGCCCAGTAATTTCACTGGCTACTTTGCTCATCAAACCGGAACACAGTAATGCTTGCACACTACTGCTTGGCGGCAGACTTCACGAGCAAAGCGGTGGTACTAACCCAGACGGACACTCGCAGAAGAGTTAATCCTCCCTCTAACAAAACATGAAAAAGCATAACATGAAAATCTGTGGCCAAGCACTGGTGTGTACTGGCAGCGCTCTTGAGGGCCTGGCTCAATGGGATCTGTCTATCTCATTTCAGCATATTTAACTACCTCTGGGTGCGACTTATCAAACATTAATCAATCGAGAAAAAAATCGATTACATGACCCTAAACAGTATTTACAAGTGTGATAATTGATTACTCCCTATAGAATACACTATAATTCATAATTCATAATTTATTTTGCATAAATGTACATTGGTGGACAGATAAAATAGTCAAGTAAGTACGTACATTATACCCAGTTCGGGTGTCGCAACCAGTCACATTTTTCATTTCTACAATGTTAAGGTAATAGACAAATTTCAAAATTTTCAATATTTCATAAACAAATGTCATCAATACAGAACATAATATACCTACGCATAATAAAATATAACAATAATGTCAAGTTTTCATTTAAAAAAATTCATTTAAATCATAAAATACATTAATAATAAGCCAATTTTTTAACGCTACTTTAAATTTATTATAAGGAAGGTCCTGTATAGTCTTTGGCAGATGATTAAAAACACGAATACTAGTTGCATATGCACTTTTGTTATAAATCATTGTTTTTGCTCATCACTATAAAAGGCTACCAAGTCAGTAGTGTTATAGCTCCCTTTGAAATTGGAGTTGTTCTCAAACCAAAACAGCCATTTCGAATACAAATACAAAATACAAATACAAAGCTGTCATATCTAGTCGTCAAATAGATTTTACAATAAAATATTATTGGTTGCCCCGACTGAAGCAGCACCACAATGAAACATGATAAGTGGTTATGTAAACCTATGTTCCTGTCAAAGATTACTAACGATACATAGAATAAGTCATGCTGGTTTGTTTGCTCCGCCGATTTGGAATCGGCGTGGGCGGAGCAACTATTGTTGTTTCAAATCGCTAAGATAACATTGTGTATGTTTTCATCCGCGCCCGGGTCTGGGGCTCTACTCGCAAAACCAATGAACGATATGTCGGTGCATTTTTCGAAAGATTTTCGTATGGTACCCAAGTCAGTTTCATCGATTTCACTGTCGATGTATCAGCGGTCGAACGGACGATATTAGTTTGATAATTAAAAAAAACTTGACGAACGTTTGCTATACTAGGTCTACTAGGATCTATTTGGCAGGATCTACCTTGAGGAAGTTAGACCGCAGCCATATTCATCTCCCGAGCTCTCACTCTGCATCCCAACATTGATGTTTAAAAGTTAAATCAGGTGTGTTACAATCTGTAGCCCGAGCCCGTCACATGAGAGTTGGTTCGATATATTCGGATCAATGTCGTATCGTGACGATGTTATATCGTTCTCGTTTTTGCGAGTAGACCCCGCGGATTGGAAAACTAATTGAGTGTAAATAGAGCCGTTACGTACTTTCCTTTCGTTGAGGCGATTCCTGTTTCGGGACTTTGAACTTTCAAGGTTTACGAAATCAGCGATAGCAACCGATTTCTATAGGAATAGTTTGCTACGATTTGAATAGAAATAAATTATTTTTTTAGAGCGAGTGTGAATAGTCCGCACATAACTTGATAAGTCATTGGTGCGGGCCGAGTCGAGATTCGAACTATGGTGCGTCGGATTGAAAGTCGCACAAGTGCCCGCTCGGCCACACTCGGATCATATTAAAAGTTAAAACAGTTAAATTACCAAATACGGCCGCTGTTTACGATTCACGTATGCGTACTCCATACAGGTTGTGTTGACTCTGACTCATAAGCTGCTCGAGAAAATACATCGTATAGCAATTTAAACTTTACTCCAACACAACAAGAGATAGAACGAGACTTCGAAAGCTGCTGAGTTTATGTGGGCGATAGATAAGGATTATCTGTTTTCTCTGTTCGCCTTAAAATAATGTCATTTTTAATTATGTTCAAATAGTTTATACTGTTTATATAGGCTTTGAATTTGGTGAAAGACATTTCCATGCATATGAGAGGCCATGAATAAATAAAACAGTAGATAATAGGTCGGGGAAAAAGTTCCTTCGCATTTTTTAAGAAAATTCAAAACATTTTTTAATATAGTTTATTTACATTTAACTAAAGTATGTAGGTACCATTTTGTTCGATAACTTTTTGCCATCTTGTAGGTAGGGACATGATCCCATTGCTATATAAATTTTGGGACTTCTGATCAAAATACCGCGACAAGTGGTTTTGGCAGTCCTCTCGTGATGTTAACCTGACAATGCCTAAAGAATTCTGAAGAGACCGAAACAGGTGGAAATCTGAAGGTGCAAGGTCAGGACTATACGGCGGATGCATTAACACCTCCCAGCCAAACTCTCTTAATTTTTTCTGAGTGGCTAAAGATGTGTGAGGTCTAGCGTTATCATGAAAAACCATGAAAATGAAAACCACACCCCTTCTGTTGATTAATTCCGGCCGCTTTCTCTCAACTTCTTGCTTTAATCTCATCAGTTGTTCGCAGTAGAGTTCAGAATCGATGGTCCTGCCTGGTGGTAACAGCTCATAATGAATAATGGCCTTCCAATCCCACCACACACACAGCATCACCTTGTTGCGAGTTAACCCGGGTTTCGCCACAGTCTGTGAAGCCTGACCGGTCTTTGACCACGACCTTTTTCGCACGTTCTTGTCGTACGTGATTCACTTTTCATCACCAGTTATCAGCTTCTTCAAAAATGGTTCGGTTTCATTACGTTGTAGTAAAGAATCACAAATGAGTACACGGTTCATTAGGTTTCTTTCAGTGAGCTCGTGAGGTACCCAAATATCGAGCTTTTTTGTGTACCCAGTTTTTTTCAAATGCGCCAAAACTGTTTTGTGGTCAATTCCCAGTTCTTCAGCTACGTCGTAACTACTGATATGCCGATCTTGTTCCACTTTTTCAAAAATGGCATCCATTTTATCCGTAATAGGGCGACCAGAGCGACGTGCATCTTTGAAATCAAAATTTCCGGATTGAAAACGCTTAAACCAAATTTGTGCTACTGTCACAGACACTGCACTAGGTCCATAAACATCGCAAATTTTTTTCGCGGCTTGCGTTGCATTTTTACCTTTTTTGTAGTAAAATTTTAAAATGTATCGAATTTCTTCATTAGATTCACTCATTTTGACAGTACGAAAAACAAATGAAAATCACACATTTTCAAAATTTGAATTTGGAATTATGTTCTTTAAAATTTAAACTTTCATATGATACCAAAACCAGCCAGATACAAATAGTATAGCCAAAGAGATTTTATTACAAGTTCATACATACTATAATGCGAAAAGACTTTTTCCCCAACCTAATATATCGAACTTCGCTATAGGCGATCATTTTAAGTTTCCGCTGAACATGTCCGACACCTTTTTAAGGAATTTATTACCATCGTAATAGTATTTCTTGGGAACATAATCGACACGGACAGTTTATGACCTGTGAAACTTTCTCTTACTATTAAAAGGTATCTTCAGAATAATGATGGTTTTCCAACAATCTAGCATGATCGTATGGCGTTTTCCAGTGTTAGCCTAGTTAACTACCATCCTCAAGTTCATAATCTGTCGCCAACTCGCCAAGAACCTATTCCAGCAGGTGTATACCAGCACCTGAGAGCCAGTTCTAATCCAGGTTTAGTACATTCACCATCTTCGTAAAATCAGGCGATATTATGATCAAATGCTATCGAGTAGAAAAAAATGTTACAATTTGCGTAAAGATTCTGACTAAAATACAAAATATTCTTTGAAGAATAATAATATCGATCATCAACATTTTACTCTAAGAACAAATTTTCATTATAAAAGCTCATATAACCACCGTATCACATAACAAGGTTTCAGCAATTGTACTTGCAATAATTAAAAGGCGTCCTCGCGCGGCCTTGCGAACCTTTGCACAGATGCGCGCGCGCAGGTCGCTATCGCCGTATGACTCATGTTCAAGGGAAATAATGTCCGCGGTGCCTCGAGCATTATTGAAAGAATACTAATTTAATTATGATAATTCTGCTAAGGACACCGAGGGAATGTGTTGGAACAGGGTTTGAGGTTATTGTGTCATGAAGAATTGATGGTATTTTCTTGGGACTTGGGTTGGAAATTAGCAACGCCAATGTTGGCTAGATTTTTGTCACATATTTTACAATACATTCAAACTGTCCTTGTAACGCTTTTTCCCGCGGAAAGGGCCTGGGAAAACCACCCTTAAAACGAGAAAGTGGAAGATTCTGTAGGACTTGATTCCGTGTGTCTTTAATATTACGCATGTAGAGTTTAAATATTCAAAAGACTTCCTTGATACTCCTCAACCTTTCACAAAATGTACTTAATCTTTGCTATAATTTGTGTCCCAATTTCAGTGTCCCATTTCGTAACCTCTAGTGGCTTCATTGTGGTCTTTTATTTATTGACCCAACAATACATTCATTCGTGTCAGGTCATCACTCTACCATCTGTCATCATTTAAGAATACTGAGCAGTCTTCACTACTTTTGAAATACGTATAGTACGTTATCGAGAATTATTGTAATATCCGCGTCAATGTTAGATTATTCATCTTTCTTGTTTGATTGACGAGGATTTAGCTACGATGTGATCGAAGGTACTAAGTAAGCTAAATTCAGCTAAATCTAGAATTAGACCTGGACCTAGACCTGGAACTAGACCTGAAGAAGCAGAAGAATAAGAATAAGAGCGGCTGCCGGGGCCCGGAACAGAACGATAGGTGGTGACGAATAGGATCCGCTACCTTCTGATATTGTTGTAGAGAGGGTTTATGAGTATGATTTATGTAATAATAGAAATTTGAGTTTTCGTATTGTCTCCGAGTATGCGCACGGCGGCGCTGATTGCCTTCGACTGCATCTATGACAGTTATGAGAATTGCATAAAAGAATTCAGTGCCCGCAAAAGGGGCTCATAAACTTGAAGCCCGTTTCTTTTTAAATTCCTAAAGAACAATGTAAAAAGTGAAACGAAAAACCACGGCATGCGTAATCAGAAACTTAATGCATGTTCAGAATTCCTCAATATCCTTTAGTTGTCGGGAAACTTGAACCCTATATACGCACAGCTAAGATGCGATCGCACGGAAGAGTTGAAAGGGTTATGTTTGCAAATGGTGATGTGGTGAGTCACTCACACACTACGCCCGGTGAGTTTTGCGCTCAACGTCACCACCTTTCCATTATTAATGCACATTTTTTTGCAAACCACTAATAATGACGCATGGTGGTTTTTGGCTGGTTGCTGACCTTTGAGCGGGATAGCGTGAAATTATTATTTTGAAGTACCTATGTAAATTTTTAACTAGCCATTAGGAACGTAAAATTTAGATTCAATTATGGACAAGATTGCACTGCTCTTGTAACCTGGCGACCTAGGGTCTTACCACAAAAAATTAAACACACGTTAAAACTGTGTTAATCACTGTTTAACGTATATACATGCCTTAGTCGCGCGATTAAATATGAGCAACCACAAAGCCTGTGATTTAAGAAGTGTCTAACCATGATTGTCTAACACAATTCTGTTGTGACATTTTTCTAGTCATTTTTGACGTTTATCTTTAGACGCTGTCTAGCTAAACAGGCGGATAAAAATGGTTTTTTGTGGTAACACTAACTATATCTCATCTTTTTTACGCATACTAATTTTAATGAAAATAATAAAAATGAATTTGATAACTTTGGAAAATGAGAATGAAGAACGCATTTTGCGTATTGATAAAAGTTTTCTTTTTATTCAGATTGTATATTTTATTCAGACAGGTACTGCTATAATTTTAAGACTAGCTTCTGCCCGTTGTTTCACCCGCGTCACAGAACATACTACACTGCGCGGAGATTCACACAGAGACTGTATTTTTCCGGGATAAAAAGTAGCCATGTCACTCTTCGGCTTATAAACCATGTCTTTGCGAAAAAAATACATTGATCCGTTGCTGCACGATAGAAGGACAAATCCTATTAATAAATTAGGAAGGGTATCCTCGTATTTGTAAAACAGCAATTTTTGTGGTTCGAGGTTAATTCTATGAAGCAAAACTATCAGTACAAAAATGGAAAATTAATTTCGCAGTAAAATTAAGTTTCTTAGATTAGAATTAAATATAATTTAAAATTGTAATCACACATTTACACAATTCTATTTTGTGTTTAAACTGTCCTTACTAAATGTATTAGTTAATTCCTTACATGGTTTTAAATTGACGCGACCAAATAAGGTGGAGCGCTCGTGGAAACTGTGTCGCGTTGCTTTTTGTGGCTTTCGAACGTATCCGTTTGGTTGTAATTGCGACATTTGGACTACAATCGGCGGCACAGTTACAGGCATTACTTATTCTCGTACATACCTCTGACTGTTCTGTGACGTATAATGCCAAACGATCACATGCAGTCGAACTACGAACAACAGCCCCATAACACACACGCACACATACAGTGCAAATACATGCGCTTTTTTAATTGCACCAATATTTATCTCATTGCCTGGTGTCGAATCTTCAACTCTTTTTGTTATGTTATTTGGTAACGAGACGACCTGGTCGTTTGGCTGATGGTAAGCATAACGCCGGCCCGTAACAACTGCAGTGCCACTCAGAACTTTGAAACACAAAGGCCTGCGCGGCACTGCAGTGCGCTCGTTACCCTGAGACATTAGGTATTAAGTCTCATAAGCCCAGTAATTTCACTGGCTACTCTGCTCATCAAACCGGAACACAGTAATGCTTGCACATTACTGCTTGGCGGCAGACTCCACGAGCAAAGCGGTGGTAACAACCCAGACGGACACTCGCAGAAGAGTTAGTCCTACCACTAACAAACCACCACTCTTTTATTATCGTCATCAGAAATTGTCATGGTTACTACCAGACTTGAGGGCAGCATGGTGGTGTTGGACTCCGGCTAATGAGACAGACCTACAAAAAAGCCGACCGTGTCTTCACCCATCGCTTTATGCTAGGGCTGTGAACATGCACATAACCTCTTCAATCTTCACCCTACGCGTTACATCGACCTATTAACTACAAAGGGGCTGTCCGTACATACTCATATCACACACACTGTACACTAGTTTTCATAACTTACATTCATTACATACATTGTACATACAACTTATTCCAAAAACTAACAACGAACAGAATAACAAGGTAGTTGTATCTATAGACTTTAGTCCGTCTTTATTTAGTCTAGTCCACCAATAATTCAATACTGATGTGGGCTGAGGCACTCGGACTTTAGACAGGCTTATGGGTATGGCTGTAACTGTGGGGACAGATTTGGATGTTAATGTGTACAGTGGTGCAGATAATTCTTACTATTAATTAACTTTAGTACTGTAGAAATGCTTGAAGACAATGTGTTCTTTGGTTTCACTTATTACGTTGCTTTCGTTGTTAGAAGCTGTTTGATTTGAAATATAGGATGAAATTATTAACTTGTTTAAAGAGGTTCTAAATATTATCCTTTTTAAGCATGTTGTGTAAGATTGCTGTTTGTCTGCTAAAATGTCCGGGTGTACCCTGATACGTAATCCAGGTGCATTACTATAGAAAGTCACAAATATTCCAAACCTATACATATAGTAAAAAGTATATTTTTTTCTTCTTTTTAACCGACTTCCAAAAAAGGAGGAGGTTATCAATTCGTCGAGTATTTTTTTTTATGTTTGTTACCTCATATCTCGGTCATTTATAAACCGATTTGAAAAAATGTTTTTGTATTTGAAAGGATGTACTTTCAGATTGGTCCCATAGAAATTTCATCATAATTGGTTCAGTAGTTTGTCACTGAAGTCGGTTCGTAGCTTTTTTAAAGCAATTTCTTTTTCATTTTCTCTTTATTCAAGTACAGTATGAAAGCGTTGCGAAACGACGCTCTGAAAGTAAAATAAAATCATCGCTTCAAAAAAATGCCAAAATAGTTTCGAATATAAACGATCTTTGATATATGGATCTGTTTTCGTTACATAAATTACTGTCACTATGTATATGGCTTTGTAGGCGTTGACCTCTTCGTTTATACAACCAATTGGATAATTATATGTAGCTTGTTTTTTATAGCAACAAAATCATGGTTCATATTGATAGTAATAAATCATCTCCAATGAGCATGTACATAGATCCTAACATGATCCTAACCTTTACAACAATAGATAATAGTGCACCCTTACTTAGGAAACACAACATATACCTAACAATATACTGCTCAGCTTCGTGTGATACCACAGAATACATAATAGTACAATACATTTTCGCATGCCCTTGGTCCCAAGAAGACAAGACTCGGTAAACATAAGATCGAGATATCATCGTAAATCATATACTTACTTACATTATCCATCAGATGTCAGGTCAAATTGTAAATTGATTTGCATAATGTCTCTATCAGTTATTTATTTATATTATTATCCGCGTCTAGGCTCTTTGAAGGTGCCGAACGCAGATAAGATTTTATACAGTAAAGGTTTAATTCCGCCGCGCCGTGCTCTAATATCGTTACATCCCTTAGAAAAGCACTTTGAAGGACTAGAAACTAGAATAAGAAAATTATACTTTAGGAAAACCTCTTCACACTTTACTATAAGTATGTACTTTGTTGAATTAACGATCAATTAATTTTAAAGCACTTAAATTCATATTATTAAATAAATGAAATCTAACGATCACAAGAGCGACATCCCCGTCTCGTGGCCATAAAACATCCTGACTTTATTTTTTTAATATCTATTATAGAAATATGATACTTAAATATTACGCGCTACAAAAGTCAGTAAAACTGGTGTACTTATGCCATATATATCTATACAAATAAATAAAATTGAACTGTCTGTTTGTAATATCAAAATAACAGCTTTTTACTAAATTCATATGAAAGTATATATACGGTACCTATAACAAAACAACCATTTTTAAAATTTTTGTCTATCTGTCTGTCTGTTTGTTCCGGCTGGATCGATTTTGACGGACCATTCACTGGCAGATAGCTGATGTTACAAGGAATAACTTAAACTACTTTTATTTTAGAAAAAGAATTAGGGTTCCGCGCAAAAAAATAAAAACCGTGAAATCCAATATCGCCGCGTGGGTGAAACCGCGGGCAGCAGCTAGTTTACAATATAATAGTAACTTATTAACTTAACTACGATGGTATAAAACGAAAGCTTTTTCATTTGTTAATGTAATATATTATTTTTATTACCACTGAGACTATCAGATACACGAATTTCATTACATTATCCATGCCTTACTACCTAAGATATCATCTTTATGATATTATTTCTCTAACATCCATACAGATAAATAAAATTGAAGTGTCTGTTTGTAATAACAAAATAACTGCTTTTTACTAAATGCATATGAAAGTATATACGGTACCTACTACAAAACAACCATTTTTAAAATTTTTGTCTGTCTGTCTGTCTGTCTGTTTGTTCCGGGTAATCTCCGAAACGACTGAACTGATTTTGACGGGACTTTCACTGGCAGATAGCTGATGTTACAAGGAGTAACATAGGCTACTTTAATTTTAGAAAAATAATTAGGGTTCCGCGCAAAAAAATAAAAACCATGTAATCCAAAATCTCCACGCGGGTGAAACCGCGGGGCAGAAGCTAGTTAAAAATAATTTTGTTAGGCGTAACATAACATTCCCTTAGGTACTTTAGTATATTTGCTATCATATATGTCTTTTGGTAGGTCACAAGTTTTATTGCTATACCAATTAGTTCTACTAATAAATTATTGTATTAATTAGTTGTTTGTTTGTACAAGCGCTTACTTGACCTGGATTGCCTGAGATTTCTTGTGACAGTACGTGTACTTGTGGATTCATTAAATGCCTTCAATGTGTTTGTAATGCAAGGAATTTGTTCAAAAAAAATTAAGTGCTTAGATGTCTTAATTGGCAGTTTTTACTTTGTATCTGGGCATAATTAAATGGAAGTAAAGTACTTTTAAATAAAAATTGCAGTTTTTTTACGGGCAAATGTGTTACACCGTCGACCGCGTTGTCGCTTAGCATACGCAGCGCAAGTACGGATCTTTTCTATAGATAAAATTGACAGTTCTAATCGATAAATTGGGTTGCAAAATTATAATCTCTTCGCACATAAATGGAAAAATACGTTAGTATGAAAATCAACCCGCCTTAAGGAAATATGTATTTTTTGTTTTGAATAATGTGTGAAAATATTGATGAATCCCATCCCTAGTTGGACTAGGCGTGATAATAATATCTACTAGCAAATTATCTTTTGTTGTAATGACTAGTTTAAAAACCTAACTATGGCTTTAGGTAATATATATAAGTAATGTTAAGATTTTTAAGAGCTGTGGTTTTTATGAATAAATAAATAAAATAAAATAAAATAAAATAAACCTTCTTTGTTCTGCACTTAGTCATAACATAAAGAATCATTTTGTTTCATTGCATAATTTATGCACAGTAAAGTAACATAATCACGGATGTCCTCGATTGCTGGTGACTCACGCTCGTCTTGATTCTCATCAGCACGTAGGAAACTGGCAGTTTAGGAGAAAGGAGCTGACGCACTCGTGGATTTTTTATTATGTGGTGTGATAGCTTGGCTGATTATGAAAGTTTGTGGAAAACCAGCAGTGACGTCATCAATGAATCGTGTATCGATAAGTTGCTCACTCGATAATTGTGTTTCTATTATTTTTTGATACGAGCTTGCGTTTGACCATCCTTTAATAAGTTGCAATTCAAATTCAAATTCAAAATCATTTATTCATATAGGCCCCAACGGAGCACTTATGAAAGATAAATAAATGACTCTAACAGCGGGCCTCTGTAACGCTCGTGTAGCCGAATCACAGACTAAAATTAATGCTGTCTTTATCAGAACATAATAATTGACAGACACCAACAGACCCAATCCGTGCTCAAAGTCAACGAACCTTCCAGAAACCCACCGTGCCCGTTCCAATTTGGTATAGGCTGAGCAAGAAGAAGGGCAAGAAACTCGTCTCGGCATTCTTTTTAAAACATACAATACAATAGACTATGGAGCACACTTACACAGAATAAATGATAACTCTTTTAAAAAAACTACGTTATCTACAGCTATTTAACTAACGACCAGGGACCAAGTAAAGAACTCGTAATTAAAATGTCCAAGCACATTTTTTTAAATTTCAATTTCGTGCATAAAATCAGTGATATTGAATTGAAATTACCCAGGTTATATCGATCGAGAAACACACTCCATCCAGCTCATATACGTACCGCAAAGTAGTTCCATTTCTTCGCAGTACGTTATGACGACAGTAAAGCATTGCGGTGGTTCGTAAGGGAGGAATGTACACGCTATGGTGCATCGAGATTCTAACCATCTTGATGCTATGGCGCCTCGCCGGTTGTCTAGTAACTAGCCATCCGGTATTTATTTCTTAGTCAGTACAACGGACCTTACGCATGCCCATTAGGTATGTTGAATTCCACAATATCAATATACCTACTCTAAAATGTAAAAAAAATGGTAATCATTGGAACAGGATACATTATTTGAATGGCTCAACCGCAATCCATATAGTTTAGATTTAAATGTGTAGCGTGCTGGAAGTAAGGGGTGGATTCCTGGACCGAAATGCGTAACTATTTGGTCCATATTTGGGTGTTGTGGGATCATAGTCCTTGTTCCCGATACCCTGGATCCTGGGTATCCTATTTAACAGTCAGGGTCTACAAATATGATCGTTGGCTGTTATTTATTTTTATCTTTAAAATAATTCTACTTTAGTCAAATTTAAATTCTATAGAATACGTATTACTTATTCTATCTATATTAGAAACTGATGACTCAAACTAATAAACGTTTCACTAAACACATTCACGCTTCGCAGTTCGTATTATTTTTGCCCGTGTCGAATATCCGAGGTGTTTGTGTTATTGTCTAAACATACTGATGTCAATGAACTTTTTGAACGGCGTTTTACCTAAGTATTTTGGCTTTGCTAATAGGATTGTGTCGTTCGACTTGACTTATAATATGCTTGGCTTAATTAGCTTGTAATCCTGTTCATTACGATGATAGATTTTTGATGATCTTGGATGATCTTTTGTCTTTTCATATAATAAGAGTCATTTATTTTGATCCAGGTCCTTACTCAATTGTGCAAAGACATCATGGTATATCATTGTTATTTTCCTAATTAGGCTCCACATCTGACCTGTCTGTATAGTCTAGACTAGTCGGGATCTAAACTTATGGTACGCTTCGGTGGATAGGGTTTAGGGGTGTGGAAATCGATCTGTCAAACTGTGTTTGGTGAAATTCAAAGTAAACCGTTCTAGAACTCGTATATATCTATTAGGTAAGACTTATTAGAAAAATGACTTGTAGAATCGGCAATATCTAGAACTCGTGATGTACCATGCAGTTTCTGTGTTTCACGTATTTTTTTACTTATGAAAGCGTTTCTTCCACAGACATACTCCGGCCTCTTTTGCGTGGTGGTGAACCCGTACAAGAAGCTGCCTATATACACCGAAAAGATCATGGAGAGGTATAAAGGGATCAAGAGGCACGAAGTCCCGCCACACGTGTTCGCCATCACAGACACAGCATACCGTTCTATGTTACAAGGTACTGGAAAACATATTTTTTTCTCTTAGTTTAGGTTATTGACCTTTCACCACTATCGCACCTAATCTGTGACTACGTGGGTGAAGTTGGATATGCGCTAAACCTAGGAATGGAAACTGGCTCTCAAGAGAGGGCGCTGGAACACTCCTGCAGGGTTAATTCATACGGCATGATATTCGTGTCGGAAGCAACTATTTTGATCGTTGATATTTCGGAATCGCATACCTTCAGGGAAATTTCTCGTGTGGATTTGACAACTCAGCTGCATAAACGCGGATTTAATCCAGAGAATATTTATCTGTCGGAATGCGATTCCGTAATATAAACGATCAGAAACAGTCGCTTCCTACACCGAATCATTTCGAATGAATTAAAATAACCCTGTAGCTGTAAGTGCTTAGCTACACATTTTCATCTTGAAAGGGTTAGCTTACCACTAAAGCCATTATAGCTTCACGTGTTATCAAAAGAAGTAGTTATACAAACATCCAATAAAAATAATACTGAATTGAATCTATCAAAATGTTCGAAGACAAAGTAATAGGGTCGTAACCGTTTATAAAATGCCATGAATAAATAAACAATTAAAGCTATCACGAAAGACCTTCGGCGTTCGGTATTCAACCCAATTTACTCGAATAAATAATGATTAAATTTGTCTTTAGAGTGTGAAATAATTGAAAAGTACCTTATTTATATACTTACTGAAGATAACGATTGTCGATGTCTGTTACAATGCTTTAAAAATATTTTGTATTTTTTTATTAGCAATAAATTTTTATCTAAATGAAGTAATAATTGTACGAAATGTCTTTTTTATTTAATGCAAAGTAACACAAACCGGTTTGTGTTACAAATTCATGTCATGGATCTGTCCTGTCTCTTTTGTTATCATTTCGATATGAATGTGAGTGAAAGGGACATAGTGTATGCAGTAGATGGTGTGATACCGCACTGTGTAACTTACAACTTATACTTGGTGACAAGTATATATGATCGTGCTCTAGATGTGGTAGGTTCCAAACATATTCTTAAAAAACATCATTAAAAAGGGAAGTGATGATGGTTGAGAAGTCAGGAGTAAAGGGTGCGAGGTCGCTCACTGATGCTTATATCTAGAATTCGAAGCTTACAATGAGCTTGGGCTGTTGTTGAAGAGAATTTAGGAGACAGTTTGGTGAAAGAGCATTTTTGTAGTGCCCTGACCAGCTATTACAGTTACCAAGTTATCAAGAAAAGAAAAACCTTAATCGTTGAAAAACAATTCCATGTTTTTTTTTATAAATATAAACATGATTAAGACTCGAAATCTTATCAGATCTCTAACGTTTCATAAGTCTAGAATCCCCAATATCTTTGATCCTACGCATCTCTAACGGCTCTATTTGAAAGCAGCAACTGAAACCTCGCGAGGTTAAAACACGTCTAAAAGGACACAAAAACGAGGTTGATCACCGAATACCATGGAATCGTGCATCAATAACTATCGGGCGGAAGCCATTAGTGAACAATTAGACAAACGAGCCGTTCTCAAACTGGTGGCTTATCTTTGTGAAGTAGTGCTGCTCCTGACGACGACCTATCGTAGCTTGTGTTAAATTTGCGGTTCGAGCAAGTTTACCTTGTGACAGATATTCTGCCGCGAAGTGTGCCGCCGTGATAGTGTCACTGTTGGGATGGTTTTGTAGCTAGTTAAATTGCTTGGCATGTGAAATAAAACTGATGACTCATAGTGTGAGCATGACTGTATTATGCGCTTCAGCAAGATTCTCTTATTTTAATTTCACTGAATGCAATTGACTGGTCTACACGGATCTGATCACTGATGGCTTAGGTGCGTCAGAAACCATAATTTCAGTAAAATAAATGTCCCCAAAAGAGCAGCTGCCTTATCAGCTAACAATCTCGTGTTCGTTTTCAATACCAGACCGATTAAAACCAGCGGTCACTAGTCTTCGTGTGGAAGGAATAGTCTAGAATTTTCGCTGGTTATTAATGAAATAAGCTCTTAAAAAACGAAAAGAAGCGAAAACTATAGACAACTCCTTCCACACGAAGACTAGTGACCGCTGGTTTTAATCGGTCTGGTATTGAAAACGAACACGAGATTGTTAGCTGATAAGGCAGCAGGCCTGTGGCAAATTGGTCACCAATAAAAGACCGATTGAGGTAGTGTTACCATATTATATCACAGGATTTGTCCGAGATTACAGGACTTTGGGGCTCTTGACAAGGTTGCAAATCTCTATATTGAAAATCTCAGGATTTTTCAATATAAATATAATTAATTATTCTGTTTTTTGTTGATTAGTTACAATTGTATATTGTTTTAAATAAAAAACAATTTTTTTAATATAAATTTTTAATTATGAATTTACAAGTAGATAATAATGGATTATACGCATAAAGTCAAACACGTATAATCGATACGTTCGTTAATCTATTCTTTCACTTATTTAGCAGAGTCGTGACAAAATCTCAGAACTTTTCTATTAACGAAAACGTATAGCTTTTGTTGAAGGTTACGAAAAGATGCAGATTTTCCTTTCTAAGAGACTATCTGTAAAAGAAATACCCATCGGAATTTCCTTCTAAATCCCCTCACTAAACGCAAGATATCACTAATGTGTAACGATTGCCAGACACAACAACAGTTGCCAGGTGTTCTGTACAGCCACAGAATAATACTACACTACTGGTAGTTCCTATGCAGTTCACAGGTAACTAGAAATATCCACGACGATGTGTTGTGTTTGCGGTATCGAAACAAGAACCCGTAGTAAACAAGGCATTTGACGTGTATCACGTATAATGACTGTGAATATTTGACGATGATTTCGACTGTTATGAAAGCCGAATTTTGGCAACAGCTGTAGAGTCACCTAGGACTTTATTATATGCGTTGTTGTCGCACTAAACTCATTAAGATCTTATGTATTATACACACAGTATTCAAAGAACTTAACTAATATACTAAAAAACAACTGAGTATGAGAGGCTATTCGCCTGATGATTATCGTCACGTTTGTTATAATACATTCAACGTTGTCATATATATAGTACTTTCTGAGACGACATTATACTTTTTTACTATTAAAATTTTCGTGAGTATCACACGTGTGGTCGTTGCGATCTCGCCGCGTGCACTCCCTGAGGAAGAGCGTCGGATACGCTCGAAACCTAGGTCGACAATATCGACAAATGACGTGAGTTATAGCCGGTTTTTTAACAATTTATAATGACATTATACTTATTACGCATAAGTTTTTATGGATCATAATTTTGCTAAAAACTAATTTGTCTTTCAAACCGTAACATTTACTGCGTTTTTGTAGTGCATAATACGTTTCGGCAGAAATTCGGAATATAGGTATAACAGTTCCAGGGGCCACACTCCGTAAATCGAACGTCGAAGCTTCGACGTTCGTTTTATGGAGTAAGGCCCCAGAAAAGAAAAATTTAGAACACGTGTAACTGATATAATACCTTTCCATTCGCTTTCAGTTACTTCATACTATTTCACTCAAGCGTACGTTTCTTCTGTGTTACAGATAGAGAAGACCAGTCGATTCTCTGCACGGGAGAGTCGGGCGCTGGCAAAACTGAGAACACAAAAAAGGTCATACAGTACCTGGCCTACGTAGCTGCGTCAAAACCCAAAGGATCTGGAGCGGTAAGATCACGGATGTATAAAATGAGACTATCTGATATAAATGTGCGAGAACGTGGAATGAAATTGGCGACTGTGAAAATGATGGCTACGTGTTTATGTTGGTAGTATCCCGCCTGCAAAGGGAGGGGCTCGGGTTCGATTCCCGGCCGGGGTAGATTTTGTGTAGTGAACATTTCTCAAGTTGTTCTCGAATCTTGGATGTTTGTGTTGGGTATCTAATTGGTGTGATGACTGACAAAAGCTGAAGTGGTTTGAAATAATTTACGTGATCAACGCAAGCTTTGTTGACTATGTTTCTCTTAGCATGGTTTTGCTGACCCGTAAAAAACAAGTGGTTTCAGAAATACCATTGATACCAAGATTTTTTTATTCCTACCTAAAGCATCCTCTGTAGCGATTTTTGGAAGTCTTAGCTATAAATTGTTACACTGAAATCATCTCAGCTTTTGGTAGATTTGTTATGTGAAACCATTTAAATTCTAAAGCTATAAAGGTTTAAAGGTATACCTTTACACTACACAACAGTACACTATACTTCGTATACGAAGTGTTTGATAGGAGTAGTATATTGAAGCATGAGTGCTGGTTGAACTTACCTTTGAAAGGTTGCGCCTGGATTTTAGCGCATTTAAATATTATTATCACGAAGCACGTTAGCAAGTGCATTTGCAGGCAGGCAATTCAGATGATGCTTTAAAAGGCAAACTGACGAATATTAATATAAAAGTGTAAATTATTTTAGGTTAAAAAATGTTCGCATAAAACTTATTCCGATTAAGGGTTTAATAACCCATTTATTTGCAATTATACCTATTTAGGTCTTGGATCTAGCATTGAATTTAAAGTATATTGCAGATTAATAATGATTTTAATGGCCATATGCCTGAATAGTGGCAATAAGTAATAATTCGCAGTCAAACGTACCTGTTATGACCGTCGACTACAAAGTATACAATCTATGCAGTATCTAAAAGTATGCAATTTAATTAAACATCTAGTATATTTAAAGTTTTATGCGTCAAAATACGCAAAATAATATTAATATTAAGCCTTACTTACAGTTTGCTTTGGGAAACAGTACATCACAAGCTGATAATTTTTCGAGTACCAAGAAAATTGTCTTCGTACAAAATTACTATTCTAATTGAAGCTGTAGTAAACAGAGCTAGTCAACAGCGAACCAACCCAGTCTGTGCCGAGTTGACTTACTGCCTAGCCTATCATATGAACGTCTACGAGCACTAAGTATAATTACCATTTATGTAGCGACAACTTTGCCGATTACTCATCGCGCTTAAACTCCTTTTAAGGAGCGGTATGTCAGGTGTGTGGTCACAAAATAGACAGCTAATTAAATAATTCACTGTTTTAAACATCTGGTGGGTTTAACGTGAGAAGCTGTTATTTTGTAGGTTATCTGTGATTCATAGAGGTTTTAAGAAGGTTGGATTTAGTCAGGCTTTCGTAATGCTCGACTGATTTCTAAGCGATGACTTAGTTATTGCTGCACTAAGTTTACACATTCAATTCAGGTAAATCAAAATGTGTAAGTTCTTTAGAAGAATCTGTTTTGTTTAGAAGGGCCATCTCGAAGGGTGAGGATAGGCAGTCTTCATTTTAATAACTTTTTGTTCAGTGCAAACCTAAACAGGATAATGACCTTTTGCCTAGAATTTTTTGTCCACTACTTCCTCATCATTATCGTCAACAGCACTTGGTAACGATCAAGTCGAACATGACAAAGATACACAACAGTTCTCTAATGAATGGTTTTAGCAAGTTTGGGCATCTTAAGTATCATATCTGGTGAACATCGACGTTAGTATTTTCTTCTTTATAGTACTTAATTTCTTTAAACCGATAATTGTTTTCTTTGTCAGCGTACACAAGTATATTGGTTCGACTATCGAACCAGGGTAAGGTTTGAAATCGTTGTGATAACTTTGTAGTTTGAGCTATTATTAAAACAGCTATCCGCGCTCTCAGCGGAGGTTCTGTAAAATTCTTCTTCAAAAATAAAGTAGAAGGCACGTATATTGTAAAGGCTAAGCTCGAAACAGGTTCTAGATGAGGCTAAAAGAATGGTACCCGGAAGATTTGCGTTGATATGCAGAAACAATTGACGTTTGATGATGCTCTCTTGGCTTAAGCCAGCCTAAAACGTCTCTGTTAGTTATTTAAAAATGGCCTGCAAGCGCCTTCATTCAGAATTGGGCAGGCTGAAGCGAACTCCGGCGGGATGTGATCATATGCAAACGTCAAAAAGATTTACCAATCATTTACACATGGCGTTACTTTTTGCACCCCGCCCAAGTTTCGGCTCAGTCTGCCAGCCCTTTACATAAAATCTCGTGCCAATGATACAGAGATGGCCCATACGCGCTTGAACCCCCATTGATTATTTTGGTGATTACACTTAAATATTTAAAGTCGTCGCAACAGCAGGTACATGAGTGTTTGTGTTTGTAGATGCAGTAATGAGAATGAATCTTGGCTATGCTATGTTTTTCTGGTTGATTTGCTTAGACCTAAGATATAAAAAGTCTAGTTTTATGTTTGTAAGAGCTAGATTTGTGTATAAATAGAATGCTAGATTATATGGATGTAAGGTATGGTTTACTGTATTATTGTATATTGGAGGATCCGCACACCTGCATGAGATGGAGGTGGCATGACTATTGTATTGTACAGCACTTGTTTATATTCTTTACCGGTGTTGCTAGACGTAAAATACTATAATTCTTTGGAAAGTTGATTTTTAATTATTACAGTATGGTAGTTTGCATAATCGAATTTTCACAGATCGAGTTTCTACAGCGTTTTTCCATATATCTTGAGTCACATTTTATATTTTTTGTTCTGGCAACACCCGTAAAGCAAATGTCGTCTACCCTGCAATACTCGTGTAACATAATGTTTATTTTTCCCTCTTCTACTGTCACCGGCCGTTCCGGACTGCAGGGCCCGACGCCACAGTTGATTATAGTAAGTCTCCACGAACGCCTCAACAGCTGCTGAACAATCATTGGGGCGCAAACATTTGTTTATATACACTGTGGTACATTGTCCTCGTATATTAACTGGTCCATGTAAAGATAGCTTAGTTGTCAAACGAAATACGGTCAAAAATTGAGAGAATAAGCAATCATTTTCAGTTAAAACTTTTTAATCTATGAACTAAAGAGAAAATTTCAGTTAGGTTAAGTTCTGTTGTTTGTTTAAAAGTTGTAAACCCAGTACCTTTATTACGGCATGTGATATATATATAAGTACATTTATTACTTTTTTTTTAGTGATTTTGCTATTATATTTTATGTTTAAAACTATTCAAAATCTTTAAAACTTTCCGAGGACAATTTACCATTGGAAAATAGCCTAAGTTTCGTGCGCTTTTCAATCTGGGTTCATTTTCTGAGTATAATAAGGTTTGAAAAGGTAACGGTGGGTATGCAATATGCATGTTTGCATGGCATGATCGACAGCTCCAGTATTTATTGTTTCTCATCATTTCCACTAAACACATTTGGTCAAAACTATTTTTGTTGATATTATATAAATTTACACACCCATTTATGTACGTATAAATATGGATAATCTATGTACTTACATACTTAGAAAGCAATGTTTAGTTTGTAGATAAGTGTTGTTGTATTTTAGCGAAGCACAATATAATTTTCTAAACGTACTTAATCTGTAATAATGAAGTATCCAGTACTGATAGTAAAAATGTAGGCATGACGGCTATACATAGTATAGGTATAAAAGCCACAAACCCTATAAATGTAAATTTCCTAAAAATATGAATGACCAAATATTATCACGAATGTTGGTTTTTATCTATCCGTTGTTATTAAAATTTACATACGTAAATGTATTCCTAGATAAGATCAAGCTATAATCACAAATTATATCTAGACTAGCTTCTGCCCGCGGTTTTCACCCGCGTTCCCACAGTCACCGTGCATTTTTCCGGGATAAAAAGTTGCCTATGTTACTCACCGGTCCATAAACTATATCTATGCCAAAAATCACGTCGATCCGTTGCTCCGTTACTGCGTGAAAGAAGGACAAACCAACAAACACACTTTCGCATTTATAATATTAGTATGGATTTGAAAACTAAAACTAGATAAAAGCTTTCGTAGTTGCGTCATTGGGCTGGCAATAATTTACAATTCACATTATAAGTTTATTGACTTTGCAAATAAATTATTAATATTCTAGATTTTAGTTTTTGAATCTATTTTATTTACCACTCCTTGGTATTTTCATTACCTGGCTTTTGCGCAGCTGTTTGCAAGTGGATTTACCAACAATCCAATACGAACATTTACCTTGGAAACCAAAAAACTATCTTGATTTTGAAATCCCAATCTATCAACGCTCAAGCGATGATTGATTGGGAATATGACAATGGCATTGCTCAGATGTAAGAGATTCTTAAAGATACCGGCCGTTAGACAATAATCATATGTAAAATGTATAAAACAAAAATACATTTTTTTTTACAAACAAAAACATTATTACATTTGCTTGTTATGGTCCCCGCCCGGGTCAGGTATGTCTCGCGGGATATGATGTAATGTGTACTTTTCTTTAACTCTAAAGTAAAAATTGATTTAGTAGCAAAGCTCTGATACGAGTATGCCTTGTGTAAGTTTTAACGTTTAAAATCCATTTACACGACGACCGCGTTTGTGGAGTTAACGCTATACTAAAAGTTTGCGTGAAGGTTATGAACAGCCGCTAGGGGCGCTGTACATTTTTTTGATACAAAACCCACTACCTCTGTGGAACAGCTTTAGCTTGTTTCAAAACCCGCACTAGATCCTCTGAACATTTCCCAGGCTCATAAAATATTAGAACGTATGTGTTTTCTGTTAGATCGTTGGTGATCCGCAACGCAAACCTATGCCACAATCATAATAATTATTATTGAAACAGTATCACACATCTGACCTTTCCATACACATGAACTAATCAACCCTTTCATTTCACGCCGCTATCTCTCGACGTAGTCAAACGGACCCACTTTCGAGGTAATCAGCTAATCTCATTGGTGTTGCTCTAACCTAACCAGTGGAATGTTTTGACCTTGAGTACTGCTATATAGAATTATCTTTTGGGAAAATAGTTGCATCTGGATTCGCACAGAAACTATAAGAACTACTTTCTCAGTTTTTTAAGGTTATCTGTGGCTTCTTTTTACTTTATAAAAAGTGTAATATCGTGGTGGTACTTATGTCATTTTGTAGTGGAAGAAAGTTGATAATTTACTGTCATTGGTTCACATAATTATCTGAGTGTTCCGTCAGTCGCACCTTTCCACACCCTAGTCTAGATTTGGTGGATTTAGCACCTTTGTCCACATCGTCACTTATGATCTGGGCTCTGGCGGTCAAGCGCTAATCTACCGAATATATATTTTTTTACTAAAAAACGACCAGTGATTATTAAATTTAAACAGGTCTTTTTGTATTATCCAATTTGCATTACACATTGATTGTTAATGCTATTTCTAAATACATTAAACAAGGTCTAAATTTAAACTCCCATCTTATCATTTGGAACTGAACCAATTCTAAAGCAATAAAACACGTCCAACTTAGATATGATTTAGGTCACCAATCAATTACTTTGCGACCTCAAATGTTATTGAATTATACAGAACTAGACTTTGAAAAGGATCTTTATGAATGTGGCCGAATCGTGGCGTTCCGGCTTACAAAGGAAAACATCAGATCAAGAATTTCGCAGTCAACATCGATTGCTCCCATAGCCTAGTTGGTTAAGGCGTCTGGTCTAGATAACCAGAAGACGCAGGTTCGAATCCTAATCTACTATACTTGATGCTGCGAATAAATACATTTTTTTCTTTCTAATCAACAAACGTTTTCGCCTTCGGACAAAACATTATTCACATTTATAAAGACCCTTGTCGGACCATAATAACCAGTGTCCTAAATTGTTTCTACGTTTGACATATCACTGACACGTACTCTTTTTAAGGCTGACAGTATTTTCTGTATGAAATAATGTGAATAGATTGACAGTATTGTCTTCCTTGTAGGGCGAATTGGAGCAACAGCTGTTACAAGCCAACCCTATTCTGGAGGCTTTCGGTAACGCTAAGACAGTCAAAAACGACAACTCGTCCAGATTTGTAAGTATATGTATTTTATGATCATAATCATAATTTTGGGAGCTATACTACTTATATGTTTTTGATTGCAGATATTTGAATTACGGTAAATGTTATTTTCAGGGTAAATTTATCAGAATAAACTTCGACGCGTCCGGCTACATAGCGGGAGCGAATATCGAAACGTACTTGCTAGAAAAATCGAGGGCCATAAGGCAGGCGAAAGACGAGAGATCATTCCACATCTTCTACCAAATTCTGTCCGGCGCTACAACGCAGCAGAAGGCGGAGTACATTCTAGAAGATCCTAAGAGCTACCCGTTCTTGTCAAACGCGGCATTACCCGTGCCTGGTATTGACGATGCAGCAGAGTTCCAGGCGACGATCAAGTCCATGAACATCATGGGGATGAACAACGAAGACTTCAACTCCATTTTCAGAATAGTGTCGGCGGTTCTGTTGTTCGGTTCTATGCAGTTCAAGCAGGAGAGAAACTCAGATCAGGCCACGTTGCCGGACAACACAGTCGCGCAGAAAATCGCACACCTACTTGGTAAGATGATCCATGACCTATGTTATCTTCGACAAAAAAGGAGAAGTGCTGTCAACGTTAAAGCTTTGCACTATTTGTATAATTATCTGAGCTCCGAAAAGCAGTGCTAAATGAACGATTTTTTGGTGTTGTTACCGTTGAGACCGTTCTTATAGTTGTTAATGCACGTCTTTTAAAATTTAACTAAACTAGTATGTATGGTGTTTTGTTGGAAAATATTTTTAATTCGAAATCTTTCTTTTCCAGGTTTATCCGTGACAGAAATGACAAAGGCATTCCTGAAGCCGAGAATCAAAGTGGGTCGCGATTTCGTGACGAAAGCACAAACGAAAGAACAGGTGGAGTTCTCAGTGGAAGCCATCGGCAAAGCATGCTACGAGCGCCTGTTCAGGTGGCTCGTCAATCGGATCAACAGATCTCTCGACCGGACCAAGAGGCAGGGTGCTTCCTTTATCGGCATCCTCGATATGGCCGGGTTCGAAATCTTCGACCTCAACTCATTCGAGCAGCTCTGCATTAATTATACGAACGAAAAGCTGCAGCAGCTCTTCAATCACACCATGTTCATCTTGGAGCAAGAAGAGTACCAGCGGGAAGGTATCGAGTGGAAATTCATCGACTTTGGCCTCGATCTGCAGCCGACGATAGACTTGATCGACAAACCTATGGGCATCATGGCTCTCTTGGACGAAGAGTGCTGGTTCCCAAAAGCGACGGACAAGACATTCGTCGAGAAGTTGGTATCAGCTCATTCTGTCCACCCCAAGTTCATGAAAACCGACTTCCGAGGCATCGCCGATTTTGCCATTATCCACTACGCCGGCAAAGTGGACTACTCAGCCGAAAAGTGGCTGATGAAGAACATGGATCCCTTGAACGAGAACGTGGTCTCCTGTCTACAGTCTTCGCAGGATCCCTTCGTGTGCCACATCTGGAAGGATGCCGAGATCGTCGGCATGGCGCAACAGGCAATGACCGACACCCAATTCGGAGCCCGAACCAGAAAGGGCATGTTCAGAACCGTCTCACAGTTATACAAGGAGCAGTTGACGAAGCTGATGGCAACACTCAGGAACACCAACCCGAACTTCGTGCGGTGTATCATCCCGAACCACGAGAAGAAAGCGGGAAAAATAGAAGCGCCTTTGGTCCTCGACCAGCTGCGATGCAATGGTGTCCTGGAAGGTATCAGGATTTGCCGCCAGGGCTTCCCCAACCGCATTCCTTTCCAAGAGTTCAGGCAGAGATACGAACTACTCACCCCCAACATCATTCCAAAGGGTTTCATGGATGGCAAGAAGGCCTGCGAGCAGATGATTAAGGCATTAGAGCTGGACCACAATCTGTTCCGAGTCGGTCAGTCGAAGATCTTCTTCAGAGCTGGAGTACTAGCCCATCTCGAGGAGGAGCGAGACTACAAAATCACGGACCTCATCGTGAACTTCCAGGCGTTCTGCCGAGGGTACCTCGCGAGGAGAAACTACCAGAAGAGACTCCAACAGTTGAACGCGATCAGGATCATCCAAAGGAATTGCGCCGCATACTTGAAACTGCGGAATTGGCAGTGGTGGCGACTGTACATCAAGGTGAGGATTATTATGAAAACAATTCACCTACGTTATTATAGCGCGGTTATGTAAATACATTTTGCTTAACTAAGGGCTGCTCAAGTGGCACAGTTATTTTGCACACAGCTTGCATGTAAGCCCTATTGTTAGCGATTTTCATAACTTTCGTATAATAACATGAAAAACTTTACATTTACTTTGCGAAAAATCGTGAACAAGTTCAAGGTAACTCTTGCAAGTTGTTTTCTTAGGTCTGAGCAGTAGATCTCAGTGAATTTACATACAAGTATTAATTAACAGCATTTTATTATATTTCTGCGTTTACAAAGCCCATTTATCGTTGTTATAAGCTTTAAATGCTTGTAATCATCATACATTGTTATGAACAGTACGCGGATCAAATTTATAGGCTGAGATAATGTTAGCGGTAGATGGCTTGAGTACTTAAGTTAACAACAACACCATGTTTTACATTCCAGGTGAAACCTCTTCTAGAAGTGACGAAACAGGAAGAAAAACTCACCCAGAAGGAAGACGAGCTCAAACAGACCCGCGAGCGGCTCGAGGGGCAGGTGAAGCGCTGCCAGGAGTACGAGCAGAAGTTCCAGCAGGCCAGCGCGGAGAAAACACAACTCGCCGAACAGCTACAGGTCTGATTAAACTTTCAACTGTTCCTTTCTTAACCTGTCTTTGAAGATGTTTCCAGGAAATTAATGATGGATTATACTTCTAATTTATAGTTCAATATGCAGAACTTTGTAGTTCTGGATGACTATGCTATTGTGACAGACAGGTTGGATGCTACATAACTAACGACCTTGTCCATTAACTGTAAAATACCCAATAATAATAATAACTGTCCAATAATTTATTATCATACCCAATACCAACGGTTACTTAATTTGTACTGATCATTAGCTTTCTCCGCTGGAAAAGTTGAAAAAAGTACTTATTCTCTACAACATCCAAATTATCACAGTGGTTTTTGTTTCCAGGCTGAATTAGAACTATGCGCTGAGGCAGAGGAGAGTCGAGCGCGCGCCGCCGCACGGAAGCAAGAGCTGGAGGAACTGCTGCATGACCTGGAGGGCAGGATCGAGGAGGAAGAGGAGCGCAGCAACGCGCTGCAGCAGGAGAAGAAGAGGCTGCAGCTCAACATACAGGTGAGGACATCGAGCAGACATACCTGCATTACTTAGTAGGCAGAGTTGTGGAAGATTTTTCTTTGTGATGCGAAGAATTATCTCAAGCTCTAGGTATGAGTAAAGACATGCGAGTTGGTGCAAGCAGTAGTATCGACACAACCTTGAGGGAAGTAATAACTTCCCTCAAGGTTGAGTCGATACTACTGCGCTCCTCTTCCATATTTGGAAGAGGAGCGCATGGTGACCTTATAAGTGATCCATATGGATTTTCAAAAAAGATGTGTAACAGTAGAGCGTAACAGTACAGGATATCTTCTATGTAAAAAGATATAGTACTGAATTGTAAGCTAAATACATCATTTACAATTCCCAGGATCTAGAAGAACAGCTGGAAGAAGAGGAAGGAGCTCGGCAAAAGCTGCAACTGGAGCGTGTTCAGTGTGACTCCAAAATCAAAAAAATGGAAGAGGACTTTGCTCTTAGTGAAGATACTAACCAGAAACTCCTGAAGGAAAAGAAGGTATGTCTACTTACAAGTAGTCTTTTTTGGTACAGTGAAGAATTAAGAATAAAGTACAATTGAAGAATTAAGAATCAATTTAAATAAACGACTTAGCGATTTTTTACCGGATTTCATAAGTTATAAGATACTATTAGCTGCTGCGCGCAGTTTCACCCTATGTTACTCTCCGGTCCATAAACTATTTCTAAATATCGGCCGATATACTTGCCGGCCGTCCTCTACAGGCCATTAGCTTTTCAATTATTATTATTTATTTTAACGTCATCTATAACAGTAACTTAAGTTATCAAACATTTAGTTCTGAACAGTGCCTGTAGCAAATACTTGTGAAAATGGATAAAAGTTACATTTATTCTACTCATTATTTTCAGCTATTAGAAGAGAGGGCTAACGATCTATCGCAAGCATTGGCCGAGGAAGAAGAGAAGGCAAAGCATTTGAGTAAATTGAAAGCCAAACAGGAGTCCGCTATCGCTGAACTAGAAGAGAAACTATTGAAGGTAACATACATGCATTTTTTCTACTGAAGTCTCCTTTGGGTGGGAAAAGTGATTATTTTCCATCTTGCTTAACTTTTTACTTTCATTGAGTTCTGCGTGACATTTGCAAGTCAAAACGAGACGGAAAAGAACTTGAGATAAAAATGCTACGTTTTTTTATATGTTGCTCTTATATCTATATCCGTGTGCCCAGGATCACCAAATGAGACAAGAGGCGGACCGGGCGAAGAGGAAGCTGGAGACAGAGCTGCAGGATGTCAAGGAACAGCTCGTGGAGAGGAAGGCGCAGCACGAGGAGTTACAGATCGTGCTGGGTAAGTGTACCGACGTTCGTTGACTTAGCGTGAAGTTGTGCCATTAGTCAACAGGATTTATAGTCTTTGTTTGTCACCCTCTGTCATCGAGATACTAACCGCAAGAGGTGAAATGACGTTTGTTTTGCACAAAATAAATTCCACCATTTTTGCCTAGGGATAACGCGCTCTGGCTAAGCTACCGCCTCGCGCCGATTCCTCGTGCGCTGATACTCTGAATATTAGTTATACCAAAATCAATACATTGTTGTGAGATCGGATAGAACAGTATTTCATAGTTAGAATCTCGATGCCCTCTGTTAAGGGGCAGAATTCGGCGCGCCGCTATCTCTTTCGCGCGTATCAACATTTTTGAAGATAAACAATCACTTAATATAATTATGAAAAATCGTATTTGGTGAATTTGCTGACAATAACATTAAAAATGTTCTCGTGAAATTTATTTCATACATAACAGTATAGAATATAGAACACATGATTTACGGCAATAATAAAAAATAAATACAAAGGTTAAACAAAAAATTCATTTTGATTCATTGAAGTTTTCAAAACCCAAAAATGGTATTTTACGTTTTGCCCATTTTCATATATGAAAACTGGATCGGATCAAAATTAAAAAAAGAAAATGGTGGCGATTGCACGAAACGTTTTAAATCTCTGCTGTGTTCCCAGCCTAATAAACATAACTGAACTAAAAAAACTTCATTTTATTATAGTTTTATTTAAAATAAAAAAACCAGCAATAACGATCCATTCAAAATTTTTCAATAATTCAAGTTTATCATGTTAAAATTTAAAATTAATCAATAATAATGTCTATCGTCAAATTATAGATTGCACAGTTTTCTATCAATTTTTTCGTTCTGTCAACCCCTTCGTTTACATCAAATATCTCTAACATGTTGGAACAGGGTATAGATTGTTTATCTTCAAAAATGTTAAGATGCGCTTGCGAGGTAGCGGCGCGCCGTATTCTGCCCTCGATCTCTCGGGGTTAGTATCTCGATGTGGTCAGCTGTAATGCGGTGACGTGTGCTTACAGTGAAGCGCGAGGAGGAGCTGGCGACGGCGTGCCTGCGGCTGGAGGAGGAGGCCGCGGCGCGCGCGGCGGCGCAGAAGGCGGCGCGCGAGGCCGAGTCGGCGCTGGCCGACGCGCACGAGGACCTGGACGCCGAGCGCGCCGCGCGCACCAAGGCGGAGAAGCTGCGCCGCGACCTCAACGAGGAGCTGGAGGCGCTCAAGAGCGAGCTGCTGGACTCGCTGGACACCACCGCCGGTACTACTATATTATAATAACTAGGACCTGGACAAGGAGCGCGCCGCGCGCACCAAGGCGGAGAAGCTGCGCCGCGACCGCAACGAGGAGCTGGAGGCGCTCAAGAGCGAGCTGCTGGACTCGCTGGGCACCACCGTCGGTACTACTATATTATAATAACTAGGACCTGGACAAGGAGCGCGCCGCGCGCACCAAGGTTCTGAATGGAACTGCAGTTGTTACGAACCGGCTTTATAATTACCTAAATAAAAATATATTGAACCCAACATACAAAAACATTTCGAAACGGTAAATTATAAAAGCTTCCATGTATTCCAGCCCAACAGGAGCTCCGCTCCAAGCGCGAGCAGGAGGTGGCGGTGCTGAAGCGCAGCCTGGACGAGGAGGCGGCGGCGCACGAGGCCTCGCTGGCCGACCAGCGCCACAAGCACAGCCAGGAGCTGCAGCAGCTCAACGAGCAGCATGAACAGATCAAGAAAGCTAAGGCTGGTGAGTCACTTTTCGCTTTCTTCTTTTTTTGTTTCTTCATGCTATTGCGTCAAATTTATAATAAACTGGCTTCTGCCCGCGGTTTTCACCCGCGTTCCCACAGGAACCGTGCATTTATCCGGGATAAAAAGTAGCCTATGTTAATCTCCGGTCCATAAACTATATCTATGCCAAAAATCACGTCGATCCGTTGCTCCGTTACTGCGTGAAAAAAGGACAACCCAACAAACTATCAAACATACTTTCGCATTTATAATTTTTTTTTTTTTATATGTTAACGAGACGATCTGGTCGTTTGCCTGATGTTGCCTGTAAGCATAACGCCGGCCCATATTAGTAGGAAGTAGGATGTAGTAGTGTATGAAAGTTGTCAAAGTCGCTTCAAAACTTAGTCATGGTCAAGTCAAAGTCACGTCAAAGTTTATTCATGGCCAAGTCAAAGCCACGATCAAGTTTAGTCTAGTCATGATCGAATCAGTGGTCAAAGTGTAATCTAGTCATGATCGAGTCATTCACTTTAGATTTTTCTAGCCATGCTCGAGTCAATCACGAAAAAGATTAGTCTAGTCATGACCATGGTTGAGTTAACTTCGTCAAAGTGTAGTCAGTCATGTTCGAGTCAGTCACGTCAAATTTTAGTCTAGTCATGATCGAATCAGTGGTCAAAGTGTAATCTAGTCATGATCGAGTCACTCACTTTAGATTTTGGTCTAGCCATGCTCGAGTCAATCACGAAAAAGATTAGTCTAGTCATGACCATGGTTGAATTAATTTCGTCAAAGTGTAGTCAGTCACGTCAAATTTTAGTCTAGTCATGGACGAGTCCGAGTTATTTTATTAATGGGAACGTATAATAAAAAAGAAGATACACTTGAGGCGCGTAAAGGGTATGGAAGAAATAAATGTGTACTTATTTAATTTATGTATTGTTTGTCTTATATTCGTACATTATGGCTGAAAGCACACAAAAAATTATAGCAGAGAACGAAGCAAATTTTTTGCCATGCCCAATGTACCATGAGGTCCTTGAGCCTAATCTCAGCAAAATCGAATTAAATTCTCAATATATGTTCTACTTACCATTTGAACCATCAAAAGTTTTCCTGGCAGGTAATAAAAAACTATTGTTTTTTCCACATACAAACTTGCGTCACTCAAACAAAACTTCAAACATTTTTTACATGTCATCTACAAAAAAACTTTCAGCGCGTTTTACTCGGTTTTAAATGTATTTTTTATAAATATTATGTGATCATTTAGTAAATATTAAAACTATGGCCGGCGTCAAAGAGCGCAGACAGAAGAACGTGAAATTTGGACTATCCAAAGATGACAACTTTGACCTAAAAAATACGGAGTCAGCATCGTTCCCCGAGGAAGGTAGCTCGTTCAATTCAGCGAAGAATTATTGGCAGAACATGTGCGTCAATGAAAACTCCCTGGATAGAAAAATCGACGTCTCTTTGATAGGTACTATTGGATATTGTGGAATAAAGCAACGCGTGCAGCTTTTGGAGTTCCTATATCCGTATAGTCCGTATAACCATGGTGGTTGCCTTGTTTTCGCCCAGTTAAGTAGTGCTGATTTATGCTGTTTTGATTTATACTGGTATTATTTAGTGCTGACAATACAAAATTTTAATACATATCTCTTTGATAATCTCTAAAAGAAACGAGTATGAGTACAATTTGCAAACTAACATTGGTTTGGTTATACTAGCTCTATACGTGTTCGCCAAATTTTCGCAGACTATACTATCTTTGGGACAAATTCTTGCGCGGCATTCTTAATCGGCTGTTGGAAACTGAAAGAGCTGCACGTATTGCTTTAAAGGTTAAACAATAGTATTTTAGTTTATGTACTAATTTTTATTTTTTCTTAGCTTGGTTTCTGACCAGTTAAAGGTTGACAGCTTGCTTTGTTCGGAAACCTCGTAGGTTGTTTGATGTAATACGTTTGCCTTATCTAAGTGATCATTCTCAATCGAATATGGTGCATGGAACAAAAAGAGCTCTAGGTCTCATCACCAAGGACGATTCATCCTAGAAAAAGATTATTGAGTGAACTCACTAAAATTGAGGAACGAAGTAAGTCAACACCGATGTCAACCGCCGCCATCGACCACCAACTCACAATCGACCTCTTCCTCTTCCAGCTCTGGAGAAAGCGAAGCAGTCATTGGAAGCGGAGAATGCCGACCTAGCGACGGAATTGAAGACTGCGAGCGCCGCGCGGGCTGATGGCGAGCGCAGGAGGAAGCAGGCTGAGGCACAGCTGGCGGAGCTGGCGGCCAAGTTGCAGGAGATAGAACGCGCCAGGTGAGTCGCGGACTACTGCAGGACGGAGGAAAGAGAAGTGTTAACATTTTTTTTGGTAGCGAGACGAGCTGGTCCTTTCCCTGATGGTAAGCATAACGCCGGCCCATAACAATTGCAATGCCACTCAGAACTTTATAACACAAAGTCCTGCGCGGCACTGCAGTGCGCCCGCTACCCTGAGACATTAGGTATTAAGTATCATAAGCCCAGTATAACATCAGCTATCTGCCAGTGAAAGTCCCGTCAAAATCGGTCCACCTGTTTCGGAGATTACCTAGAACAAACAAACACAAAATTTTTTTAAATTGTGTTTTGCTATAGGTTCCGTATATACTTTCGTATGCATTTGGTAAAAAGCTGTTATTTTGATATTGCAAACACTTCAATTTTATTTATTTGTATAGATTATGGAACAGGGTATGCATGATATTGTTGTTTCCCAGGACGGAGGTGCAAGAGAAGTGCGTCCGGCTGCAGGGCGAGGCGGAGCAGGCGGCGGCGCAGCTGGAGCAGGCCGAACTGAAGGCGTCCGCCGCCGCCAAGCTGGCCGCCGCCACCACCGCGCACCACGCGGAGACGCAGGTCGCTACTGGCTCTATACTGATACATTGTCTGACACATTGCAGGTCGTGCTCGTGAAGTCTGCCGCCAAGCAGTAGTGTGCAAGCATTACTGTGTTCCGGTTTGATGAGCAGAGTATCCAGTGAAATTACTGGGCTTATGAGACTTAACACCTAATGTCTCATGGTAACGAGCGCACTGCAGTGCCGCGCAGGCCTTTGTGTTTCAAAGTTCTGGGTGGCACTGCAAATGTTATGGACCAGCGTTGTGCTTACCATCAGGCAAACGACAAGCTCGTCACGATACCAAATAAAAAAAAAAAAAATGGTCGCTACTGACACAATCTCTATTATGGGGAAAAATCTTTACAATTTTTTAAATTATTCATTTAAGGTTAGCATTTAAAATATTTAAAAAAAAATGAAAAAATAAATGCGATAAGAAAGAACACGTCGTCAAAATAAAAGATTTTTGAATCGAAAGTAAACACGCACTTACCAAGGGAAAAAAAACTGACTCTCCCGGTAAGTCGTGCTACTTATTGTGCGTCTCGTGTCTTAATATTGCCGAAATCCCAGACTCGAGAATCTCTTTCCACGTTCCAGGCCCTCCTAGAAGAGGAGACGAAGCAGAAGCTCTCCTTACAGACCAAACTGCGGAACATCGAGCAGCAGCTGGAGCAGGCGAGAGATGCGCTGGAAGAAGAGGAAGAAGCCAAGAAGAACTTCGAGAAACAGGTAAAAATCGTTTACTTTTTTCTTCTGGTTTACCGCAGTACTAGTTTTAAAAACGAACCTAAAAAGGTTATAACCAACAGGGCTAAGATGCGCACCACGACAACACTGTTTTGTCTCGCTTTTTGTCATGCGAATATGAGACAAATGCACGATATAAGCCTCGACAAACTGTTGTCGCGGCACGCTTCATCGTCCGGTCGTTTGCCTAATAATGAACATCACATGAACGAATATCTTTTACCAGCGGCGCAAGTATGGATCTTTTCGATCGATAAAATTCGATAAAATTAACAGTTAAAATCGACAAAGTGGGTTTTATTGATTTTTTTATATAATTTAGAGATCCTCGATACAATCGACAAAAGTTATCGAATAGCTAGGTCGAACCCAAAGAGAATATAGAGCTACTACAATACTTTACGATCAGACTTCGGTACTCGCAACATTCGATAAATTTATCAGCTTTTTCGATTCGACAAATTTCTCGAACCGACTTCCATGCTTGTGCCGCAGTTCTTTATTGTAATAAACCTTACTAAGGATATTAAATGGAAATATTTACTTCTGGCACCAGGTGACAGCTCTCACGCAACAAGTTTTGGACGCGAAGAAGAAGGCAGAAGAAGAAGCGGAGAATGCTGCAATTTTAGAAGAACAGCGCAAGAAGCTCAGCAAGGACGTGGAAGCGCTTCACCGGCAGATCGACGAGCTACAGCAGGCTAATGACAAGCTGGACAAGAGTGAGTCATCTTACATAAAAATAAATGCTTACACATTCCTACCCATGCATTAGGATTCCCTGTGTTGCAGGTTCTTTTCTTGTTATTCTTCAAAGATCAAAATTTTATTTGCAAAAATTTTGTAAAGTGTACTCAATTATTTATTGTAGTCATATAAATGAAGAAGTTGAATTATATTATTAGTAAAGTTAACATAAGACTGATAAGGTATGGCAACACAAGGCAGAAGGAAACCGATCTATTCCATTAAATATAAAACTACTGTATTTTAGTATTGTAAAAAATTGAAATAACATTTGACGACATAATTAAAAAAAAAAATCAAAATTCAAAAGTCTTTATTCAAATAGGCCCCAAAGGAGCACTTATGAAAGTTAAAATGACTAACAGTGGGCCTCTGCAACATTCATCTACCCGAATCACAGACTAAAACTAATGCTGTCTTTATCAGAACATAATAAATGACAAAGACACCAACAGACCCAATCCGTGCTCAAAGTTAACGAACCTTCCAGAAACCCACCGTGCCCGTTCCAAATTGGTATAGGCCGAGCAAGAAGGACAAGAAACTCGTCACGGGATTCTTTAAAAAATAAAAATTAGTTTTTTACAATGATTCTAATGCTAACAACTAATAATTTACAGTTTAGTAGTCGCCAGGAGGCTCCTGTGCTGTTTGCCTCCATGCATCCTTGTCATCTACATAACATATTAACATATTTTAATACATACAATGAAAGACTGCCATAATAAAAATCGAACGCCACACTTTTTCTTTCGATTACCGTTTGACCCACAATCTCGGTAATAAGTGACGATTTGGTAAAAGACATCTGTAGTAATATTTAGAAATTGTCTACTGATACTATCATTCGATGGTATTCTAATCACAATTGTATTTTAATAGAGATTTGTTTGTTGTCCGCAGGCAAAAAGAAAGTGCAAGCGGAGCTCGAGGACACGAACATAGAACTGGAGGCGCAGCGGTCCAAGGTCATGGAGCTCGAGAAGAAGCAGAAGAGCTTCGACAAGGTACGGTTGGGCGGCGACGTGACACATAAACATATGTGCGGTTTTTAAATAATTCTACCCACATTTTTGAGTTACCTGTAGACTACAGGCTGTAGTATTGGCGAATAGTTTTCTTTTTTTACCTTACCTTGTCCATTAATTACGTGAAGTGATTTAGGCAATTTTTGGACCCCTCTCTCCCCTTAGTGAGGTTTGGCTCGACCCAAACTCGTGAAATTGGTCAAATTGCCGTACGCCGCAGCATTCGTGTATTATTTTTGTAGAACTTAGCCATCTTTTAGTGGAGAAACATATTTTACTTAATTTAACTCAATTTTCTTGCAGATTTACACTGAAAAAAATTTACGTGATATGGCCTGATACCACTACCAGACTATTAAGTTTATCTAACTGTGTACAAATGGTATATACTGTATAAATATTTGCGCGGGTAGATAGTCAATCCGTTCAATTTTCTATAGCGAATGGAATGAAATTTAAACGTTTATTTTGGAATTGTGTATATTACTTCCAACGTTAATCTTTGTGTACTTACCCAACAAATTATTAACAGTTGTTTATTTCCATAGGTGGTTGCAGAAGAGCGCGCCGTGGCGGAGAGATACGCGGCAGAACGAGACCAGGCGGAGAGGGAGGCGAGGGAGAAGGAGACTCGTGTGCTCTCGCTTACTCGCGAGCTCGACGACTCGGCTGAAAAGGTACGCAGGAGCTTTTATGTTGGGAACCGGTTTGAAACCGTTATGTTGGGGATTAGTGAAGTTTTAAGATTCGTTGGTCTCTATATCGAATCTGCAGAACTTGAGCTTTCCGTGAAGGAAACCATCATGATATAACCTGGCTAGCTGGCTGGGCGCTGCACTAGAGAACCAGTCGCATACTTACAAGATACTTACATTCTTGGGATGAATTATTTACGTGAACATCCTGCTAATGTCAGCTGATGCATAGATCAGGGACGTACTAATAATCTACTTTCAAACAACTGCTTCAACAACTCCCACAGATCGAGGAGCTGGAGCGAACGAAACGCCTGCTGCAGTCCGAGCTGGACGAGCTGGCCAACACGCAGGGGACAGCTGACAAGAACGTCCACGAGCTGGAGAAGGCCAAGCGTAGCCTCGAGAGCCAGCTGGCCGAGCTGCGCGCGCAGAACGAGGAGATTGAGGACGACCTGCAGCTCACTGAGGACGCCAAGCTGCGGCTCGAGGTCAACATGCAGGCGCTCAGGGCACAGTTCGAGCGAGACTTACAGGTGAGAGGTGTTACTGGTCTTTAGAGGAATCAGGAGGTGGCACCTACAGGTGAGATGGGGCTACAGGTCTTTAGAAGACTCTGGGGCAGCTTGCGATCCACAAACAGCATGGTAATATACAGGGAAACATCTATTTTTTATTATTTTTGTAATCTAAACTTCCAAAGTCTGTCAGTGTCACTTGCATCGCAAATTAATTTTATCTCTGTTCATAAATCTTATTGTAACAGACGTAACGCAACAGTGTCATAGAGTAGACAAAGATAAGTTTAAGTATCTTAAAACAAAACAAATAAAGCAAAAACAAATCTACTGCTCAACCAAAGACCGATGACGAACCTTTTCTTACTGCGACTATACAAACATATAGGGCGTGATCCTAGATGTGTACCCAGTCACGCCTTTCGTTAAGCTTTGTGGTGTCGTTTGCAGGCCAAGGAGGAGCAGGGCGAGGAGAAGCGGCGCGGCATCGTGAAGCAGCTGCGCGACCTGGAGGCCGAGCTGGAGGAGGAGCGCAAGCAGCGCGCCGCCGCGCTCGCGCACAGGAAGAAACTGGAGGCAGACCTCAAGGACGCCGAGCAGGCGCTGCATCTCGCCAACAAAGTACCAGCTCTACTACACTATACTCTACTCTACTCTACTCACTAGTCATACACCATCACATTAGAATTTCATTTGTGTGACCTCGACTCACTCTAGTGTAGTCAGTAGTCGTACACCATCACATTGGAATTTCATTTGTGTGACCTCTACTCACTCTAGTGTAGTCAGTAGTTGTACACCATCACATTCGAATTTCATTTGTGTGACCTCGACTCACTCTAGTGTAGTCACTAGTCATACACCATCACATTCGAATTTCATTTGTGTGACCTCGACTCACTCAAGTGTAGTCAGTAGTCGTACACCATCACATTCGAATGTCATTTGTGTGACCTCGACTCACTCAAGTGTAGTCAGTAGTCATACACCATCACATTAGAATTTCATTTGTGTGACCTCGACTCACTCAAGTGTAGTCAGTAGTCGTACACCATCACATTCGAATTTCATTTGTGTGACCTCGACTCACTCAAGTGTAGTCAGTAGTCGTACACCATCACATTCGAATTTCATTTGTGTGACCTCGACTCACTCAAGTGTAGTCAGTAGTCGTACACCATAACATTCGAATTACATTTGAGGCAAACAACCAGGTTGTCTCGTTACCAAATAGTTTTTTTTAAATATATTTTCCTAATCCCAGGTGAAAGAAGATGCAGTGAAGCAGGTCAAGAAGCTGCAGCTGCAACTCAAAGAGGCGCTCCGAGAGGCTGAGGAGGCGCGCGCCGGCCGCGAGGAAGCCTCCGCGAGCGCCAGGGACGCAGAGAGGAGGGTCAAGGTAGGGGCAGGGGGAGTAGAGGGAGCTAGGGGTAGCATTCAGACATGAATCGAGGCGGACTTTTGCTTCCAAATGTCAAAAGTAGGTTGAGCATATATGTCAAAATTCTATACAGTGTTGGCAGATTTTATACTGTTTTGTGGATTCATATCCAAGCCTAGATTCGTCTCTTATGACCTTGGTGATTCTTGTCTTGTATTGTGCTACATATTGGAGCCATTACGTTTACAAATATTGATACTATACGACATATTGGTGCCAATTCTCTTGTTCACCTGACTAAACTAAACTAAACTATAAAATTTCTTAATTTAGTTTAGAGAGTTCTAAAAGCTATTCTGATTAACGGTCTGACTAAATTTAGTCACCGTATTGACATCACCAAATTTACACTAAATTGAATTGTTAGAGTTGCCAGCGTGTCGCATATTAATTAATACCTATACATTATAATTGATGGATTTGACGGACCGATCATTTTTACACGATTTAACGAAAAAGGAGTGTAAGTTTTTAAGCGTTCGTGTATATAATATGTGACTGTAATTAACCTAATTTAGGATTGGCAGATTCAATAATAAATCTTAGCATTACTTTTATTAAAACCTACCACAAATTAATTAACATAGTATACTCGTCGGTACTCGTTTGTTGGTTTTTACGATATACGAATTTATTACGAGTGTTATAGCAGATAAAACGGAAGGGTTGTGTCCATAGATAACATAAATTTTTTAACTTCAACTTTTGAAAAATTATTTCTCCAAAAGTATCTGTTTTCGCAATTTGAAACTTGGCCTAAAGACTTCTTATAAAAAGACCTACCTGTGAAAAAAAAATTTGAACACAACTCGATTGGTATTCATCCAAACTCAAAGCCGCAAACCTTCCATTCGAATTCGTTCTTGATAGTTTATAAGAAGAGTAAGTTCATGTATTTTTAATATGTACCATTGCTTTTCAGTAAAATATTTTGTTGTACATATTATAATCTGTTACTACCTACCTAGTAAGGAATTTTTCGCTTGAAGAGTTGAAGTGAAGATGTAAGAGAAAGTTTATCTTTCCGATGAATCTACAAGAGCCACCAACAACCATCATATACTCCTCCATTATGTGTAGTAGAGTAGGTACTTATTACAAAATATATAAAATTACTTGTTCCAAGGCAACATAAACACGTATGACGATAAAACTACTCGAAAATTTCGTATGAATAGCGGTGAAATAACTAAATTAATTTTAGTCCACATTCATTTTCATGCCTTCTAACTTAGTCGGATTTTCTCTAATTTTAGACGAAAATTTGGTACAACAGAATAGATAAATGACCGCTTAGACTAAATTAAGTAACTAAATTAATTATAGTGCTGTCAAACTCAATTTTAGTTTAATCTGGTCTTTCCTGAATAGAAAACAACGTTTGACATAACTAAACTAAATTTTAGTCTAGTTTAGTTTAAGTTGTGCCAACAGAATTGGCACCAGTATATATTTATTTTCTTGCAGTCAATAGTAAAAAGAGTACAAAAGTCGTGAAAAAAAATTTATCTCACATTGTTGTGTAATCTACTATTGGTAAATGTGAAATGCTTACATGAGACTTAATACCTAATGTCTCACGTTAACGAGTGCAATGCAATGCCGTGCCATGCAGGGCTTTGTGTTTCAAAGCTCTGAGTGGCACTGCAGTTGTTACGCAAATCCTGCTAATTTTATAAATGCGAAAATGTGTTTTTTGGTTTGTCCTTCTTTCACGCAGTAACGGAGCAACGGATCGATGTGATTTTTGCCATAGATATAGTTTATGGACCGGAGAGTAACATAGGCTACTTTTATCCCGGAAAATGCATGGCTCCTGTGGGAACGCGGGTGAAAACCGTGGGAAGAAGCTAGTAGTATACAAAAATATATCTTTATAATGTATGTGTAATCTAGTATTGTTAATTCTGTAGGCGCTGGAGGCGGAGGCGATGCAGCACGCGGAGGAGCTGGGCGCCGCGGACCGCGCGCGGCGGCAGGCCGAGGCCGAGCGGGACGACCTGCTGGACGAGCTCAACAACACCACCAGCAAGGTAACACGGCGGGGACCACGCCAGGAGATTGTACTGACAAGCGCTGCAGCGACGGAGGACGACTGTACGCAGCACTTAATAATAATAATAATAAATAAACGCTTACACACTCATACCCCCGCACTAGGATTCCCTGTGTCGCAGGTGGCATGGACACACAGATACACATCACAAACATCCAAGACCCGAGAACAAACTATGCTTACACAAAATCTGCCCCGGCCGGGAATCGAACCCGGGACCCCTCGCTTTGCAGGCAGGGTTACTACCAACTTAGCTACGGAGCCTTCACAGGTTTATACTCTCTGGGCGCCGGGGATGGAAGCGCTGCAGCGAATGAAGACTGGGGCTGGCTGCCTGTGGCACCAACAAAGTTTAACGTCGATATACCCCTCCTCCCCAAGTGACATAGTTTAACTCTTTAGACTTTTTAACGCTGTCCAACCATTTACTTTATTTTTGACATAAGCAAGCAACCATAGATAAAAAAATGCAATACTCCAAGGACACTGGTTTTTTTAGGGAAACAACGTGCTCTTAACTCAGATGTTTGTCGATATCGATGTTTATTAAGTTCTATTATATTATATTATTGTTACTATACATAGTGTGATGATGTGTTAAAATGGTTAAGACTTCTAAAGGTCTTCTAAATGATAAATAAAGTCGATTGTTATAAGAAATCGAATAACTGACGCATTAGGCTATCACTAACTTGAGCTGTCAAAAGTAAAATAAATATTTGGACGGAGTATAATAGTTTGAGAACAGACCACATTTGAACACAATTTATAACTAAATGGCACCCTAATGTGCACTCATCGATAGCTTCGAAGATTTTAACCTATACAATATACATGCAAGCACCGTTTCAAAACCTAATAAAACATCACACAGTAACCCGCCTATAATACTGGCCCCATAGCCACGTTGGAAGGCAACACTCACTCGTTGTCCAACATGCATTGTCCAACAAAAAAGGAGTAATCACAGATCATGACCTGAAAACATTGTCATTGGCAGAGCACCCTGCTGGTGGACGAGAAGAAGCGGCTGGAGGCGCGGATAGCGGCGCTCGAGGAGGACCTGGATGAGGAGCAGTCCAACAACGAGATCCTCAATGACCGTCTGCGGAAGTCACAAGTAAGACTCGCATTACATATCTTCTTATTATTAATAGTCATTGGGCTGGTGTTGTGCTTACCATCAGGCAAACGACAAGCTCGGCTCGTTATCAAATAGTATAAAAAATCCATAGTAATTTAATTCGATGATTGATTTAAATTAAGTACTATTTTTAACGGATTTCTATGACAATTTATTTCCAATATAACTTTATTGTAATAACAAGGCCAAGGTTTAATTTTCTTATGTATTTTGTAACTTTGAATTTGTGTATAGTTACGGAGACAGGTAAAAGAAAAATAGCAGTCTTTTTTAATTTTTACATCTCTTGGATGTAAGGTGCTTGGAGGCGCCTAGAAGTGTTTTCAGCAGGCTGAAAAATGATTTTCAAAAATTAAAGCACTTACTTCATTAACTTGGACCTCAGGAGAGCGCTCTTGAAAGTTAAATTACTCTATTTTACATCTCATCTAATCTTAAGTCTAAGGAAGTCTAATCGTTAATCTATAAACAAATTCCCTCTTCAGAACCAAATCGACCAACTCACGATGGAGCTGGGCACAGAAAAATCAGCGACACAGAAGCTGGAGAGCGGGAAACTGGTGCTCGAGAGACAGAACAAGGAGCTGAAAGCCAAGCTGGCAGAGCTGGAGACCAACGCACGCACCAAGACCAAGGTAACCTCCTCCTGCCGCCAACCCTGAACCCTGGAACCCTCTTGCTCAGAGTCAGCGAGACTGTTGAAACTTTCAACAGGGGGCTAAGACAGTTACTTTCTCCAATCGTTTTCGACAGTTCAGTTAAAAATGTATGGAATTGACATAAGGAATCGTTTTGTGTATGTGTGACTATGTGACATTCTTCTTCGTTTCTTGTTGTTGAATGGAACTGAAAATCAATGCAAAATGCTTGGGAATCGTATACTGGTTCCACCGAAGTTGGTGATAGCGAGATTAAAGAACTTTAGCTCCATAGCTAATGGTTCTGAGTTGTTTTTTATTTTAAAAATAGCCACTGCTATACAGATTCGTAATTTTTTTATTAAAACTTTATTATTAAGGATCGGAATAAATAGTTTTTAAGTAGTTACGTAGATCATAATATGGATATGTCTATGAAAAATACCAGGATTGCGGGATTTAAGATGTAACAATGTACCTATTCGTTTTAGATACTCACCTTGCATACACATATAAATTACGAAATAATTTATTTATACGAAAATAAAAAAGGTACCTATCGCTAGTCTAATTTTGCATTACAAAATACTGTGAATGTATCTATGTGGTACACCATTGGGACTAGCTAGGAACCGGCTGTTTTACGCAACTTGGTTTTGTGTCCAACATAAGTAAGAAAAGTTAGAAGACATTAATATATATCCCGGTACCTCCAGGAATAAAAGGCACATCCGTATTAAGATTTCATAGTGAAATTGACATCATTTGGTGTTTAAAACAAGTTCCTGGTTATCGTCAACTGGCACTAAACGGAGGTTATCGCTATCCTTTCAGGGTGTGATCACGTCTCTGGAGCTGAAGGTGGCCAACCTGGAGGAGCAGATCGAGGTGGAGTCGCGCGAGCGGCTGGCGCAGCAGAAGGCTTCGCGCAAGCTCGACAAGAAGATGAAGGAATTGGCACTGCAGCTGGACGAGGAGCGCCGACACGCCGACCAGTACAAGGAACAGATTGAGAAGGTACGGGGGTGGTGGGGCTCAGCCGCTGGCTGCGGGGCGATGGGTCCATAACTACAATGACTTTAAGCTGACTTGAACCAAAACGTCGTAATGCAATTGTAGTGAGGCATTTTCTAGTGCTGGTCTGGCTAGCTACCACCTTAAGTTACAAATCTGCCTTGTCTCTGTGTAAATGTGTGTGTGAAATAAGAAAGAAGCGAATGAAGTTCTAAAAGAGGCCGCAGTGCAATGGCTTCTTTTTTATCTGTTAATACCGTTAAAAACTAGTTGCGAACGGGCAAGTTTTGTTATCACGTCCCACCAAACCACTCGGAACTCTTTTTTCTTTGATACGCAATTAAAAGTAATGTGCGAGCATTACTGTGTTCCGGTTTGATGAGCAGAGTAGCCAGTGAAATTACTGGGCTTATGAGACTTAATACCTAATGTCTCAGGGTAGCGGGCGCACTGCAATTGTTATGGGCCGGCGTTACGCTCACCATCAGGCAAACGACCGGTTCGTCTCGCATTCAAATAACATAAACAAAAACACCACGGCTTGTTTGTCTCCAGATGAACGTCCGCGTGAAGACCCTGAAGCGGCAGCTGGACGAGGCGGAGGAGGAGGTGCAGCGCGAGAAGGTCGGCAAGCGGAAGGCGCAGCGCGAGCTCGAGGACATGCTCGAGACGCACGAGACGCTCGCCAGGGAGTGCTCCAACCTCAGGAACAAGCTCAGGTGAGGCGGCGGCCGGGGGGCTGCACGGCCGCTGAGCAACTGCTGTGCAGCTGTTGTGCAGCTGTGCAGCAGATGAGCCATAGCTGCTGAGCAACAGCTGTGGAGTTGAACAACAGCTGTGGAGCTGAGTAACAACTGTATAGTTGTCCAACTGCTGAGCAACAGCTGTATAGTTGCCCAACTGCTGTGTAGTTGCTCAAAATCTGAGCAACAGCTGTAGAGCTAAGCAACAGCTGTGTAGTTTCCCAACAGCTGTGTATCTGCTCAGCAGCAGGAGGACATTAATTGATACAGCGCTAGAATAACGCGTGTCGATCAGAGATTCTCAGTCTGTCGATGATTGTGACTTCGGTGAACTTTTTGTCCAATAAACGTTACATGGGAGCTGCCAGTATAAGATCCCCATTGATGAACGTGCGTAAGTCTACGGTTTATAAAAGGATGTAGAAGAAGAAAACAATTTGTTGCAGATCATGACGCGGCGATGTGTAGACTGCCGTTTTGTTTGGACAAGTTTTAGAAAAGTACTAGTTTTGAATGTGTAGTAGTAAAGAGCTGCTTTAGATTAAAACCAAACCCTTAAAAAATTATTTCTAAATTGCGTCCCTTTTCCTTCCTTTTTTCTCTTAGAGTACCTGTAAATTGTCACTTCATAAACATATTTTTATTTTTCCAAAGTAATCGTATAAAGTTAGATCTCAAGCTTCTTGTTCTTCGCGATAGTAACATGAAAAGATTCCATACACCATTCACATAAAACCGCCCCTCATGCCTCGTTTAACCCCTACAGTGCACATGAGGCGAATCGTACAGTGCGCACGAGCATGTCCGTGAATCGCGCCGGCTCGTTCACTGACGATGACGATTATACAGAGTAGGGCGAGCCGCTGGCGCGAGCGACTGGAGCGAGGTAACTCTTCTCGCTTGGGCAGGTGTCAAGACTATCAAGTACAGATGTACTCGGTAACGTGTCCCAATATAATAGACAATCTTTGAATTGAAGTTTTGGTCACATTGTGGATGTACCAAGGTTTATTGACTTGTCAATCGACCTGTAGCGTTCTGCATTCGCAATCTATCCTTGTTGGCGATGCAAAGATTGTTTATTAGTTTCATGGGTAATAAAACAGCTGGAGCTGTCTCGAAAAGGTTTTCGCTATTTTCCGTATGTAAGGTATAAGAATAATTTTAATGTATTGTTCTACGTTCTCAAAAAAAAAGAAGAAATTAATATTTTTGTATTGTTTTATCATCAATGTGAGTGAAAGAGAGTGGTTTATTTCAGTAATATCGATATTTATGTGTTGATCTTGATTTACGTTTTTGAACTTGCTCTGCTAAATTGTGAAGCAAAGTAACAAAATGATTGCAACATCATTAATTGTTGACTGCAATTGCATTGAAGAATTGCAGTGACATCCATTAGTTTGAAAAAATTACTTTAAAAAAGCGACGAACCGACTTCAGTGACAAACTACTGAACCGATTTTAATGCAATTTCTATGGGACTAATCTGAAAGTGTACCCTTTCAAATAAAAAAAGAATTTTCCAAATCGGTTTATAAAAGACCGAGATCTGAGGTAACAAACATTAAAAAAAAATACCCGACGAATTCATAACCTCCTGCTTTTTTGGAAGTCGGTTAAAAAAAAGTTGTTTTTTTTTGTGGATGTGTATTGTGTATTTCAACCTCGTTCTTTATCTTACCGTGATTCAGAAGTTATTATTCTTCTCATGTAGACATTATACATTGTTATTCTTATAATTTAAATGCGAAAATAGCTAAAATTGTTTTCAATTGCCAAACTAGGTTTTGCTTCATTGGTCTTGCAGGTTCTTTGTCATTGTGTCGTATTTTTCTCATGAATGGAGGTTATTCATCGCAGGCTCACTGATTTAAAAGGTCATTACTGCCATTGTGTCGTCGTTTGATATTTTTCTTATTGGAGAATGATTTTGGGCTCTAATTTGCATGGCAAATTATGTTTATTACGTGGTTTTTCGAATGATTTTTATATTGTTATAATTTCTTTAGAAAATGTTTTATCAAACCTTTTTTATCTGTAAACTAAATTCTATAACTAAATTTCTATTAACTGGATTGTCATTATATTACATAATTTAGTTTCGTGGTGATTATCGTTGATAAATTAAAATAATACTGAGAGGTAAGTATTTATTACATAGTAGGGTTACAATATAAATAGTGGAATCCTCATTTGATAGATTCTATGGAAAATAATACAATTTCATACATGCTATGTCATATAATTATATAACTTTGCTTTACAGTAATTTGCCTTTTTTGATTGAGTTTGGACTTTCACTGGCAGATAACTGGTTCTGCAAGAAGTAACTCTGGTAACGTGGGCGAATCCGCGTGGCACAGCTAGTATAATACATAGAAATATCGCAGCCATCCACGCCATATCGTTCCTACACTGACGGTGAAAACGGGCTTAAAAAATTTCAAGGCTTCAATTTATTTTTGGTATATTGTTCGTTTTCCAAACAGGTTATGGGACTGTGTGTGATCATTGGGTATCATTCTTAAACAATGCACGCGTTCTAATACGTTATTATTGTACATTGCAGACGGCAAGGCGGCCCCATCGGGCTCTCGGGCGCCTCTTCGTCGTCACGGATGAAGCGCTCGTCGCTGGCGCCCGGCGCCGGCTCCGGGGACGAGTCCTACGACGACGTCAACGACACAACCAACAGCATCGAATAACACGCACGCACGCACCCGCGGGGGGGAGGGGGGAGACTTGCACTGGGAACTTTGTAAACTCTGTGGCACCAACTTTACGAAACGAAAGGGGACTTTAAAGGCTCCAATTCTACTATACTAATTCATACATTGTGACGGGATATTTACCGTGATTATTATTGAGCGATGAGCACCCGATAATTCGACGCTGTTGCAAGTAGGGCATGCAACCGGTTTTAACCGATTTCAAAATAACCGGGGTAAACCGATTATTTTCTGTCCTGTGAGAATCGATTCTTAATTCGGTAGGAATCGATTTCCGATTCCTTTCGATTAGCGTTTAGGGTTCGATAATAATCACAGTACAAATCCCATTTCAATGTATGAATTAGTAAATAACCGTGATAGTTTAAAACAGTGTCTACTATACTAGTTAAATGACTATGGTTTCGTCGCAAAATTATCGCTTTGATGGAGAGCTAACGAAAAATTGACAATGGTTTATAGATGACCGTCATTGTCACGCGACGTTTAAAAACGATTGTGCTGTAAAATAACGCGAGGACTAACGAAGCCGGCTAACGCGCGAGTCGATTCAGTTCGTTTCCATGAATAAAACGGTCGTACATTCAAACATTCGATTAGAATTGTACTACACAGTCCTAGTCACTAGTCTACAGTCCTAAATATAAATAGGGATGCTCGAAGTTGAAACAAAAAGTGATTTAAAAAAAAGTGAGAGCTGAAAGTAACGCTCAAATAAGGTTTTAATAAGTCATTATGAGACAACGACGCACTTCTCAAACATCGATCTCGGTGGTGGAAACAATTGACTTGTCTTTTTGTTAAAAATCTTGCTAACCGAGATCCTTCAAGTTCATTACACAATATAAAACCATGTTGTACTAGCAGACGACTGGATTCATAACCCGAAGTCACGGATATTTACTTAGTTCGACTTGTGTAGTCACGTCATGTTTAGATCAGAACAGTAGTGTAAGTTTTTGCTACAAGTTAACGTGTTCTACAGTGACCGCGTGGATTTGGTATGAAAAAATGCACAGCGCCCCTAGCGGCGCTTTTATGAACCATTGTCACGCGTACTTTTAGTATGGCGCTTACACGACAAACGCGGTCATCGCGTAAATGGAGCGAAACTAGCACTCGACATGCAGGATGGTCATCTCCGACACTAGCCAATAATTTCGGCAAGGGGTGTCACACAGCGGCACTAAAATCTGGTTTCAACCTTGAAGTTATAATCTTGTATAATTATGTAACATTGACTTTGAATATACATGTTTACAACATTTACAGACTTCCCAGTGCATGTTATCCACGTTCGGTCTAATGTTGCACACGACAGTGATAATAGTCTCTCGATTCAGTTAGCTGAGGAGTTTTTATGCGATAGTGTACTTAATTTTCATTTTTATATGCCATTTTCGTGTGCAGCATTAGAAATGGTGATGTTTTAAACACCCTAACTTATATTTTGGGATGTTTGTTAATCGATTTCGTACTCTACTCGTTTGTAATAAGATTACAGTTTGTTTGGATCATCACTGCTCGCGGGCGTGTTTTAGAGTAGAGCGATGTATTGTATGGAACAGTAATAATCGCTGAAGACGCAAACGGCTTTGTTATATATTTATCCCGTTTTCTCTTTCTACTTGTATTATAATCCTGAAATTTTAATTCAGTCTAAAATTGTTGTTATGTATGTAGAAATATGAAATAATATGTTGTGTTTTACGCCCGAGACTAAGAAGAATTTTTAAGTATAATTTATTTCAAGTAATTGACATCGCATGCCGATTGAGCGACGCGTATTCATTCATATTTCTACTTGTACTACCGGTGCTCAATTCCTCTAAAGCCTGCATTTGAATAGTCGCCGAATCTCTGACCATTACAATTGTAACAACAAAATCCAGTATTAAAAACGAAACATTCCTAACAATTGAGATTTTCTCATTAGCCCCCGAGGGCGTTGTCAAACTACTCCATTGGGTGATAAAATTTTGATTTAAAAATGAAAGTATTATTAAATCGTGGCAAAAGTCCGTAACACGTTACCGATTTAGTGCATTTATACCTGCGACTGAGTTACAAAGACTGTTTCTGCGATAATACTTGACCCCCGAAATCGTTTCAATTATATACTATGCTCTTTTTCAAGTTGAGTGTGTGCAGTATTAAAATAACGCTTTTTACTCTTGCAATTTTGTATATCACTGAATATGCTCAACCGGCCTCCACTTCATACAATGACATGTAAATAAAATCAGTGCTGTCACTGAGAGCTTAGTTGCCATACAAATTTTATTGATAGTGTATAAGTAAGAACGTGTAAGCTTTTGGTCGTAGAAGTGACGGCGCAGGCGAAATTTTGCGAACACATACAATTGGGATGTTGACTGATTTTGGGAAAGTGTTTAAAACGATGCGAATGGGCCTAATATAACCCAAAATATTAAAAATTCCTTTTTTAATACAGCTAATACTTTAATTTTCATGTGTTTTAAATGCCATTTCAAGTTTAGCTCCAAAACGCCAATACTGGTCATGTGGTCGATGTGACGTCACGATTCCTGGCACAGATAACTATATTCACAGAAATCACTCTAAAATACTAGGCACAAAGAGCAATATACTCATTCCGATTGAGAAAGTGACGTCACGCGCGTTTTATGTCATGTGACTTCGGAGGGATGTGATTACATTTTGATTATTAAATTAAAATTATATTCCTTAAAAATAAACAAAAATATTGTGTTTTATAGAATTTCTGTCACAAAAACTACCGTATCGCGGCAAAATAATATTTTTATTTTAATACAGTCAACATCCCAATTTCCTACCCCTTTTACTAACAAAGATATTACTATCAGAACATCTTTCGGTTTAGTGAAAGCTGCTTGTTTCTTCTACGCCGTCAAACGTTTTTTTTACCATTTTAACCAAGTTTCATAATGTCTGTAACATCTAAATGTAAATACACCGGTTGGTGGCAAATTGTACATTTGTTGACTCACGGAAGCGCGCCGGCCGCGGCGACGGACCCTGCTTGCTTTATAATTATGATAGACTTAGATAAGAGTCGGTAGTAATAAATTGTGGCCTTAGGTGTTTTTTTATTATGAATTTATACGTAAATCGTCTCTCGCGAGGCCTATCGATTCGATAACTTTACAAGCATTTGTACCGAGTCTAAACGACCCCATCTTTTTTATTGATTATATAGTTTTTTTTCTAATTAATAATATAAAAAATTAAATGTAAGTAAACCATTAAAGCATAAACATATTTTACTTAAATATTATATTTAATTAACAACATTGATAATTGTAAAATTGGCCATAGGTTGTAACAAGTTGGTATGCCGATTACAATTTTTCATGATTTTTATTACCATTTGTTTTATTTAAACCTTACCATGAAGATTAAAATTGAGCACAGAAATAATATAGGACAATATAAAACGGTGGTTTGGTTTAAGCTACGTTTTGTCGGCGCCGGACCAGTTGTATCATTGAGTAGTACTATTTATGGTACAATTGACACCGATTTGTCCCACTTGTACCACGAAAAAATACAAGTTTCACGTCAGGCTTCAGTTGCAATTCCGAATTACATACTTAAATTATGTGGCATTGGTACTAGGCGAGCATAAACGTGATAGAGATACCCAGTGAAAGAGATACTCGAAGGACTTAATATTTCCTTTATTATATGATTAGCCTTATCCCACTTCCTACTATAATATTATAAATGCGAAGGTGTGTTTGTTGATTTGTTGTTTTGTCCTTTCACGCTGTAACGGTCGTAACGGAGCATCGGATGACGGATCGACGTGGTTTTTTGGCACATAGGTATATTATAGTTTATGGATCGGAGACTCGGAGAGTAACATAGGCTACTTTTTATCCCGAAAAAATGCATGGCACTTAAGGGAACGAGAGTGAAAATCGACAACAGTTATCGAATAGCTAGGTCGAATCCAAAGAGGGAGCACCCATTACTTAGCTGTAGCCCAAAAATTGTCAAAGAACAAAACATAGTTTAACTCAACCACCTTTTAACATTATTTATTAATAAGAGCCTATGTAAACACTGGAGAAACGATTAAATTACCTCAATATAATAATCGATTCTCTATGTCAGATGATATTCATCGGAATAATCGATTTTTTTAATAATCAATACATCCCTAGCTATAAGTGGATTGTGGAATATGCAACTACACTTCTGCTAATTTTCTACTATGGATATTTAAAATTAATATAAAATAAATAGCGGTGTCAAAAATTCATTCTTTGTGATAAATATTACCTACAAGTAGGTACTACAGACACAATAATACAAGTTTTATTCAATTCACAGACTTATGTATTACAAATCTGTGCTAACTGCTATTACCGTACGGCGTACACTGGACTCACTTTGACACTGGCAGAAAAACGTCAAGCAGCGTTTTTTTATGGCCAGATCCGGTTTACGTATTTTACCAATTTAAATTTATTTCAAGTTAAAAAGCAGCTTATTTGAAGCTGAAGAAGTTTGAAGGTGAAGCCAGGAAATAAAGAAAGAAGAACATTAAAAAAGGCCAGGAAATAAAGTTTAAGTTGAATAAAAAATTAAGTTAATTATAAGTAATTAGGTATTCTCTGCGCTGCGCCTACCTGGCACCTGCTGCAGATTTATTTTCTTGTTTGTATTCATTCCTGGCCCGAGTTCCGGCAGTTGAGACGTATCTTTACATGCAGTGTTTTTGATTTTGCCTGCTAATTAACGAATATTTACATTCAGAATGTCTGATCAGATAGACGAATACTTCGAGGTTGCTCTGGTTCTAGTGAAGAACGCCGGAAATCTTATAACAGAGCATGTAACTGGATGTAAAGACTTTCAGAAGAAGTCCTGTGACATCGACCTTGTCACCGAGGTTGATAAGAACGTCGAAGATACTCTAATCGGCGGGTTGATGGAGAAGTTCCCTGATCACAAATTCATCGGTGAAGAGACTGTATCTGCCGGTGGGAAATTCGAGCTGACTGATGATCCGACATGGATTATAGACCCAATTGATGGTACGATGAATTTTATCCATGGCTTTCCTCACAGCTGTATATCTGTGGGACTGGCGATTAACAAAGAATGCGTCGCGGGGATAATCTACAATCCGATCCTGAATCAGCTTTTTACTGCAAAAAAAGGTAAAGGAGCATTCTTAAATGACAGGCAGATCCATGTGTCAAAAGTTAAGAAGCTTAGCGATGCGTTGATTGCATTTGAGGCTGGAACGAGCCGTGATGAAGAAAAACGCGTCAAAGTGCTGGAGAACTTCAAGCTGGTTGTAACTAATGCGCATGGAGTCCGGTGCCTTGGATCTGCTGCGTTAAATATGGCAATGGTTGCAATGGGGGCTGCCGATGCTAACTTCGAGTTTGGTATTCATGCTTGGGACATTGCTGCTGGGGACATCTTGGTGAGGGAGGCTGGGGGCATTTGCATGGACCCAGCTGGAGGCAAGCTTGATATTCTGTCCCGCAGGGTGCTGTGTTCTAGTACTGTGGATTTGGCTCAGGAAATGGCAGGTTCTCTGTACCAATATTACCCAGAACGTGATTAAATTTTGATGATGGTTCCTGTTTCATGAATTTGGATACTTTGAATATTTGAGGGGTGCCCAACTGCCCAACCATAACATTGTAAGTACCGCAAATCAAAATTTTCAGGAGGGATAAAATACTGTTTACTTGAGAACAACACACAAACTTCTTATACAAATCAGTCTTATACATTTAATTAGAATCCACTTGGCTTAACAAAGGTGTCAAAAACTTTCTTTGAAAAAAAATGTGCGTTTTTGATTGGTGTATACGTTTCGTTTGTGGTGTTCACATTTATGTTTCGTTCGTTCGTCAAATCGTCAGTCTATGTTATTTGTAAAAGTGTTTTTTAACAAACACGTTCATTTCATGTTCCAATTCTCTGTTTTTTAAATATAGTATATCTTTTAGTACATATGAAAAAGGTGCTGGTTACATGATTAATATTTGTTTCTAAATGATTCATACATTTATTTTGAAAAATAAAGTCAATCTCAATGAGCCATTATTTTTTTCCAGGCGTCCCTTTTCAAATTATTATCTATAATTGTAGTCATTATATCGACACATAAGATAACATTTTTATTTACTTACGTAACTTAAGGAGTTATTGGTTGCGTCATATTCTTTGAAACTTGTGAATGTGTGAATGGTTTCATGAGTTTCTGCCAACAATTGTTTCGGCAATTTGGACAGACTTTGTACTGTTCAAATGCTACTTGTTTGGCATCTATAACATTGTGACTTGCAGTCCCATAATATTGTCACTAGATGACGTTATTAGAACAAGTAAAGACCGGCTCATACAATACAATTCAAATCCGATCTAAGTGTATTTGAACTCAGCACTTACAATGTTATGGTTGGGCACCCCTCATTTATGCTAAGTTACAGCTAAGTATTTTCTTTAACTTATTTGACCCTAATATTAAGTACTTTGCTTCCTGTTATATTTCAAGATGAATGCAGTGCAACATTGTACTCGTAAATATAACTTAACTGCATTTGTGATAAATTCTACAATGTACCAAAAACAAACCCAAACATGGTTACATTTCCAGTCCAGGGTTGAAATAAAGCAATAGCAAATAATAATACCCTTAGCCAGCCATTAGTACATACTTAAAAACCTCAATTGCACTCCAGGAATAATTAAAAAAAAATGAAACTGTCCAGGAATTTGCCATTATTGTCATATTGGAAAAGGAGTATCTTTTTATTCGTGTACTAAAGCTGAGAAAATCGTCTAATTCAGAAATACTGTTTTGCATTCTTTATTTTGTTCCTTAATCAAAATTGAATGGTTAAAGTTTATTTGTAGAAAGATTTTTTTTATTTTAGTTGGTAACAAGACAAACTCTTCGTTTGTCTGATGGTAAGCAAAACGCCGGCCCATAATAATTGCAGTGCCACCCAGAACTTTGAAACACAAAGGCCTGCGCGGCACTGCAGTGCGCTCGTTACCCTTAGACATTAGGTATTACGTCTCATAAGCCCAGTAATTACACCGGCTACTCTAATCATCAAACTGAAACACAGTAATGCTTACACATTACTGCTTGGCGGTAGACATCACGAGCAAAGCCGTGGTAACAAACCAGACGGATACTCGCAGAAGAGTTAGACCTACAACTAACAAAATTACCTAAATTAAAAAAAATTACCTAGTCTAAATATGGGAATCTCTTCTAAAGGTACTTATTAAATATAGGTATTTAAAGTATATATTTTATGAACTTAACCTAAGTATTTTATGAGATATATTTTATAGTGTTAACCAACACTAGCGGATGTTTACAACAAATATATACTTCACAAAAATTTCGCTTCCAACAGGATTCGAACCTTTTAGCGAAATTTTTGTGATGTATACATATATTTGTGTGAACATCTGCTAGTGTTGGTTAACACTATAAAATATATTTCGTGTTTCATGCAACATCCCAATAATTGTTAATTTCAATGTAATTGATGTACATATTTATACATAATGTTTTTAATTAATTTCAAAATATGGCTATACTTATATAATCAAGTTAGTTAATTCTCTTAACAACTGTTTTATTAATAGTAAAGGTTTCATCAAGCTTTTGCTATTATTACAAATCTAACAATGTTTATTTATACATAGTTTATATTTTACATTATTTCAAAATCTAACATTTGCCAGTGTTCTTGATCACCGGAAGTACCTCATTAATTTCCTTTGCAGTGCTTGTGATCATTGGTAGACTTATGATCACAAGCACAGCAAATGAAATGATAAAATATGTGAAAAGTTGTTTGGATCAATTTGTACTTTAATTATATCCTTTATATATTTTAATTACTAGTGAACCATCACTAGTACTTATACCAATAAGGTACAAAAACAAAATTATGTTTATTAATATACATTTAATAACTACAAAGATACATGATGATACAAATGAAAGACATCAGCATGTCTTTCATATAATTTAAGCCATAATTCAGTTCACATCGCATTTCACTGTCATTAGTTTTATAAATGTTAAATTATTGTTACATTATAAGTACTTATGTATGTGACTTAGTAATTTCTCATAGTAAAGTTAATAATATAACATGTAAAGTGTGTGTATGTATACAAATGAAATAAACATTGTTGTTACAAAATTAATGTTTTATTGTTTATTATATTTAATTTTATTCCGTTATGTAAGCACAGGCCACAGGGCGTCTTATTTAATTCTGTTAATTATTTCGTAATTTTATTTTCGGTGGTAATATTTTTTACATAAATAAATCACATTTTATTATAATCATTTGTTGAATGTAGACTTGTGATATATTAAATTTCATAAAAAGACAGCAATTTTGAAAATTGTTCTAAGTACCTACCTTTATATTTAAAATAGGTAACTTAAGTTTAGGTTTTCTCAGTTTACTATTGTAAGGATTTTTTTACTACCAGTCATCTTAAGAGTACTATTATATTGTAAACTTAAAACTAATTTTGTTGTCATGTTCAAGGAGTTAAGTTAGTTGTTGTAAGTTAGTTTGTACAGTTGAGATCTGTTTAGTTTTCGTCACAGTTGGTCAAAAGTTAGTTAGTTGTTGGTCAAATCAGGTCAAATAAGTCATAGGTGGGTAGATACCTACGTCAACAAACAAGTATCGTCTTATAGTTTTATGTCTAGTCTTAGTCAAAATTTGAGTCGCAAGTAACTACTAACCCATGTGTCATGTCATAGGGAAATGAAAGTCAGTCTTAAGTCACTGTTCTCAAAAATCTGTCATGGTTTGCTTCGTTTCTCCCTTTTATAATTATTGTTTACCTACTCCTAAGCTATTTCATTGTCTTGGTCGCAACTCGCGTTAGGTTCAGTCAGTCGGAGGTTGTTTTAACTTATTTCGTCACGATTATCGTCAGTCATAATAGTAATTTGTTGCAGTCATAAAAAATATTGCTTTCGCGGGTCATTAAAATTGTCACGTAAACAGAGTCGTTAGTCAAATTCAATTGTCGTCAGAGGTCATTGTAGGTAACGTATATGCCGCATTGGCATATAACTTTCCTAAATCAAGCGTCACGTCTGTCCTGTCAAGTCAACCTGCCCTAGATCGTAGCTTACGTACTTAACTGGATAAAATATCGTCAAGGGCAGGAACTAGTACTAAACTACTAGTACCTACCTAGCCTAGTAGACTTTTTCTACTGATTCACTGAGACTGGTTCTAAGCTTCTACAAACACAGGCATGAATGATGACGAGCTAAAAGCTTGGCGGTGAATTGTAACAGGTGTGCCCTCACACGTAATTCATGATTGATGGAGAAGATAATATTTTATTTCCAAATTGAACTTTTATTGTTAGTCAGTTAAATAACATTAATTGTGCCACGTATTCATTAATATTTTGGGGTTATTTCTTAACTAAATGTTCACCGTCATGGGCTTTGAGCAGTGAGGAATGACGACTAATACACTGGTCCAAAGATTCAACAAAATATGTAAATTATGTCAGAGTAGAAATAATTACTTTTGTCCACGTATATTTTATTCTTCATGTCACTATTGTAGGTACTACTCGCTAGGTTATTGTCTCTTTTTCAAGTAATGTCTGTCTTTTTTTCTTTCGTTCTTTCTTTATTTCCTGGCTTCTTTGTAATGTTCACCACAATTTCGCCAATGTCAAGTAAGTTCTGTCTTTTTTTCTCAGGCACCATTTGCTTATCGTTGTCAACTAGTCAGTCAGATTTTATAAATGCATTTGATGTCATAGTAAGTTTGTAGGTACATATATTATCAATACTACCTAATGATTTTGTCAGTGTCCGTTCTATAATCCTAATAGTAATAATAGGTTTTCGTCCAGACATCTCTAAATGCTTTTATTTTGTCTAAGAAGATTGTATGAGAATAATTTCTTGATTGTCAGTCACTTAAGTTTTGTAGATTTTCAAAAATAGTCCTTGTCAGGTGTCGTTTTGTATACAAAACTGCATACAATTTTGTGATCAGATTTATATAAAGTACCATGTCGGAAGTCGGATTATGTAGTAGCGTGACAGAACGATATCAAATTCACAAATGTATGGTTCACACTAATGTGTTGGGTTGTGTCGGGGCGTTTGGTGTCGATGTATGAATTGGATATCGTTGTGTCATCACGACACACCCCGACACAGTAATCTTAATCCGCCTCTAAAGCCGGACTAACTAACTATGCGCATCCAATTAGTCAAGTCTTCAAAAATAGTCTTTGTCAAGTGTCATTTTGTCTGTAAAATTCTGGATAAAATTTTGCAGATTTATACGAGTACCAATATGCGACTAGAATCATCAGGGTCATTGGTTAATGTTAGTCATTTAGTTCTCGGCTGTCTTGTGTTTTTGTAAAATCATTGTCTACTGTCTTCAGTTAAAAATCATCATAAAGAGTCATTGTTTCTCATATTATTTCTACTAATTTCTGTTAAAGGTAAACCATTAATTCTAAATTTACACCATTACCCTAGTGAATAGTTTAACAAACATCAAAGTTGTCCAGGTCTTCTTCTTCTTAATCCAATGAGTGTGATGGGTCTTGGAATCTCCCTGAGGGCATGAGGGTCAGTCTTGATTGGCGGTGTTCTGTGCGGTAGGCCTTCGGGAAGGTCAGCATTCTCGTCGTAGACTGCCCACTGAGATGGACTGAAAGAATAAAGTACAATAAGTTAGCCAAGTGTATTGAAAATTAATAGTTAAAAGAACGATAGGACAAAAATGGACGCAGTATCTACGACTTGGTTGAGGAGTGGAATCCCAGATAACTACTATGTTTGGTATGGAATTTAATTCCACATTTCGTGCATTCAAGTCCCGTTTCGTATCACTATTTTTCCATTTAAAAAAAAGTATTTTAGGCAACATCTTTAAGCAGGTACTTTGGAAACAAGTCGTTGTAACAACAGTTACATAAAGAACACGACTGCTCAGTGTCACTTGGGATGATGTAAGGATTCTAACAATACCCCATACATCCAAATCTGTTAAGGCATTTAAAAGTTATGATGGAATAAACAAATTCACATCATACATTATCCACAAGTAGAAATCCGGAATACAGAATTTCTTGTCCGGATTCCGACACACTGTTAATTGTTAAATAGGGACTATTGTGTACTTTTAATTAAGTTTAGCATTAGTTGCCATTTTTATAGATCAATAAATTATTATTATACGTAATAAAATACATGAACCCTAAAAGTTACACTTCTTATTTGTGTAGTCGTGTGATAAAAATAGGAATTGTGTGTAAAAGTTGTTACTAGTAAAAAAATAAGTTAGAAAAATATTATAAGCTCACCTGACTTCACTGGGTATGACTTGGAAAGCGACTGTAGGTGTCTTTGCAGGACTTGATGGCTTTTTCACTTTGACCCTCGGCCTATCCGTTGCTGCAGCCTTAGGCTCACCTTTATCTAAGTCAGGCATACCGTCTAGTGATGATCTCTCTTGCACATCTACTTGAGGAACCCCAGGATTATAGTTATATTCGTTTTTGATGTCTTTCTTTGTCTCTACTAAAGGTGAATCAGTCACAGTCAAATTTGGTTTAGGCCGTTTGTGTAAAACATTGTTAGCATAGTAGTATTTATTGCTAGTTCTAATGTCCATTGTGTCGTCGTCATTTCGTCTGGTCGATCTTTGTAAGTTATAAGATTTAGTCGCAGTATCGTACAAGTAAAAAGTAGATAGTTTCACTTTGTCAGTCAAGTCTTCATTGTCAGGTTCAGTTTTAGCATTGTAAGTGGAAAAGTCTTTGCTCATTGTATCACTTTTATTATTGTCGTTATCATCAGTCTTTTTATCTGGGTTCACGTCTTTGTTGGTGTCTTTATTGTCAGTTTTAAAAGTTAGCTTGTCGTCGGTCATGTCTCCTCTGTAACTACCTACGTATCCGAAAGTGACTAGTTTGTACATATTTTCAGTTGTAGGAACATCAGTCTTATGGTCAGTCTTTTGGTTAAGAGTGTCACTTGGTCTAGGTTTTGCTGTAGTCTGTTCAGGATCGTCGTTAGATCGCGCTGAGGATTGCAGAGTGTCTTTAATAGTCGTTCGAATATTCGGTTCATTATGTCTGTAATGCTGATTAATCTCATGTCGATTGTAGTAATAAGGTTTATTAGGTCGTCTGTAAGTGTCGTCATAAGTTTGATAAGTCACTTTCACTACGTCTCTTTCAGGGGCCCTTCTTGTCGTCTGTCGGTATGATTCAGTCGGTCTTGGGACATAGTTGATTAAATAAGTATATTTGTTAGTGTTCTCGGTCACAGTCAGAATTGGTGGTCGGTTGTAATTGTAGGGTCGTTTGTGTGGGACATTGTGTACTACAACGGATTGTACGCTTTGAGTGTCTTCATCTTCATAGTCATAGTCGCCATATTTATTCTTCTGTCCACTATTTCTTGAGTCAACATTTTGTCCATCGTCGAAGCGTTTGCTTTTATTTTTGAAGTCCAGTTTGTCGTCTATCTGTAAAGTCATGTTAAGTTTGTCATTCTTGTCTAGCGTCAGTGCTTCAATCGATAAATCAAAACTGTCGTCTTTTGCAATAAAGTCAGTCTGATTCACAGTCAATTCATGTTCAGTTAAAATCAAAGTTTTAGTTGAGTTGTCTATTTTATTTGCAGAATGAGTCTTTTTAGTAGTATTGGTAGGTTTCGCTGTAGTCGGTTTGGTTCGTTTAGGTTTTTGAGTGCTATGATTATCGTCAGATTTATGAATGTCATTGTTGGATTCGGAGTCTATTTCGATCCAGGCCGATAAGTCAAAGTTGTTGAGTAATCTGTTTTGGCAGGATATTCTGTCATTGTCTTGGTGGTCTGGGGACAGGAAGGCGAATGGTTGGATATTCGTGATTGTGTCTAGAGTGCGGCAGAGGACTTGTGCAAATGAAATTCTACGTATTTGCTGTAGCTGGGCTGGCGTGAACGATGACTCGAATCCTCCATTTTCGTACCTGGAACGGAACACATTTTAATTTAACCAGATTAAGATCAGATTAAGATCAGTCACATCATTAAGGACTTAAAGATATTAAGTTGCTTACCAAAATCGATCTCCTTTTCGTAAGTTCAAGAACTGCTGGGCAATGATGCAAGCGAAAGTGGGTCCCACTAATCCCCCTACCACCGGCCTTTCTGCCATACCTCCAGTAAATAAATCAATGTCGTCCACATGTCTGAAATGATAATAGAATAAATTATCCTAGAAAATATTCAAATTATCATCTTTGAACATTTGTATTACCTGTACAAAACTTTTAGCTTCCATACAACCCTCGATGGCATCATTTTGAACAAATCCTCAAAGTCTGTTATGAGAGAAAGGCCGCAGGGATCTCTCCACGAGGTGTACGATGGCACCCCATGGTCTCTCCCTCTTTGTATGTTGATCGCAGCCAGGTCCATACCGAAGTCGAATGAAGGTGTTTGGAAAAGGTGATTGGTCAGTTCTTCCGTGATGAATTCGTCTCGCTTTTGTATTGGCTGGTTCACCATGCCTAGGAGTAACCGGTCTACAGCTCCCATGCTCCAGATGTTTGAGGGGTTCGTCATCTCATTGTGAAGGGATACATCTGAAAATAGTAATAATAATTGCATATGTTGTGGAGTAGAAGAACATTTTGGCATATATAATGTAGCTATGGACTATCTAAATAGGCAAACCTAAATTTCAAAGTCTTAGTGGTGCCGCATATTTGGCCACTAGACGCAGCCACTAGACGCGGCCACTAGTGGTTGGGTTTGGCCTCTAGTTGCAGCCACTAGCAGCCACAAAATGGAGACAATAGAAGGGGCGCTCCGGCGCTTTGGACGTCCTTACGCGCCCAAGCGCCCCTTCTGTTCTCTCTATTTTGTGCGGGGGGACGCCGACGTTTGTGATCAAGTGTGTGTACAGGGAGGCGAACAACAAACACCGATTGAGCTTGTGGCTCAGTCGCGGCCACTTGAACGCTCAGTTTGCGTCGATGCCATACAAAATATGTGAAACATCTTGTCTGCAGCTCGTGGTCGCTTTAGTGGACGCGTTCGGTTAACGGTTGCCTAACGTGCGATTGCACTTATCTAATTTACACAACTTTAAAAATTATTATGTACCTATTTATGATCTTTGGTATCTATTCCACTATATACATGTATATATTTATTCACGACGTATCTTTTGAATTAGAGATGGTACTTACTATTATCCATAGGCCTATGGAATCTGTCAAACCGCACCATCGAAGGCTGCACCAGACTGTGTCCGAACCTGAACGCTGCCGAGCCGAAGGAGCTGGCAGGGCTCGGGTTGATCTTTGGATTGTAGTTCTTGTAGTAGCCTTTCTTTTGCAAATCCAGCTCGAAGGTCTTCATTACTGCCGGACCTATAAATAATATTCTCTCGTAAAACTGTGTCTCCTAGCAAGAAATTGTTTTTTCTTATTAGAAACTATTAATAGCTTTTCCTAAGGTCTTGCGTTGGGTCTCTAGAGTTATGTTATGGAATGCTAGCTGTTGTAACTAGAGTAATTGTTTAATGAAAGCAAGGTGGTAGGTCAGCGTTTGATAACTGGCTCACAGTGCGGTGATAATCCTACGACATACATCAGCGTCTTCAGAGCTAGTATCTACAGTTATTGCAGAAGGTGGTTCTTCTATCCATTGAACGAGGATTCAAGCAATATTTACCTAATACAATGGGTAGGAACTCTCTATAAGTAATGTGTTGAACCATAGCCCCAACAATTTTGCGAGTCTCCTGGTAGATTTTTTCGTCACTCCAGTGCGGGTTTAAGTGTGCCAACTCTTGCGCCATTCTGAAAAACGAGATATTTCCACATTTACATACTTAGAAGAGTTAAAATAATGATGTTAATCTATACAAATAAATAAAATTGAAGTGTCTTTTTGTAGCATCAAAATAACAGCTTTTTACCAAATGCATATGAAAGTATACCTAGTACCTATAACAAAAACACAATTTTATAATTTTTGTCTGTCTGCCTGTCTGTTTGTTCCGGGTAATCTCCGAAACGGCTGGACCGATTTTAACGGGACTTTCACTTGCGCATAGCTGATTTTGTAAGGTGTAACTTAGGCTACTTGTATTTTAGAAAAGAATTAGGGTTCCACGCAAAAAATTAAAACCCATGAAATCCAATATCTTCGCGCGGCGGGCGAAACCGCGGGCAGTAGCTAGTTAATAAATAAATTGAGACGGCACTGTCGTGAAAGTTAATTAATTAAGTTACCCTTTACACACAAAATTACCCTCAGTAAAATATTGGGCAGTCTCATAGTTACCTCGCGATCTTCACTTACAAGCAATGGCGCAAGGCGCTGCTTGAAAATAGGGCTTTTACGTTAAACTACTCGCCTGTTGTGCTGCCTCAGCCACACAATGTGCGCGGCCACCAGCCCCGGGTGCTCGTTGACGCGCGCGTCCCCCGACTTGAAGCAGTCCGTGGAGACGGCGCCCCCGCGGCACAGCTCGTCGCGCCGCTCGGGCGGCAGGATGGGCCGCCGCTGCTGCACACGCCCGTACTGGAGCATTCCTGGTCGTTACATAGTTACTGTTATCTTGTGAAGAACATAAGACTATTAATAATAAAAAGCGGATAGCTAAAAGGAATAATGAGCGCTGCTCGGCATGTAAAATAGGGAATGGAAAGCGCCTAACGGATTTTATTGTCGATGTATCATGTAAGTACCTAGTACGGTCAATGAGTACGGTTCAAGCTTTTGCTCGCCAGTAAAAACGGTTAGGTTTTAGGTAATCATAGATTAAATACCTAACATTGTTAGCAACGTTGAATCGCCAAGAAGAAGGGGTCCGAGAACCCTCATAATGGAAACTTTCTGGTTTTTATTTTAGTTTTTTAGTTTTAATTTTTAACCGATTTCAAAAAAGGAGGTTCTCAATTCGTCTGTTATTTTGAATGCACAGTTGCGCATCCAACACAACCTCGTCTTTTTGTAGTATGACCATATGTAGATATATAATATGCGAATAGTCTCCACCGGTCGGTGGAGACTATTCTCAAGACCTAATAACTATTTATTAGGTCTTCCTTATTTTCGTGCAATAAGGCATGAACCATGTATTATAAGTGAACCTTATTCGCGTCACATCGTTGTTTAAATTATTTTCAGCAGGCGTTGCATCAAATCTTGTCAGCAGAGACTAGGTTAGTTATTCGTTTTACCGTTTCTAAACAGCCTCAGTTTGTCCGAGTGCCGCGCCGAGCTGGCGTACAGCGGCGACCCGTCGATGTAGCCGGACACCTGGTTCAGCTGCTCCCTCCAGCCGAGCGCGCAGTCGTCTCTTGGAGCTGGTGAAGAGCGCACGAAGTCCAGGCAGCGGACCCCGCGGGGGCCGTAGAAAGGGTCGGAGGGTGGCACGGGGATGGGGAAGCATTCAGGGTGCTGGGAAATAAGCATTTGGGACTTTTTAAATTGAGCATTTTTGGTAACATCTTTTATGCAGGTTTCCAGAGCATTTCCAATACGAAACCATTTTCCTTTCAAAAACTTGAACAATTATTTATGCGAAACATTTTGAATTCAAAACATAGGAATAGCATCTATTATCTATAACTGAAGAGAAAGAGGTATCTACGTAAGTAATCATTCGGGCTAGGGGACAAATCGTCCCATAATATCAGCTAACAATCTCGTGTTCGTTTTCAATACCAAACCGATTAAAACCAGCGGTCACTAGTCTTCGTGTTGAAGGAATAATAATATAAGGAATAATATAATAAACGAACGTTATTAAAGAAATAAGCTCTTACAAAAACTATTGACAACTCCTTCCACACGAAGACTAGTGACCGCTGGTTTTAATCGGTTTGGTATTGAAAACGAACACTAGATTGTTAGCTGATAAGGCAGCAGTTCCACCTTTTCTAATTTGATAATAGGCTATTGGGCCCATCTTAGTTTAAGTGTTGGGACGATTGCACTCTCATGGTTCTGAAACCAGAGCGTATAAACATAGGCACACATTTTATTTGCAAATAAAGATAAATCTCACCATGAGTTCTTTAGGAACGAACTCCCTCCCGCCGTTCTTGCAGCACCGCGGCACCGATCCATTAAACCCCCTCGATTGAGAAGACGAGGTCACATCGTGATCCAGGAACTGGCCCCACTGCATCAACAGGTGGGTGATCCCTGGGCTCTCCACGTTCTGGCCCTCATGGATCAAAGCGCTGATCTCTCTCGCCGATGGGAGGGTTGCGCCGGAGACGGAGCGGCGAGGAGCCTGCAGGCCGTCGGAGTACGAGGGGAGGAGGAAACGCTGGACTGGGGTAAGGGTGGAACCCCATCGGGGACGGTTCAGGTTGTTGCAGGTGCCGTCGTGGGTGCGGTATCTGGGTATTTCCAGGATAAATGTGTTAATAAAATGGAAGTGTCTGTTTGTAATAGCAAAATAATACTAAATGCTTTTTACTAAATGCATATTAAAGTAGGTATATATAGGTACGGTAAATATAACAACACAACCATTTTTTAAATTTTGGTCTTGTCTGTCTGTCTGTTTGTTCCGGGTAATCTCCGAAACGGCTGGACCGATTTTGACGGGACTTTGACAGATAGCTAATGTTACAAGGAGTAACTTAGGCTACGTGAGCGAAGCTGCGGGGCACAGCTAGTTTTAAATATATCTAGATATCTGTTTCAAAAACATCTCTCATATTAATAGATACAATCGTTACAAAATCTTTTCATCATAACGCAATGAGTAACCAACCAGATAAGTGAAGGTATAATAAAAATAAGATGAGGTTAAATATTCAGTTTGAACGGTACCTTTTAGAAGCAGGGGGACATTTCGGAGCTCCCTTGGTGGGGCAGTGCCGCATTAGTGGCGACTGCCGCCATGCGCTGGCCTTGGGGAACTGAGCCTCCTCCGTGCGTCCCTCGAGGCCGTCCCCTGTGCCGCTGCTGTAAACAAAAGGATACATAAGTGCTGTGTTTGGTAATGATGAATTCACCAGAGCCCCGTTCAATTGAACGTTTATGTGGGTGGTGGTGGTGGGTTTATGTCCCAGACTGACAAGCGCGGTGCAGTGCTGAAAAACTTCACCATCAAAACTTCGGATATCTCTGTACGGCCTAATTAATAAAGACCAGTGTGACGCTTGTCACCAAGCGAACGAAATTTTGCCTGCATACAAAAATTAAAGCAATTTTTTTCTGACGTTGATTTCACTACAAAAGTGGGTCAAACATCGAATGGAAGTAAAGTAAAAATAGGTATGATAAAGTATTTCAGATGACGCTGTGTAAGTATGTAGTTTGAAGTAGTAGATACCACATTAACTCATTATGCGTTAACCTATTAATCACCTATGAGAAACAGATCTTGACATTGAGAGGTTAAAGCTTAATTTTAAATTAAGCGAGACCTTCGTCACTTTGCGTGAGCTTTCGGCTCGTGAAAGCACTGGCGGGGAAAGGGGGGGGGTCCTCCCCGGTTACCAAACACAGGGGGTGCCAAAATCACGCTTTTAATTTCATAATTTTTTAACGTTCTTAGATAATACCTGTTTCTATAGTTTCTACAGGATTCACGAGGACTCTACATTGTAATTTATAAAATTTAAGTTAAAAATAACCGTTAGTATACTCATTTAATTCATAATGTCATGAACGGTATTGCTTAACTCATCCTCAACCTTGGCTTTTAAATGTTATTTAACCGTCTAGTCCATACATAATATACGAGCTTGTATATTTGCATAAATATAAAATGGAACTAGTTGTAAATACAACTTTCAAGGTTTGCGTTTACTCAAATAAATGTAGCTGTTTAAAGCTACGTTTATCAGTAGGTGCTTAATTTGGTGTATTCGGTGTATTCCGATATTTATTTATACCTAGAAAATAAAACAAATATGAATGGTTTTTTTTAATCTATACCTACAAATAAATAAAATTGAAGTGTCTGTTCGTAATATCAAAATAACAGCTTTTTACTAAATGCATATGAAAGTATATACGGTACCAATAACAAAACAACCATTTTTAAAATTTTTGTTTGTCTGTCTCTCTGTCTGTCTGTTTGTTCCGGGTAATCTCCGAAACGACTGAACCGATTTTGATGGGACTTTCACTGGCCGATAGCTGATGGAGGTTACAAGGAGTAATATAGGCTACTTTATTTTAGAAAAAAAAAAGGTTTCCGCGAAAAAAAAGCAATGAAATCCAATATCTCCACGCGTGTGAAATAGCAGCTAGTTTCGAAATTCGAATAAAGTAACGAATTTGAATATTTTTACTAACTCTTCTTATATAATAATATTATACTCAATAAGGATATAGCATTTTTTTTCTTTTTAAGCGACTTTCTTCATCTTAAGCGATAACATATTCAATGTTTGTGAAAAAGCTAAGCCTAGATGAGAATGACAAACACTCAAGTACAGCTGCTGGAGCCCACCGGCTGCTTGGCTATTGATTTTATTTTCGAGGGTGGTAGCTCTAAAAAAGCCTTCCACCTTAAATCATTCTATATAGTTCTATCACGGTGTTTTCCTTCACCGAAAGATGAAGACATACAGATCACGTCACTACCACTTCGTGGTATGCCATCATCGCTTCTAAAGATATATATGTAAAATTAGTAAAGGCATAAATTAAGTTTCATATCAAGGGAAAGTTAAATATATAATATGCAAATGCTTAATAAGCTGTTTCGAATTTATAAGCACTTTTCGGATCTTGTTATGTTGATACAGAGAAAGTGTAGTGGACACTTAACTGTCAATAACTAAATGGATTAGCGAGGTCATGTGCGGGGTTTACTCAATCTGTAGCGAGTAATTAGAGAGTAAGTGGATTCTCTTGGCTCTTTATGCCTAGGAATGTTAAGCTGATGGTGATTTGCACTAGGCTCGTTTCGTTAGTGGGAGGACTCTAACTCTTCTGCGAGTGTCCGTCTGGGTTGGTACCACCGCTTTGCTCGTGAAGTCTGCCGCCAAGCAGTACTGTGCAAGCATTACTGTGTTCCGGTTTGATGAGCAGAGTAGCCAGTGAAATTACTGGGCTTATGAGACTTAATACCTAATGTCTCAGGGTAACGAGCGCACACTATTTTTTTTTTCGTTTTTCTGACCGATGAATTTTGTACTTTACAAGACTTGTTCAAATTATGTAGCTCTTTCGATTTAAAACAGATTTTTAACGGGAAAGTAACGTGATTGGGTAATTGTTATGTATGCTATTATTTTAAGAAAGAAGATAAGATTAAGGATAAGATAGGATTTTTACTACTGTTTAGACTAGTAATTATTTATCGCAGATTAAATGTTTATAATGTTTTTTATGAACACAAAAAGATAGAAAAGAAGATAAATATCAGGCCAAAGTCTTGCAACCTAATATTCACACGCGCACGAAGTTAGTAGATAATAATATGCAATTATTAATAAATATTATTATTAAACACTGCCGAAAATTACTTAGCAGGTTTTGCAACCATAAAAGAAACAAATCTCAAAACTGACATTTAACCCGTCAACATCCATGCATGAGTTACCTGACCCCGGAGAAAGTGAAATGGGACTTTCGCCGGATATGACGCTGTTAGCCGGTGCGGTGCGTATGCTCACATAACCGCGAGTCGATATTTGGTTTGTTCGTTACGACATAATCGAGTTGTCTTGTGACATAAACGTTATAAACACGTGCGATGAGCGGAGTGAATATTAATTGTTGGGTTTAGTGACGCCTAGGGTATTGGGTCATTTAGCTGTTTCATCTTTAGATGCAATTACTTTTATTACCTACCCGGCCGCATAAATACAGATTGGAAAAGCATTGTGCAGTTTGGAAAAGTGTATATCGATGTTGGTTTTTTGGGTTTCCGCACTCGAAGGGTAATTACGGGTTTTTTTCTCCTAAACAAAAAAAAATTTACTTATATATTACATAAGTACCTACAATTTGTGCTAGCTAGATCCAAATTGTAATACTGTATTTTGAATGTATGTATGTGGATTATTGTTGAAAATAACTTTTAGAGCTATATTTGAATCGATTCCGATTTTATGCGTATTTTTATATTGATAAAGAACTAAAATGGTTTATTGGTTAATTTTTGATATTTTTTTAAATTCGAACTAACCTAATTGTGTAACTTATAAAATTAAACTTAAACTTATTTATATTTTAAGTTTACTTTGATTTACTTTAGTATATATACTGAGCGTGCGAGCCTAGACTTGCATCTGGGCCAATCTGCGAACTAAGAACACAAAAGAACATCAAAATTTTAATGTTCTAATACCTATGTATTTATTTTCTCACTTATTTTCTTATATTTGAGCAAAAAACACGAACTCATGCTGCATTTAATATTTTATTTTTGCGAAGTACGTAATAGATTTACTGCAAACTAAAAGACAAAAGCCGTCTCTAAAAAAAATGGCACTAACCTTCATTTTCCAGACAGGAACAGTCAGAGTTTTGTCAAAGTCAATCCGAATCATGTAAAGTCACAATCATAGTCACTAGTCACAGTCACATGTCAGTCAAATCATATTCATAAGTCACGAATCAGTCTTGATAAAAAAGTAAATGACTAGAGCGAGAATTTGAATTTGGCGCGAGTCAGTGCGCGTTCAGCCGCCATAGCGCCTGCGCGGGACTAAGGCGGGGAGAGGCGAGCGCGCGCTCAAATACTTACTACCACTACTCTTGCGATATGTCGTAATTAAAATAATAAAAAGGTAGTAAAAGCGTGTGTTGACAAATGCCGGGTGCCACGGAAGGCTGCGCACACGATTCGCTGTGGAACCGATCGATTCGATGACAGGGGCCAGGGAATTGCATCCATTGATGCAGTGATTGCTATCAATTAGTCATTTTTGCAATGTATTTCAAAAGCTTGTGACATTAATTAATCGGTTATTTTGTATTCAACATCAAAACAAATCTACTTACTATGGATCATGGCCTCAATAAAACAATCTTAACAGGTGGTAGGACTGACTCTTCCTGAGTATTGGCGTCTGGGTGTCTACCACCGCTTTGCTCGTGTAGTCTGACGCCAAGCAGTAATGTGCAAGCATTACTGTGTTTCGGTTTGATGAACAAAGTAGTCAGAGAAATTACTGGGCTTATGAGGCGTAACACCTCAGGGCAACGAGCGCAATGCAGTGCCACGCAGGTCTTTGGTGTTCAAAGTGCCACTAAAAAACTGCAATTGTTACGGGTCGGAATAACCTTTAAATTATAATATGAAAAAAAAAACTGGTACGATTTGCTTGCTACATCGAATCACTTTCATGTGCCAAAAAAGGAGCTCATCAAATTATAATAACGTAGGTATAGCTCGCAGTAAGTTGCACATAATATAATTAGAGTAAAAAAGTGAACGAGCACCTCTAAAGTAATGCGAGGAGCATTCTTAAAATGCTCAGTGGATCATCAGCCACATTTGCGTTGAAAATCTGCTGCGGTTCTGTTATTCTCGTGTTAAATGTTTAAAATACACAGTCGCATGATAGTAACGCTAATTTTATGTAAATTAAAAAAAACACGCTTTATTTATATATGTTCAATCAGAATTCGTACCTACTTCCATTTAATACAACATAATCCTGCAACCATCTTACTTTATTATTTTGTACAAACAAAATGTTAGTTCCTATTTTTAACGGGCTAAAAAGCCTTTATAAACTACATACCTACTTAGTTCCTTATTATAGCGACAAAGTTCAGACCCGCTGTTTACTTAAATACACTTTGATATTTAACCAACAGCTTGATACCCTAATATAAAACCGAGACAATTGACCCGAATACTACGAAATGTCGAATTTGCAGCGAATTAGAACGTCTGATCTGATTGATGATGAAAATTTACGTTGGGTCACTCATCCGTTCAGGGTATCGTAATTCATCAATCGTTTGCTGTTTCAAAATTACACTAATTGAATAGATCTAAAGTTTATTTGTCCTTTTTAGAAAAGCGGTGAATGCTGATTGATTTTGTTTTCGGAATCTTGCATCAGCCTTGATGGCTATATTTGTTTCATTCATTTATATTATACGAGTATTTGCTTGTCGCTCCCGAGTTGGTTTGATTAGCCATTAACGCAGTTATTGTCGCTCATAGACAACCTTTAACTAAACATAGTGGGGATACTTATACATACATACAATAGTGGCAAGACAGTAAGCAATCGTAGGTAAAACTTATTAAGTTAATGAAAACGGTAAGGGTTTTCGCACAAAAAAATTAAACACAAGTTAAACCTGTGTTACACACTGTGTAACGCCTATACATGCATAAGTAGTGTCTAACCGTTGTCTAACACAATTCTGTTGTGACATTTCTAATCATCTAATCATTTTTGACGTCGGTCTTTAGACGCTGTCTAGCTAAACGGGCGACTAAAATTGGTTTCGTTTTTGGTAACACTGTAACTCTCTCATAACGGCACTCTTTGTGTCAAGAAAAAGAAACATCAGACATCACGTGCAGTCAATTTATGATGGGTCACCTGCGGTCAACCTAACTGTCAACTGTCTTACATAAACCGTACAACCATTGCCAGATATTCCGTAACCCATGTAATATTAAAAAAAAAACAAAAAAGCAATAACGCAGCGGTTAGCAATACAAATTAGGCAATTGTTTTTGCTATTTGCAACCGCGGAAGCTAATATTTTGTATTGTTTAGATGTTATAATCATTGTTTTATCGTAAATCGATACTTTTGTTGTGAGGCAATAAAACGTGTTAACGGTGTTGAGAAGCAGCGGCTGCAATTTTCTGAAATTGTTTGTAATGTTTTGCCACAAAATTGTTACTTTTTATTCTAATGATTATATTATACGCTTTCAAAGTTGAACAGTAAATACTGCTTAGACTATTTACGAAGAATGATAAACTTGTTGGCCATACATTTTGATTTCAGTAAATAATATAAAAATAATAAAAAAGGGTAAGTAGGTAAATTATAACTAATTATATACAAAATAAAAATAAAAAACTAAAACAGAACTCTAACTCCTAATATCAATAAAAAAAACTTAAGAATATAATTAAACAAAATCTAATTTGACATAAAAAAGTGGTAAAAGTGGTAGAAGTGACATTTATTGGGTACAATATATCTTGTCTGATTTTGGGTACGTACTTTGCACTTGGTCAACAATGACAGTTAAGGGTTAAGTTTTTTAGCAAGCAATAGTGCAATAGACTATCGGAGAGGTTTCTCAATAACGCCAACCATTAAAAAATAAATCAGAAATTCGTTACCTAAGCATACTTATTAAAATTTGAATTTACAATTTCGACGTTTATTTTATTGCTCGATTAAACACATCCTCTTACCTAGCAAGAAGGCTAACCGCCATCTTCCTTTGATATTCAGCATCAAGTTAGACAAGTTGTAATGATGTTAGTATTAGATGCACCCACAGATATGCTAACAGGTACTGCCTATAATTTATGCGAGAGGCTCATTAGTATGAGGTCTGGGTTGAAAGTGGAGAGTTGAATCTGAATGGAACGTGTGCATGATTTCTTAGTAGTTAGTGTAGTATCGATTTTGCGTATAATCGAGCGTGTGATTGGAGATGTTTTTATGATTGAGATGTATGATTTTTGTAAATTCGGCTTTCACTCTGTATGTCTTATTGTTTAGCGTGGGACTGCAATTTTTCGGCATTCATTTATTTAACTAACCTGATATCACAATTTATATATATTTATAGACAGGTAGATGTATTTTATAGACGGTGTCAAAGAAAGTTGGTAATTATTTCTGTGTAAAAATGGTAGACTGCATTACGGCCTGACAAGTCAGCTGATAATACGAATTAAAGAAAGAAAGAAAGAAAATATACGGCTCCATTTATACTTCCATATATTACTTATATAATGAATGCGAAAGTGTGTTTGTACGTTTGTTGGTCCTTCTTTCACGCAGCAACGGAGCAACGGAGCAACGTGATTTTTGGCATTAGTTTATGGAACGGAGAGTGACATAGGCTACATTTTATCCTGGGAAAATTTTATCCACAGTTCCTGTGGGTACGCTGATTTATGGAATAGTAAGTAATTGTAATTCAGGATTGTAATGTCTGTAAGGAGCTATTGTTATTATATAAGTTAATTATTAAATATGAAGTGGCCACATGATGTTGGTAATCGAATACTTACTCAGGTCGACATGGATGACATTCGTAAAGCTGTTTAGTATTATGTATAAGTATTTGTTAGATCGTCAATAACCTTATAGCTTTTTTGTACCTATACATAACTTAGCCTAAGTTCGTCATAATTATGAAGAAGTAGGTACCTAAGCTCTTTTTTATACTATTGGAAAACGAGACGAGCGAGTCGTTTACCTTAATAAGTATAATGCCAGCACATAATAACTGCGTGCTACTCAAAACTTTGAAACTCAAAGGTTTGCGTGGCACTGCTCTGCGCTCATTACATAATCGTGCGTCTGTCATCCCTAGGTTTTTCCAGGGGCAAATACCCCGCCCCTGTCTATATTATCTGTCAAGAATTATGATAATCTGTTTGTTATGTTTCATTATATAATTAAAGTATCATTATCGCAAGAATAAAAACTTTCATATCCTCTTTTTTAAGAAGTTATGTAAATTACATATTTCTTATCTGTCACTAATGAGGTGAAAGTATTTAAGCGAATCTATACAAATAAATAAAATTGAAGTGTCTGTTTGTAATATCAAAATAACAGCTTATTACTAAATGCATATGCATGAAAGTATTTACGGTACCTATAATAACAAACCAAACATTTTTAAAATTTTTGTTTTCTGTCTGTCTGTCTGTTCCGGGTAATCTCCTAAACGGCTGGACTGATTTTGACGGGACTTTCACTGGCAGATAGATGATGTTACAAGAAGTAACATACGAGTATCTTCTATATCTACACAAATAAATAAAATTGAAGTGTCTGTTTGTAATGTCAAAATAACAGATTTTTATTAAATACATATGAAAGTATATAGGTACGGTACCTATACCAAAAACACAATTTTTTAATTGTTCGTCTGTCTGTTTGTTCCGGTTTAAATCTCAGAAGCGGCTGGTCCGATTTTGACGGGACTTTCACTGGCAGATAGATGATGTTACAAGAAGTAACATAGGCTACGTGAGCGAAGCAGCGGGGCACGCCTAGTATATTATAAAACACAATGATTATATCGTGCAGCAACGTAGCGTGACTGTGGCGCTTCCTCATATGCTTCGTCACTCGCTTAGAAAGGAAAAGTATTGTTTATTAAACATTTTACAGACTGTAAAAATGTATGTGACATTTGACATGTCTTATTAGTCGTTAGTGTTGAGTCGCAGTTACGTAAACTACACGTGCCTAGAAAATTTGACGAGAAATGTAGAAACTTATTGTGCAGTGTTGTCAAGGTTTGGTTGATGATCGATGACGAGTTTCTTGCACTTCTTCTTGCTCGGCCTATAGCAATTTGTAACGGGCACGGTGGGTTTCTGGAAGGTTCGTTGACTTTGAGCACGGATTGGGTCTGTTGGTGTCTTTGTCATTTATTATGTTCTGATAAAGACAGCATTAGTTTTAGTCTGTGATTCGGGTAGACGAATGTTGTAGAGGCCCGCTGTTAGAGTCTTTTATTTTAACTTTCATAAGTGCTCCTTTGGGGCCTATTTGAATAAAGCATTTTGAATTTGAATTTGATCAAAAGCAGCCATAGTGTCGATTTTGTTGTGCCGTTTTAGGGCCATTGTTATTTTTTCTCTCGATAAGTTTAAGCATTTCACCACTATCATACTTGAAAGAGTCGAAACCGGTAAAAACGCTAGAACTTGAATAGATACTTTGTTCACTAAGGTGAAGCAGCCGGAACAAACAGATACATCGTTTGGCGAGCTCTTTTAACTTGACTTCAATTAGATTGTATATAGAATCGGCGCGTGCCCAAAATGCTGGCTTTTATCTCGCTCAAAGGATCAGCCTCGCCATCCAGCGGGGCAACGCGGCCAGCATTTTGGGAACTCTGCCTGATTTGAATTATATTTAGACCATTTTGTTGTCTGATAGTTTAAACGATTTTTAATTATTTTCTTAGTTTTTATTGATAGGAGTTATAATAGTCCTGTTATATAATAATTACGTGCTAACCAGCTATCAATAATAATATACACAAAGCCGTATCACCGTGCTATGGTTCATCATAATCAGGCCATTTTGCTCCCATTATTGAGATACAGGCCTTCTATCAGAGAGACAGAGATTATGGGCCATTATCCACCACGCGGACGCAGTGCGGCATTGTGGATGACACATGTCCTCGAATTTTGTGGTTCTTGAACATGCGGGTTTCATGACTACCATAAAGCCATTACCACTTTGTAGTATGACGTTAGTCGGTTACAATTATCTTGTGTCACTTCATCCCGTCGACCGCATCCAATTGTGCGCAAAAAGCACATACGCCATTTTAAAAGCATTGTAAGTTTTGTGACTGCAATTACGTGATAATACACACCGACGTCAGACGACCAAATGTAAATACAGCATCCGGCTCGCACACAGTGAAAGTGATTGGGTATCAGCGGTATATGAGAAAGCGTGGCGTCGCTGCCAAAATACTACATCTTATGTAATCTCGCGAAATGAAGTAGCTTTTGTTTAAATACTACGTAAGTGACGAGTGTTTAAATGTGTGGGTTGTGAATTGTTTGGCAGATTTAGTACGATTTAATAAATAAATTTAAGTTACATCTACGTAAGTGGTTGATGGGCAATTGTTTTTATAGTGTAAAGGAATACCTTAACTTTAAATAATGTTTGACAATAATTTTATTTTAATAACTAATTAATAACTTAATTTTAATAACTGATTATGACATGCACTGGAATTAAAATGTATAACAACATTTGCACACCTGCCTGCAGGTTGAATACATTGATCAAAAATATTGTTTAACACCTTACGCTAACATGTATTCTAGCAAATAAACGATTTGATTTGATTTACGACGAGATTTAGTAGGTTTATATTTTATTTAAATATTTCAAAACTAATAATGTTTTGTTTTTATTAAGATTACCTATTATGTTTCTGTCAATAAAGTATCATAATAATATATATCTAGATTCTACACTAATCAAACTAATTAAGGGTCAAATTAAATAGTCCATTATGCACCAAGGGGATAAAACAGTGTCATTATAGTCACGGGTTTATTTTGGATCCCGAGAGAATGCCGAGCGCTGAGAGGAATTCAATATTCCAAGACGAAGGCAGCTTTATCCTCGAGGGGAATGTATATATATTTTTTAAAATTAATTAATTATTTTATATTGAGTTTGAATTGGTATATTATCCCAAGAGGGGGTCAATGTACTCCTGGAAGTCAATAACGTCAGACAAAAATTTTAAAAATGGTTGTTTAGTTATGTGTGCCGTATATACTTTCATATGCATTTATTTAAAAGCTGTTTTTTTGATATTACAAACAGACACTTTAATTTTATTTATTTGTATAGATGGTTTTAAGCATATTTCACCGTTGTCAACGTCTAACAGATCTTTACTACACCGGGATATTGAGTTAATAATAATATATGTTGCTCATGCACAGGGGCGTATTTACCCTCGGGCCAAAAGGGCCATGTCCCGGGGAGGCAGGCTGCTAGGGGCGGTGCAAGCAGAAGAAATTAAAAAAAGACTACCTAACTAAGGCTCTTATTAATGAACAGTGTTAAACTGTGTTTTGTCTCTTTCGATTCAGTTTAAAATTTTCAAAAAAGGGCTGCGGGCGGGGCCTGCAAGCCCAGGGCGCTGAATCCTAAAATACGCCACTGCTCATGCATATAAAGTTTCATTAAATTCTTAAATAAAAATATAGATAAATAAATATAAAGTTAATAAAAGGTAATATAAAGTTTCATAAAATTAAGATTTTGGTCTTGGAAGTTTGCATGAAGCTGTGAGGCGTAAGCTCGCATTTGTCACAGCCGCCACGAGCGAGGAGAAAACTCGCCTCGCAACACGTGAAACTCGTGAAAGCGGCTTTGCTTTATGGGCTGGGTTTGATTAAAAACTAGTAATGAAGAAATCTATACAAATAAATAAAATTGAAGTGTCTGTTTGTAATATCAAAATAACAGCTTTTTACTAAAAGCGTACTAGTACACAGCAAAGATAACAAAAAAAAATTAAAGTTTTTGTCTGGCTGTCTGTTTGTTCCGGTTAATCTCCAAAACGGCTGGACCGATTTTGACGGGACTTTCACTGGAAGATAGCAGATGTTACAAGGAGTAACATAGGCTACGTGGGCGTCGCCACGGGATACGGCTAGTCCTTGATAAATTAGTAATAATGAAAACTCTTTTATAAATGGGAAAGCTTGTTTGTTTGTGTGCTGGTTTGTCCTTCTTTCACGCAGTAACGGAGCAACGACATCCTTTTTTATAAGAGACATAAGTTATGGATCGGAGAGTAACAAAGGCTACTTTTTATCCCAGAAAAATGAAAGGGTTCCTGTTGGAATCGTCAGGCAGGAAATCGCAGCAGACGATTTTAAAGATCAATTCATAAATTTACTCGTAATTTTGAAGCGATGATTGCTCAGTACTTAATGGTGAAATTGCGAGCCGGGATGGAGCAACTACCTAAACTAACAACACGGTCCTTAAAAAATAGGGTTCGAACCCCACAGTATACTGTGTCTTGGCTGTGCCCCACAGACCTTTCGGTGAACGAAAACATTGTGGTGAAACCGTAGATAGTGGTAGACATTTTTATAGAGGTCTCTGGCTAGCTACCCACCCTCAAGCTGAAAATCTGCCAATCAAGACATTCTATTCTATCCGACTACTTCGCCATAAAATGTGAAAGTATTAACTTTTACTGCCATAAATTTTTTTCAAATTACTCATTTTCTAATTACTTAATATAACGATTTTATGTTAATCGGTGAGAGCGAGTATCTGTAATTAGTTTCATTTTTTCTAATTGCAACACACTCTCTTTATTGCCCATAAAATTAACTATTAAACTCATTTTTTGCTGTTTACTTAGAAAGCTTATTAAAACCCTATCATTAGTAGACTTGACTGCCCTTATATCCGGCATTGTAGCGACAGACATGTCGCTTACACGGTTGGTTAGATTTAATTTTACTATCTTGGTTATGTTTTACTGTAATGGTGTTATAATTGTGTAAAATAAATAAAAAAAAAATAAAAAATCTTTTTTGTATCTTGTCTATGTGTGTATTTTGGTCTATTTGTCATATATGTCTGGTTTTGTATAAGAAGTTATTACTGGTTTTTTGTTTAGTGGTTATTTTCTGTCTTGACATAATTTTAATTGAATTGTTTGGAACAATAGCTGAATTGGAATGATATTGTGATAGCTTTATAAATATACTAAACTATTTTGATGTAATGAATTGACTTGCCCAGTGTAACACACATTGTTATAAGGCCAATAAATAATTCTATTCTATTCTATTCTATTATGTCTTTATTTGTGTCTGTGTATATGGGTTTTGCCTGAAATAAACGTATTTTTTTTCTTTTTTATTATATCGACCTGTATTTTTTATAAGTACTATTGAGTACGACACACCTGATTTCAAAGCTGGCGGATACGCTAAGCCTAGATTAGAACTCTACTTACCGAAAACTCAAACTCATTATAGGATTCGAACCATCGACTCGGCAGCCTACGTCACTACCACCACATATCGCTTCAAAATGTTTGATTCATATTTCAATCATCGACACCAACCTGTCTCTAAAATAACTTAAATAAGTAAAGATTCCTTATCGACTACAATTTAATTAATTGTAGGATTTATTTGCCACAAAAAATGCAGCGGGCAATAGCTAGTAAATCATACAACAAAAAAGTAATGTAAACTCTAAAACGTAGTATTATTATAGAAATACGTTTGAGTTCCATGTCATTGCCAAGGTTCCAAGTCCAAGAGAACATTAATTTACGGAACCAAAGACTAAGATTAAAACACAGACGGCGCGCTAAAAACCTGCTATTCAAGCTATTAAAACAACCTAGCTAGTCTTAAAGTATGTACGTAAACGGAATAGAATAGAGGACTAGAAGATGGAAGAGCTCATTTACACAAGGAAGTACTTACATCAGAATATTACTAATGGAAGAAAGAGATAGTAATATTATTGACTGTACCTACTACATTTGTTTCAGTCAATACATAGGTACTATAGGTTTTTGAAAACCTGTACAATTTTTTCTTGGAACGCTTCTAATTTTTGAGGCAAGATAATTACTGGATAACCAGCAGTGTCATACCTATTATTTAAAAGTTACATCTATTTTTTTATAGTATTTCATAATCAGACGAGCTGGTTGTTTGCCTGATGGTAAGCATAATGCTGGCCCATAAAAATTGCAGTGACACTTTATACTACAGTATTAAACAAATAAATCCAAAAAAATTAACTATTACGTACAGCTTATTTCTTTCTACCACTATTAGGCTACCTACTCTTCGTAGTTTATCAAGTTTCCATATAATTAAACTATACAAATTTTACAAATATAAAATTTACTTTCATAAATCTTGCTATACATTTTCTAAATAGAAAATAGTGTTTGTATACTTCAATGTAAGTTTGCCCGTAACTTTTGTATTATATTTGATAAACGAGCCGGTGTACTTTTGTGGCTTCGAGAGTTCGAGCGGGATTCGAGCGCGCTGTCCATAAAGTTCTGTGAAGTATGGAATAAGCACAAATTCTAGCAGACTACCTACATGTAATCAGTGGTAAAAGCACGACGAAAGTGAGGGAAATGCAGCCAACCAGCAATCAGCTGGGCACTGCAATCAAGTGAGAGTTATTGCGCCCGTGTGCAGTAGACTTAGTACTTTCTATAATTTCGACTGCACGATATAATAATAAGTATACCGAGTCCGTCTATTAGGTACACTGTGTTTTACACGACTGCCCTAGAAAGGAGTGTAATGTTTTCAGGTGTCATGTATGTATGTGACTTTCTTTATTCCACCATAACTTTTAAATTCCTCAACCGATTGTGGTAGGACTAACTCTTCTGCGAGTGTCCGTCTGGGTTGTTACCACCGCTTTGCTCGTGAAGGAGGCCGCCAAACAGTAGTGTGCAAGCATTACTGTGTTCTGGTTTGATGGGCATAGTAGCCAGTGAAATTACTGGGCTTATGAGACTTAATACCTAATGTCTCAGGGTAACGAGCGAACTGCAGTGCCTTTGTGTTTCAAAGTTCTGGGTGGCACTGCAATTGTTATGGGCTGGTGTATGTTTACCATCAGACAAACGACAGGCTCGTCTCGTTACCAAATTACATAAAAAAAACAGATTTGGCATGATTGGGGTTTCGTTACAATCATTACATCACCCCGAGTGACACTGGCTAGGGCAGTTATGTTTTTTTTTAAATTTAATTTCTTTTTAACTATAGCGCTCGATCATTATGATTAGGTTCAGAGACATTTCAGAGATATGGATCCCTCTTCGGGTGAAGGGCACCCCAACTTCTTCTACGACTCTCTGTCGATAGCCAGATGATCTTTCCCAGTTATTTCTATAATTTTGTCGGTATTATTTTGCCCACTGGTCCTTTCAAACGTGTTGTTTCTATTGTCCATCTATTATCTGAGAACCGTGAGACATGCCTATCGCCATTTTAGTGTTAATTTACACATGCTTCCTAACACAAATACACACATAATAATTACTTATCTATACAAACAAATAAAATTGAAGTGTATGGTTGTAATATCAAAATAACAGCTTTTTACTAAATGCAATATGAAAGTATATACGGTACCTATAACAAAACAACCATTTTTAAAATTTTTGTCTGTCTGTTTGTTCCGGGTAATCTCCGAAACGGCTGGACTGATTTTAACGGGACTTTCACTGGCAGATAGCTGATATTACAAGGAGAAACTTAGGCTACTTTAATTTTAGAAAAAGAATTAGGGTTCTGCGCAAAAAAATAAAAACCATAAAAATCTCCACGCGGGTGAAACCGCCGGGCAGCAGCTAGTTTTGGTATAAAATTGTATGCCAGTTTGTTACACGTAGGTAAAACATTTTGTAAACAAGAAGAATTACTTGTTATAATTTGAACCTAACCTCATTTCGAGTTTCTTAACCTTTTCCATCTGCTATCAAAAGACCAGCCAGATTCAGTCATTAATATTCGTCCATTGTCCATTTTAAAGCATATTACGTAATATTCAATTAGAGAATATTTATGAATGTGTTCTACGTCAAAAGAGTCGGCCATCTCTTCACGGCATTCAGTTAGATGGATGATCTTTAAAACGTTTTATGTTTGAAGAAGTGAGGAAGTTGTTAAGTTAGGAAGATTACTCAAGATGTTGTCGAGTCGCATGCGTCTGCGTCAATGCGATAATGCGTTGATGAATGTGCGTGGCACAAAGGATGCTCGTGGTATTCAGTCGGCGCACCTAATTTGCGACATAAACGACCGTATCTTATTTGATTGCGTTGACTGAGAAGTTTGTTTTTTCACAGCTCCATGGGATTGCAGACCAGAGTATCTGATATCTTATCTTCTTAATATATATAAATTAAACGTCACGTTGTTTGTCCGCAATGGACTCCTACTTAACTGATTTTAATCAAATTTGCACGCTGTGTGCAGTTTGATCCAACTTAAAAGATAGGATAGCTTACATCTCAATTTATAAAAATAATATTGCGGCTATAGCCGCAATATTATTTTATTACAAATTCTATTAGGGTTCCGCTCAAAAAAATAAAAACATTGAAATCCAAAATCTCCGCGTGGGTGAAACCGCGGGGCAGCAGCTAGTTATACTATATTATATTATACTCGTAGAGGAGTTAGTCCTACCACCTAGTAAAAACTTGATACCTCCACGCGTTCCTGAGAAAATGGGTCTTGACTCTTGACAGACCGACAGACAGATAGACAACGAAGTGATCGTATAGGTAAGGAAAGATAAGTAGGATCCTTTTTTCCTTTTGAGGTACGGAACCCTAAAGCCCTATGCAAGCATAAATTTTCACTTATATACTTATCTATCTTTCGCAATCTAAGTCTATGTAGCTTATGTTACGTAAAGTAAATTCTCGTGGTGGTGTGAAAAGAATCACCGGACATTAGCAGTAGGTGGCTAACTGGCCAGTGTAATGAACTTTCCCTGGCAGCGAAATGAGACGGTGGCGACGCAATGAGAGTATACTGTATAATAATATATAATATACTAGCTGCTGCCCAACGGTTTCACCCGCGTGGAGATTTTGGATTTCATGGTTTTATTTTTTTGCGCGGAACCCTAATAGAATTTGCAATAAAATAATATTGCGGCTATAAATTGAGATGTAAGCTATCCTATCTTTTAAGTTAGATCAAACTGCACACGGTGTGCAAATTTGATTAAAATCGGTTAAGTAGTTTTATATTAAGATTGTATATACCGGCTCGTACTGTATAACAAAACATAATACATATTATGTAATACATATAATTGAATTGTTTACGTGTAAACGTTGGTGCGCGTCCTACGCAATAGCTATAATAAGAAGGAAGATTATGTTACTACTTTATCATTGATTTGTATATTGTTGTGAATTATGTTTTATTTGTACGTAAGTATAAATTGTATTTATCAAATAAGTGATTATAGATTAGATGCGGAACAGGTGCAAAGGGTAAGCAGAGCGGAGCGTACACGTGCTCTACATAAATAATCAAATTATTAACGATAAATCTAGCTACGTATAATTATAATTGGAGTTATAACATCTGCTCGTGTTTTACAGCAAGTCAGGCTTACCTCCTTTCTCGTTTTATGAACTCATGCGGCGCAAGTACGGATCTATTCGGGTCGATAATATTCGAGAAAATTGACAGTTAAAATCTATAAAGTGGGTTTTATCGATTTTAACTGTCAATTTTATCATATATTATCGATTTTTATCGACCGAAAAGATTCGTACTTGTGCCGATGACTCGGCATGTTTAATAGACAAAATGTTTCAAGTTTGGCTCCACGCGATTTGCGCATTTAGCCAGTATCAAGTTTATAATAAACTAGCTTCTGCCCGCGGTGTTCTCTCGCGTTCCTACAGGAACCGTGCATTCTCCGGGATAAAAAGAAGCCTATGTTACTCTCCGGTCCATAAACTATATCTATGGCAAAAATCACGTCGATCCGTTGCTCCGTTACTGTGTGAAAGAAGGATAAACCAACAAACCAACAAACACACTTTCGCATTAATAATATGAAACTAATATGAAATAATATAATACGAGTACGATTAGTAGGACTAGCTTCTGCGCGCGGTTTCACCCGTGTTGAGAATCCCACAGAAACCGTCAATTATTCCCGGAAAAAGCCTATGTTACTCTGTGGTCCAATAAACGTTTGCAAAAATTGCTCCGTTGCTGCGTGAAATAAGGATAAACCATAAAACCAACTTCCGCATTTATAATATTATGTAGTATCTACAGATTTTAAGTTTTACTGTATGTGTACTGTGTCGAAGTCGAATCAAAATCACGCTTCAATAAAGTGGCGGATATTTTATTGAATTATACCTACTATGAAGATTGGTAGAGAATACGATCATTGGTATTAAAAATACCTTTTTTATTTTTGTTGGCAATATGGTTCTATTTTTTGGAAAACACCAAGTTGGTTGTATTATTAGAAACCTTAAAAAACTGACTTTATGTTATTGTATGGTATCGTCGAATTTTGAGTTTCAATTTTCGTTGGGTTGAGCGAGTGTGGCCGAGCGGAAACTTGTGCGACTTTCAATCCGACGCACCGTTGTTCGAATCTCGACTCGGCCCGCACCAATGACTTATATCAAGTTATGTGCGGATTATTCACACTCGCTCTAAAACGGTGAAGGAAAACATCGTGAGGAAACCGAATTCGAGGACATGTGACATCCACCAAGCCGCACTGGGCCCGCGTGGTGGATTATGGCCCATACCTCTCTCTCTGAGAGAAGGCCGGTATCCCAGCAGTGGGAGCGTAACAGGCTGATAATGATCGTTGAATTTTATTTTATTCCGCTCCTGGTGTACCTCAGCCCGCGATGACTGCTGCCGTCACCGTTACCGTAACGTTCAGTTCCGTTACGCCATTTTACGTTACGATCAATAGGATCGATTGCTCTGCTCTCGAGGCAATTACGGTCTACGTGCGATGTGGAACTACCCATTAGTCTCTTTCCGCCAATTTAATCTTTACAGACATCGACGCCCGTTCTGGGTATGAAATCGAATGGTTTGATAAAAATAGCGTGGATTTCTAGTAGCGCCTTCTTATAAACATTAACTTTTTAGTTTGAAGGGAATAAAAGTACTTTTCTTGTAGTGCGTTTTTAACAAGGAGGTTCTCAATCCAATCTGTTTTTTATGCTATTTGGTAACGAGCTGGTCGTTTACCTATTGGTAAGCATAACGCCGGCCCATAACAATTGAAGCGCCACTCAGAACTTTGAAACACAAAGGCCTGCGCGGCACTGCAGTGCGCTCGTTACCCTGAGACATTAGGTATTAAGTCTCATAAGCCCAGTAATTTCACTGGATACTCTGCTCATCAAACCGGAACACAGTAGTGCTTGCACACTACTGCTTGGCGGCAGACTTCACTCACAAAGCGGTGGTAACAACCCAGACGGACACTCGCAGAAGAGTTAGCCCTCCCACTAATAGTGAATGTATCAGCAATAACTATTTTTCCAAGTAAAACCTTAACAACTGTTTGTCACATGGGAACAAACTATCAATTAAGACTCAACAAGCCGCTTGAGTAATAACAACTGGCGCATATGATCTATTGTTGGATATTATAACGTAACTAAACCTTTTGTTAGTTATTGAACATGGAAAAAACGTACTTACTGCCTAGAATGTTTTTGAATCTTTCTAGTTACACATAACGCAAAACACCTCTTCACGTGTTGGTGGTAACAACGTATCTCTGTATAGTTTGTGGTCACAAATCGCATTTTGTGTGTTTGTTTTTTTATTTGTTTGTTACCGACACAGATCTCTTTGTGATCTCCGCAATCAGAGTGCATCATGTCTAGGAAAAATGGTGGAATTCATTTCGTGCAAATCAAATGTCAGTGCACCTCTTGAGATTAGTATCCCGATGCACTCAGCACAATGTTCGGCGCGGATGGTGTGCATTGGCCAACCGATAATTCGGTCGCTCAAGTGTCAAGTGTATAGCTGTCACAGAACATATACTACGGTCGCTGTACTAAGGGCCAGCGTAGACGCTTATGCAAACGTACGTTTGCTTGTCAGAATAACAACGCTTTTGCGTCAAGTGCGGATTTCGTGCTACCACCTGGTGACATTGAGTGAGATATATATACGGTCAAATGCTTGCCTATCAAGGCAAAAAACCTTGTGTTTTTTCCAGTGACAATATTCTTATAGCTGTGCTTTGACGGTCAATGAACTTCCGGTAATTTTTTTCCATTTTACAGGGCTTTATAATGACAATGGAACGACCATTTACATAATTGTGGGGTGTGTATGATCAGGCAGACTCATGACATGTTAAACGATTTATAATAACGGGCGCCTCGGCTATTGTATTGTCTTTCTTGGGAGAAATTACCTGAGAGTTTTAAGGAAGTTGTGTCTTTTAAGAATGAATGGTACTAAATTACAGCATGTATAATAGTTTTCAAACATTAACTAGGATGTCGTGATGCGCGGACAGTCTTGCGTGTCCTGGTCGCGCTATAGGCCGTCACGAAGAAAAGCAGTCAGCGTCTGTGATTCACCAATGTTTTGTTAGTGGTAGGACTAACTCTTCTACGAGTGTCCGTCTGGGTTGTTACCGCCGCTTTGTAAGTGAAGTCAGCCGCCAAGCAGTAATGTGCAAGCTTACTGTGTTCCGGTTTGATGAGCAGAGTATCCAGTGAAATTACTGGGCTTATGAGACTTAATACCTAATGTCTCAGGATAACGAGTGCACTGCAGTGCCGCGCAGGCCTTTGTGTTTAAATGTTCTGGGTGGCACTGCAATTGTTATGGGCCGGCGTTATGCTTACCATCAGGCAAGGCACCAGCTCGTCTCGCTACCAATTAAAATTAAAAAAAAAGGTCGTTTATTACAAACTAGCTGCTACCCGGGGGGTTTCACACGCGCAGAGATTTTTGATTTCATGGGTATTATTTTTTTCGTGGAACCCTAATATGTTTTCTAAAATTATAGTAGCCTAAGTTACTCCTTGTAACATCAGCTATCTGCTAGTGAAAGTCCTTTCAAAATCGGTCAAGCCGTTTCGGAGATTACCCGGAACAAATAGACACACAACAATTTTAAAAATGGTCATTTTGTTATAGGTACCGTATATAGTTTCATATGCTTTTAGTAAAAAGCTGTTATTTTGATATTACAAACAGACACTTCATTTTTATTTATTTGTATAGATTATCAAACGCCGATTTTGCTGCAGTGCCGTGCAGGCCTTTGTGTTAGAAAGTTATGAGTGGCACTGCTGGCGTTACGCTTATACCATTAGGCAAACGACCCTTTCGTCTAGTAACATGAGCACACTATTCTACTGCGTGGGCTTTTGTGTTCCAAAGTTCGGGGTGTTACCTACTGTATGCATACCTATTATCCTTACCATTATGCCAGTGACTTGCTCGACGTGTGTAATATTAAAAAGATGTTTAAAATTTGACTTATAACAGATACAGGTAAAACTTCTCCATAAAGATCGTTTTTGTGATCTTTGTTCTTGTCACGATAGTTTCCGTGTGTTCGGAGACAATGGTGGGATTCGAAACTGAGTAGAAACCACTGATATGTGGCGTGAAAGCGGTTCATTGTTACTATATAATTGATTTAAAGCGTAGTTTCTAACATCATGAGATAATTATTATCTATACTCTATACAAATAAAAAAATTTAAGTGTCTGTGTGTAATATCAAAATAACAGCTTTTCACTAAATGCATATGAAAGTATATACGGTACATATAACAAAAAAAACATTTATAAATTGTTGTCTGTCTGTCTGTCTGTTTGTTCCGGGTAATCTCCGAAACGGCTGGGCTGATTTTGACGGGACTTTCACTGGCATATAGCTGATATTATAAGGAGTAACTTAGGCTACTTTTATTTTAGAGAAATAATTAGGGTTCCGCGCAAAAAAATAAAAACCATGAAATCCAATATCTCCGCGCGGGTGAAACGGTGGGCAGCAGCTAGTTACTTATTTGATAGTACTTACTTGATTTTATCGTACAGTTCGGGCTAGCACTACCCCATCCCTTCCCGTAGGCCTAGTCTAGGGTAATATCCTGGGAACTGACAATGTTGTCCCCGTTCAGCATCAAAATCATAATTCTGTATTTTTAGTTTACATATCACGTAATAGTGGCTGTGGTGTTGGTGGTCCCAGGTTTTTTTGTTTGGTTTTTTGTTTGTTTGTTTGGTCCTATTAATGAGACCACGACGAAGCGTATTTCTCTTTGTCCCATTGTACTATTTTATGTGTTTACTAGCTTCTGCCCGCGGTTGTCGCCCGCGTTCACACAGGAACCGTGCAATTTCCGGGATAAAAATGAGCCTATATTACTCTCTGGTTCATAAACTATCACATGACTATGCCAAAAATCACGTCAATCTGTTGCTCTGTTACTGCGTGACAGACGGACAAGCCAACAAATCAATAAACAAACTTTTGCATATGTTTTTTATTCTGTATATAGTAATATTATATTTTATTACTAACAATATTGTACGGCTTTACCAATATTATATAACAGATATTAATTTTATTTATCAGATAATTATTAATTTCTTTTGCATTTATAGATATTATTATGTATCCATATCCATATCAAATTATTATCTGAAATGCTACTTATAATTTTGATTAATTAACTTTGATAGTATATATATGTATTTAGATTTGAATAGATTAATAAATATTATCATCACATACGTGTAATCATTTTTTGTTTATTTTAAAGTGGTTTTTCCCTAAGTTGTGGTAATAAAATTATTTTTATTGTTATGTTTTATTAAGTAGCTATTACATAATTTTTTTTAATTTGAATTAGGCTTACGTTTGACCACGATCTCACCTGATGTTAAGCAACGATGCGGTCGACGATGTAGCACGCTTGCCTAGAAGAAACCTATTCACTCTCGTCTTGAAAACTCCCAAATTATAGCTATTGGGAAACACAGAGGCCGGCAAAGAATTCCACTCCTTAGCCGTCCGTATAATGAAGGTTGAAGCAAAACGCTTGGTACTATTACTAACTTCTAATTTAGCTTCAAAAATATTGAACTCAGCTACAAACTAACTGGTCAACCGGTAAACCACTGTACTTAGTTTTTAGGGTTCCTTACCTCCCAATGAAAAAAAACGGAACCCTTATAGGATTACTCGTGTCGTGCGTCTATCTGTCCGTCTGTCACAGCCCATTTGCTCCGAATCTACTGTAACGATTAAGTTGAGGTTCACCTATGAATTTCTGTGACTCAAATACGGACGTATAGCGTAAAAGAACAAACTTAACATTGTAGTTGAGACAATGTTATCCCATACGTTTCAACTGCAAATACAAGTTTGTACACACAATATTGAAAAAATTTACCATGTCATGACGACAGTCTAAGTTTTTATTTGTAACAGATGGTCAGGCAACCACGCGAGTGATGCTATTAGAGGTCCGTTTTTGTATTCGGACGTACAGAACCAAAAACACGGCAGAGACATATTCATCGTACGGAACCCTCTCCACGCGAGTCCAACTGGCACTTGTTGGTGCCACTCGTTCATTTTTGGGAATCCTTAGCGCCTGGCGAGTCTACTATGAAACTCGTTTCATTCGCTGATGATGCTGCGTCTCACATTCGCGGAAATGCTAGTTAGTTTTCATACGAACTGCAGGGCAGCACCAGTAGTAACGGTGGTTAGCCATGTGGTAAGGGGCACTTCAGACGCTCAAGCAAACGTACGTTTGCTTGTCAGAATAACAACGCTTTTGCGTCCAGCGCGGATTTCGAGTATCACGAAATCGCCGCTTGACGCTAAAGCGTTGTTATTCTGACAAGCAAACATACGTTTGCTTGAGCATCTAAGGTGCCGCTAAGATTAACACGTCTGCGAGTGTCTGTCTGGGTTAATACCACTACTTTAATGACGTAGTCTGCCGCCGAGCAGTATTGCCTGTGTTTCGGTTTGATGAGCAAAGTACTCAGTGAAAAATACATTTAATATTAAAGAGTTTAAGGACTAGCTATTTAGATCTATGTATCTTGCTTGTGCGTATAAAGTTTCGTTAAAATCGTTAATTTTATTTCGGAGATGTTGGCCTTCAAACTTAATTTATATGAAAATCCGTGACCCATATGTCGTCGAAAAATGTAAACACGCTAAACTTCACCTTACCTTCATGTAAAAAAATGCATGTACCCTGAGCCGTAACTAGGATTCATAATTTCAAATTGTCTAGAAACTACGAATACCTACCTGTAGAGCGTTCTGTAAAACGCAGACGGAAAAATACTTGCTCTTTTTTCAGCGCATATATATTTAAAACATCAAATGACGATCGAGCGACCGAAAGAGTCTCTGAATTTCTATGTATCTACATATTTAACTTTTCTCTCTTGCGCTCAGAAATACAATAAAATATAGGATTTACGATGTGCACCTCACCGTAGTTCAACGTAACGTATATATAGGATCAGCTGGCCTAGTGTTACGTTGAACTGTGCCTGTGAACTATACAGTTGTTGTAGAAAATAACTTTTAATTATAATGTCCACATTGTCCACCCATCCGTAGTTCTCATCGTGAAAGATCAAACTTGCTAAGTTGTGGTTCCTGGAGACGGTTTTCTAGATTATGTACTACCTTTTAATATTCGTGAATTTCAGAATCAGGTAAAAACTAAAAACACGTAATTATAACAAACAAATATTTTATTCAGTACAATCATTGCAATACCATGGTTCACTTAAGAATTGGGCTCCAATTTGTATCATTGGAGAGACTGTTAAATAGATTAACGGACACCAGCATATGTCCTGACGTGCCATTCTACGGCGGAGTTCGCCATGGGGTTGTAGAAGTAATATTGTGACGGGGTCCATTGGACATTGCCACCGGTGATGCCAGCGTCAAATCCACTGTTAGTGAGGAGATTGTTGTAGTTCAGTAAATAACCTTGGGGGTTGGGGACGCCGGAGGCCCAGCCCCAGCCACGGCGCGTGTTGATGAACGCGTTCCTTTCGGCATAGATCAAAGCACCTGCTCCGATACCGATACCATAAGAAGTGATATCAGTATATAAGTTATTTAGAATGTGCACCTCACCGTACCTGACCCTAGGGTTACGCTGAACCGTGCCCATGAACCAGTTGTTGTAGAAAGTGACTTTCAGTTTGCCAATGTCCTCCCATCCGTTGCTGTCATCGTGACCGATCAAACTGACTAAATCGTGGTTTCTGAAGATGCTGTTGGAGATTGAAATCCAGTTAGAGGCCCGCTTAATGTCAATGAGACCGTCGTGGCGTCTTTGGTTATCAGGGACGGTGTGTTGAATCCAAGGGTCGTCGGCGAACTCGCAGTGGTTGATCCACACGTATGTAGTCTCTTCGATATCGATCGCATCAACCTGGGACCAGGCTCCGGGGACTTTGGATACTATGCCACCGTTGCCATTATATTGCTCACCGGGGGCGAACGACAGGGCGTTGTGGAACTTGATGTTTTCTACGATGAGCTGCGTGCCACCGTAGGTTTTTAGGCCTCCTCCGTAAATCGTTGCTTGATTGGACGTACCGATGATAGTTTTATGGTTACCAACGACGAGAATGACGCCGGGAGAGCCAGTAAATAGCTGGAAGAGATCGATGAAGCCGTGAATGTGAATGATCCTACGGTCATTTCCAGAAAGAGCGTCTCTGAGCGCCCAGGGGTCCCAGACGGTCCAGACAGCACCACCGGCACCTCCAGTAGTGCCCGCGCCGACGGCAGCGAATCCAGCTTGCCCCCACGGAATGTTCCGTGTGCTGTTGAGGGCAGCAGCCTCTTTGCCGATCTCGGTCGGCATCGCGGAGGCCGCGAGGATCACGGCGGACAATGCAACGAAGTACTTCATTGTTAAGAAGTTTCCCAAGGAAACTTTCAGACACTGGATCTTAAGATTCTGACCACCTATATATATATAGAAGGTAATACAGATTTCAGAATGATAAGAGCCGATAATTACAAAAAAATAGTAATTAGCAATGATAATGTACAGTAACAGTCGGCTGCAAAAATATGTATACACTTTCAGATTTTCAAATGTATGCAACTATAACTATACTATTCTGTGAAAATAAGCGTACTTAAGTTTTCATACTATAATACGTAATTATTTGTAAATCAGAACACATTTGTACTTAATTTTTATAAATCATACTACATTTGTAAATCTGAAATTGTATACATGTTATTGCCGCTGACTCTACAATACAGTGATTAATATTATTAGTTCAATCTTAATTATCGTTACTAATGATAAATTTGATAGGTGCATGTGGTTGATAAAATAATAAAACGTGTCGTTATTTTTAACCGACTTCAACAAAAGAAAGAGATTTTAAATTCAATTGTATTTTTTTCCTAGTGTATTTTAGACGTCGTATTGTATTTAAGACTTATCACGAATAGATAACTCTAGAACTCTCTATAATCTATTGAATCGTGACGGCGTGGACTACTCGTATATGTGGAAAAGGGTCCACGAGTTCCACGACACAAGTAACACGTACGTGGACCATAATCTCACTACAGCCAGAATCGCACCAAATAGACTTTTATTAGTGTATAAATATTAGGTTGGGGAAAAAGTCTTTTCGCATTATAGTATGTATGAACTTGTAATAAAATCTCTTTGGCTATACTATTTGTATCTGGCTGGTTTTGGTATCATATGAAAGTTTAAATTTTAAAGAACATAATTCCAAATTCAAATTAGGAAAATGTGTGATTTTCATTTGTTTTTCGTACTGTCAAAATGAGTGAATCTAATGAAGAAATTCGATACATTTTAAAATTTTACTACAAAAAAGGTAAAAATGCAACGCAAGCCGCGAAAAAAATTTGCGATGTTTATGGACCTAGTGCAGTGTCTGTGAGAGTAGCACAAATTTGGTTTAAGCAGTTTCAATCCAGAAATTTTGATTTCAAAGATGCACGTCGCTTGTGTCGCCCTATTACGGATAAAATGGATGCCATTTTTGAAAAAGTTGAACAAGATCGGCATATCAGTAGTTACGACGTAGCTGAAGAACTGGGAATTGACCACAAAACAGTTTTGGCGCATTTGAAAAAAACTGGGTACACAAAAAAGCTCGATATTTGGGTACCTCATGAGCTCACTGAAAGAAACCTAATGAACCGTGTACTCATTTGTGATTCTTTACTACAACGTAATGAAACCGAACCATTTTTGAAGAAGCTGATAACTGGTGATGAAAAGTGAATCACGTACGACAAGAACGTGCGAAAAAGGTCGTGGTCAAAGACCGGTCAGGCTTCACAGACTGTGGCGAAACCCGGGTTAACTCGCAACAAGGTGATGCTGTGTGTGTGGTGGGATTGGAAGGCCATTATTCATTATGAGCTGTTATACCACCAGGCAGGACCATCGATTCTGAACTCTACTGCGAACAACTGATGAGATTAAAGCAAAAAGTTGAGAGAAAGCGGCCGGAATTAATCAACAGAAGGGGTGTGGTTTTCATTTTCATGGTTTTTCATGATAACGCTAGACCTCACACATCTTTAGCCACTCAGAAAAAAATAAGAGAGTTTGGCTGGGAGGTGTTAATGCATCCGCCGTATAGTCCTGACCTTGCACCTTCAGATTTCTACCTGTTTCGGTCTCTTCAGAATTCTTTAGGCAGTGTCAGGTTAAAATCACGAGAGGACTGCCAAAACCACTTGTCGCGGTATTTTGATCAAAAGTCCCAAAATTTATATAGCAATGGGATCATGTCCCTACCTACAAGATGGCAAAAAGTTATCGAACAAAATGGTACCTACATACTTTAGTTAAATGTAAATAAACTATAAAAAAAAAATGTTTTGAATTTTCTTAAAAAATGCGAAGAAACTTTTTCCCCGACCTATTATGTGCCCCTTTACGGGAATAGAACCCATGGCCTATCTACACACAAAAAGTAAGCCTACCTATCAACTTTATCACGAGTGATATTATTTTGCAAATGAAAATATAGGCTTAAAGCGGGACTTGAACCCAAGATCTGGAGAATACCATCGCTCTGCCAATTCGGCTATGATATAATATCTCGGTTTCTTATTTATGCTGCCTCCTTTCCGCCATCTATTAACATAATTAATATTTTTTAATACTCGCCTTTTAATATTTGCATGCAGTCTTCGTCTATACGAGTAATTATGATGGCATTAACCATGTATATTTTAGAATTTAGTTTAAATGAATTGTAAGAATGTACATTGTGTTGACGATCAATAAATAAATAAATAAATAATATTTCAGAACTAAATCAACCTGTTTGATAAGATTGTGATTGTAAAGTGTTTGTTGTGTTGATGATGCAATTCGCAATAAATAATAACAATGCACCCACGTGCATTAGGAACAAGATTGAATAGTTCCAATATTCGTGGACTAAATGGAAACTTGGTAGATTCTCATTTTGGTGATTTTTCTTATTAATAAAGTTACTAGCTTCTGCTCGCGGCTTCACGCGCGTGATTTGCAAGGGTCATCAGCAAACTCGCAGTAGTCCGTATAGAAATGCTGGTGTGAGATGGAGCAAGATTGAGACATAATTTTACCAGCCGTGCTAACATGCGCGCCGTGACCAAATTTTGTCGAAGCTTATATCGTGCATTTATCCCGTATTCGCACGAGAAAAGCGAGACAAAAGAGTAGACAAAATTTTGTCGTGGTGCGCATGTTAGTCTGGCAGGCGGTAGGACTAACTCTTTTTCGAGTGTCCAATTTGCTCATGTAGTCTGCCGCCTAGCAGTAATGTGCAAGTATTACTATGTTCCAGTTTGATGAAAGTAGTCAGTGAAATTACTGGGTTTATGTGACATAACACCTAATGACTCAGGCTAACGAGCGCAATGCAGTGCCGCACAGGCCTTGCGTTTCAAAGTTATGATTGGCCCTTAAATTGTTATGGAAAGAAAGAAAGAAAGATAGAAAATACATTTATTTCAGGACATCACACAACATTACAGTTTTACACATGCATAAAAAAAAAGAATGGGCCGGCTTTATGCTTACCATCAGGCAAACGACCCGCTCGTCTCGCTATCCGAGTGGTGTCAACAACAAAACATATAGCTCACAATCTTATCAAACAGGTTTGATTAATTAGTCCTGAACTATGTTGATAGATGGCAGCATAAAGAGATTAAAGTTTGTTTGTTACCGCTTATCTCTAGAGCCACTGGTCCGATTCTAAAAATTCCTTCACTAATAAGAAGCTTCATTATCTCCGAGTGCTACAGGCTACTTTTTATCCTGATTCCACACGAGCGAAGCTGTGGACAGAAGCTAGAGTATAATAAAAGAGATAGGTTCGTTCACTACTGTTAATAAGCGACCTCAATTCAATTTTTCACTACGTTTACAATAAAATGTTATCAAACAGTAATCAGCGAATAATGCAGCACGTTGTGCCTGTGTAATGCATTTTAAAAGTTCTAGTACTACATATTTATATAAGACTAGCTGCTGCCCGCGGTTTCACCCGCGCGGAGATATTAGATTTCATGGGTTTTATTTTTTTCCACGGAATCCTAATTATTTTTCTAAAATAAAAGTAGCCTAAGTTACTCCTTTTAATATCAGCTATCTGCCAGTGAAAGTCCCGTCGAAATCGGTCCAGCCGTTTCGGAGATTACCCGGAACAAACAGACAGACAGACAGACAAAACATATAAAAATGGTTGTTTTGTTATAGTTTGGTACCGTATATACTTTCTTATTAAGTTAGTAAAAAGCTGTTATTTTGATGTTACAAACAGATACTTCAATTTTATTTATATCTATAGATTAGATTATAATTTTAGACCGAATTTTTAAGACCGAAAATAAAAATTTATTGAAATTAATTTCCATTAAATATTTTGTATTAGCTAAAGAAAACATAATATAAATAAATTACCAGGCACCGGCGTATATCCTGATGTGCGCTTTGAGACTGGTGGAAGCTGTCAGCCATGTGTGGAAATTGACATTCCCAATGTTGATGCCAATGTCGAACGTAGAGGATTTCGGCAGCATTGCCAATAATGGCGTTTCTGAACACCTAAGCGTGTCACAATGTCCAGACGTCTCCGCCGGCACTTCTAGGGTACCGACACCAATGGTAGCAAAGCTAGCCTCCCCAGGCGGAATATTCCGGGTATAACTGTTGGGGGCGAAAGCCACTTAGTTGAGTTCGGTCGGCAAGGTCGTGGGGCCTGTGGTCATCAATTAGTTGCTTCATAGTGAACATCCCTCCTGATCGACTGCATGTTTAGCTTTAAATCAGCTTTTTATATAGAACGCATGAATAAGTAACGCAGATTAAAATAGATAATTGGCGAAGAAAGCGTCATTAATATAGATAACAGTATTATTTATATCCATGATAATATTTGATTATAATAATATTTGGAGTGCGTACAAAAGACCTAAGAAAAGCTGAGCAATGAAAAAAACAACGAAAGGTATGCTATCTTCACATTTTTTCCCCTCTTTCTTCAAGTAATTTCAAGATAGATAATATGACAAACAAAAATACGTGACGCTTCTACTCTTCTTTGGCTTCTTTCAACCATATATCTCTTTCAACAACCTCTATTCGATCGGCTCAGTGTCGAAATACATTTGTGAATCTACTTTACTTACGCGTAACTTGTGTGTAGGCAATACTTAAATAGGTAACAGGTGATATCGTATACCTAATTCATTATGAATTCCAAGGTCATTGCCCTCATCATGAGGAATCAAGCTGCGGGCGCGCATGAAGGTAAAATGGAAAGTGTACACGCACCGGCGCGGAGAAAGCCAGACCTTGGTCTTGAAAGCGAAAGGTGCCGGTGTGGGCTCACCGATGCACATACTGTGATAGTGATGCAATACTACTTTTACAAATACTATTCGGTAAATACAAATACGCAAGGATTCACATTTTATTGTCAAAATAACACCTACTACTGTGCCAGCAACCCAAAGCCGTGCTCCGTAATGTAAAGGAGTTGGTATGACTTGGGTAGATATTAGGGGGAAATGCACAAAACACCCCAAGCGGGACATCAGTGCAGGCCTTATCACCCCCACTTGAATAAGAATAAGAACACCCACTACATACGTAAAAAAAGTTATACGTGATCATAGACAAAATATATAAAAAATATATAGGTACCTACGGGTCGATTTGAGAAGAGGAGGTGGCTCCTTTGTTTTTTTTTTGTCGGTTAAAAACCATAATATTGCAGGTGCGTTCAATTACGAATGTAATCGGCGCTCAGCTACCGCTTACCACTGTTTAACATTTACTTTGTTGTAAACTTTTATGGCAATAACGTTATGTTTATCTTTATTCGGCGAATACGAATATTCGTATTGTTACATCACTGGCTATGATACTGTGTAGTTGGGTACGCTACCATGTGTGGGGTTCAATGCACCATGAATAGTGAATTGTGTATTGATATTCGCGTTCCTTCCCGGCACGGCTACGTACGGGGGTGGTGGTGGAAAATGAGGAGCCAGTGTCCGTCTGGGTTGGTACCACCGTTTTGCTCGTGAAATCTGCAGCCAAACAGTTACGTGCAAGCATTACTGTGTTCCGGTTCGATAGGCAGAAGCCAGTGAAATTACTGGGGTTTATGAGACTTAATACCTAATGTCTCAGGGTAACGAGCGCACTGCAGTGCTGCGCAGGCCTTTGTGTTTCAATGTTCTGAGTGGCACTTCAATTGTTATTAACCCGTGTTATGATTACTTACCATCAGGCAAATGGCCAACTCGTCTCGTTATCAAATAGTAGGTATTTAAAAAAAACGTCAGATGTACCTTCATACTAAACTATGCGATGCCAAAATATTATTGACGCAGCTACCTACACTTGCAAGCGTCGTTTTTCTTATTGGCCAATACCAAAAAACCACTTGTAAATAACATTACGAAGAGAGAGGATCCCATCTGATCTGCATCTTGAAGGTGAACTGCTTAGCCAATCGTGATAAGGCTTTTATATCTTCGCAAATGAGATCCTGTTTAAAACTAATTAAAATTGCAGCAAAAGTTGCGCTAAGCTTTAAGCGACCCAATGAATATTCCGATTAACGAAAATAATCGTAATGAGTTTTGTAAACTTTCATAAGAAAAGTGCACTGGTGCTGTTTTAACGGTTTTTAATTGGTTTCATTTCGGCGAGTATGGCTCGGAATTACACAACTTAATTCCTCTTCCCCTCATCAGACAACCAGACAAGCGGCGAAGCCTCATTGACCATACGTTGGTGATATTCCTCCTTTACGTACGAAGTGTTTTGCGTTCAACTTTATTATACGTACGGGTAAGGTGTGGAACTTCTTGCCTGTGTATGTGTTCCCTGATCGCTATAACCTGGGTTTCTTCAAGTGAATAGGAACCTTCTAGGTAAGCGTGCTTAAGCGTAGACTAGTTATTACTTACTAGCGTAGTTATTACTTATTAGCAAGTAGAATAGTGGTCAAACAAAAGCCTCTCTCTACAGCCAGTCCTTCACTACTGAGGATCGTGCTCACTATATTTCCAACGATTCCATTGCAATCCCGGTGAAATCGGATTGAGGAGGTGGGTTCCTCTTCTTGTCAGACAATAGTGTTGGCGACCTCGTCCGAAACGAAAGCATAAAATGTTTTAAAAAGCTTTTTTATTTATTACTAGCTGCTGCCCCGCGGTTTCACCCGCGTGGAGATTTTGGATTACATGGTTTTTATTTTATTGCGCGGTACCCTAATTATTTTTCTAAAATTAAAGTAGCCTATGTTACTCCTTGTAACATCAGCTATCTGCCAGTGAAAGTCCCGTCAAAATCGGATCAGCCGTTTCGGAGATTACCCGGCTCAAACATATAGACAGACAGATGGACAGACAGACAAAAATTTTAAAAATGGTTGTTTTGTTATAGGTACCGTATATACTTTCATATGCATTTAGTAAAAAGCTGTTATTTTGATATTACAAACAGACACTTCAATTTTATTTATCTGTATGGATAAATAAGCATGGATAACATAATTAAATAAACCTGATAAGAATACACGTTTGTACAAATATTTTACGGACTTGATGCTACCAATTGAATATCAATTAGTAACTTAGGATTCATTTTCAATGAAGAAACGAAAACTTTGTGAGATTACTTCTTTTAAGGGAAATGGAAATAGAAAACGGACAAATATCAATGCTTATGCTACATACGTCATACTTATAGTTATCTACATCATTACAACTGGAAGTAAGATCAGCGAAGCGTTGCCTTCCTGTTTCTGTAATAGACTGTGACACTTTATTCCGGTAAAGTTATAAAACAAGGTTGGGTTTCCACGCCATGCGAGTTCACTTACTGGGTTTTTGCCTCTGTGGAGGTTTTCTCGTTAATGTTGACGCGTTTGCACTGCTGCTTTCGTTATTGTACTGTTTTTTGTCATTAGTGGTTAAGTATATATACCAAATTATAAAAAAATAATAAATTAAGTCTTACTTATTTTACTATTTCAATTGTCGTGAGTACGAGTATTAGCAATAAGTATTAACAATACGATATAATAGATAAGACACTAATTAAATCAAGATTTGTGGTGTGTTATAAAGAATATAAACACTACAAGTAAGTAATACAAGCGTGCTATAAAGAAGTGGTTAATAAATTCAAATTCAAAATATTTTTTAATATGGGCCCCAAGTCCTCATGAAAATTAAAATAAATGACCGTTCCGCGCGGAACAGCTATTAGTGTTCGGGTGCAGTGACGTCACAAAGCAAAATCGCGTGGTTTTCTTTATCCGATTAGGTAAAGATAAAATCACGAAACGTGATGATAAGCCTATAACATCTGCTCATTAACATACCTGTCCACTATATTTATTAATATTATATCATAATTTAATATTGTGATAAAAAAACACAAACTATACCAAGAGATAAATATTGTTTTCTCGACTGTTTGTTATTGCTAATCTCTGAAAGCATCTGGTCTGATTCTAAAAACACTTTCACTAATGTGAAGCTATATTATCTCTGTAGCTATAAGCTATATTTCACCCTTTCACCCCAGCACAGCTGCCCCAGCTACCCTCGTGTAGCTTTTTGTTTCATCCATAGGGGCAGCTTAGAAGCTCAAGCAAACGTACGTTTGCTTGACCGTCTTTGGTGCCCCTTATTCCTCGCATGTGAAGCCGCGCGCAATAATTTTAGTAGGTAATAATTTTACTAGCTACTCCACCCTATTTACTTATAAAAAAACATTATTAGACAGCCCTATGTTAGGGTTAATAAGTTGATGGACTTTAGCCAGTTAACTATGCGGATTCTATTCCCGTTATATACGGGAAAAACTTTGTGCTCTAAAAAAACACAATTTTCCGCGTCTGGTTGTTGTGCGTGACTATAGGACTTTGAAAAAGATCTCTGATAGATTAATTCGTTGCTTTTATATCATACAACACCGCGAATATGCATTTTCACAACTTTACAGGCAATAAAAGTTACATACAACTATTAATAATTGATCAACCCTATTATTTTTTTCCTTATATAAGTTTTTTTTAAATAAGATTATATAATTTTGTAATTTATAGTTTTAATTCCGTGATAAAGAATGTCTAATGGACTAAGTTAGATACTGAATTTAACCAAACGTAACGCGTGACGCTGGACAACGAAACCTGGCTTAGTTTGTTACAAAATAATAAACTTTCTTGAGCTCGCGACGATGGACTGTAAAACTGTTTTTTTAGTTAGTTAAAACCCCTCGGTTGGAATATGTGAACCACCTCCGGCTAGTCGATTAATAAACATTGTTAATTACGTTAACTAAATTATGTTAATTATGTTTTTTTAATATACGTTGTAAATTGATTTGTGAAAGGGAGCTTTCAGTGATCATCTACCTTCGTTTATTTTCCGATTTATCCACGCAACATTGATGAAATTGCGGCAATCCTGCAGAAGCCATTCAAAGAGCAACTTATGTATGGCATTTTGCTCTGTTGCATGCCTTTCACGTATTACAATCCCCACAAACGATGGTAAGTGGTAACGACTAGTGCTTATCCTATATTGACCTTTAAACGTGCAAAAAATTATGACCAGTTGCACAACACTGACATTGGCCGTCCGCTACTGTGTCAAACGTTTACATTCAAGTGTCGTAGGTGTCATGCTTGGTGACGATTGCAATTGGGACGTGCTTGTTGTGGCAATTCAGGTACCTATTATATTTATGGACAGTCAAGTACCTAACAAAAAAGGAATATGGAGACGATTTTCACGTAACTTTAAAATTCAAATTATTTAAAACATATATGCTTATAATCATACAGGCTGTACAAAATATAAACTGGAAACGGCGTGCAAATATGGCTGAACTGCAGTTATTTAAATAAATGATTTGTTGAAGCTAAGGGGCAGTGAAGACGAAATGCAAACGTACGTTTGCTTCTCAGAATAAAAACGCTTTTGCGTCAAGCGCGCATTACGAGCATCGTGAAATCCGAATAAGTGTTTACGGTCTGCACAAGGCTTTAACATAAGTCGGGGCTAGTTTAAAAGTTCTTTATCATAAATCTCGTCCTATGACAAATTAGTGCCAACAGAAATGTAATAAGCTTATAAAATAATATCGTGATAAAATAATACAATCAAGTACGTGCTTTTTAGTTTTTATGAAACACCACAATAGCCTTCATTTTTGTAAACAAAGAATGTGTTGCAATCAAGATGCATGTGATAACATAATACTGTTATCACCTTAATGAATGAAAAAAATGTCACATGATATAAATCATTACGGGAATTAACTAATTATTATCAACAAGACTATGTAATTAGTAATTTGCGTCAGTATTTACATTTCGGGAATTAAGATAAATATATCGTACGATCAAATACTATCTCAAAAAGAAAATCGTAGGCACATAACATATCATTATGTCTGGTTTAAGTGATTATAGAAATGTGACAAAGGGATTATTATTTTAGATTATGCGATAAGTGTGGCTGAACTGGAATTTTCGAGACTTCAGTCTGAGATCTATCAGCCCCGTACCGATAACTTGTATCAAATTATGTGCAGATTTACCACACTGGCTCTAAAAGCGAAAGAACCTGCATGTTCAAGTACCACAATATTCGAGGACATGTGACCCAATCCGCACTGGGGCCGCGCGATATATATGCAGCGCATACATCTAATGCATGATTGATGGAGAAGCATCAATCAAGGACCACGCGAAAACCACGATCACCGCCTGACGCTTATCGTACTGTCTACAGAGCTTGGTAGAAATCTAGTCCGTGCGCTAACCATACCACGGTTAGAGGTAGTGCAGTTAGGCACCGCAGCCGCTTCAACAATATCTACTCAAAATAATAGTTTCACAACCACTGCGTTGATTATGAATTACGACAAAAATGCACGAGCAAGCGCGGCTTGATGGAAAGTCATCAAGAAACCACGAAATAGACAAGAACAGCAATACATATTTTGATGATATTAGAGGAAAAAAAATGTTTTTTCTGTTGATTCGTGTCGTTTATCACCTGTATATTCGCCCCCTCAAAAATTATTGATACTGTGTACCTAAAATTATTGATACACCTTGTATATGAAAATTCAACTTTTCACCATTGGATGTTCTTTCATAAAATGTATATGGGACCACCTCAAGAGTATATCCCTTTTAAATCTTAAAATCGAAATCGAATCGAATTGAATCGAATCGAAATTTCAAAGCTTTAAATCGGTGATACATAAACGAATCATTGTAACAAAAGTTACGTAAAAAATCACGACTGCTTTAGCCAGTGTCACTCGGGAATCGGGATGATGTAAGGATTCTAAAGATACCCCATACGTTCAGGCATTTACAAATTATGGTGGAATAAAGAAACTCACCTACATACATACATGAACCTTAAACACATATACACTCCATTTTTGTGCAGTCGTGTAGAAAAATACATACTTTCGAACATATAACCTTCCTTTTTCGAATTCGGTTCAAAATCAAATGCTGTTGGTTGGTTCGGTTCAAAATCAAGTGAGCTTTCACTTGAGAAAGGCTAAGGAAAAGGTAAAAAAAAAATAATTTTAATATTCTTTGCTTTCATAATACGATTAAAAATATTGGAAAAGTTGCCCGGAAAACTGGAAAATATAGGACAAACTGAAAGAGCTTTTTTGTATGGGATTTTTGTACGAACTCAAGATTATAACGACATTTAAATTTGGACAGGACAGCCTGTTGGGTTCACTCTAATTTTTTATACTATTTGGTAATGAGACGAGCTAGTCTGGTATGCCTGATGATAAGTGTAACGCCAGCCCATAACAATTGTCTTGCCACCCAGAATTTTGAGACACAACGGTCTGCGCGGCACTGCATTACGGTCCTTACCCTGAGACATTAGGTATTAAGTCTCATAAGCCCAATAATTTCATTGACTACTTTGTTCATCAAACCAGAACACAGTAATGCTTGCACATTACTGCTTGGCGGCAGACTTCATGAGCAAAGCGACAGTACCCACCCAGATGGACAATCGCAGAAGAGTTAGTCCTACCACGTTAGTTAATGCCTAATGTCTGTAATGAGCGCACTGCAGTGCCGCGCAGGTCTTTGTGTTTCAAAGTTCTGTATGGCACTGCAATTCTTATGGGCCGTCGTTATGCATACCATCAGGTAAAGGACCAGTTCGTCTCGTTATCAAATAGTACAAAATCTAAATCAGATGTACTTAGTTTGCAGTAGTATTTATTTATGTAGTAGTTAAAAAAAGGCATCGAGCCTGTTGAAAAAAAAATTAATACTAGAACAATTCAGAGTAAACTTTGCAGTTACTGTGAAAAACAGCGTTTTGTCCATGAAAATGTATTAATTTACTTTATTGTATTTATACGGAAAATATGTTACACTAGAGTTTTGTTTTTTTTTTCTGTCAAATAATTCTACTTATTAAACGACTTCGAAAAAGGAGGAGGTTCTCGACTAGTCGTTTGTATTTTTTTGTGTGTATTTTACTCGATTTTTCCGCCAATTGTCGACCGATTTTAATGATTATTTTTTCATGACTAGGGCCTCAAGGGTGAAAATGATTTGATGAGAGAATTTCACCTTTAAGGGTAGAAAATGGGGGATGAAATTTTATAAAAGAAAAAAAGATGAAAAGAGTCAATTAGAATTATTAACGGTCGATATGTGCAACAATCAGCTAGGGACTCTTTAAAATCAAATAAGATCATGATAGTTACTCGTATTTCTCTATTTATTTACATGTCTCTCTTGGAAATACATTCTCAAAAAGATCAATTGACTATGAGAATGGATGGACAATGGACATAAATACAATACGAGAAATAAAGAAAAGTTACAGGTACCAATAACTAGGCTAAACAAAACATGTAAGTAAGGACGAAGTCTGAAAATTAGTTGGTATGTATAATAAATTGCCTCTTGATTTAACTAAATTAACTATCCTAGAATTTAAAACCAAAACTAAGGTTTTTTTCAAAACATTTTCGAATTTATGACGAAGTGCTGGACTGCAGAAATGTTCAATTTCTAATTTGCGTTATGAGACTGAAAAACAATTTGAATAATGTAAATGTAATAAGTAAGAATTTTGAAAATTAATTGCTGACAATGTATAATGTATGTATGACATGCCTAATATAACGTACTATGTTATAATGTGGTCAATTAAAAAAATAATGCAAATAACGTGATATCACCGAAGTCGGTGCTCGCTTTTTTAAAACCAATTTAATAATTTCTTAATATTTTAAGCCACTGTAAATAATAATAAAATGAATTGGAATGGTAAGTAAAAATTGCAGCGATTTGTACGTGATTGAAAAATTTACTAATTTATTTTAATGTTATTTTCGCGATAAATATGTATTTACATGACAACTTCGTTTTATTTTTCCTGTAAAATAATTATTTTAAATTTCCTATTATTGTTACGTTTCACGAAATATTAGGTTTTGTGGTATGAAAACTTCATTGGCATTCGACAGCATTATTTTCCGTTTTATACTAACTTAAACGACGTGTGGTCTAAAATTCATAATTATATGTATAAATTAACTTATTTCTTTAAAAAGAAGTTAGATAGATAACAAAAAACTGGTTGATATTATTTTGTCATTTTTTAAATTATTTTACGTACTAAATTTATGATTAGGTTCATTTTACGACAAAAAATTAGGAAAGCAATTTAATTTAATAAGATAATTTACTAAAGGTACTTAAATTTAAAATTTGATTTAATTTAAGGACTTTCATTAAATTTTACAGAATAATTATAATTATTAACAATTGAAACGCTAAAAATGATATTTAATCAATTTCTCTTGTGTGTATTAATTATAATATTAATGAACAAAACAATCAGTTTAGAAGTCCGGTAAAAAATGTTTATTGGTACCTTAAAAGCGAGCGCACAGTAGCTGGTGCCTGCGGCGGCATGCCTGCTGGCGAAAGCCGTGTGCTGGTAGCGCAGACTGCAAAACTGCACGGTACAAATGTCTTCTGCGATTATAGCAAAGAAGATAAAATGCAGCGTAGATAAAATCAAAACCATAGATACTGTGTCATACACAATTCTGCTTAAAATAAACATGATATACAGGCTGCTTTTTTAAAAGTGGTTTAAACTGAGCTATTTACATAACGATAATGGCTCAGTAGTAGTGACGTCAGCCGCCGATCTGTAGGTCGATGGTTCGAATCCTACAATAGCTGAAGCTTTCAGTGAAGGAAACCATCGTGATGCACCTTAACAAGGTGGTAGGATATTTTAGCGCTCGCCTGGCAGGCTACCAGTTATTGTAGAAATAGGGTGTTGATGAGATTTTTTTTTATGATTTTTGTTTTATATATTTTCTGCTTGCGTTTGACCACTATCTCACCTGGTGGTAAGCGACGATGCGGTCGACGATGTAGCACGCTTGCCTAGAAGATACCTTCACACTCGTGACTCGAAGAGACCCAGATTATACCGATCAGGAAACACAGATTCGGGCAAAGAGTTCCACTCCTTGATGATGTCACCAATTCGTTTTCTCATTAGAATCAAATGTCTATATCGAAAAAATTGGAAATCAAACGCTAGAAACGTCTAAAATTAGAGTCAAAGCCGGGCGTAAATTAGTTTACTTTTGATCCATGATGTCAAATGCGTGTACATCAACGGAAACAGTCCGATTTTCTCCGCAAGAGTTGCGTGTTTGTGCCCCGAACTGGTTATTCATTATGTCTTTATTGAGCTTTCTAAATAGCAGCTTTCGCATGCCTACATCTCTATTGAGGATATGGGATTGTTTTGGGAAAACTTCTATCAGAAATGCGGCGCATGGCTAATGGACCGTGTAGTCCCGGCTTAGAATAGCACCACCCCATCTCTTCCCATGGTTGCTGTAAGAACAGGTTAAGGGAATATCCAGGGAATAGGCAGCTGCATTATTCTCGGTCCACATGATAATCTACTGCAGCCATCAAGACGTCTGCCAACCGTGGTTTATTATGGAAAAATCCCTCTCCATTGGGGATTTTTGGGATGACATTTTCACCCCTATCAAATCTAGCTCTTGAACCTAGTTCATGGTTGAACTTAGTTCAAAATGGTTGGTAAACTCGATCCTCAGAGTCATTTATTTTAAATTGCATGAGTGCTCCCTTTGGGCCGAAGAGAATAAATAAACAATTGAATTTGTTAACAATTTCTGTATAATAGCACGCTCTAGTAAGTATTCTTGCTACATTTATTATACCTGCTGCTGCCGGCAGTTTTATCCAAGTGGATTTTTTTTCAGGAACAGTGCGTTTTTCCTCGTTTAACAGTGGTGTACCAACCCCAACGGAATGTCACTAAGCTGGATCTTGGAAATTTTGGACGAGAAAACTTTTAAACTGTCATTTATTTATAACACTTCCCAACAAGTAAATAATGAACTCTTACGTTATAGTACATTGTGATACAATAGTGTCTATATTTGTAAAGTTACTTCATAAAACAACTAACAAGCAAAAAAACCATAATTATGAAACTAACGAATTTTAATTTGTTTTTCTCACAGATTATTTAGCCTGTTGATAGCTCATGAACACTATTCCTCATACAAACATATCTCACCGACGCGGCAGGGGGCGAGGTAATATTCTATGCTTGCAATTGGCCGATTATTTGGATGACGTAATTTAGTGATGTGGTACGACTACTACTGAACAGAATAATATCGACAAAATTGAATAGGTAGTTAGCATCACATTCTTGATTCCCTGACATATACGATTAATAATAAATTATTATATGGGAAACCTAGACAATACATACTTACTTTATAAATTAATCTATAATACTACTTATAATAAAACTCCAGGTCATATTTTTTTTGGATGGCACTCCTATCTATACTGAAGCCAAAACTGTATTTTTATTTTTGTCTGTCTGTCTGTATTTTGGCCACGCATCACGTCGAAGCTACTGAATGGATTCCATGACTTGCGATGTATGGAACCAATTCTCTTTTTGAGTCGCTTCTATCCACTTTTCCTTTATTTCTGGGATGTCTGGAAATCTAACAACAAAAAGCAGAAATACTTTAAAAAAACCAGGAACCTACTTCGATGAAAATATCGCGATATATGAAAATTCAAGTACCATTTTTTCATCTTTAGATGTTCTTCCATAAAATGTATATGGGACCACCTTGAGATGATACACTTTCAAACAACAAAAATAATTTTCAAAATCGGTCCACAATTGACGGAGAAATCAGTTAAAATACTTAAAAAAATACATACAGTCGAACATTTAACCTCCTCCTCTTTTTTCGAAGTCGGTTAACAAATCCAAACGAAAGGTTATTATTTTTCCAAAATAATTAATAATAGTATATATATTAATTGTAAAGTATACATTGAATATCGATATGTTATAAGTCTGCACTCGTACTCGCAGTGGCGAGTAGTGCATTTAAATATGTCGTTTTCGCATGAGGGGAAGTTGTATGATTAGTCAACAGGATTTATAGTCTTTGGTTTTTCTCATGCACCCTGTAGGTTATCTTTGTGCATTATAATCCTTGTTCCTTATCGATGTCTTTTAGATACTAATTATAAAAATATTGTTTTATCTGTGCTACGATCTCGTTATTTACCCATATAAATACACAGGTTCAAATCTAATGCAATCAGTGTTAAAGAAAACTTCACTATGAAGTTCTTCATTGCCTTGTCTGCCGTGGTTCTCGCGGCCTCCGCGATGCCGACTGAGATCGGCAATGAGGCCGCCGCCTTCAACAGCACCCGCAACACTGCTGGGATGGCCGGCTTTGCTACTTACGGTGGTGGAACCCGTGGAGGTACTAATGGTGCAGTTTGGACAGTCTGGGATCCATGGGCGCTCAGAGATGCCGTCTCTGGCGATGCTTCTAGGATCGTATACGTCCGTGGCCGAATCGACCTTACAGCCCTATTTACCGGCTCTCCTGGGGTGGCTCTTCGTGTTGGAAATTACAAAACTATCATCGGTACCGATCGCAACGCCATGATCTTTGGGGGAGGTCTGAGTATCAATGGCCGGCAAGTCATCATTCAGAACCTCAGGTTCCACAACGCTTTGTCGTACGCCCAAGGTGAGCGACCCAATGGCAATGGTGGTATCTTAGGTCAGGTCAATGGAGCTTTTTCAACTGTTGACGCCATCGGTATCCAAAATGCTCACCACGTGTGGATTAATCACTGTGAGTTTGCTGATGATCCTTGGAACGCGAACTCCGTCAGTGAAAACCAGAGGCGTCACGACGGTCTCATTGACATCGTGCGCGGCTCCGACTTGATTACGGTTTCAAACAGCATATTCAGGAACCACAACCATGTTATGTTAGTAGGAAATGACGACAACAACGCAGCGCAAGATCGAGGAAGGCTGAGGGTCACTTACTACCTTAACTGGTTCCAGGGCACCAACCAGCGGCACCCTAGGGTCAGGTTCGGTCAGGTGCACGTCCTAAACAACCTGTACACTGATATTAGGTCTTACGGTATTGGTCTTGGAGTCGCTGCTGATATCTACGCTGAAAGGAACGTATTCATCAACACGCGCCGTTCCTGGGGTTGGGCTGCCGGTGTACCAAACCCTAGAGGCCATTTGGTGAACTTCAACAATATCCTGCACAATAGTGGGTTCGATGCTGGCATCACCGGTGGCAATTTTCGCCCATCCAACTTTTACGCATACAGTCCCATGGCCGCCGCCAACGTGGAAGCACACGTCAGGAGATTCGCTGGTCCCCGGTAAACTATTCAAAACTCTCTCTATTTAAAGAGTTGTGCAACTAAATATGAAAATGTTTTTGAATACTGTAATAATCATGCCTCTTAATAAAATTTAATCTTGTGTGAAGTAACGCATTTTATTTATACCAGTTATTCCTTTGTACAGTCCCAAATTTTAACACTAATTTTAACACTACAATAATACTTACCTTAAACTTTATTTTATTGTAGAAAATTTGAATGCTCTTGGAATTTTAGGGTGCCATGCATAGACCACTATGATTACATTGGATACATATAACGGCGGAAAACTCAAACTATTTTCAAAATTTTGGAAAACGCCTAGTTGCGATGCCTAAACAAAATTCTGGTACTCATCTGGGTCAATTTAGCATTTCCATTATTATAACTAGCTGTGCCCAGCTTCACTCATGTAGCCTAAGTTACTCCTTATAACATCAGCTATCTGTCAGAGAAAGTCCCGTCAAAAACGGTCCAGCTGTTTTGGAGATTACACGGAACAAACAAACAGACATACAAAAATTTTAAAAATTGTCTCGTTGTTTTAGGTACTGTATATACTTTCATATGCATTTAGTATAATATCAAAATAACAGTATTGTGATATTATAAATAGATACTTCAATTTTATTTATTTGTATAGAAGAAGATTATAGAAAAATAAATACTACGGGGCAATGGTGCCAATATTTTCAATAACTTTGGTGCCAATATTTTCAAAAATATTCGAAAAAATAATGAGCACCAGAATATTGGATTTCTTTGAGAAAAATAACATTTTGTGTGAGGAACAAAACGGTTTCGTAAGGAAGAAATCCACTACTTTAGCTTGCTTTAAATTAGTAAAAGAAATTTTAGATTCAATTAATGAAAAAGAAATCCCAGTAGCAGTATATTTGGACATGAGCAAGGCGTTCGATATGGTTTGTCACAAAAATTTGTTGAGTAAATTGGAGCCATATGGTATACGAGGTCCTGCATACGCTTGGTTCGAAAGTTACTTGGGAGGCCGACAGCAATGTACTGAAATAAAAAGAATGTGTCTAGAAAGTAACACCGAGGAGACATACAGGTCTCCGTACTTAGTGAATGATTATGGCGTACCACAAGGAAGTGTTCTTGGTCCCATACTCTTTATATTATATATAAACGAACTACCTAACTCTACAGACCAATTTACTGTATTGTTTGCAGATGATACGACCGTTTTAACTAGAGAGCGTACTGTTGAAAATGCAACTAATACTACGAATAAAGCGTTATGTGACATAATAGAATGGTTAGAAGCAAATAACTTAAAAATAAATACAGATAAAACGAAATTTATGAGATTTTTGACATATAAAAGTAATAATACTAGAGACAAAATGAGTTTAGAAATAAAATATAAAAACAACGCAATTGAAGAAGTAAATAACATTAAATTTTTAGGTGTAACTATAGATACATTCTGTAATTGGAAGGAACAAGTAAATAATGTATGTAAGAAAATAAATAAATTTGTATTTGCACTACGAAAAATAAAAAACATTACAAACACTAAAACAGCAATGGTTGTATACCACAGCCACGTGTGTTCCATTTTGAGGTATGGTTTAATCATGTGGGGAAACTCAACAGAAGCTCAGAGAGCTTTCATTGTGCAAAAAAAATGTATTAGATCAATTTTTGGTCTTAAATGGACAGAATCATGCAAGTCCATATTTGTGGAACAGAAGTTGCTTACACTACCTTCTTTATACCTATTTGAAATGTGCAAGTTCGTTAGGAAAAACCAGTCACTTTTTGAAACCGATGAGAGATCAACGCTTAAAAGAAAAATAGTACAAAAACCACTTTTGGTACCGAAAAACAGACTGAAAATGTGTGACATGAATTGTTATTATATGGCCATAAGAATTTATAATAAATTACCTATTGACCTAAGAGAATTACGTGACATACAATTTAATAAAACACTGTATAAATGGCTTTGTGACAAATGTTTTTATACAATAGGGGACTTTTTTAATTCTAAATTTATAAAATGATGTGTAATTTTCTTTTTATTTATTATATTATTGACTGAATTGTATTCTATTTTATTGTTATGCTTATCGGTGTAGATTATTAGACTCAATTTTTGTTTTTATGATGCTATTTAATTATTTTTTTTGTGCCATATAATTGTAACTTAAAACTATAATTTAAAAATTTGCACGACTATGTAGTCGAATATAGTGAAACTATATAATTAATGACATGTACTTACCTGAAATTACCTATATTCACGCAAAAAAAAAAAAAAAAAAAAAAAAAAAAAAAAAAAAAAAAAAAAAAAAAGCCAGGTGATGATGGGCGTGGCTGGTAGTGGGCTAGATAATTTGGGTTAGCTATTACTTCTTAGGTTGTAGGCCTATTCCTACAATAGCCTGTGAGCTATCCAACTGTTTTTGTAGCTAAGTTAGATGTAGTCAGCAGTATTAATTATATAGTAGGGAGCTAGCAGTGGCGAAGGGTGAATAACGTCTAAAAAGAAGCCGATATCTCTCAGAAAAAAAAAAAACTAAATAAACAAATTTAAATTTAGAAAGTACACAAACAAAACACACAAAAGAAACCAGACATTTAAAAAAAATTGCAATAAAAACGATACTAAGTATTTGCCAACTTTTGCATATTGAAATTGACAGGCTGTAAATTGCGCGCGAGTCACGCTCGAGTATAGTCGGCTAGCTCGCTTGGTCAATATGGCGGCAAACCTGTGACTTATGGAAAGTGAGAAAGCACTACATTTCTCCAGAGGTGTAAAACCAAAGACTATAAATCCTGTTGACTAATGATACAACTTCCCCTCAAGCGAAAACGACATATTTAAATGCACTACTCGCCACTGCGAGTACGAGTGCAGACTTATAACTTATCGATATTCAATGTATACTTTACAATTAATATATATACTATTATTAATTATTTTGGAAAAATAATAACCTTTCGTTTGGATTTGTTAACCGACTTCGAAAAAAGAGGAGGAGGTTAAATGTTCGACTGTATGTATTTTTTTAAGTATTTTAACTGATTTCTCCGTCAATTGCGGACCGATTTTGCAGATTATTTTTGTTGTTTGAAAGTGTATCATCTCAAGATGGTCCCAAATACATTTTATGGAAGAACATCTAAAGATGAAAAAATGGTACTTGAATTTTCATATATCGCGATATTTTCATCGAAGTAGGTTCCCGGTTTTTTTAAAGTATTTCTGCTTTTTGTTGTTAGATTTCCAGACATCCCAGAAATAAAGGAAAAGTGGATAGAAGCGACTCAAAAAGAGAATTGGTTCCATACATCGCAAGTCATGGAATCCATTCAGTAGCTTCGACGTGATGCGTGGCCAAAATACAGACAGACAGACAAAAATAAAAATACAGTTTTGGCTTCAGTATAGATAGGAGTGCCATCCAAAAAAAATGTGACCTGGAGTTTTATTATAAGTAGTATTATAGATTAATTTATAAAGTAAGTATGTATTGTCTAGGTTTTCCATATAATAATTTATTATTAATCGTATATGTCAGGGAATCAAGAATGCGATGCTAACTACCTATTCAATTTTATCGATATTATTCTGTTCAGTAGTAGTCGTACCACATCACTAAATTACGTCATCCAAATGATCGGCCAATTGCAAGCATAGAATATTACCTCGCCCCCTGCCCGCGCCGGTGAGATATGTTTGTATGAGGAATTGTGTTTATGAGCTATCAACAGGCTAAATAATCTGTGTGTAAAACAGACCAGACGACACGTGGTCCACATTGAAATGTCATAGTAACTATACCCCAAGCTGTGGTGTTGATAAAGCCGGTGCTGAATCGAGCTATGCTGGAGTCTATTATTTTTTTTTTTTTATTTTATTTGGTAACGAGACGAGCTGGTCGTTTGCCTGATGGTAAGCATAACGCCGACCCATAACAATTGCAGTGCCACCCAGAACTTTGAAACACAAAGACCTGCGTGGCACTGCAGTGCGCTCGTTACCCTGAGACATTAGGTATTAAGTCTCATAAGCCCAGTAATTTCACCGGATACTCTGCTCATCAAACCGGAACACAGTAATGCTTGCACACTACTGCTTGGCGTCCGACTTCACGAGCAAAGCGGTGGTAACAACCCAGACGGACACTCGCAGAAGAGTTAGTCCTCCCACTAACTATTAAGTATAATTAGGTGAATTTTCCTCGTTATCGCAAAAATTAACATGTTTGCTAATTTTAATTGAAAATTTTAGCGATGCTTTTCAGTTTTAATCAATGTAGAAACAAGTAGATACCTATTAGGTGCGTCTACGTAGCCACTGGTAGCTATATAAGTGAATGAAAGCATTTTAACCTGTTGAAAAAAATGACATTATCCAGTTCTGTTACGATGATAACCACAGATCTTTATGACAACAAACTTTTCTGTTGTGTCTTTTACTTTTTTTGTGTCTTTTTACTGAATGAATATTGTTTTATATACCTAGTTGTTACAAACATAGAGATCGAATAATTTTACATTTAGGGCCATATCAAAATTATTAAACTAATGAAATAAGGCTTATAAGTTCCTTTTGACTTCATTTTACAAAAAACTTTCATATATAGGTATTTTTCTGAGCCTACTAATGTTAAAACCATTTATTTATCAACCGAGTAACCTCAAAAGATTACATTACAAAAAACTGACTCCAATTAATATACATAGTCAACGCACTGGTTCAAGCTTCCCGAGCAAGCTGGTGCTGGTTCCAGAAAAAAGTATACCTAAGGGTACTGATTCTGTTATCCCTATCCCGTAAATGTATACAGGATATAACCTAACTAGGTAAAGGCATTACTGGCTAGAGATAAGAAAATTTAACCTGATGTACACTTATTTTATTTTACTATAAATTACTCACTTTATATAATCTTATTTTTAATTTTAATTTGTTTTTCTCATACACCCTGTAGGTTTATCTTTGTGCATTATAATCCTTGTTCCTTATCGATGTTTTTTTAGATACTAAAAATAATAATATTGTTTTATCTGTGCTACGATCTCGTTATTTACCCATATAAATACACAGGTTGAAAGCTAATGCAATCAGTGTTAAAGAAAACTTCACTATGAAGTTCTTCATTGCCTTGTCTGCCGTGGTTTTCGCGGCCTCCGCGATGCCGACTGAGATCGGCAATGAGGCCGCCGCCTTCAACAGCACCCGCAACACTGCTGGGATGGCCGGCTTTGCTACTTTCGGTGGTGGAACCCGTGGAGGTACTGGTGGTGCAGTTTGGACAGTCTGGGATCCATGGGCGCTCAGAGATGCCGTCTCTGGCGATGCTTCTAGGATCGTATACGTCCGTGGCCGAATCGACCTTACAGCCCTATTTACCGGCTCTCCTGGGGTGGCTCTTCGTGTTGGAAATTACAAAACTATCATCGGTACCGACCGCAACGCCATGATCTTTGGGGGAGGCCTAAGTATCAATGGCCGGCAAGTCATCATTCAGAACATCAGGTTCCATAACGCTTTGTCGTACGCCCAAGGTGAGCGACCCAATGGCAATGGTGGTATCTTAGGTCAGATCAATGGAGCTTATTCACAGGTTGACGCCATCGGTATCCAAACTGCTCACCACGTGTGGGTTGATCACTGTGAGTTTGCTGATGATCCTTGGAACGCGAACTCCGTCAGTGAAAACCAGAGGCGTCACGACGGTCTCATTGACATCGTGCGCGGCTCCGACTTGATCACGATTTCAAACAGCATATTCAGGAACCACAACCATGTCATGTTAGTAGGAAATGACGACAACAACGCAGCGCAAGATCGAGGACGGCTGAGGGTCACTTACTACCTTAACTGGTTCCAGGGCACCAACCAGCGGCACCCTAGGGTCAGGTTCGGTCAGGTGCACGTCCTAAACAACCTGTACACTGATATAAGGTCTTACGGTATTGGTCTCGGAGTCGCTGCTAATGTCTACGCTGAAAGGAACGTATTCATTAACACGCGCCGTTCCTGGGGTTGGGCTTCCGGTATACCCAACCCTAGAGGTCATTTAGTGAACTTCAACAATATCCTGCACAACAGTGGGTTCGATGCTGGCATCACCGGTGGCGAAGTCAATTTCCACCCATCCCAGTTTTACGCATACAGTCCCATGGCCGCCGCCAACGTGGAAGCACACGTCAGGAGATTCGCTGGTCCCCGGTAAACTATTCAAAACTCTTTCCATTTAAAGAGTTGTGCAGCTAGATATGAAAATGTTTTTGAATACTGGAATAATCATGCCTCTTAATAAAACTTAATCATGTGTGAAGTAACGCATTTTATTTATACCAGTTATTCCTTTGTACAGTACCAAATTTTAACACTAAAATAATATGTCTAACTTTATTTTATCGTAGAAAATTTGTATGTTATTGGAATTTTAGGGTGCCATGCATATACCACTATTATTACATTGGATACATATACTGGCTGGGAGCTCAAAGTATTTTTAAAATTTTAGCTAGTTGCTGGGATGCGTAACCAAAATGCTTCATCTGGGTCAATTTAGCATTTCATTTATTAATACTTATAGAAGAATACTACGAGGTAATGCTGCCAGGTGATAATGGGTGTGGCTGGCAGTGGGCTAGGTAATTTGGATCATCTGTTGTTGGGTTGTAGGCCTATTCCTACAATAGCCTGTGAGCTATCCAACTTTTTTTGTAACTAAGTTAGATGTATGCAGTAGTAATTATATAGTAGCTAGCAGTGGCGAAGGCTGAATAACGTCTAAGGGGTCTAAGTCGATATCAAAAATATCACATACAAAAATAATTAAATAAACAATTTTAAATTTAGAAAGTACACAAACAAAACACACACAAGAAACCAGACATTTAAAAAAACTGCAATTAAAATGAGTATTTGCCAACTTTTGCTCTTTAGTTGCATTGAAATTGGCAAGCTGTAAATTGCGCGCGAGTCGCACTCGAGTGTAATCTGCTAAGATTGGAAGCTCGCTTGGTCAATATACAGGCAAACAGTAGCTTATGGTAAGTGAGGAAGTGCGACATTTCTCCAGAGGTATGAAAGAAATAAGACACGTCACGACACGTGGTCCACATTGAAATGTCACAGTAACCATACCCGAAGCTGTGGTGTTGATAAAGCCGGTGGTGAATCGAGTTAAGTAGTATAATTTGGTGAACTTTCCTTGCTATCGCAAAAATTTCCCGAAAAAGTTTCCCGAGCAAGCCGGTACTGGTTCCAGAAAAAAGTATACCTAGGGGTACTGATTCTGTTATCCCTATCCCATGTATTTATACAGGATGTAACCTAACTTGGTAAAGGCATTACTGGCTAGAAGCAAGAAAATTAAAACTCGATGTTCACTTATTTTATTTTATAAACCAAACTTGCTAGTTCCCTTCGCTTCACTCCCGTGGCTTTATTTTAGACTAGCTGCTGCCCCGCGGTTTCACCCGCGTGTAGATTTTGGATTACATGGTTTTTATTTTTTTGCGCGGTACCCTAATTATTTTTCTAAAATTAAAGTAGCCTATGTTACTCCTTGTAACATCAGCTATCTGCCAGTGAAAGTCCCGTCAAAATCGGTCCAACCGTTTCGGAGATTACCCGGAACAAACAGACAGACAGACAGACTGACATACAAAATTTTTAAAAATGGTTGTTTTGTTATAGGTACCGTATATACTTTCATATGCATTTAGTAAAAAGCTGTTATTTTGATATTACAAACAGACACTTCAATTTTATTCATCTGTATGGATATAATAAAAACATGTGTAACTAAACGCTTAACGATGAACGACACAAATTATTTAGCTTGTTGTCTAATTCCGTTTATCGTACTAGTGGTCGACCGCGACTTGTCGGCGTTGTATTTTCAAATTTTTACACTCCTTATCATTTTAAACGTTGATTTCCAGATTGACATGATTTTTGCATGGGGATATTTTATGAGCCAGAGAGTGACATAGGCTGAAGGAATTATATCCCGGAAAAATGCATGATTCATGTGAGAATTTTGTTAGTGGGAGGACTAACTCCTCTGCGAGTGTCCGTCTGGGTTGTTACCACCGCTTTGCTCGTGAAGTCTGCCGCCAAGCAGTAGTGTGCAAGCATTATTGTGTTCCAGTTTATTGAGCAGAGTAGCCAGTGAAATTACTGGGCTTATGAGATTTAATACCAAATGTCTCAGGGTAACGAGCGCACTGCAATGTCGCGCAGGCCTTTGTGTTTCAAAGATCTGGGTGGCACTGCAATTGTTATAGGCCGGAGTTATGCTTACCGTCAGGCAAACGACCAGCTCGTCTCGTTACCAAGTAACAAAAAAAATAATCTACACGCTGGTGTACTCAATGGTACTACTGATCCGATGCCAACCCCGGGTCAATGACATTCATCATTTTGTCCTCTTTGCACACACTGTAGGTTTGCACTGATGTAAAGAGGAGGAAGACCGCGCGGGCCACTAAAATTGAGTAATATTCCAAAAAAGCGTAAATATTTCAAAATTAGATGCCTAATCGAAAGTGTACCACAACCAAGTTTTTCCTTATTATATAATACGTCATATTAATTTTATCAATATTTAGAAATAACAGAGATATTTCATTTCAAACTTATTTTTAGAGGTAACTTAGACATTTATTTTTGATCGAGTAAATTTGGCAAAATCTTGTATTACATAAGTATACATAAATTAATATAAAACGTTAATGAATAAAGCAAGATAAGAAATGTCGTATGTTTAATCGATGATGAACATTGATTAAAGATGATTATACTGATTGATCATTTAGTAATTGACACTGAAAGATATAACATTTCTTCTTTTTTAATTGAAAAACATGTATGATAAGGAAAGTAATATATATTTTGTACACCGGAAACGTTAGAACACTTGTCACTATAATAATTTAAGATCTTATAACACAATATTCTGACAAATAAAATAATTAATAAGAAGATGACTTTTGCACACTTCTATATATCTCTGCACTAGAATTCCCTGTGTTACAAGTCGCATGGACAGGTCTGTGTGATCCTTAAATCAAACTTAAACAAAATTAAATTTTGTCAATAATTATCTACGCACTACCGGTTGACTACCACGTTTGAGCAATTTGGACTAAGGATCTGATTAGAAAAAGTAATTAACGATGATTAAAACACGCAAACGGGACTAAAATAGTTTTATTGTGAATAAACTGAAAGATCACAAATATACTCGTTAAAATATTAAGCTTTAATTCCTAAAACTGGCAGTACTCTGTATACGATTACCAGACACCGGCGTGTCTCCTGACATGCGCTTCTACATTGTTGACTGTCATAGAGTTATACCCGTAGTACTGAGACGGTGTCCACTGGACACCATTTGAGGGGATGCCGGAGTCATGCGCACTATTGTGCAGCAAGTTGTCCACGTTTCTCAAGTACCCCTGCCGAAGATTAGGGGCGGTGGCGCTGACCCACGTGCGGCGCAAGTTTATAAATACGTTCCTTTCACAGTAAATCAGAGCACCAACTCCAACAGCGATGCCGTAGAAATCTATATCGGTGTACAAGTTATTTAGAACGTGCACTTCACCGTATCTGACCAAAGGGTTACGCTGGTTGGTACCCTGGAACCAGTTGAGATAGTATGTAACCTTAAGCCTGCCGCGGTCCATCTCTTCGTTGTGATCGTCGTTTCCAACCAACATTACCATGTTATGGTTTCTGAATATAGTATTGGAGACCGTTATCCAGTTGGCACCCTGGGTGATGTCGAGGAGACCGTCGTGACGCCTTTGGTTTTCAGTAACGGAAGCCGCGTGCCAAGGGTCGTCGGCTAGCTCACAGTGGTCAATCCATACGTGGTGAGACCGATCAATACCGATATTGTCAATCGTAGACCAGGGCCCGGGGACCTGGGACACGATACCACCATTGCCGTTAGGCTGCTCACCCGGGGCGTAAGACAAAGCATTGTGGATCTTCAGGTTCTGAATGATGACTTGCCAGGAGCTACTGATTCTTAGACCTCCTCCGAAGATCATGGCATTGCCATCGCCACCGATGATAGTCTTAAATTTACCCACACGGAGAGCAACACCAGGAGAGCCTGTGAACAGCTGTGTAAGGTCGATGCGGCCGCGAACATAGATAATTCGGGGGGCGTCACCGGTGACGGCATCCCTAAGTGCCCAGGGATCCCAGACGGTCCAGACAGCACCGCCAACACCTCCAAAAGTGCCACCTGCAATGCTCGCGAAGCCAGCTTGCCCAAAAGGAATGTTGCGGGTGCCGTTGAGGACTGTAGCCTCTTGCACAGTCTGTATTGGCATCGCGGATGCCGCGAGAATTACGACGGACAATACTATGAAGTACTTCATAGTGAAGTTTTTCTTCAGACTAATTGCATGTGTTTTATGTCGCCCATATTTATACATGCAACAAAAATACCAATGAAGATTAAAATAGATTGTAATGACACTTGAATCGTTGCTGATGAGATAACGTAATACGTTAAAACTAATACAGGATGTACCAATTATAAAGCAGCACATCCAGTGCGTGAAAAAAGAACAGATCAACTGCAAACCAGCAAACGCAGTTCCGTATTACTAATAGGTACCCTATGTTTTTTTTTTTTTTTTAATTCTTCATTTAGTTTAGGGACTTTTACCATACAATGGCATGCCAGTCCCATCGTAGCCTAAACAATACTAATCTCTTAATTACATTAATCCCTCAACATTCTGTAGATCAGCTTTGCAGCTTCACACGTTGGGTCCGCTAAAATATGAGTAAAAACCCCAACATCCAATACGTTTAAATTGATGGATTGTATCAATGCTTCTCTTTGATTTTTGTTCCTGACACATTCCATGAGGAAGTGGTGTACATCATCTATAGTTCCGCACAGCTCACAATTTGGGGAATCTACCTTTTTCATTAAGTAACCGAACTTCCTTGATGGAATATGTCCGGAACGTATTCTATGTGCTAACACAACATGTTGTCTGCTTATTCTAGTTCTAACAAACCACGGTATTGGAGGAGGCTGACTTTGTATAGTTTTGTACCAGATACCCTTATCTTTACTTCTCTCGTCAAAATTTTCTTTATAATTATCAAAACATTTTGTACCCTATGATAATACCTATGTATTACTGGAGTACTAAAAGTTTCCGGAACTGGCCACTTACATAAACAATATTTAAAAAGTAATTACAACATTTGAAAATGGAACTCATTGGCTGTAAAATATAGTTTGTTTCATTTGACTGTTACACACTTGTTTTTACATTGTGGCGTATTTTTTTAAATTGGGATGTTGACTGATTTTGGGAAAGTGTTTAAAACGATGCGTATGGGCCTAATATAACCCAAAATATTTAAATTTACTTTTTAAAACAACTAATATTTTAATTATCATGTATTTAAAATGCCGTTTTAAATTTTGCTCCAAAACGGCAGTGACGTCACGTGTTCAATTACCACAGAGTAATTTTCTATAACACTGTAAAGTGACAAGCAAAGAGAATATAACCACTACTACCTAGTCTGTGCTACGTTTAGTGACAAGTTCATTCGATGCTTTCTGTGTATATATTGTTATGTATTAAAATATGAGTTCTAAGTTTTTTGAGCTTATTGATTTATATATATGCTTTGGTTAATTAATACACTTTGGATCTTAGAATCTACGATTACTGTTATAGTATATTCATTGTTGGTTATAGAAATAATGATTTTTGGTATAATAAGTAGGTACTTACACGGAGGTCTTCACATTTCTAAATTCAGCAGAGCAGAAATTATCGTTTGTCGAGAAGAAATTGGCCACCGTAAAACAATCAATTCTCGGCAAATTGGAATTATTTGCCTTTATGAAGCCACTTTCCATCATGGGAGAATATTCAAGAGTCGAAATAAATTTAGAAAAATAGGCGCGGAATTCACAGCACAGATAAATAATCACAGAAATCACTCTAAAATACTAAGCAGTTAAGCGCAACGAGCTATATACTCATTGGAGTTTTGGCGGGAATGCGAAAATGTGCTGTTGTTGATTTTGTGTTATTTACTAAAACCTTTGTTTTATAGAGTGTTAATGTGTAATAATAGTAGATTATTAACCATTAAGTGTTCGTAAACTTGCATGAGTGAAAGGCAAATAGTACAAAGACGAAAAACGTGTATTTTCGTATTCTATCCAAAACTCCATAGAAGCTTCAGTAAACTATCCACCAATTTACTGAAGCGTCACTTCGACTCGACCGCGCCTAGACTAAACTTTAACGTGACTTTGACGACTTTCATGCACCAAAACTAGAGATTTATTTATATTGTTATTTATATAACTTGACACTAGTTAAATGCGCAAATCACGTGGAGCCAAAAACAAAACAAAAAAAAAATATATACTCATTCCGATTGAAACCGTGACGTCACGGGCGTTTTAGGTCACGTGACTTCGGATTGATGTGATTACATTTTGATTATTTAATTTAAATTAAATTCCTTAAAAATAAACAAAAATATTGTGTTTAATAGGATTTCTGTCACAAAAACTACCGTTTCGCGGCAAAATTATATTTTTATTTGAATACAGTCAACAACCCAATTGCGTGTATACATCACCATAGATTTAACTCGTGAAAATTTTCATAGTAAGATTTTAAGTGTAATTTGACAGCTCAGCGCAGCTTCGCTCGGCTTCAAACTGCTTCTGGCAATGAAGCACCATGCAAGACGACTATTTATAGCTGGTTTGCAGAATTCAAACGCGGTCGTGTTAATCGTGACGAATTTCCTGATGGTCGCCCGCCCACCGCAGCAAACAACTAATACATCGATGCTGTGCGCCGTATAATCGAAACAGACAGCCATGTGACCTACCATGATGAGATTGGGGCATCTTTATGCATATGCATAGGGAGGGTGGCCGAGCGGGAACTTGTGTGACTTTCAATCCGACGCAACATAGTTTGAATCTCGTCTCGGCCCGCACCAATGACTTATATCAAGTTATGTGCGGATTATTCACACTCGCTCTAAAACGATGAAGGAAAACATAGTGAGGAAACCGTCATGTTCAAGAACCACAAAATTCGAGGACATGTGACATTCACTAAGCCGCACTGGGCCCGCGTGGTGGATTATGGCCCATACCTCTCTCTGAGAGAAGGCCGATATCCCAGCAGTGGGAGCGTAAGAGGCTGATAGTAATAAAAATAATAATGAGTCAAGTACAATCAATCCTACACAAACATTTGGGTGCGAAAAAGATGTGCTCTCGGTGGATCCCACACAATTTGACTGAGGCTGAAAAAATGGACCGCGTCACTTGGTGCAATGCCATGATTACCAGATTCAACAAAGGGGCGTCAAATTTGGTGTGGGACATAGTAACAGGTGACGAAACATGGATTTATTGCTACGATCCCAAAACAAAGCAACAATCGAGCGTATGGGTCTTTCAAGGTGAGTCGAAACCAACCAAGCTGGCGCGCGTGCAAAGTGCCTCTATGTGGATGATTGCTTCTTTTTTTAATAAAACTGGACACGTGGCTACTGTCGCTTTGGAGAATCGTCGTGCCGTGAATAGTGATTGGTACACGACCATTTGTTTCCCGGAAGTTATTGGCGAACTCCGTAAAAATAACCGTAAACGATGTCTCATCTTGCACCACGATAATGCCAGTTATCACACGGCCAGATAGACAAATTAATTTTTGAAGTTGAAAAATTGACCTTATGAGCCATCCTGCATACAGTCCCGACCTAGCCATCTTGTGAATTTTTTTGTTCCCAATAATTAAGAACTAGTTACGCGGTTAACGATTTTCATCACCAGATGCTGTCGAAGAGTACGAAAAACATGTTTCCGGGGTCATCACGCAGGAGTGGCATGAGTTAAAAAAATATCTGACAAATCGATAACATGCCGAGGACATGCTGATTGTGGAATGAGCTCCCACCTGCGGTCTTTCCAACAAGCTACAACATGGGGCTCTTCAAAAGAAGGGTGAACAGAGCTTTAAAGGTCGGCAACGTATCAGTAATGCCCCGAGTGTTGCAGATATCTATAGGCGACGGTAGCTGCTTACCATCGGGCGGGCCGTCTGCTTGTTTGCCACCTATGGCATATAAAAAGTGACTTGGTAATTTCATTAATCTTTACACCGATTCCATTAGTTTAAATTTTCTATTATCAATAACGATTTTGGAAAGTACTTTGTCTAGGTCCGCATATCTAAAGCATGTTTAAAAATTTTTGATTCAAATTTCTTAAGTATGATCCATATCTTTATCAGGGATCACTTGTTGGTGGGAGGACTAACTCTTCTGCGAGTGTCCGTCTGGGTTGTTACCACCGCTTTGCTCGTGAAGTCTGCCGCCAAGCAGTAGTGCGCAAGAATTACTGTGTTCCGGTTTGATGAGCAGAGTATCCAGTGAAATTACTGGGCTTATGAGACTTAATATCTAATGTCTCAGGGTAACGACCGCACTGCAGTGCCGCGAAGGCCTTTGTGTTTCAAAGTTCTGGGTGGCACTGCAAATGTTATGGGCCGGCGTTATGCTTACCATCAGGCAAACGACCAGTTCGTTTCGTTACCAAATAAAAAAAAAACTTATTTAGTACAGCCGAGCTTCGTAACGTTTGCCCGTCTGGTTTGGAGTATTCGGTACCTCTTCATCAACGGAGCTACACGCAGGCGCTCCGACTGGTTGCTGCATGCTGCTCGGTTGATGAAGAGGTACCGAATACCTCGAAACCGATCGGGCAATCTTCGCGAAGCTCGGTTGTACTACGTAAGTGAATCCGGTTAAAGATATACAGCTGTATATGTAAACGGGCTCAATATTCGAACACAATGTCGTATTGGGTTCTTAAAAGCTATCGGAAACAATTAAAAATCCATATCAATAAAAAATATACTAAAATGTCACTAGACTTTGCAAGGCATTTACGAGTACCGCCCCGCGCAGGCGGACATAGCGATCGCGGGGGGAGCGCGCAATAGGCTTGAGTGATTAATAATACCTACCAAGAGAGCACCAGAATAGATAGGTTGATGCGGTGACTCTGCTTTGTAATAATTAAGGATATTTTGATCAAACCAGAGATATTTTTTTTACCAGTTCCAACCGTTTGCATGAAGATGGGTGAATATGGGTTAAAAAGCCTTTTTACAGGCTTTTTATTTCACATGAAATATTTAAATTAAATTACTTAAATTTAAAAAAATATTTTATTTCTCTCAAACACATTACACTAAAGATTTATCTCAAACTGGTAAAATAGGGGTAGAGATCTGTGTGAAATACAGCAAGAGCTTTGCCAAAATAGGAGCATGAAATTACATGTATGACAATTAGGAATAATAAACATTCAAAACCTATACGTACATCACTACAAAAAAAATATTCGATAGTACCTATCACTAAATGGTACCAGCGAATGTCTTAACATGCGCTTCCACGAGGGAGTTGGCCATTGGGGAGTACCCATAGTAATTAGACGGGTGAAAACTTAAACCACCACCAGCGATGCTGCCGTCGAATCCACTGTTAATCATGAGGTTGTTGTAGTTTACTAATAAGCCTAAAGGATTTATTGTTGAAGCCCAGGCCCAAGCACGGGGCGTGTTTATAAACACGTTCCTTTCGCTATATATTTGAGCGCCAATTCCAACTCCGATGCCGTAGGAGGATATATCGGTATATAAGTTATTTAGGATGTGTACTTCACCGTACCTAACCCTTGGGTGACGCTGGACAGTGCCTTGGAACCAGTTGAGATAGTAAGTGACCTTAAGCTTTCCAACATCCACCGCTGCGTTGTTGTCGTCGTTTCCAACCAACATGACCATGTTGTGATTCCTGAATATGCTGTTGGAGACTGAGATATAGTTGGCGCCTTGGGTGATGTCTAGGAGACCGTCGTGACGCCTCTGGTTTTCACTCACGGAGTTCGCGTTCCAAGGGTCGTCGGCGAATTCGCAGTGGTTTACCCACACATGCTCAGAAATATCGATACCAACGCCGTCAATCGTGGACCAGGCTCCGGGAACCTGGGAGATGATACCCCCGTTGCCATTAGGCTGCTCACCCGGGGCGTAAGACAAGGCATTGTGGATCTTCAGGTTGTGAATGATGACTTGCATAGCGCGATGAACCCTCAGACCTCCTCCGAAGATCATGGCGTCTCTGTCGCCACCCATGATGGTTTTGTAGTTGCCAACAAGAAGAGCGACCCCGGGAGAGCCAGTGAATAGTTGGGTGAGATCGATACGGCCACGAACGTAAATAATCCTGGGGGAGTTCCCAGTGACTGCGTCCCTGAGCGCCCAGGCGTCCCATACTGTCCAAACAGCACCACCGGCACCACCTATGGTACCACCAGCGATTGTAGCAAAGCCAGCTTGCCCAGCTGGAATATTGCGAGTGCCGTTGAGGACTGCAGCCTCTTTGCCGATCTCTATCGGAATCGCGGAGGCCGCGAGGATCACGGCGGATAATACTATGAAGTACTTCATTGTGAAGTTTCTCGACGTATTCACTGCGTATAATGGTTACCACTCGTATTTATACAGATGTTATAAAATATAAAGGCAGATAAAACTTTGATAATCGTAAATATAAAGTAATTAGTGAGATAATCAAGGTAGAACATTATACAACAGGATGTCTTAGAAATCAACACATTCTTATTTAGTGGTGGCTGACCACGTCATATACAATTGTATTTGTATTACCTATTGGTGTGAATACTTAAGTAACATAAGTACATGCTTCTGAATGGATAATTATTAATTAGTGTGACAATATATTAATTAGTGTGATATAATATGGTTACTTTGAAAATTATCACTAGAAACGGGATATTTACCATGTATATTATTTGATTTGAGTTTCCGATATTTCGGCGCTGTTGCAAACGCCATGATCACGGGAGAAGTCGAGCCAAAACGTGGTCACACGGATATTATCCAGTGATATTATCTAGTAATAGTTAGTTTAGTAGACGTAGTTATAGTTTACTAATGTAACTAGGAGGACAATTACGTATCGGTAATTTGCATTTTTATATGACGTAGTAATAAATAATAATTATAATATGTACATATTAAAAAAAACACACTTCTACCTTCTGGCTCTATCAGAACGTCTATACACCAAGTATAATCTATTGGGCTCATCCAAACGAATCATATGAGTCCAAAGTCGAAGGGTACTTGTAGCCACTGAAGAGTATCACTATCCACTTCCTAGCTCCATCATCAAATCATTCCCTTGGTACCAAATTGTCATCCGAACCACATATACGTATACCCGTATTCGTCGCCCTCCAAAGGTTGTCTGGAAGAGATCGCTATTTACTATTTCTTTTATCTTTTGCACTTATATGAGTTGGAACACTCTGTAGCTTTTTTTACTATCGACTATGTTGCCAGCTAAGATAATGTTTGGCAAAAATGATGAATAGCTTACTAATACTAATAGTACAAGTTCCAATTACAGGCATTGGCGTTTTTTAAAGTAACCGATAACGGACAGGCACTAATTGCGGAAACCTATATAACATAATCAAGATATAGAAAAAAAGTGTTTTTCCACGATCGAAAATATCAGAATTAGTTAAAAGTAAACATTTACCTATACTACAAATAAATAAAGTTGAAGTGATTTGTAATATCAAAATAACAGCTTTTTACTAAATGCATATGAAAGTATATACGGTACATATACAACATTACAATCATTTTTAAAATTTTTGTCTATCTGTCTGTCTGTTTGTTCCGGGTAATCTCCGAAACGGTTGGACCGATTTTAACGGGACTTTCACTGGAAGATAGCTGATGTTACAAGGAGTAACTTAGGCTATGTGTTGAAGCCGCGGGGCATAGCTAGTTATAAATATATAAAATGAAATAATAAATGAAAACGAAATAAACAAATAAATATTATTATTAGTTTAAGTAGGTACCTACTACAAAATGTAATAAAATGAATAATTGCAAGTAATCAAACAAAAAATAATTTTATATCAATATAATTATTACTTACGTAATACCTACCTAGCAGGTGCTTCCGCCAGTTATTTACCAATTTTCTTATCTTTTATCAATCTAAGAGAATATTGCACCTGTTTTATAACTTTTTTTTTAAATCTGTTTCTTTTTTCAGGACTTTTAGTCTCTTTGCGACTATGGCACCTCCGTTACATCTTACATGTAATACCACACCTCATTAATTAAATCATACACCATTGTAAATAGTGTCATAGGGGCACCTTAGACGTTCAAGCAAACGTACGTGTGCTTGTCAGAATAACAACGCTTTTGCGTCAAGCGCGCATTTCGAGTATCACGTAATCCACGCTTGACGCAAAAGCGTTGTTATTCTGATAAGCAAACGTACGTTTGCTTGAGCGTCTAAGGTGCCCCTTAGCTGCTTCACTCAGTGGCGCGGCGAGAACACATTAAACTTCACCAGTATGCTGTAGAACCAGTCCATATTGGCTGCGCATACACAATCTGAATGGCTGGCTTAGAATAGAATGTACTAGAAGATGATGCACATCTTCTATGACTCTGCATGTGTCACAATTGGGGGAGTCTATCTTTTTCATAAGATGTTTAAACACACGTTTTATAACTTATAACATGACATGAAACGTACTGATAACCTAATATGTGTTATTTTCATGCAAACTGAAACTATATTTTTCCCTTCCCGTTTTCCAGCTACGCCTATCAATAAAGTAAGCTCGCGGTACCTATCATCACACGTCTGGTAAAGCTAAGTAACGTTTCGCTACTGATTATTCTTGGATGGGTGACTTATGAGGTATTTTATACATTTTATTCACTGATAGACTCACCTTCCCTTCTTTCTGCAATAAATTTCAATATTAAACCTAGACTACGCCATCCGCATTTGAACGTCTTTGTATTACAAGTCTATACCAATAACACATCATTTTATAACCCCATGGTCCGAATGTGTCGTTATTACTGCAGTGGTTATTTGCCTGCTCATTGTTTCTATGAAACTTTGTCTTTTGTGCAGTAGAATTGTTTGTTAAGCTTGAATCATGCTGTGTATACATATTTAGGGATATTTTCTAGATCAAAACCATCATTAATTTGTCTACTTGAATAATCTTGTTATGAAAGTGTCCTGTTTTGTGTACCTTATAAATAAATAAATTACATGTTGGCAACGATAATACATCATGATTGATGGGTACGTATAAATCACGGACCACGCGTCAACCATGGACAAAACACGATCACCGCTTGACGTTTTTGCAATCAGGTGGTAAGTCTACGTAGTATTATTTCCTCTGTGGTGGTAAGTATAACGATTTAAAATAAAAAAAATAATACTGAATTTGGACAGTGACGATAATGTGACAAAATTAGTACAAATGTTTCTCATTGCGTACTATGCTACGTAGACGTAAGTACCTACTGCGTGTTAAGTATGATACAATGTTTGATCATTTTTTACTTTTACTTTTATTTTACTTTTATTCAACAATGTAAAAAGGACTACCATCGCGACGTGACATCTTTGTAGTCGCTCACAATCAGCAGGTAAACGATGGATACCTTTCCCATAAACATGTGTGGAATAAATATCGTAAAGCCATACACGCTACGGTCTAATGGAGAGGTCTGCCTGTGCAGGTGTCAGGCATACCTGACACCTGAATCTAAATGAGATAATATCTTTCGGAACTGAGACACACCTTGTCACTGGCCGGTAGCTGCACACGGCATTGATAGCCGTGACGTCACAGAGGGCCTAGTGTGACTTTTGCAACAAGCAACGTTCTACAGTGACCGCGTTTATGCAGATTTTGTATGAAAAAATGTAGGTATGGATTTTAAATGTGGAACTCACAATCATTCTAAAAAAATGGGACCCGGTATATAGTGCACGGAAAGTAGAAGAGGAGGATGCCTTTAGTTGCCATAAATTGTATTAAATTAATACATTACATATTCAAGCGAACTCAGCCTTGCCAATAACTGATTTGATAAAGAAACACTTTGTATATAGTCTGGTTTATATCAGGAATATATAATAATAGAATCTGATAAGTATTATGTATACTGTTATACATCATAATCGTAAGTAGGCCTACGTCTATCGGATTCTAAAATAAGATTAGCAAATGCTTAATTATAATTAATTTAATCTCATTATTGAAAGTTAACATTTGAACGAACTGATGAGGTCCGAGCATTCCACGATTGACCTGTTTACAATTAGTACTATATCTGTCAACAAAGCGTTCACTGAAAAACGTGTAATTCAGTAAAACGCCATAAGTGGCTACTGGCTATGCGTGTGTACATGTATTGTGTAGTAAAGATTTTTCTAGTTTTTATTATTTAATTTGTTCTTAAGTTTCTGAGGCTTGAAAATGGCTATCCGTGTTTTGTTTACCTATGTAAATCGCAATGTTAGTTGTAAGCCCCCAAATAGAATAAAATAAAATAAAATTAAATTAACAAGTCTTTCTCAAAAATTAATATGATCAAAAAAAATTAATCCACATTGGATACAAGCAATTAACCGTCAACAATATATGAAAGCCAAAATCGGCTAATATTTTCTTTTCAATTGGCTAAATGCCGTTATTCACTAGCTACTATATAAACTACACTATACTTCTAACCTAGTCACAAAAACTGTTCGGATAATCTAAAAGCCATTGTAAGCCTATAGATAATCAATATATTAGCTGCGTACCCAGTGTGATGGTGGCATTGTTATTTACTTACTTGGATACAGGGCCGTAGCAAGAGTAAGTGGTAGGACTAACTCTTTTGCGAGCGTCCGTCTGGGTTGTTACCACCGCTTTGATCGTGAAGTCTGCCACCAAGCAGTAGTGTGCAAGCATTACTGTGTTCCAGTTTGATGAGCAGAGTAGCCAGTGAAACTACTGGGCTTATGAGACTTAATACCTAATGTCTCAGGGTAACGAGCGCACTGCAGTGCCGCGCAGGCCTTTGTGTTTCGAAGTTCTGGATGGCACCGCAATTGTTATGGGCCGGCGTCCAGCTCGTCTCGTTACCAAATAACATAATAAAACAAAACTATTAATGCAAGTGAGAAGTTGCATGTGATACAGACTACCATGCCAAAGTGCTGTGTGAAGAGCTGTGGCTCGACTTTTGACTTTTTTTCTGTTTCGGCGCGCAATACGTACCTTTAGTTCATATCCTCTACTTTTCTTTAATCATTAAGTCTAATCACCTATATAATTTGTGCTAATCACGCTCTAGTATATAACGGTGGATACTTTATTGAATGCTTATCTATGAAAATGAGAATATAAAAGTCATGTTCTTTGTATTATTTACTGCACTCCCCACGAACATTATATATTATATAACATCCGAAAATATTATACAAGGTTTGGCTTACCAATAATACAAAAATTATAATATAAAATCGAAACAGCACATGTTTGCGTTCTCGTCTACTCAGTACTTCGTTTTAGAGTTTTGAAATAATCCACTGTGATTTCGTAATTTTTAAAGATAATCAATTATGGGATCCCAAAGGAAAAACCTCTGAAGCTAAAGAAAAAAAGATAAAGATAAAGATAAAGATGAAAAAACGTTGAATCGTGTACAAAATTTTTTATTCATTATTATAATATCAAAATATCGAAAACGAAAGCATTAAAAGTGTTTAATCGGTTACCAAGTACCGGCGTATCTCCTGACGTGTGCTTCAACGCTGGTGGCAGCCATGGGGCTATGCACATAGTAGTTGCTCGGGACCCAATTGACACCACCACCGGTAAGACCAGTGTCGAATCCACTGTTGACTAGGTGGTTGTTGAAGTTCAACAAAAAGCCTAGGGGGTTGGGTACACCGGCGGCCCATCCCCAGCTACGGCGACAATTGACAAATGCGTTTCTTTCGAGATAGACCTGAGCACCAGCACCAATTCCAACACCGTAGGAAGTAATATCGGTGTACAAGTTATTTAAGACGTGCACTTCACCGTATCTGACTCTAGGATTACGCTGGTTGGTACCCATGAACCAGTTGAGGTAGTAAGTGACCTTCAGTTTACCGATGTCCTGTGCGACGTTGTTGTCGTCATGTCCGATTAGCGCGACGTGGTTGTGGTTTCTGAAGATGCTGTTGGAAATCGAGATCCAGTTGGCACCCCGCTTGATGTCAATGAGACCGTCGTGACGCCTCATAGATTCGGGAAGTGAAGCCCAGTTCCAAGGGTCATCAGCAAACTCGCAGTGGTCAACCCAGATGTTCTCAGACGTTGTAATGTCGATGTTGTCAATCTCAGAATATTCTCCGGGAGCCTGGGAAACGATACCACCATTCCCGTTGGGTTGCTCACCGGGTGCGTAAGACAAGGCGTTGTGGAACTTAATGTTCTGGACGATGATCTGTCTAACGTTGACGAAGCTCAAACCTCCTCCGAAAATCATGGCATTTGCGTCACCACCGATGATGGTTTTCCAGCTACCAACACGGATAGCGACACCAGGGGAGCCAGTGAACAATGCAGTGAGGTCGATGCGACCACGGACGTAGACAATCCGAGCAGCGTCACCGGTTAGAGCATCACGGAGTGCCCAAGCGTCCCAGACAGTCCAGACGGCACCTCCAGCACCCCCTCGAGTGCCGCCATTCAGTGTGGCAAATCCAGCCAGTCCTGCATTCCTAGTGCTGTTGAAAGTGGTGGCCTCTTTGCCGATTTCGGTCGGCATCGCAGAGGCCACGAGGATCACGGCGGACAAAATAATAAAGTACTCCATAGCAAAGAAGGCCCTTCAGACACACTGCATGATCCAGCGGCCGATCTCTTATATATGCCAAATAATAATGAGATAAATTTGAGATTGCTAAAAAATCAAGTCATTAACAAAGATAAAAAAGTAATGCATCAAATTAAATATACACATGCTGTTGTTTGAAGTTTGCGGGTCAGCTATTTTATATCCTAGGTTATAGGCAATGACAGTTTCAAAAGCGGATGACGAGTGACACAGTTTCAAAGCTGGACCTACTCAACTATGTCTGCTGACACACTCACACGTTAGTCGCGCTTAGATCATAATCGTGAACGCTTGTGTCGTGTCCTACTATCAACAACAAATGCCTTCTTGCGCGTTTAAAAAGTATTTTAGTCACTCGGGCAAGAAAAATCAGTCACACGGGATTATTTTCCACTCGGAAGTATGATATTTTTTTTGTGTTATTTGGTAACGAGACGAGCTGGTCGTTTGCCTGATGGTAAGCATAACGCCGGCCCATAAAAATTGCATTGCCACCCAGAACTTATATGCCTAACCTATATCCACGTTATTCTGATAAATAATAAAATATTGATATTTTTTGCTCCACCATATTTCGCTCTCACAGCGAGTTAGTCAATGGAAATAGATGTGAAAGACACGATACACCATATGCAGACCGTAGACGCTTATGCAAACGTGCGTTTGCTTGTTAAAATAACAACGCTTTTGCATCAAGCGTCGATTACGAGATCCTTGCTTGATGCAAAAACTCTGCATTACTCTGGTCTGCATTACTCGCTCGTCGATCAGGGCCTTTAGAAATTGTTGTCTATTCTGTGCTGCAGCGAGCCCAAGTTTTAAGATTACATTATTAGAGCGTCACTCGTCTTCCTCTGTTTGAAACTGTGATATGGACCCAGGAATACATACAACATTAAGTGCACGGCGTATATCACGAAAAAACTTAAAAATCGGCGCACGAGTTTACGTCAACGTTCCAAAATGCGTGATGGCGTCGTCGGCTTCGGTTTCAGCAGCAATTTAGCTTTTCACCAACATTGACTAATATCATAGTAATCAAATGTTAACCTACGACTATAATAAAAAGAGAAAAAAATGGAACACGCTTATTTTTTGTGCAATTGTTATCTTAAAATATTGATACATATCGCCAATCACTTATCGGCATTTTCCGGTAGGTGGTTTAGAGTGCCAGTTTTATTCTAGATGTAGCGCGGTCACCAACTTCGATCACAACTTTACTTCGGTCAGGTGAGATCGGCTAAGTCAAATGTTAAGCTCTAATCTATACAAATAAATAAAATTGAAGTGTCTGTTTGTAAAATCAAAATAACAGCTTTTTATCAAATGCATATGAAAGTATATACGGTACCTATGATGAAACAACCATTTTTAATATTTTTGTCTGTCTGTCTGTTTGTTCCGGGTAATCTCCGAAACGGCGGCTGGACCGATTTAGACGGGACTTTCACTGGCAGATAGCTGATGTTACAAGGAGTAAATTAGGCTACTTTAATTTTAGAAAAAGAATTAGGGTTCCGCGCTAAGAAATAAAAACCATGAAATCCATAATCTACACGCGGGTGAAACCGCGGGGCAGCAGCTAGTTGAGAATAATAAAAGAGAGTCAAAATTGACATTTATGTCTAAGCTTAACGCTATGATGCCTCACGATGTTACCTTCATTGTAAGCTTAAGCTCTAGTAGGATTCTAACCAACAACCGATCGGCGACCGAAGTCAGTACCCCTGAGGCCATCGCTTTCACGATATTTCATTCTCTCTAACTTCAACCTTTTGTTAGTGGTAGGACTAACTCTTCTGCGAGTGTCCGTCTGGGTTGTTACCACCGCTTTGCTCGTGGAGTCTGCCGCCAAGCAGTAATGTGCAAGCATTACTGTGTTCCGGTTTGATGAACAGAGTAGCCAGTGTAATTACTGCGCTTATGAGACTTAATATCTAATGTCTCAGGGTAACGAGCGCACTACAGTGTCGCGCAGGCCTTTGTGTTTCAAAGATCTGGGTGGCACTGCAATTGTTACGGGCCGGCGTTATGCTTACCATCAGGCAAACGACCAGCTCGTCTCGTTACCAAATAAAATAAAACCTCTTTGGCTCCAGTTTCATATTTAAAAGAACACACACGTCCTTTGTCTCATAGTTGTATTCCTGTTAACTTACATACTTTCTCGCGATATTTAAACGAGTATTTTTGGTATAATGTATAATTTGTTTTTTGTGTGCGTGCTATTCAATTTTTCCGCAAATTGTCAAAAGTTGTATTGTCAAAGTTGTCAACCGATTTTATTAAGCCTTTTTTTATGAACAGGGAATATCTCAAGTGTAGTATAGGTAGGTCCTATAATAAATCAATATAATTATATCTTCTATATCTACACAAATAAATAAAATTGAATGTGTCTGTTTGTAATGTCGAAATAACAGATTTTTATTAAATACATATGAAAGTATATACGGTACCTATACCAAAAACACAATTTTTTAATTGTTCGTCTGTCTATTTGTTCCGGTTTAAATCTCAGAAGCGACTGGTCCGATTTTGACGGGACTTTCATTGGCAGATAGCTGATGTTATAAGGAGTCGCTTAGGCTACGTGAGCGAAGCCGCGGGGCAAAGCTAGTTAAAAATATAATACATTTTTACAACCAATTTTTCCTTCGTTTGAAGCGGTACTCTTTTACCAATATTCCCAAACAGTTTGCATCCGTGAGACGTCTCTTCACTTTACGTTCAGAGAGCTTTGCTGCTAAAAACTTTCCTCCGAATGTTTTTAGATTCAATTCAATTAAATTAATTCAATAAACAATTGTTAAATTGTGTTTGAAGAAAGCATAATTACACAAAAACAACAAATCAGTAATTAATAAAAACAAAATACGGTGCACTATGATAATTAGAATAAAAAGTTAGAGATGATAAATTAAAAAAAAAAACAGTAAAAAAGAATGAAATAGGTACCTACATCAAAGATCGCTGATGTCACATGTTATATATGAGTCACAAACTCTTCCACCGAATGAAAGCATCCTTTCAGCAAAAGGGTTTTTAATTTATGTTGACGAAATATGCCGAGATTTTTTTTAATAAAAATTTGTGGTTGTTAATATTTAAACACGTGACTAAGGCATCTGTAGGAGTTAGACATTGTTTAACACATGTTTAGGATGTGTTTAATTTTTTTTGTGGTACGACCGACTTGTTTATGTATTCCGTTTTTTATGCCATACGGTACTGTTTGCAAAACTTTTGTTTTAATTTTCTAATTTGCCCCTAATGCGACCCATACACAAAATTCGTTCCCCTTGACACCGCCGAGAGCATTGGAAATATTGGCGTTGACATTTCGAAAGATGTTCAGTTCCGTCATCACATTGCGAGTAAGGCTGGAGTTGCATCCGAAAAGCTTTGTGTGCTGAACAAAGCAAAGCGGTATTTCACGCTGAGGCAACGGCTGTTGCTATACAAGGCAGAAGTTCGTCCTCACGTGGAATACTTACTGCTCACACCTTTGGATCGGTGCGCCTAAATATCAACTCCAGTCACTCGACGCAATACAACGTAGAGCGATCCGAATTGTCGACGACTCCAAACTCACGTTCCTCCTAGAGCCGCTTAATTTTCGCAGAGACGTTGGCTCCTATATATTTTACCGAATAAACATCGGGGAATACTCGGAAGAGCTTTTCATCACATCCCACCGTCGCAGTTCTATCACCGAACATCACGACACTGGAACAAAGCCCATCCACACGTAATCGAGTCCAGTAGGGCTAACATGCGCACCGCGATAAAATTTTCTCGATGCTTATGTCGTGCATTTGTCTCACGTTCGCGACAGAAAGAGCGAGACAAAACAGTCGACAGAATTTTGTCTTGGCGCGCATGTTAGCCCGGCCCTGCTGGAAGTCTGACATCACTCGATTTATGCGATCTTTTCTCCCGCATACTTGCAAAATGTGGAACGAGCTCCCTCCACAGGTTTTTCCGCAGTGAAACGAAATGCCGACTGCATTTCGTCGCACTGCGGAAAAAGCAAGTTGGGTGTCAAACGAGTTCTCATGGGTCGGCAACGCATTGGCAACGCCCCCAGTCAGTATATTTTGTTGACCAGCCATCTTGACGTCAAGATGGCTGGTCGCCTCCCCGTACAGCAAACACCACGCAGTTTCTTTACGTGTTTAGTACTAAAAATTGCTACCTCATTGCTATACCTTTACGTTTTTAAGTTTTATCTTCGTACGTGCATTCTATAAGGAAATATAGCTATATTTAAAAAAAAGTAATTATGAACGCCAGAATAATTAATACATAAACATATTGCCTGTCCAAATTCATCAGGCACTTTTCGAGCAAATTTTAATTAAAGTTTTCTTTATCGAATGTACGTACAATGCTAAAACTTAACCGTAACTTAACTCCTTGTACAGCAGGCGACCAACCATCCAGTCAGTCAGGATGGCTTGTAGGTGACCTATGTAAAGTGGCGCTAAAAAAAATACAAATCCCCGAGAATATATCAGAACATTTACTTAGAAATTATTTGTGATAGGTAGCAAATACTAGCAATTAGGCTAATTCTTGAACAAACTCTCGCAGACATCAACGCCACAGGTGACCTGACGGTGCCTAACCATAAATTTAGTGGCGTCTAATTTATCTAAGATGGAATATAACATATTTGATAGCTCTAAAATTAAATTTAGAAATAACAAATATCTTCCATCCCATTTCCATGTCAGTTATTGCAAAGAGACAGTGAAAATAAAATTAGTTTTCAGTGTTTGTCGCCAAAATCGAAGTCAGTATTATCGAAACGTGTCAGGCTTTAGGTGGTAGGACTAACTCATCTGCGAGAGTCCGTCTGGGTTGGTACCACCGCTTTGTGCGTGAAGTCAACCGCCAAGCAGTAATGTGCGAGTATTACTGTGCTCCGGTTTGATGAGCAGAGTAGCCAGTGAAATTACTGGGCTTATGAGACTTAATACCTAATGTCTCAGGGTAGCGGGCGCACTGCAGTGTCGGGCAGGACTTTGTGTTTCAAAGTGCCGAGTGGTTTGTTATAGGCCGGCGTTATGCTTACCATCACGCAAACGACTAGCTCGTCTCGCTGTCAAATAACATAAAAAAGGCTTTTTATTTATTTTTATGGACATCTATTGTAACTGACACTGACTCAAATACATATTCTTAACATCAGGTAAAAATTACCTGTTCCTATTTAATAGGATGCTGGTCAGGTAATATAAAGAAATAATTACTTTTGGATTATCTATAGACCTACTTGGGCTTGTAGATTATCCAACTGTTTTTGTAGCTGGCTATGTTAGATGTAGTGTTTATTTATGTCATCATCATCATTAGCCGGAAGACGTCCACTGCTGAACATAGGCCTCCCCCATAGAGCGCCACTTGGATCGACTACTCGCCTCTTGCATCCAACGGTTCCCCGCGGTTTTGACAAGGTCATTGGTCCACCTAGTGGGGGGGACGTCCTACACTTCGTCTTCCGGTTCGTGGTCGCCACTCGAGAACCTTTCTTCCCCATCGGTTATCGGTTCTGCGAGCGATGTGGCCTGCCCACTGCCATTTCAAGTTGCTAACTTTGAGAGCTATGTCGGTAACTTTTGTTCTCCTACGGATCTCCTCGTTTCGGATTTTATCACGCAGGGAAACCCCGAGCATAGCCCTCTCCATAGCTCGTTGTGCAACTTTGAGCTTGCTGATGAGGCCAACAGTAAGAGACCACGTCTCAGTGCCATAAGTCATCACTGGCAACACACACTGGTTGAAAACCTTGGTTTTCAAGCTCTGTGGTATTGTGGACGAAAAGATAGGTCGAAGCTTCCCGAACGCTGCCCAGCCGAGTTGGATTCTTCGTGCGACCTCTTTATCGAAGTTGGACCTACCTAATTGGACATTCTGTCCTAGGTAGACATACTCGTCAACAACTTCGAGAGTATCGTTCCCAACAATAACCGGTATAGGTGGAACATGGACATTTGACATGATTTTCGTCTTGTCCATGTTCATCTTAAGACCAACCTGTTGGGAAACTCTACTGAGGTCGTTGAGCATGGTACCGAGATCCTCAAGCGACTCCGCCATTATGACTATAGCATCGGCAAAACGAAGGTTAGTGATGTACTCGCCATTTATGTGATGCCTGATCCTTTCCAGTCCAAGAGCCAAGAGTCCATTATTTATGTATTAGCTAGTTAAAAAAGGCAATAATCCGTTAAAAAAATTTGTACTGTATCTATATATTACACGTGAGTTCAATCGATTCACACTTCATTATCCATGTAGAAATTTATTTTACACGGAGCAGCGCTGCGTGAGCAACACTGTCTATAGAACGGGAGCCAGGCGATATCTAAATGTATGCGATCGCTTTTGTAAAACATCGTGAGAAAACCCGCAAAAAAGCTATAGCAATAAAATATTACATATAGCATCTAAATAGCTTCACTTAAAAAGTTTTTTTAGCAAAAGCAGATGAGCTTCTGGCACTGGTAAAAATATATGTTTATTATTCATCATATAACCGACAATGTTCATGTGATTAAAACCAGTCTATTCCGAATAAATCGATCAAAAAAAAGTTACCTCTAAAAATAAGTTTGCAATTAAATATCTCTGTTATTTATAAATGTATATTGATAGAAATAACAAGACTTACGTATTATTATAATAACAAAAAACTTGGGTGTACATTTTCGAATAGAGATTTAATCTTAATTTTATTAGATTCAGATTGTAAATAAATTAGTGTGTATTTTATTTAGTTATTTTAGTTTATCTTGAAATAATTATGCCCATTTTCACCAGTGGCACCTAAACAATCCCCTAACTACGGAACCCTTAGCGTAAGGCATCACCTAACTCTTAACTTTAACTTCATTTTCAATTTCACCGTGCATTCTTCGCGACTGTCACCTGTCACTTAGCACGGTGAAATTTTAGGTGACCTCTTATGCTTAGGGATTCGTAGTTAGGGGATTGTTTAGGTGCCACTGGTGAAAATGGGCATTAGACTTTCATTGGATTTTTACTCAATTTTAGTGGCCCGCGCGGTCTTCCTTCTCTTTTACATCAACACAAACCGACAGTGTGGTGCAAAGAGGACAGAATGATGAATGTCATTGACTCGGGATACCGCCTTAAGTAAAGTGGTGAATACGTTTAATCTTGAAAAGAACTGGATCTCAAGCGAAGCAGATAGAATAATATAAGGTGCTTGTTGACAGATTTTTAATTAAGGACGATAGCGAGTAAGTAGGTTATTCGGAAAACAGAATCTTTGATTAAATGGGGTTCAACAACAAATAAAACGTTGAATCATGTACAAAAAATTTTATTCTTAATATATCAAAATATCGAAAACGAAAGCATTAAAAATGTTTAATCGGTTACCAAGTACCGGCGTATCTCCTGACGTGTGCTTCCACGCTGGAGGCAGCCATGGGGCTATGCACATAGTAGTTGCTCGGTTGCCAAGTGACACCACCACCGGTAAGACCAGAATCGAATCCGCTGTTGACTAGGTGGTTGTTGAAGTTGTACAAAAAGCCTAGGGGGTTTGGTACACCGGAGGCCCATCCCCAGCTACGGCGGCAGTTGATGAACGCGTTTCTTTCGAGGTAGATCTGAGCACCAGCTCCAACACCAGCGCCGTAGGCCAGAATATCGGTGTACAAGTTATTTAAGATGTGCACTTCACCGTATCTGACTCTAGGATTACGCTGGTTGGTACCCTGGAACCAGTTGAGGTAGTAAGTTACCTTCAGCCTTCCTCTATCTTGCGCGCCGTTGTTGTCGTTATGTCCTATCAATGCGACGTGGTTGTGATTCCTGAAGATGTTGTTGGAAATCGAGATCCAGTTGGCAGCCCGCTTGATGTCAATGAGACCGTCGTGACGCCTCGCAGATGCGGGAAGTGAAACCCAGTTCCAAGGGTCATCAGCAAACTCGCAGTGGTCAATCCATACGTTCACAGAATCTGTGATGTCTATGGCGTCAACCTCAGAAAATTCTCCGGGAATCTGATTTACGATACCGCCATTGCCGTTGGGCCGTTCACCGGAGGCAAAAGACAAGGCGTTGTGGAACTTAATGTTCTGTATTATGACATTTCTGACGCCACTTAATACTAAACCTCCTCCAAAAATCATGGCGTTTGAGTCACCACCGATAATACTTGTGTGGCTGCCAACGCGGAGACGGACCCCAGGGGAGCTGACAAACAACGTAGTGAGGTCAATGCGGCCACGGACGTAGATAATCCGCGCAGCGTCGCTGTTGAGGGCATCACTGAGTGCCCAAGCGTCCCAGACAGTCCAGACGGCACCGCCAGCACCCCCACTAGTGCCACCGTTGAGTGTGGCAAATCCGGCCAGTCCTGCAGTATTACGCAGAGTGCTGTTGAAAGCGGTGGCCTCTTTGCCGACTTCAGTCGGCATCGCAGAGGCCGCGATGATTACGGCAGACAAAACAATGAAGTACTTCATGGTAGAGAATTTTTCCTTCACACTCACTGCATGAGACGGCTGGCCTTTTATATACCCCAAAAAAAGATGAGATTAAATCAGATAGCAAATAAATCTTGTCATTAACGAAGATAAGACAATGCTTGAGGCGTCGGCATAATACAGGGTGTTATAGAAATAAATAAAATAGACTAGCGTATGAGAGTAAAAAGTATGGGATACTTACCTACTTTCAAAAATTAAATTGTGCCATTGGGATGTTGCATGAAACACAAAATACGTAATTTCTGTCGTTATGCAGTTTTAAGAAGATCACATTAACATAATAAAACTGAAAAAAAAAGTTATATATTTTTTTTTGTGGAAATTATTCCACAAATCTAAAACACCACCACAACAACACCACAACTAAAAGCTTCCCAAACTCAATAATATTTTTATCATCCATCAGTAATTTAAATGAAACCATCAGATTATTAAATTTTGAAGAAAAAAAAATGTAAGACAACTGTACTAAAACGCAGTTTTTCACGGCCAAAGCAACAAAAACATGTATTTTCATTTTTAATTTTACTTAGTACAGCTTTCCGGCCCGCGTAGAACAAGTGACGTCAGATGTTCTGTCCAATTTGTATAGGGCGTTTAGGGATCAGTAGATACGCCTGACAATGACTCTGATTTTTAACATGTCAATTTTTTCGACAGACATTTGATTCTCATGAGAAAACGAATTGATTGACATAAAAAAAATGGAGCCAACATCCCAACTTTTGATGAATGAAAAATGCCAATTTTGCTCCAATCGCCGTTACAATTGTTGCAGTGTCCAAAAATATATATCACGTTTACTCTATATCAATAATTCTTTTTTACGATTAATTATTCCCGTGCAAGTAATTACGACACGTAGGCTCAACGCCGCGTCAGAACGTGGAGCGATGGTGACAATCGACCCGCGTGGCGAAAAAGGCTATTTGAAAGATAAACAAATAACGCAAAAAATAACAATATATTATATGTACATATATAAATTGCGCGCCACGTTGTTTGTCCGCCATGGACTCCTAAACTACTTAACCTATTTTAATCAAATTTGCACACCGTGTGCAGTTTTATCTAACTTAAGAGATAGGATAACTTACATCTCAATTTATAGCCGCAATATTATTTTATTGCAAATTATTTGTTTATTATTTGACAGTCACAATTATCTGTTAGCTCCAAACGATTCTAACAGATGGCGGTTACTACTATGTAATATAACAAAAACCTTAGCTACAGCAACGCATGTGTGGCCGGGTCTGCTAGTACTTTTAATTTTTTGATTAGTTAACAATACTTGCATAAGTAATGTCTGTTCAGAAAGAGACCCGTCGTGGGACTTGATGGCGCTGCTGACGTCACTAAAGGCGCAAGATGTCATTAATTGACATCTCTCATGTTGTAATTAGGTATGTACTTACGATTTTTTTACATATTTCAGAAGTTACTGTTTACGTAGCTATCTGATCTTTATCAGGTGGTAGGATCAACTCTCTCTCAGAGTCATGGGGCGGCGTAATGCTTACTATCTGGCAAACGACCAGCTCGTCTCGTTACCAATAGTATATGAAAAATCTATGTTCTCTCTAAAGTTGCAATTGTAACCTTTTTTGGAAAATAAGGGTCTCACCACCAAAATATTAAATAGACGTTAAACCGGTGTTAAATACCTACTATTTAACGCCTAAACATGCCTCAGTCGCACGATTAAACATGAGCAACCACAAATCTTTAATTAAGTAGTTAACCGTTGTCTAACTGTTAGTCCGGTGTGACATTTCTAATCATTTTGGACGTTTATCTTTAGACGCTGTCTAGCTAAACAATCGGCTAAAATGTTTTAGTTGTGGTAACCTAGTTAGCGTTTTGTTAAACATGTGTAATCTGTCTTAACTAATATTATTTAATATTATTATTAATTTAGTATTAAAAATATTGAAATGTATGCATGATAAGTGAAGTTAATATCGGCAAGTATTAGGCATTTCATTGCTTTGTATTTTGCATCTCATTTTAAAATAAGTAATAATTGTTTACTTGAATAAAATTAAAATGCATGGATGATAATGTAACCTTGAAACAATTTGAATTGTATTTTTTTTATGTTATTTGGTAACGAGAGTCGCTTGCATGATGGTAAGCATAACGGCCCATAACAATTGCAGTGCCATCCAGAACTTTGAAACACAAAGGCCTCTGCGCGGCACTGCAGATCACTCGTTACCCTGAGACATTAGGTATTAAGTCTCATCAGCCCAGTAATTTCACTGGATACTCTGCTCATCAAACCGGAACACAGTAATGCTTGAACACTACTGCTTGGCGGCAGACTTCACGAGCAAAGCGGTGGTAACAACCCAGACGGACCCTCGCAGAAGAGTTAGTCCTCCCACTAACAAGCACTAGTATTATCACATCTATATTGTAAATAAATCTAATTGCTATGCTTTAGTTATAAATTTATAAAAACAACTAAACTTGAAACTATACTTTATGACTGCCTAGATAAATTATAATTTTGCGATGTAAAATAAATATAAATAAATATTGTAGTGAATAATCGTAACTAATGTACCTATGTAATGATTGTAATGTAAATTATTATAAATAACTATGATGCAGCTACTAAATTATAGTAGTTACTCACTTTTATAACACAGTGCTCACTGCTCACCGCCATTTAATTTAATTTTAGTTGAAAATTGTGTTTCTCTTTAAGTTAATGTATATTCTTCTGGGAAATAAATGCTTAAACCACAATAAAATATGTATTTTTAACGCGACTAATCCCGTGTTTTAAAATAAACACCCTTGGCTTTGTGGTTATTATCGTTATCAATGGCAGAAGTATTAATTTTGAGAATTGATATAACTAATAGATAATATAGGATATGGCACTATCGAAAAAATCAGTAAATGTGTACGTTCATGTAAACGCCAATATAAAAAAGAACTGTCAACGTGATGTAAGTCTTCTTAGTGCAAATTTTGTGAAAATGTTTAGAGATTTTCAAACCTATCGTTTTTAATTTTGTTCATCGTTTTTTTTGCGTTCGACTTATACAATACAAATAAATAAAATTGAAGTATCTGTTTGTAATACCAAAATAACAGCTTTATACCAAATGCATATGAAAGTATATACGGTACCTATAACAAAAACCCTTTTTAAAATTTTTGTATGTCTGTCTGTCTGTTTGTTCCGGGTAATCTCTGAAACGGCTGAACCGATTATGATGGGACTTTCACTGGCAGATAGCTGATGTTACAAGGAGTAACTTAGGCTACTTTAATTTAAGAAAAAGGATTAGTTTGTAATAATGCAATATTCGAATGAGATATCGTTCGCTTCGAATGACATCTCATTCGCAGCTCATTTCAAGTATGTTGGAGGGTAGGGACAGGTTCCATCCAAAATCTTATTGTCAAAATATAAAAAAAAATTTAGATATATGTATTTTTGGTAACTTTAAAATATTTAAGTAAAAATAGTTACATATATAGTATCTATACATCGGTAAACAAAAAATTGTACCCCAATAATATTAATTTTAATTTATATTAATATAAATACTACTAATTATTTATAACTAAGTAAACAGTGTTTTATTTCACAACGCATATGTATAAAATTGACATGAACATTTCTGCAAAAATAATTCACTGTATAAAATTCTCGAATTGCGGAAAAGGCAGGTCTACCAACTGCTGAGGAAGAGAGTTGAAAATAAGAGGTGCCATATATCTGCAGCTCTTGCGAAATGTCTCGAGATTAGGTATTAATACATTAGGTATTAATGCTAGCACATTAGTGCTTGGCGGCAGACTTCACTAGCAAAGCAGTGGTACCAACCTAGACGCTCCAACGGACACTCGCAGAAGAGTTAGTCCTACCACATAGTAAAAAAGTGTAGTGGTACATATTTCTCTAATCAACTTTTTAAAACAAAATTTTTTTCATGTTGTTTGGTTACGAGACGAGCTGGTCGATTGCCTGATGGTAAGCATAACGCCGGCCCATAATAATTGTAGTGCCACCCAGAACTTTGAAACACATAGGCCTACGTGGCACTGCAGTGCGCTCGTTGCCCTGAGACATTAGGTATTAAGTCTCATAAGCCCAGTAATTTCACTGGATACTCTGCTCATCAAACCGGAACACAGTAATGCATGCACACTACTGCTTGGCGGCAGACTTCACGAGCAAAGCGGTGGTAACAACCCAGACGGACACTCGCAGAACAGTTAGTCCTCCCACTAACAACTTGACTCACTTCGTCTTCGTCAATTGGTGTTTACCGACATCCACGTGAACGAAGTCACGAGTATAGCTAGTTGTAAAGTAAATATATTAAGTGTCCCACACGACCTGGTCGATCCAAGTGGTGTTTTATGGGGGAGGCCTATGTTCAGCAGTGGACATCTTCCGGCTGATGATGATGACGATGAACTCACACTAATGGAATATTTGTGTAGGTAAATCAACGGATAGAGCCGCGGCTTGTAAACCGAACAAAAAGGATAACATTTCAGGGTTTTCGTCGATAAAATCGATCGTTGCCATAACTTAGCTGTTTAGAAGCGTCTAGTCTATTTTACCAGAAAATGTGGAATCCCGTATTTTATGTACTTATATTTACACTAGCCTGCCCGCGGTTTTCACCCGTGTTCCCATAGGAACCGTGCATTTTCCCGGGATAAAAAGTAGCCTATGTTACTCTCCGGTCCATAAACTATATCTATGCCAAAAATCACGTCAATCCCTTGCGTGAAAGAAGGACCAACCAATAAACACACTTTCGCATTTCTACTATTAGTAGGATAGGAAGTAGGATAGTTATTTCAGTTCAGTACGACAAAACTAAAATTTCATAGATAAGAATCTTATAGTAGTTATAATTAATGCGCATGCATAATTAGTGACGCAGGTTTATTACATTGATAAAGATCTGAAATTCTATAAAAAATATTAATTGGATTATAATATAGGTAATCACTTTGATGATAATTATAAGTGCAATAACAAATAAATTAACACTTTCGGTAGGTAGCTTTACGCAATCATCGTATGGCCAGGTCTTTACTATTGCGTTATATTATTACTAGCTACTGTCCACGGATTCAGTCATGTAAAGATTTCCGCAGGAACCGTGCATTTTCCCGGGATAAGTTCAAACTCAAATCATTTACTTGCAAATAAAATTCACAGACTTCTTATCAAACCGGAACACTATAACGCTTTCACTGTGACCTGTGCTTGCTTGAATAACGTTCAAGATATTTTATTACAAAATATAACAATTTTCGCACAAAATTCATCATTAATAAGGAAATCAAATACTAATTAAAATATTAGACAAACAATTAATAGAAAACATGACGAGTGACGATAAGTCTTGACGCACTTGGGCCACTCCCGTATCGCGGCTTAGCGTGATAACATCTTGGATCCCACCGTCACGTATCAGCGACGAGATTGTGAGATCACGTAAGATAGAGATCACTATTTTTAGTCTAAAAGAAAAATCTCTCCTTTAGGACTTGCCCTTTGTCAGTGAAATTACTGAGTCTCATGGTAAACTAGCGCACTGCGCACTTAATACTTACTTCCGCGGTAATGGTGTCAATTCTATCATTTCATACCTAAACTAATTTTAGTTTCGCTCTCTCTCTTTCCAATGCATAACATAGGAAAGAGATGGAATATATTTTAGACCTGTCAAATTAATCCACTTGCTGTGTCTAGTGTAAATTTAATGGCAATGAATTCAGTGCAATCTAATTTATCAAGATCGAAAGATATTTGACAGCTCTAAAACAAAATTTAGATCTGTCAGACATCTTCCGTCTCTTTCTCATGTTATGCATTGGAAAGAGAGAGAGCGAAACTAAAATTAGTTTAGATAATATGTAATGATAGAATTGACACCATTATTATCGTGGAATTAAAAACTATTCATACCCACATTATATAATCTTATTTAGGCCTACTTGGGCTTTTTTGATTATCCAACTTTTTTGTAGATGGCTAGGTTAGATGTCGTGTTTATTTATGTATTACCTATTTACATAATATGTATGTAAATTTCGGCTCAATCAAATACAGGAGTAACTGTACAGGCTACTTATTATCCCGGAAAAAAGTTCTGTGGGAACGCTTGTGAAACTGTGGGCAGAACCTAGAACTCAATACAAATAATACATACATGGTAAATATCCCGTTAATTCTAACTTTGTTTTTTATTTATTTATTTATTTATTCATATTAGGAAGACTATCGACTATTGACATATTGAAGTAGACACATAGTAAAAATCAAAAGTCATTTACAAGTTTCCGTAGTCAAGTGTTCGTAGTATTGATGGCCATGACAGTTTAAAAACCTTTGTAGAACCTAGTTAATTCCTAAATTCATCATACCTAATATAAATTCAGTTCCAAAATAGCTAAATTTAAGTTTTATCTAGTTTTAATAATGCAGTCTAAAGATAAGGTGAAAGCTGGGTTTCTGCTAGTTCCGTTACTTGTTATTCGAACACTAAGTAATTTAGATAATAAAAACAATCAAACAACTCTTGATAATCCTAATAATATCCGTATCGAAGTAAATATAATTCGATAATAGTGATCACTATTGACCACTAGCCGTTATTGCCGTTATGTGATATATTGTGCAATTAAATAGTCGTTGGCGGTAACGGTAAGTCATCACGACGGGAAGTGGTAGGTAAAAAACGATCTAACGTTCTTTGGGTTCCATATAAAATCCGTTTTTACTAATCTACAGATATTGCAAGATAGCTTAAGGTGTATTCCCGGCATATGACTATGAGCAACCCAACTTTTCCCGTGGTTGACATATAAGAGCCTGGGATTGGATAACTGCATTATCCTTTGTTAGAATCAATGTTTGTTTAATTTGAATTTGAATTTGAAAATCAAAATCAACTGCGATCACTAAGACGCCTGCCAACTGTGGTGTATTATGGCAACCCGCCTCCCATTATTGGAGAGGCGTAGGTACTACAGTAGACGTCTTCTGGTTGATCAGGAATGAGGAGATCCGCAAGACAACTCTAAAGTTAGCTACATCATTTTGTTGTTAGTGGTAGGACTAACTCTTCTGCGCGTGTCCGTCTGGGTTGTTACCACAGCTTTGCTCGTGAAGTCTGCCGCCAAGCAGTAATGTGCAAGCATTATCTACTGTGTTCCGGTTTGATGAGCAGAGTCGCCAGTGAAATTCCTGGGCTTATGAGACTTAATACCTAATGTCTCAGGGTAACGAGCGCACTGCAGCGCCGCGCAGGCCTTGTGTTTCAAAGTTCTGAGTGGCACTGCAATTGTTATGGACCGGCATTATGCTTGCCATCAGACAATCGACCAGCTCGTCTCGTTACCAAAACCATAAAAAAAATGTTACTAATTATTTTACTAATGGACGTATTGAAATCCGCTATGTTGTTCGGCCCCGTCCCCATTAGGAGGACCGACGACCAAGTGAAAATTGCGGAAGCCATTGGAAGCGCCCACGAGCCATTCAAAGAGGTGTTCTATAGAGGAGGCGTACGTTCAGCAGAGGACGTCTTCTGGTTGATTATGATAGTGACAAAAGACATTTACTTTTTTACATTTACTTGTCATTATACTAATTATTTTTACAAAACAAAACTTCGTGACAAAACAGTCCCAAGGACCTCGAGGTAATGTGACATCCACCAAGCAGGAATGAACCTGCGTGGTGAATATACACTCTAGCTAAGAGAAGGTCTGTGTCCCGAGGGAGATGGCAGGTAATGACGGAAGTAAGGATATAAAGGATTCGATGCTGTTCACGTGGAACGCTAAAAACCTGTATACCGTACCATGAGGTCTGACGGCGAGTTTTAATTAAAACATCAGATACGTCATATCATCATGTAAATTGTCGAATAACAGTGATTCGGTAAAAGTAATTGTAGATTCCGTAACATCAAACTGTTCTTTACTTTTTTAAAGCTCCGATTGTTGCATGCCTGGTATGGTTTTGACTTCTTGCTGCATCTCTAAGTTTGTCTTGGGGGTCAGAGGAAATTGGAGAGAAAAAAGAGGAATAGCTCTTTATTTTAATATATATTATATATTGTTTCACAAATTTTTTTGTTTAATCAATTGAAACATATTTTTATATAGGTGTGATGACAGGTACACCTCGAAGGTATAGTGACGGAGGTAGTTTTTAAAACAGATCTCTTACTAAACATAAATAAATATTTTATACCATGCATGTTTACGCAAAAGACGGTAGAACAAAAAGGACAAACATATCATCCATCTTAATAACATGGATCAATCATACATATCATAAAACAATTACCTACGACTTATCCTTCGAGAAGCCGAGGCAAAAATCTCAATTCCAGACACAGCTAGTAATCAGCATAGATAGATATAATGTAATAGTATAATTATTATATGTATATGTAAATCCTGTATCATCCGACCAGTTTTGAAATGCTGCAACATTAATGCGTCCTTAATGGTGGTTGCTTACAGCTTGCAACACATCCTGATGAGATTAGCCGCGATGGACAGGATGTGCTCAAGTCGAACCTGTTTTCTCAGATTGCAAAGGTCGATGTGATTGTGTAGGAATGTCAGAATGGGATCTTTTGAAAGCTTAGCTACCTATGTAAATGTTTGGTACTACGAGTGTATCAGTATATCGCAGCCTTCACATCTAATTCATGATTGATGTGTGCGTGTTAGTCAGTTAGTGCGTGGCTCCGCGAACATCCCCGATGCACTACAAAATCAGCCCCAACACCGCCCTGAACGCATTATTATACTGAACTCGGAGAGCTCCGTAACATTTCTGCGTGTAATTAGCCCACAGGCTGCACGTGTACGCTGTACATAGAGGTGCAATATGCTTTGAAGAGCTTCACTTCTCTGGTACACCGTACAGACCTGCGGGCTATCATGTTAGCTCTTCTTGACAGAGCTCTCCGCTCGCGCTCAATGTCCACATGATCTCTGAGGCCGGTGGTAACTAAATGCCCCAAGTATTTAAACTGTTCGACCAATCCAACGACACACCACTGAGCCTGATAGCCGGTATGTTCTTCGGACATATAGCGCCGGCTTAACTACTGAGCCACTATCGCCTTGATGTCGGAAATTGCCCAAACAATCTCACAATCTATCCCAATCAGCTCATTTTTTTTAAAGTAAAATGTTTTTTATTGACATAAATAAATATTACAACAACTAATGAATCCATAGGCTCCCGAACTAGTAGCAACTGTGTTTCATTCATATATATGTTTGTTTCAATAATATTTTCTTGTATGTAATAATAGAAGAATGTTTTTTTTCCGGCGGCTATGATAATACGCCTTGATAATATGCTATTCCAGCTAAATATGATATGATAATATTATTATCGCATTATCGACTAAAAATAATCCCGATTATTCAATCAATTAGTCTGCTTTGAAAGAAAAGAACCCTGGGGCTTATCGCGTGGGCCACCTTCACTATCAGCGTGATTACTTGATGATATACTAGTCGAATAATATTAAAATTTAGTCTGTGATTCGGGTAGACGATAGCTACAGAGGCCCGCTGTTAGAGTCATTTATTTTAAGCTTCATAAGTGCTCCCTTGGGGCCTATATGAACAAAGCATTTTGAATTTGAATTTAACAACCCTTGGCAAAAAAGCCGATTATCTTCAAACGGATGGACAGATTTTTTTAATTATAGCTAAGAACACTCTCGATCAAGTCACCTTTCAATTAAAAAAACTAAATCAAAATCACTCCATACGTTTAGAACCTACGATGCCACAGACAGAACACAGATACACTCGTTAAACTTCAGTAGTCAGTTTTGTTCTTATATTCTATCTGATTTAGACAAACAGGATTCGACGTTTGGCGGTTTTTTTTGAAGCGAAGGGAGGTGCTAAAATTCGCCTGGAGAACATTTATTTTGTCAGAATAATGAAACATGGAAATAGACTAAACAAATAAAAATATTATACATAATGGAAAGGGGTGTAGAAGATTAAACAAGTCATTGTAACAAAAGTTACTTCTTACTATAAAATCTTCACTGTACCTAATTAATGCATCTTACAAAATTAGGCTTTAACTTAGTCGTGGATAAAGAGTTTGGATATGTGACAAATTTTCTTGTCACCTACTCAAACTCTTTATTGGTGACTAAGTTAATACCTGATTTTGTAAGAAGCCTCCGAGCTATTTTTCTTCATAAATAGCTTCAATGAGTTGAACGACATTTTTGCCCATAACGGTTCTGATGGCTCTACAAAGATGGTTCTTGATTAGGATGCCTTTCCCTGTTGCGGTTCTCTATTTTCGAGAAGTTGTAAATGTAGATTTAGAGAAATTATTACGAAACAATAGCTAAATACGAATGTACAAATAAAATTAATAGTGTTGGAACACTAATTATTTGTAGTGGTGGCAAAAAAGCAGTCAAAATATTAAAAGGTTAAACCTTTAAAATTCATTCATACGGCACAATAGGTTAAAAAAAAACTTATTAAGGTTTCATTCGATTATGTACATTATGGTATTTATGACTATTTTTTCTGTCAACTGTATTATTGTTGAATAAAACCACTAACCTGATCAATTCTTTCAGCTTGGTGGCAGCTTGCAGTGACGCGTATCCGTATCTGGTAAATCTGGCGGAGTCTTCTGAAGGTGCATTGAAGGCAGCCACGTAGCGGGCAGGGTTGGTGTCATCCAGCCAAAGGCCTTTGGATATACAAGTTTAATTTTAAGACTAGTTGTGACCTGCACTTGAATAATAAACATGTTCTTAACAGTGAGAGAATGATTAAATTATTTTTTTTGGAAAAGAGATCTTTTTTCATGACGTCATATTTCAAATCCTTATTTTTTTTCATTCGTAGCAATGACCAAACGTAGTTACAATACCTACAATGACACATAACAGATCACACAGTTAATGTATTGTTGTGTCATCAACCTCCTTGCAATTCCAGTCCCTTTTTTAATATTAGTGATTTTGGCTTGTAAAAGTTAGGTATTTAATTTAAACTCAAGCGTTTTTAGAGTGTAATTTTTAATGTCAGATAGGCAAGAATTTTGGACTAGATTTTTTTACAATCTGTGCCGATAACATAAATATAAGTTCACTTAAATGATGTGTGACGGTCGCTTTTAGTAACTATCTATAGTTACGTATTGCAAAAAAGTTAGTTAAAATTACATCATTCATAGTTTTAAAGAAAAAGATAACATAATTATTAAATTTGCTTTTTGGCGATCACTTACCCATAGAATAAAGCTTTGGTTCCAAAACACTGTACAACTCATGCATCTTCTGCATTCCATATTCAGCTGCTTCTAGAATGTCCTTCTTTTCACCAACAGTCATGGCTTCATCTCCTTCGTTATCTTCAGTATCTTCTGTTTCTGTATAATAATCGTATTCCTCATCCTCTATACGACTAGGCTCTTTAAAACTGGTCTTTTTATTAGACTCAAAGGTAATATTAGTCTTACTAGAATTATTCTTGTCACAGTACGTTACCACAATAGTAGATACATTCTTTGTAGCAGAAAATGAATGATTCTTACTAAAATTTTTTTCAATTATTGTTATGTTGTGAAGTTCTTTTGTCAATGTACTGTTAAACATAGGCATTAGATGCTTTAGAACTTCGATTATGTTATGAGATGATACATTACTCTTATGAGTGTTATTTGGTTCTATTGTTAGTACTTCTATGTAATTGGTATTTTCTGTGATAGCACTATGAACTGTCGTAATATTTTTCTGTGTCTTGGTTGTGTTATGTGCATGAGGTGAATCTTTCTTAGTTAAATTATGCGTCTTTGTTGCATCAATTTTGTCCTCTATGCCGCTCTTTATTTGGATCATTGTCTTCAGCTTGTCAGTTTTAGCTGACACATTCTTTGGCGCTAGAATGATAGCTTCATTTAATTTAGTTTCATTATTATTCTCCTTTGTTATATTATTTTTAATTCTATTTATAGCAGCAATTATATCGTTTACGAGTTCTTCTTGACTTAATTCTTCATTGCTATCAGAAACTTTAGCTATAGAGTGTAAAAATAGTTTAGCTCTTTCACTGTTACTTATTGGTGTAAGTGAGCTTCTATTGTTAACTTTAAAAATGTCTTCGATCATTTTAGAAAATGGACAAGTCGCTGTATGGTTGTTCTTGGCTTTTGTATTGGATTTTTCGCTATTAATATTAGTTGACATAAATACTAAAACTATGAAGATGTATTTGTATCTGAAACAAGAAGATAAAATTATTTGAATTTCTAATAGCATAATACTACTGCATCGTACCATTAGCCTTTAATCAATCTAGATGGGAATGTACTTCCTCATTCTATTTTTGATATGTATTATACACTATACATTTATCCAAAAAAGGTTAAAGAAATCATACACACATCACAATGTTCTTAATTTAATTTTTTGTATAGATCACGGTCAACGTAAGCCTATTATAAAAATGTTCTTTGTGTCAACTGGCGAACCAAATAAATAAATTTTTCAACTGCAAAGGATGTTACCGTTCTAAAATAGTCAAGGATTTCACACGTATTTTTTTTAATAGGTCCGTAGATTTCACGTAATCGGAATTTACAGTTATTTTTCATAAAAATAATTATTCCTAGCATATCCTATTCAATAATTTAGAGTTGAGGGCAAATGACTGGGCTGGGGCGCTACTATGTTTTGTGATTCGTTCCGAACCCGTTTGGCCGGTTATGGTAACATAGCTGTGTTTACCTGTTTAGCAGATGTTAATTAACAGTTATAGAACCATGACCTTTACGATAATTTAAATAGTGCACTAATTAGAGTTATTTATTTTGATTTTATTTAGTCTGATAGTATAAAGATATGGCATGTTTATCTTGATTTCTAGCATGATAGCATTTTTAAATTAGTTGATGGTAGTATTTTTAATTACCTAGTTTTTTTAATTAGGTAATAAAAATGTATTGCCATTTAAATTTGGCCAAGATCTGACGATGAATTTTCAAGATATAAGGATATGAAAATAGAGCTTTTTTAAATCTGTCCCTATCATTACTACACTAAAGTAAGTTTAATGGTATGTACAGTACTCAATCACATGCAAATAACTATTTCATGTAAACCAAAACAGTATTTAAACCAACCTGACTACTTCCATTGTTATTTATTTTAACTTGAAATAAACATTCCAACAAGTTCAACACAAACTCCCTTTGACGCTTTTATTTAAAGAAAACAAGAAAAAAAAAAACCACACTATGTACAGTTTAAAAAATCTAACTGACAGATCGAAACGTCAAATTCTCCCGCGCTTTTTGGCCGAGCAAGATTCCCGATTTCGCGTCGTGGTGTGCTGGCTACCACCATAGGACTAGCTGTTACATAATGTCTGAAGGCTGCTGTGATTAAAGTACTGTTATAAGACCTCGCGTCGAACGATGATCTCCCGTTTGCGTGCTTGTTTTGTGGCGAAATGAGCTTTTTTGGCGTCTTCACATTGAATGTTCGCCGCGAACTTTTTCCGTTCCTTTTACGAAATCTAATCCTAGTCTTTGCAAAAACTAATGCGATTTTATCTTTTTAATTTGTCACGCTTGTTATTGAACAGTGGCTTGTTAGCGTTTAATTTTGTTTTTTTTTTTGTTAGTGGCAAGCCTTTAGAGCTTTTTGAATCCTTATTTTTTCTGATCTCGGATGTAAAAAGAGCGGCGTTCTAAGTTTGAAGTTTTGGTCATTGTATTGGCCTGTCTGTGTATTATATTCTCTTTGGTCTGTGTTGTCTATAGCTTGAAAGAAAAAACCGTTTCAATTTGTTTTATTTCTTTTTGCAGTTGGTTATTGCGGCGATTTTTCCGTTGCTTTTATAACTTAGACAAGCTTCAAGCTTTTCTAAGTTATAGAAGTAGAGTGGATTTAGTTCTCGCAGAAGCATGTTAATAAAGATTACCTACATGAAATATTTGTTTTTCCTCATTTTCTATTAGTTTTACATAAGCAGGTACTTATTAGAAATCTGTATCAGTATAAGTCAATTTAACTGAAACTAAATTTACATACTCAGTTAAATGTACGTACGTTCTTCAATATGAAGTGAATTTATCGTATCACACTATTCTGGTTTAAAGAACGAAGACTATTTTAACATAAATCTAAAGATGGTTTTATCGTCGTTCACACTTTGCGAAATTAGTTATTCGTTCGATGTAATAAAAATTAAACTTCATTGTGTTACAATGCAATCGAAAACGGATTACTAGTAAAACTTGTCGTCGTTGCAAAACTAGTTTCGGAGATTAGTTTTCGTTATCAGAAAAAGGTTGCGTTTCGTTTTCGAAAAAATCAACAACGACCTACCTACTTCTAATTTTAACTTATCGAACTGTCAATTTTATCGATCGCAATCGATCGCAAATTTCTGTACTTGCACCGCAGTTGAGATAGTGGCCATACGCTAGCCTAAAAGTAAAAAACCCGCCTGCGGCGCAAGTACGGAAGTCAGTTCGATAAATTTGTCGAATCGAAAAAAACTGATAAATTTATCGAAGTGCGAGTACCAAAGTCTGATCGTAAAGTAGGTATATTCTCTTTGGATTCGACCAAGCTATCCGATAACTTTTGTCGATTGTATCGAGGCTCGATAAATTAAATAAAAAATCGATAACACCCACTTTATCGATTTGAACTGTCAATTTTATCGAATTTTATCGATCGATAAGATCCGTACTTGCGCTACCGATCTAAGTGACAAAAACATCTATGTCTAGAATAGGACTGCCTCTCAAGTGCAAGCTGCCAGAACCCACAGATTGACTGCCGACCTATCTTCAATTGGTAAGTATGTATTTTCTGACGTAAAAAAATTACGTTGTTCTCTGTTGTCACCGCTCTCCACCGGTGATTCGGACGATCGCATTTCGCCCGTTACCTTGCTGATGCGTTCGTCCGATCAGTCAGAGCTAGGATTCGGCAACCATATTTTCGGACTGCATGACAGTAGTAACGTAAGTGCATGAAGGCGTTTAGTTTTCAGTTGCGGTATCAGATACCAAATAAGAAGCAATACATTGATGGTTTTCGGCGATTCCTGGCGATATACGTTTATTAGTTACTAGGGACTTAGCTTCACTCTGCCCCACAGTCGAGTTTCTTGCCCTGTTTCTCAGTGGTGTAAGCTTTGGAACGAGGTAACTATAATTATAGTCACTATAACTTCCACGAGTGGCCTCCTCCAGCCCTGAGAAGTATCTTTAGCAAGAATTCGTGGTCCGGAGCTACTCTCTTCTGATTCCGTATCCTAAGGAGAGGGTTGGAGGGTTGTAAGGCGTGGTTGGCACGTGGTGCCCTATTGAACTAATTAAACATACCTACCACTTTGTAGGGTTGAACAGTGGGAAAGCGCTGACAGCACGACCTTCGCAGCGTCACGATCGCGCTGTAAAGGTTGCTAGACCAACACCGTGTTCCTAAAAAAAGTTATGTTATTAACTCGTTTTTATTGTCAAACTGTTTGTCTGTTCGGTCGGCTGTGTCTATATATGTATGGTCCGAATTTTGCAATCGATTTTGTTCTCTCTTTCGCTTCGTTGTGACTGCGGCCGAGCCTCCGGCGTATATAATTGGTTCCCGCGGCGAAGCACCGGACATCGGTGGTTTTGCGCCGGTTATAGACCTTTGTGACAATGGCGGATAAAATTACTAAGCGATTTCGTAGAATACATTTCTGTTCGCACGAAGCAAGTTTCAAAGATTATTTGTCACTCAACACTTTTTAAATCAAGGCAATACTTTTTACACTTAAAGGTTATTTATTTATTCTTTAGCACACAAAACAAATGTATATAATATCACTCTCTACCAGTTATCCTGGACATGCATGAAAAATGGTGCAGTAAGCGTTTTAGGGGCACCTTAGACGCCCAAGCAAACGTACGTTGCGTGATACTCGAAATGCGCGCTTGACGCAAAAGCGTTGCTATTCTGACAAGCAAACGTACGTTTGCATAAGCGTCTAGGCTGCCCGTTAGGCAGCCCTCATACCTACTTAATTCATGATTGATGGATAAGCATCAATCGCGGACAAACCATGGAAAAACCACGATCCCCGCTTGACGCAAATCGTATCGTCTATCAGACTTCTAGCACCTACCGGCGTGGTGCTGCAGGAGTACCTGAAAGCGTGTTATATGACAGGCTGTCGTTTACTTTACAGTGACTAAATCAAAGTAAACGAATTAAAAATCTAGCCTAAAATCTGTGAAAAATAGGGATTACTATCTAACTACTTATTTCCACTTGCTCAAGTGACGGTTGACGGCTCCGTAGCTAAGTTGGTAGTAACCCTGCCTGCAAGGCGAGGGGTCCCGGGTTCGATTCCCGGCCGGGGCAGATTTTGTGTAAGCATAAAGTTTGTTCTCGGGTCTTGGATGTTTGTGATGTGTATCTGTGTATGTCCATGCCACCTGCGACACAGGGAATCCTAGTGCGGGGGTATGAGTGTGTAAGCGTTTAAGCGTTTAAGCGTTTAAGTAACTATCTATGTGTAAATCGTTAATATTCCTGGGTGGTCCCACTATTAGAGATTGATATACGATTCAATCTTACACAGATAATAGAGTGTAAAGCAATACCGAAACATGTAATTTATAACATTGATAAATACAGATAAAAAGAGTAAAGGCAGTAGCACACTATATCTGCTCAACGTCGACTCGACTCAGAGTTGATAAATAATGAAAACTATGTGACAAGATGTGAGCATATTACTCACATCTTGAGATATATCTTTTGAAGGCGTATATTGTTACAACGCTTGATGATGATATGAGCATAAAGCTCACGTTTTAACGATCTACTTTCAGTCGAAACACCTCAATCTGCCCACTAGTGGACAATAATGACGTAAATCCATTGTGATAACGTAAGCGTCCACCAGCTTACCGTGGAGTGCATGGAGTACCGACTGCGGAGTTCCACAAAATACACTACCTATCACTCAGAGTAAAATAGTCTTGTGGGCTTAAAGCTGATGACGCCTCGTTGCTTCTGAACTGAAAGCTAGTTTTGAGTCGGAGTTTTGTCATTATAGTGTGCCACGGACTTTATGCGTCATTTCTTTTTCGACCTATTCTAATCTATGATAGACTTATTACGATGATAGTACAGTAGGTACAATTATTTTTTATCACACTCGAGGCTATTTTTAATCTATTTGCTAGATTCTATTAGTACCTATCTAGTTTATTTTTTCTTTGCATGCGCCGTAAGTGTCTTTTGTTGTATGTAATAGGAAAGTGTTTTTACTAAGATTTTTTTAATATAGTTTAAAAAAGATAGTTTTTATATGTATTTGTATCCGAAAATTAAAGACGGAGTGCTCGGAACTTGCTAGTGACCACCAAATAACAAGCTTTACAATAATGTGTATACTTAGAGTAATAATGCATTAGAGCATTTGTCTTAATGCCTTTACTACAGGGTACTTAGCTAAAGTCACTTTCGAGAACCATTTAAAAGAAAAGAATTACTACTATCACTGCCCCATCGTCGCTTCATAAACATGACCTACTGGTGACGAGGTAGTAGTAGTAGTGCTCGTCACCCGAAGGAGTCTCAGCAAACAGTAGGTATACCTACCCTATCTAATATTCACGGCAGCGTGATGTAATTACCATTAGCACTAAACAAAACAGTACGAGTAGAACCATGTAGTGCCTACTTCATCGCATAAAGGGAAATAGGTGACGGTCACGCATTTTCAGTCGCATCACGTATCTAAAGGCGCAATGACATTGAGCGAGTTTACTGACTACTAAAGTACTAGTCGGCGAGTTTAAAACCGGGATAGTCAGCTAGTGCAATCGTGACGCAAAACATTCTACTTGTTCACCAGCCACTAGCTGGATGAAGCATCTACTATCTGAATCGAGTTGAAACCACCTTAGACTAATGAAGAGATACTCGCAGAAGGTTCGCCAGCAACTGCAATAAATAATGACACACAGTTAGTTTACAGCTAACAAGCGTATACGCCAGTGAGTAGCGAGTAAAGACAACTTTTAACCGACTTCAAAAAAAGATGTTATCAATTGAACACATACGTATGTAATATTATTGATACTGCAATATATTCACATACGATAATCTATTAAGGCTTCCAAACAAATACACAAAATTTTATAAGTTTGTCTATACAACATTTTATAAGTCTATGTGTGTTTGTACGTTTGTCGACGCATTTCTCCGAAACTATTAATGGTATTGTAACCGTTCCTTTTTTATTTGCTTACATTTACTTCAACTTAGAGAACAGTATACATTTCATCAAAATCGATTCAGTAGTTTAAAAGTTATAGACCAAAATGTATACGAATTCGGTTTATATTTATGTATTTCTTTTCGGCTTACAAGCCGTAGCTCCGTCTAGCTAGTTAAGGCGTCTGGCCCGGATAGCCAGAAGACGCAGGTTCGAATCCTGTTGGAAGCTAAATTTTTGTGATGTATATATGTCAACACGATTACACTGGGCGACTCGCTGGCAGTGAACTCGCCGGCTAGTAGCTAGTAAACTCGCTCAGTGTCATTGAGCCTTTAACGTGCTATATTCCGTTTCACAAGCCGCGTTAATAGTGACAGCCTGCAAATATAAAAATTCTTTAAGTATAAGTACTCATAAAGTCACAATCAGCTATAATATACGAGTAGCACTGATATGAACATGTGCAAGTAAGTAGCAGCGCCTTGCAGTATGATCTTTTTTTAATGTTATTTGGTAACGAGACGAGCTGGTCGTTTACCTGATGGTAAGCATAACGCCGGCCCATAACAATTGCAGTGCTACTCAGAACTTTGAAAAACAAAGGACTGCGCAGCACTGCAGTGCGCTCGTTACCTTGAGACATTATGTATTAAGTCTCATAAGCTCAGTAATTTCACTGGCTAGGTACTTTGCTCAGCGAACAGGAACACAGTAATGTTTGCACATTACTGCTTGGCGGCAGACTTCACGAGCAAAGCAGTGGTAACAACCCAGACGGACACTCGCAGAAGATTTAGTCCTACCACTAACAATATATATAGAAAAGATACGTTATGATTATCTATTCAGTGCTGTAGGCTTCCATCTCAAAGGTGTGTTCGATTTTATAGCCAGGCGTTGTTGCCGCTGTTTTTGTTACCTTTTGTATTAGGGCAGGCCGCATACGAACTTGCAAACTATAAAAACCGATATAGGTACTTAGTAGGTATGTGACGACGTCACATTTTACTATATGGTATAAGTAAAGGACGCTTCCAAACATCTCGTCGGTTACTTTATGTTTTGGAGTCATGTGGCGCTTACCATCCAGCGACAGCCCTGCTTGTCTCGTTATTCGTTGGGATTGTTGTTCCAAATTCCGTTATCTCAAAGATCCTTCATACAAAATAGCAAGTATAATAATTACGATAATCGTGATCGATGACTTAATATAACGATCGTTCGATGCATTGGCGATCAAAAACATGATTACCCTAAATTTTTAAGAAAATATTTAATCTTTTATGTTTTTTACTTTCTAGAAAGGTAGAGTAGTCATCGTACATCAAAAAAGTTTACGCACTCATGGTCAGGGGGCACTAGGAATCCTTGTATCGTAGGTGGAGGAACACATCATCAGCCTTTTACATCACACTGCTGGGATACCGCGGTCTTCTCTCAAAGAGAGAGAGAGAGAGAGAGAGAGTATTCCGGTTTGATGAGCAGAGTAGCCAGTGAAATTACTGGGAAAAATTAAATTATGAGACTTAATACCTGATGTCTCAGGGTAGTGAGCGCACCGCAGTGCCGCGCAGGACTTTGTGTTTCAAAGTTCTGAGTGGCACTGCAATTTTTATGGGCTGGCGTTATGCTTACCATCAGGCAAACGAATAGCTCGTCTCGTTAACAAATAACACAATAAAAAACTTTATACCGGTTCTATCGATATAGGTACTACTAATTATTAGATTGGATTAAAAACTTATGCCAAATCACATTCTTCTTATATGACGATACTTAATTATGTAACAGAAGATGACGTACATAATTATTATTGAATAAGTATTGTAAGTATCTATTCTATAAAAATAAATAAAATTGAAGTGTCTGTTTGTAATATCAAAAATAACAGCTTTTTACTAAATGTATACACACGCATACACTACATACACACACAGTACACACATCATACGTATACAGTACACACATCATACATACATACACACACATTCACACATACACCTACACTATCATTCACAACTCACACCTTAGTGTTTTTCCTGGTTCCTTGTCTCTTAAGAGGCTTTTGCAGTCAGGAAAGCGCTAATATACATTAATCCTTATACATTACCCCCATTATTCACAAGCACATCTACATATGCACAATTTATTGTAATACTTAGATATAATTATACTTCATAATTGATAGTCGGTCATACATCTTTTAATTTTATTTGCAGTAACTTAAAAAATGTAAAACCATTATTGGCTTTAGGTAACGTATATAAGTAATTTTTATGAATAAATAAATAAAATAAAATAATTATGAAAGTTTATACGGTACAACAACAAAACAACCTACAACTGTACCTACAACAAAACAACCATTTTTAAAACTTTTGTCTGCCTGTCTGTCTGTTAGTTCCGTGTAATCTCCGAAACGGCTGAACCGATTTTGACGGGACTTTCATTGGGAGATAGCTGATGTTAAAAGGAGTAATTTAGGTACGTGGACGAAGCCGCGGGGCACAGCTAGTAACAAATTAATATCTTACTATAAAGATAAAGATTACAATATTATCATAATATATAACTTATTCTGAATCGATTAAGAGTGATTCATAAAAATATTAATGAGTGGAAAATTAATTTTCGCCGTGATTTACAATTAGGTACCTTTATGTGAATAGGAAGGAACCTTTTTATTTCTGACCTTGGGGACACTGCCTACGGGGAATACATCGTGACGAGCTCAGCAGTCTGATAGTAAGCGCCATGGCAATATAACCCAGAGCTTTCAACGCCAGTCTTGGCAATAAATGCCAGGGTTGTTCAAGGATCAGTTCCCTTTGCGATGCATCTGCTCAAAACCAGGGGCCTTACTCCGTAAATCGTACGTGGAAGCTTCGGCTGACGGATCACAGTTGCCCACTCTGAAAGTGTTTCGGATCCAACGTTCGATTAGATTTTTGCACTTGACATTTTGTCTTTCATAGTAGGAAAATGCCGATCCGTCAGTCGAAGCTCCGACGTTCGTTTTACGGAATCTACGGGTATGTAGATGATAGTGCGGTCGTAGAGAATTTCATATCAAATGCACGAACTAGCGATGCGCAGATACGGTCTTTGAGAGAGGTCGTGGTTGATCGAATGAACTTGATGTTAGAGGCTGTATCCCATTGGAGCGTTGCCAACCATGTCATGTTCAAAGCTTCGAAAACCCAGGCGTGTCTATTCTCTGCTATGTTAAGTCTATTCCATTTAACTCTCACTTTTCAGGGCGTACCTTGCCGATTTGACGGTTCCATAGCTAAATTGGTAGTAACCCTGCCTGCAAAGCGAGGGGTCCCGGGTTCGATTCCCGGCCGGGGCAGATTTTGTGTAAACATAAAGTTTGTTCTCGGGTCTTGGATGTTTGTGATGTGTACCTGTGTGTGTCCATGCCACCTGCGTCACAAGGAATCCTATTGCGGGGGTATGAGTGTAAGCGTTTATTTATTTATTATTTACCGACCGTCTGTAGCTTTTAGGCGTAACACTTACATCTAACCTCAACTTCGGCTCCTAGACTTTGGTCTTTGACTCAATGGAGTCTAAGACCAAATTAGCTGCGAAAAAGGCACATTGGCGAAAGGAGAAGGTATTTCACACTGGGGCAGCTTTTTAATCTTTACCAAGATCAAGCCCCATCTTGTATGGAATATAGGAGCTGCAACAGGAACGTAGGATATTGTTCTCACCTTTGGGATGGTTCAGCCAAATACCAGCTTGAGGCCTTGGGAATTATTGAAAGACAAGCCATAAGACTTATTGGTAACGATTTGCTTCTTGACGCCAGGCTCCAGAACCTAGAGCATCGACGGAGGGTTACCGTCTATCCGTCTTCTATTGGATACATTTTAAAGCGAGTGCATCGGACGACCAGACACACAGCATTTCTTAACCATCAATTCATTTCGTCGATGAAGTGGGATTGGGTGGGTCATGTTAGCCGCATGCAACCCCACAGGTGGGCAAGGCCGCAACAATGCATTGGGTGCCTGAAGATGGACGATGGACGTCACTGAGGCCGTACCCAGTAAGAGGTCGTGAGATGACTGGGAATAATATTTTATAACTACATAAGCCTAGCTCCGATGACTCCGTAGCTAAATTCAGCGTAATCCTGACTGCAGAGCGAGGGGCACCGAGTCGATTCCCGGCCGGGGCAGATTTTGTGTGGTGAACATGATGTTTGATCTCGGGTCTTGGATGTGTGTTGTGTATCTGTGTGTGCGACACAGGGAATCCTAGTCAGGAGTAGGAATGTGTAATCGTTAATTTTTATATATTATAGATGTAATAATAACATAAATTAAAATAATACGTACATTGGATTTTGCAAAGGGTTTATATAGTAGTGTGTTGTATCCTACGATCTCCACACTGGGAGATTATTGTATCATACATTGGTCATTTTACTAGAAATAAAGAAAAACTTGTGCTTCCAGCCACAAGACTGGCAAAGGTTTTCAAATCTTTTTATGTAAATTGTATAAGGTTCTACAATATATTACCAAACTGCGTGACTGAATTAAATGAAAAAGCTTTTAAATTATTTGTTAAAAATGTATTGCTTCAAAAAGCATATTATACAATTAAAGATTTTCTAAATGACAAATGTTTCTGGCAGGATATTAATATTAACAATGCATTATGAGATGTATAATTTTGTAATTTATAAAAAAAAAATCTGACTTTTTTTGACATTTTGGTAATATGTATTTTTAATAATCTTATTATTTTTAAACAATTACATACTTTATAATTGTATTATGTAGAATTTGTGTTTACAATTCATAAGTGTAAGTAAATGTTCCAATTTGAAATAAATATATGAATATGAATATTGCTTAGCGAAAGCTTGGTCGTTAAAAGCCAATAATCTTATCAGCAGACAACATAATTACCCGTTTAACTGATTTGTATCCAACGAAATATCGCAAAATCATTAAAACCTACACAGAGATAAAATCATATCGTTATAAAATTAAATAATCACAAAATTCATGATTAAACCTTCAGCCAATTGTTGATAATATGGCCTCACGGCTACTACAATAACAGGGCACAGATTGTGTTTGACGTCATCAAACCATAATATTTATAATCCGGTATTATCGCATTAGCCTGGCGCAAATAGTATTACGCCGGCTCCACCACACGTTGGCCCCAACGTGCGTCGGCCCCAATGCAACTCGCCCATGTGGATCTAGAAAATAGCATTAGCCTCAACGTTGGAGCGAGCGTTCACAGTGCTATTTTCTAGATTCTCACGTTGGACGAATAGCATTGGGAATGACGTTGGGGCCAACTTGTGGAGCCGGCGCAAAACTATTTGCGAGAAGAACTATTTGGAGAACTATTTGAGTGAAGCGAGGGGTTCAAGGCGACCAAGACAGGCTTTATCCTAGAGGCGAATAATCTACTTGTCACACCTTCTGCGAGACATTAAAAAGTCAGGGCTACATAAATATGTTTTTGTGGCAAATGGTAATTGTCTACATAAATCATTTATTGCTATACATTTCATGCAACTGCATTCTTTGTTTCTTGTTTTTTTTTTTTACTTTTAGTGCACTGTGAATTGAAGTTTAAGCGATGATGGCTTTGGGCTAGTGAGCCCCGCACCGCGGTGGTTTCAGTCTTACAAAGAGGTTGAGCGCAGATCTTTCTTATTTACATAATACTTTACAACAAACTTTTACAACACTCTGAAGCGATGCGATAGCTCAGTGGTGACGGTAACCTATCTGTAGAAACCTTTTTAAATCCTTCACTATGGAGCGGCTATTAAGTGTTCGTCAGACTGGCTACCACGTCTCCAAGCACAGTTTGACTATTTCCATGTATTCGCGCAGCTCCGGTACCTTCATGTTCCACGCCATCTCATGATCCGAAAATCCTACCAGCAGGGTTAAGTATTTTAATTCACTCGGAATGATATCCGTGTCGGAAGCGATTGTCTTGATCGTTTATATTTCGGAATCGCATCCCGTCAGACAAATTTCCCGTATAGATTCGATAACTCAGATGCATAAACGCGGATATAATCCCGACAATATTATTCTGTCGGGATGCGTTTCCGAGATATAAACGATCAAAAAAGTCGCTTCCGACACGGATATCATTCCGGGTGAATCAAATTCACTCTACTGATACTTACCTATAATATACCTAATGCAAGAAGCAAATCGATCACAAGTGCTGTGCGTTAGTCTCGCCTTATCGTGTGGCAAACAAAAGGTTCTGACTATACTTTGCTCATCAAATCGGAACACAGTAATACTTACACATTACTGCTTGGCGGCAGAATACTCGAGCAAAGCGGTGGTACCCACCAAAACGGAGGCTAGCAGAGAAGTCGGTCCTACCACCTAGTACTTAAGTACTATAACTATTTCTGATATAATAACAGTATTATCTTAATAGGTACATAAGTCTGCAAACTAATCTTATAATGAGCATTATATTTTAATTATAACAATTAGTTGGCAATAAACAACAACACACCTTCGGATTACTATTTTAAATAGATTATTAAGTACCTAGATAAAGAATTATCACGCTCATTACTACAAGGTCCTTGGTTATGACAAACAATTTGCAATAATATTATAAAAACGTGCGTATAAAAAAGTATATTTATCGTTTATTATCAAAATATATTTATACGTATTCTAGATAATTATCCTAGTGCAAAACGATTCATTTTCATTTAAAATTTAAAGTTTTCTTCCTACAACACCAGATATAAAAGTTGTTAAATTATATGTAGGGTCAACTCTAATTTAGACGCGACGAGACGCGCACTTTTTACTATCTGGGGTGCTCTTTTTGAATATCTTTGAGTGACTAAATATCAGCGATATGTTTAATAGTCACTGATTTACAAAAAGTCGTATTTTTGAATCTCAGCGGGTAATTAAAATTGTCATAAGGTCTATGATATCATTCGTTACCTTCCACTTGTTAGCGATATCATAGGTTTGAAAATTTAGTATCAATTTTGACATTTAAACAAATTCCAACTTGACAGACACATTACGTTTCAAATTGGAAAAAAATTTAATAAAATAAAGATAAATAAATATGTAAGGATACATTTATTACACATATTGTCTAGCCCCAAACTAGGATACCCTGTGCTGTGCTGAGAATGATATACTTATATAATTTATTTTGTCAGTTAAAAATAAAATCGATGTTTTAGCGGAAAATACATTTGCTGCGTAGAATAGAACACAATCATAAGTTTGTCTATGATCAAAGCTGAGAAATAGTTGCATGTTACACAGGGCGACTTTCAAAATACTACTTTTGCAAATTACTGATTTCAAAGTCATCGGTGACAATTTTCCCGCCGGTGATATCGAAATCACTCGTGAAATTAAAAAATCGGACTTCAGGACACATCATGTCGAAGTATGCCGCGCAGCACCGCATTCGAATCTTTTTGTGTAGTAAATAAGTTCTATGTATAATTGCTATCTTAAAAAGTGCGCGGCTTGTTGCGTCTTAGGCAAGCATTATACGGTTGTTATCCATGAATTCCATGACTGTTGGAAATCCGTCAGTCATGAACTACGCGGCGACTATGGAAAGACCACGATCACCAATTTACGCATAATAACCTATCGTAATTTTTATGATGAATGATGGTGACTGAATATGGTTGATGATGAAAATCTGCATATTAATTCAAATTATACAAATTTTATCCGCGCACTGACTGACGATGATTCTATTTTCATCGTAGGCACACGGCGCTTGTTTATAACTGATGGTCATTAATAAGAAGTGTCAGACGTCAGAGAATCTACGCGTACTTTTTGAAGAGCCCTTTATAAACGCCTGTGGACCGTATGTAACACGAAAATCTCCAAAGTTTCTTGTCTTTTGAATTTTTTATTTATATCTGGTGTTATAGTTTGAAGGAAATATAAACAATTGTATATAAAATCTCATGATTACTAACTAATCTAAATATTTATTATAATCATTTAACTCTGTCAACCGAGATCACTCCTTAGCTTCCATAAAGTTCTTCTATCACTCGCTCCTCATCTGAAAACAGCAAAAACAAAACATCAATAAGAGTAAGTAGATACTTATTTGATTTGACCTATTATCACACGAATGTAATGAGATCTTTAAAAAAAATGATTGATATATTTAGGTACCTATGCACTTTCGTAGGAATAAAAATATTAATTTCGTATATTATACGGAATCGCTAAAAATAATAATAAACGAGACATCTAGTATTATTTCAACAAACTAAAACCTCAAACTTTTTACTAAGACAAAACTTTATGACAACGCCATCTCTGCTACCATGTTCGTACTACCTCAATACATTCGAACAACTTACCTCTATCGTCATCGGCTAGATGGCGCTAATGCGTCCGCCGCACCTCCCGCTCCGCTTTGTCCTGCCGTTTTAGGTCATTGATCGAAGTGACGCTACCGAAGAGTACTTTCGCCGTCACTTGCTGCAACACATCATGGATGGTTAGTACTGTTGATGACTGATTGCCAATAGGACGGATCTTGGGAAACAACTCAATAACGCCTGACGACTTGAAGTAGCTGATTTGAAGTAAGGCATAATTAATTTCATGAATACTTTATCTATTTAATAAATAATTGGTAAAAACGGATTCGATAAAAGGTTGTTGACATTAGGTTAATTATGACGGATCTCAAGACAAAATATGGTGAACAAGTTCTTAGAATGTCCAATAATGTAAACAAACTCAGCGGATAACAACCAATGACAGCAAACGATAACCAATGACATGATTCGAATTTGAATTTCTATTATGTAATTGGTTGGTGAGCCGTCAAATTTGTTTCCATTATTGGACAGCTAAGAAAAGCTGTCCTTTTATAATAGGTACTATACTATATGGAAAATTTTCTCGTGGATAGTCTGGTTTTAGAATATTGAGTCTTAAGTCCATACAAAGCCTTAAAGTTAGTTCTTAAGCCTTAAAGTTTTAATAGTACAGCTAAGCAACACGCCAGATCTTGCATAGATATTGTTTATGGACCGGAAAGTAACTTAAGCTCATTTTTATCCTGAAAAAGTAGGTAAGTAGGTACATGGTTCCTGTTCCTGTACAATCTCTACGCGGCGGATAAAATTGCGGGCAGTACCTAGACCCTATTCAGTAAGTCCATAACTATATTAAAACAATATGTGGGAATGGTTAATCTTCCAATAGCATTATGTAGCTAGCTACCTAGCTAAAGAAATAGGCTCCAATTTTCCACAAATTGGCGTCTCGCAATTTTCAATATCAAAGCAAAGCTTAGGTTACAAGATTTATGAAAAAAGGTCCTCTTTTCTGGACTGGGGATCATTTTTCCATAAATCTTTCATTCTCGCCTCAGGCTCTGCTAAATTATGAAAGACTAGAATCAGATATTGGAGTAAGACTTCTAAACAAAGAGTTGGAAAAACATAGTTATTTTGTGAATAATGAAATTCTGTTTAAATGGACGTAGAAACGAGACCGGTGATGAAATATGAAACGATGCTAAATTAAACACTGTTTTAGAATTTCACGGTTATTCACTACTTTATACAAAAAATGTTATTTGTTTTATTGTCTTCTTTATCATCATTTTGTCAGAGTTTAGTTTCAGAGTCTAATTTAGCATCACTTTATACATTGTAACGGGATATTTACCGTGATTATTCTAAGCTGGTGAGCTCCCGATATTTCGACGCTGTAGCAAGTATCATGTTCACGGGAGTGTTTGATAACGGGACGAGCCGGTTGTTTGCCTGATGGTAAGCATAACGCCGGTCCAGAACAATTGCAGTGCGCTCATGACCCTGAGACATTAGGTATTAAGTTTCATAAGCCCAATAATTTCACTAGCTACTTTGCTCATCAAACTGGAACACAATAATGCTTGCACGTTCCTGCTTGGCGGCTGACTTCACGAGCAAAGCTGTGGTACCAACCCAGACGGACACTCGCAGAAGAGATTGTCCTACCACCTATTGGTTTTAAAAAGCGATGAACCGACTTCAGTGACAAACTACTGAACCGATTTACATGAAATTTCTATGGGACCAATCTGAAAGTATATCTTTTCAAGTAATTTTCCAAATCGGTTTCTAAATGACGGAGATCTGAGGTAACAAACATAATCTTCACGAGTGCTCCCTCGGGGCCCATATGAATAAAGCATTTTGAATTTGAGATGCTATCTTATCGGACATAAAAAAAAATTAACTGCTCTTAGGTGATAATTTGGTCGATGGCTGACAGGTTAAGCCTAATGACGAAGGTACACACATCACACAAATAAGTGCTTGGTGAGATATTTTCAACTTGAAGGCACCAAGTGACTACCAAATTAAAAATAAAATCACTATATTTACACGACACAAACAAGGAGTGTAATGTTTTTATTTGGTTATGTATATATATATGTGAGTTTCTTTATTCCACCATAACTTTTAAATGCCTTAGAAGATTTAGATGTATGAGGTATCGTTAGAATCCTTACATCATCCCGAGTGACTGGCTAGGACAGTTGTGTTTTTTATGTAACTTTTGTTACACTGACTTGTTTAACGATGTGATATTTCAATTTGTATGTCAATAAGGTTTATACTCCGGTATCATACCAAATTGGAGCCCACTAGTGATCATAGATCACTTTTTTGTATAAAAAAATTATCAGCTTTATTTGGTGATTTTGTCAATAGCTAACCAAACACATTGTGAAATTTGCAATAACCTGATACGATTGCGCAACCAGTCGAAGGTGTGCACCACAGGTTCCAAAGTTGGGAGACTTCGCTCTCAAATTCCATATTTCCGTCGCTGTTTTTGCGACCTGATCATCTTTATCTCCAGACAAGTACGCAGAAAAGACTAAAATATGAGTGTATTTGATGAGAGTTACATTATCAGCCTGTAACGCTCCCACTGCTGGGATACCGGCCTTCTCTCAGAGAGAGAGAGGTATGGGTCGTATTCCACCACGTGGGCCCAGTGCAGTGGATATCACATGTCCTCGAATTTTGTGGTTCTTGAACATGCGGGTTTCTTAACGATGTTTTCCTTCACCGTTTTACAGCGAGTGTGAATAATCCGCACATAACTTGATATAAGTCATTGGTGCGGGCCGAGTCGAGATTCGAACTAAGGTGCGACGGATTGAAAGTCGCACAAATTCCCCCTCGGCCACACTCGCTCAAGATGATGATGAGAGTGATCGCATCGAAATAGTGAACTAAATAATTACTCATTTGCTAAAGAACGTTAAACAAATTGTTTGGATGTTAAAACAATTCGATAGAAAAACGATTACTTCTATTTGAAGTAATTTTTTCTTTAAAAATGCGGAAAATCGTGTTTTTATTGTTGTTTTACGTCTCTAGCTCAATGACATATCATCTGTTATATTTTGTATACATTGTTATGTATTTAAGTACAGGTATTTTAAGGCCTTGCCCAGAAATTAAATTGAAACTAATTCACAGTATAAATCACAAGGGGCCAAATCGCCAAAGTTTGAGAACCACAGGCACGTTGCAGTTGGAGAATTGGAGCGTTCTGTCGAAATTAATGAGAGCCACCCCAATTACGAACGCCATTACCGTTTATGGAGAAAGGTTCTGTTAAGGCGACGTATCTGGAGCACAGAATATTTTCGATTATTTTTTTTTACCAAAAATGTAATCGTAAGCATCTTCACAATCATATACGAGATCACTGCGATCTGATGAAACTCAAGTATAATGTTGAGGAAGAGCGTAATTTATATTTTTTTAATTCTATTTTGGACCGGCGTTATGCTTACCATCAGGCAAACGACCCGCTCGTCTCGTTATCAAATAGCATAAAAAAGAGTTTTTAGAATAGGACTAGTAGTGGACTATTAGTTTCAGAGATTAGCTATAACAAACAAACTTTACCTCTTTCTTATACATAGACTACTAGCTTCTGCCTAGCTTCTGCCCGCGCTTTTCACCCACATTTCCACAGGAACCGTGCATTTTTCCGGGATAAAAAGTAGCCTATGTTACTCTCCTTTCCATGAACTATAACTATGCCAAAAATCACGTCGATCCGTTGCTCCGTTGCTGCGTAAAAGAAGGACAAACCAATATACCAACAAACACACTTTCGCATTTACAATACTAGCTTCTGCCCGCGGTTTTAACCCACTTTTCCACAGGAACCGTGCATTTTTCCGGGATAAAAAGTAGCCTATGTTACTCTCCTGTCCATGAACTATAACTATGCCAAAAATCACGTTGATCCGTTGCTCCGTTGCTGCGTGAAAGAAGGACAAAACAACAAACAGACAACCACACTTTCGTATTTATAATATTAGTTGGAAGTAAATGTGTCTTTATTATAATAACAGTAAAAGTAAACAACGTAAACTAAAATAACGAAGTTGGATTAGTTGGATGTCATTTAGCAGAAGATATTTTATGAATGAGCCAATGGGATTTAAGACCCAAAATAAAAAAGTCGCATTCAAAGATTGACGTCTAAAGAATGCTGCAAGCTGTGCCTTAAAGTTATTTTATATGGCGACTGCCACTGGCTGCTCTACATTTATAATTATAATATGGAAGCCGTCGAGTGACAGAATGAGGTAGTCTCAAACTTACCTGACTGCTTTACTTACTGGCGTTAAATGTGTTCTCACATGAATCGTATCAGTATGTAAAATAAAAAAGTGGATGACGTTAAGTGCTGCAGCGCTCTGAAGGTTCCGTACCGTTTTATTGCTATTATTGTGGAGTGTTGCAATTAGGTACCTACATTGTATTTTATCTTCGATAATCGCATTTTTTTTAGTGTGGCCGAGCGAGAAATTGTGCGACTTTCAATCCGACGCACCATAGTTCGAATCTGGACTCGGCCCACACCAATGACTTATATTAAGTTATGTGCGGATTATTCACACTCGTTCTAAAACGGTGAAGGAGAACCTCATGACGAAACCAGCATGTTCAAGAACCATAAAATTCGAGGAACATGTACATCCACCAAGCCGCATTGGGCCCGCGTGGTGGATTATGGCCCATATCTCTCTCACTGAGAGAAGGCCGGTATCGCAGCAGTGGGAGCGTAAGAGGCTGATAATATAATCGCATTTTACCACTATTTCGATTTTTGGCATAAATATGGTTTATGGACCGGAGAGTAACATAGGCTTCTTTTGAATCCGGAAAAATGCTCGGTTCTTGTGGGAACGCGGCTGAAACCGCGGGAAGAAGCTAGTTTTCTATAATATACTCAAAGGTACCTTTATGCCAGTACACGTATGTATGTAAACATACTTTTGCACGAATATAGTCCTTTGGGACAGACACAGAACCGATGACCACTGTTACAGTTACTTCCTGGCCTATGAGAGTCACATTCTCCCCTACTTTTTCTCACATTTGCTTTTATATCGATGGCCTTAAATGCCGAGTCTGTCGTGTATCGTGAACTTTATTTTTATGAGATCGATTTGCAAGTTGATACTTGGTAAGATTCGTGTGGTCGCACCATAGATGTGACGGAACGACTACCCTAGCGTGTGGTCGCACTGCTGGTGCGTAGCGAATAATGAGCTGTGTTAAATTTTGGAAATAGACGTAAGACAAAGAACGCAATAGAAAGAGACACATCTGTGTACATTTGTTTATTCCATTGTTTAGGGAGACGACTGATTCCTGATGGTAAAAAAAACGCCAGACCATAACAATTTCAGCGCCACTTAAGAACTTTGAAACAGAAAGGCGTGAGTGGCACTGAAGATCCCTCATTACTCGGAGACACTAGATATTAAGGGTCTTACCACACAAATCCTGATTTAAACAGTGTCTAACCGTTGTCTAACGTAATTCTGTTGTGACATTTCTAATCATTTTTGACGTTTATCTTTAGACGCTGTCTAGCTAAACAGGCGACTAAAATGTTTTTTTGTAGTAACACTAGTCTTATAAGCCCAGTAATTTCAGTAACCACTTTGCTCACCAAACCACGGTAATGCTTGCACATTACTGATTGATGGTATTACATGAGCAAAGTGGTGGTAACCACCCAGACATACACTCGCAAATGGGTTAGTCCTAGCAGTAACATGAAGCAGGGCTATCAGTCGATAAAACGATTTCACAGATCGTGGGTTCAAATCCGGTTTTTGCGTCATGTTTCTTTTCTAAAATTCAATTTACTTTCTTGTCACTGACATAAAATATAGGTTAGATTACGCAAACATGCGTTTCTCTAATCGTTGGCAATGGGACCTCAGCCTTACCCCTTTATAGCGTCGCCTTGAGGACTCTTACATCGACGCTTTTAAGGTATATTTTCGGGTATGACGATGTAGAGTCTTTTTATATCCTTTTTTGGTAATAACCGATTCCATGAACTTCCTCGTTTGACGGAAACGTTCCGGAGTACGTATTTTAGAACGGTTGTGTCATTGATTTTATTTTAAACGATGTGCGGAGTGTTGGGTATTCGAGAAAGCAGTTTTGAATGTCATTTATGTTTATGAAGTACTTGATCCTTCAGACTCGTATAGTAGGTATAATCTAAAGAGAGATGGCGAGGCTTATGAAGGTACTTGATCCTTTAGACTGGTATAGTAGGTACAAACTAGAGATATCGCGAGGCTTATGAAGGTACTTGATCCTTCAGACTCGTATAGTAGTTATAACCTAAAGAGATATGGCGAGGCTTATGAAGGAGGCACTTGATCCTTTAGACTGGTATAGTAGGTACAACCTAGAGATATCGCGAGGCTTATGAAGGTACTTGATCCTTCAGACTCGTATAGTAGTTATAACCTAAAGAGATATGGCAAGGCTTATGAAGGTACTTGATCCTTTAGACTGGTATAGTACATTAGCACAGAACATATAATAATACTCCGTACATTAGGTACACCAATCTTAAAGAATAATAGAAAATAGCAGTTATCTCTATGGACGTAAACTACAAAAATAATAATTGGAAGGTACGTAAAATGTTAAAGTTGTGATCCTGAATAAGCAACACAAATCTTTATTAATTATATTATTATTTCCAGACTATTTGATCGATTTTATTATTTATGTCTAAATTATAATTTCAATAGGTTTCCACCAAAAGCTCTAATGATTTCAACGCCAACGTCGCCAACGCATTCATAAATTATGTATGCATCGCTTGTAGATGACATAAAATTTGTCAGTATTAGCTAATTTATAATTAGGTATTGTATGAATTAAAAATGTGTCTAAAATTAAAGGTCACAAAGGATTTAATGGGTCCGAGTCATGGATAAATCCTGATTCTTTCAGTTAAGAGGCTACAGCTCGCCATACTTTCTATACAAACGCTCGTACGTGATTATAGTGTCCTAAAAAATTTTTCTTTAGATGTTTTGAGCAAATAGGTATCATGTGCTCTAATCGAGCATTCTGTGGGAGCAAAAATGTAAAATTTTGAGATTCAAAATTAGTACAAGCCTTCAAAAATCAGCTTTTTTGGACAAATTTTACCTTGACTTTGGCCGTTCACAGTCTTCTCATAAATGTAAAATTCAACAAAACACTTCCATATAATCCTTGGACATGTAATGGAGATTCTAAATAACAAACATTTTTTCCACAAACTTGTAAGGCATTTTCAAAAACACGTATTTCCTGGAACACGTTTTAGGAAATTACCACGCACTAATTGTCTTCGGAAATTTTCTTTGGAAATTTATTTCAAAATTTTCAGAATGCCAACCGAAGGCTCTGGCGTTGTCTTTCTTTTTCCGTAGTGCCTGTTTTTCTTCGATGAACCAACAAGCCTTTAGGCCATTTTTGCGTTCTAGGTTTTTTGCGTTAGGCAGGTCATGAAGCCGCACCTTAATTATGAACTTATGAATTGTTTGTTTAAACTATTGGATAACGAGACGAACGGGTCGTATGCCTGACGAAAAATAAAACTGGCCCATAAAATTACAGTGAAACTCAAAAACCTTTGAAAAACAAGGTCTGTGTGGCACTACATTATACTCGTTACCCTGAGACATTAGGTATTAACATAAATATATACATCACAAAAATTTCGCTTCCAACAGGATTCGAACCTGCGTCTTCTGGCTTGCCGGGCCAGACGCCTTAACCACTAGGCCATGGGAGCAATCACTATTGACTGCGAAATTCTTGATATGATGTATTTCTTTTCGGCTTACAAGCCGTAGCTCCATCTAGCAGACCCGCTTTATAGCGATTCCTACTCAATTGTGATACGTTACAGTACCAATCAAATGGCGAGAGATTTTGCATTATTTAAACTTTATGAAATATATTTTATAGTGTTAACCGACACTAGCGGATGTTCACATAAATATATACATCACAAAAATTTCGCTTCCAACAGGATAGCCCATGGCCTAGTGGTTAAGGCGTCTGGCCCGGCAAGCCAGAAGACGCAGGTTCGAATCCTGTTGGAAGCGAAATTTTTGTGATGTATATATTTATGTGAACATCCGCTAGTGTCGGTTAACACTATAAAATATATTTCATTAGGTATTAAGTCTCATAAGCCCAGTAATTTCAGTGACTTAATCTGCGCATCAAACTGGGACACAGTAATTCTTGTACAATATTGACTGGAATACAGAGTAGCCAGTGAAGTTCCTGGGCTTATGAGACTTAATACCTAATGTCTCAGGGTAACGAGCGCACTGCAGTGCCGCGCAGCCTTTGTATTTCAAAGTTTTGAGTGGCACTGCAATTGTTATTGGCTGGCGTTATGCTTACCCTCAGGCAAACGTCTCGTTACCAAATAGCTTGAAAAAAGTACGATAAGAACAAAGCACTTTTCAAAAAAAAGAAAAAAATTTCAAACGTGAAGTGCGTGGTTTTTCGTCATTTTTTTATAAGTTTCTTCTAATCAACATTATCATTTAACAAAGTCCATAATATTTCAAGTGAATCAGCTGATCTAGGGCTGCCCGGAAATTTTGTAGTAGAATTTTGACGTAAGCTTTAAATACATTTTCTTCAATGAAAAATTCCGAATTTCAAAAACTCGTAGAACAAATGGTGTTGACCTCCAGGAGTACATTGATTTCCTTTCGGAATAACATACCAATTTAAACTCAGGTTGTATATCATGAAACACCGCTTACGGATACACTCCACGCAAACGTAATTTAAGATCAGGTGAAATATATTTCAAGTGCTATCAATTATGGAAGTGCATATGCATGACGTAGATCTTTTTATTTTTTGTATGGGCCTTTTTCTACTTTGACATTTCTAAAAATGGTCATTTTTCTACTTAGACATTTTTCAAAATGGACATTTTTCTACTTAGACAATTGTCATTATTGTCATTTTTATACCTTGACATTTATTTAACAATGGACATAATTGGGATGTTGACTGATTTTGGGAAAGTGTTTAAAACGATGCGTATGGGCCTAATATAACCCAAAATATTTAAATTTACTTTTTAAAACAACTAATATTTTAATTATCATGTATTTAAAATGCCGTTTTAAATTTTGCTCCAAAACGACAGTGACGTCACGTGTTCAATTACCACAGAGTAATTTTCTATAACACTGTAAAGTGACAAGCAAAGAGAATATAACCACTACTACCTAGTCTGTGCTACGTTTAGTGACAAGTTCATTCGATGCTTTCTGTGTATGTATTGTTATGTATTAAAATATGAGTTCTAAGTTTTTTGAGCTTATTGATTTATATATATGCTTTGGTTAATTAATACACTTTGGATCTTAGAATCTACGATTACTGTTATATATTCGTTGTTGGTTATAGAAATAATGATTTTTGGTATAATAAGTAGGTACTTACACGGAGGTCTTCACATTTCTAAATTCAGCAGAGCAGAAATTATCGTTTGTCGAGAAGTAATTGGCCACCGTAAAACAATCAATTCTCGGCAAATTGGAATTATTTGCCTTTATGAAGCCACTTTCCATCATGGGAGAATATTCAAGAGTCAAAATAAATTTAGAAAAATAGGCGCGGAATTCACAGCACAGATAAATAATCACAGAAATCACTCTAAAATACTAAGCAGTTAAGCGCAACGAGCTATATACTCATTGGAGTTTTGGCGGGAATGCGAAAATGTGCTGTTGTTGATTTTGTGTTATTTACTAAAACCTTTGTTTTATAGAGTGTTAATGTGTAATAGTGGATTATTAACCATTAAGTGTTCGTAAACTTGCATGAGTGAAAGGCAAATAGTACAAAGACGAAAAACGTGTATTTTCGTATTCTATCCAAAACTCCATAGAAGCTTCAGTAGGTAAACTATCCACCAATTTACTGAAGCGTTACTTCGACTCGACCGCGCCTAGACTAAACTTTAACGTGACTTTGACGACTTTCATGCACCAAAACTAGAGATTTATTTATATTATTATTTATTTAACTTGACACTAGTTAAATGCGCAAATCACGTGGAGCCAAAAACAAAACAAAAAAATAAATATACTCATTCCGATTGAAACCGTGACGTCACGGGCGTTTTAGGTCACGTGACTTCGGATTGATGTGATTACATTTTGATTATTTAATTTAAATTAAATTCCTTAAAAGTAAACAAAAATATTGTGTTTAATAGGATTTCTGTCACAAAAACTACCGTTTAGCGGCAAAATTATATTTTTATTTGAATACAGTCAACAACCCAATTATACCTTGTCAATTATCATTTTAGACTTAAGTCGCGTAACCCGTGCAATTGCATTATGCAACAGCTAATCTATCGAAAAATAGTCAAGCTTTTCAAATATAGGTACACTAACATAATTTGTACTGATAAGGAAAATTGCATCATGCCAGTACGCCTGTCTGCAACATTCGACGGATATTTTCTCCACTAATGCTATATATACACGTGTCGGGCTTGGCAAATTGGAATAGACTTTCTTATTAGCTTATAAAGGTTGTATCAAAAATAAAAAGAAAATTTATACAAGTCGTTGTAACAAAAGTTACATAAATAAAAAAACACGACTGCCCTATTCAGTGTCACTAGAGGAGTTAGGCTTCTAACTATACCCTATACATCCCAAATCTGTTTAGGTATTTAAAAGTTAAGGTGGAATAAAGAAACTCACACACAATAGTTTTGTTTTGTAATTCAGACACACACAATAATGAGGGGAACCATTTGCTTTGTGAAGCCTGACACGCAATTGCCTGATTTTTCAACATAAATTATGAACTATAAAAGAGTGACAATACCTATAAAGAGCTAAACTGTAGTATAATGTGAAAATGTGTTTGTATGTTTGTATGTTTGTTTGTTTGTACTTCTTTCACGCAGCAATGGCGCAACTAAACGACGTGATTATAGCATAGATATAGTTTATGGACAGGAGAGTAACATAGGCTACTTTTTATTCCGGAAAATACACTGTTACTGTGGTAATTCCCACGCAGGTGACACCGCGGGCAGAAGCTAGTCTTAGATAATATATCAAGCCCACACATGGTCACTCGCGGATGCCACCACAAGCTAGCTATCGCCAGCCAGACTAGTACTAGCAAATGCCCTCCCACCATGCAGAAATTTTTGATTTGAGTAAAAATCATTCACCTGATAGTTTCCATTACTGGCAACACTAGGTGGAGGGTAGCGCCCTCCGTACCCCTGCGCAGGCCCTCCATGGTACAGCGTGTTGTTATTCGCGTCTCGCGTGGTCGCCGCTGTGTAGGTCGACTTGCAATTCTGGGACATACTGTATCCTGGAATTATATAAAGATTTGATTACATTTTATATTCAAGATTTAGCACCGGTTTTATGTAGGTATATTTATTTACGATGTTTATATTGTAATTTATGTTCGAACTGTTATGGTAATGATATTCATTTGTGAGATAGCTTTTAGGATGTGGTTTTGGCTAATAAAAGATTTTCTTTGCTTTATTTTTATGTTTTGTGTCACGCTATTTAGGTAATCATCATTGGCCAAGTTTTTTTTAGTTGGTTTTTTTGATTAGGTGTGAAAGTATTTTGCAGGTTTTCTCAAGTATTTTGATCTCAACTATTGTGATATAATGTAAAAATATAAAAACATGAATATGACATTAAAAAGAGCGTGGAGAGGCTATTAGCCCGTAAAAAAAAGCGGCGCATGTGTCATCCAGAGTCACATCGCGAACGACGTCTAGTCTAGGTACTAGTGCCTAATTTTATTTTATTTTATTAGGAACAGCAAACAACTAAACTATATATAATAATTTGTGAAATACACGAAATAAACTGACAATAGTGCAGCCCAATCCCAACTTTATATAAAAATGCGAAAGTTTTTTGTTTGTGTGTCCTTCTTTCACGCAGCAACGGAGCAACGGATCGATGTGATTTTGGGCATAAATAAAATTTATGAACCGGAGAGTAACATAGACTACTTATAATCCCGGAACATGCATGGTTCCGGCGGGAACGCGGGTGGAACCGCGGGCATAAGCTAGCTTAATATAAAAACGAAAACCATCATTGTCCGTAATCCAATCAAACAATACAATTATAACAGTACAAACAATAAAAAACAACATCAACAAAATCACGGTCATCGAGAAATGAGGTACTCAAGAACTCCGTTGCCGATAAAAAAATAAAAAAAGCATCATACCGCAATGGCCGTCAGTTGGTAATTAAAAAAAACTGGACTGTCCGAAACTGTAGCAGTCGGTACAGTTAGTAACAGTAAAATGTAACACGATACCGACAATTAAAGATGCGGTGGAGGTGATAAGAGAGGGGAGAGTTTGGTCAATCGATGAGACAGATGGAATTAAGGTTATGAGGGCGTATCCATACAGATAACGTAAAGTTTAGTGTTGAAAATTACTTTCAAATAGCGATTAACCGACTTCACTGACAAACTACTAAACCGATTTTGATGAAGTTTCTATAGGGACAATTTAAAAGTATATACTTTCAAATAAAAAAATTATTGTTGGTTTATAAATGAAGGAGATCTAGGTAACAAACATAAAAAAATACAATTGAGAACTTTCTCTTTTTTGGAAGTCGGTTAAAAATAAGTTTATCACTGATTTGGTAGCAATATAACATTTTAGATTTAGTAGCATATTAGTATTAAGACCTTATCTTCTCTCTCGTAAATCTGTTTATATCAAGATGTAGGATTATTGTGGATAAAGTTTGTAAAATGATAAGAGAAGATATAAGGTGGTAATATGATAGAAGGTTGAAGTTATGTACCTAAGTAGAATACCGATATGGCAGTTTCAAAATTAATTAAAACAAAAAACTCATATACATTTTGAGAAATCACGTTTTTTATTCGTTCACAATCAAAATCTTTCAAAAACTTCCTGCTGGCCTAGATTTTTTTAAACTTGGCACTAACGATGGCCTAGCAGATAAATTAAAAATTCAACAATAAATTATTCATGATTTGTTGTATTTTCAATAAGTTTATTAGTTTTTCTCAAGGTTCTGCTGCGAAAAGGTTGATAATATCATGGTCTAAAAACATTCATGGAATTTTTTTTTTATAATAGAATAGCACACTGTTCACACAACAGTGTGCAGAGTGTGAGTTTCGCCGTTAAAATCCGTTTACGCGAACAACCGCGTTTGTCGAGTAAACTCCATACTAAAAGCATGGGCGACGATAGTTCACAAACGCGGCGCTAGGGGCGCTGTACATTTTTTTCATACAAAATCTTCGTAAACGCGGTCACTGTAGATTGCGTTAACTTGTTGAAAAACTCACACTAGGCCCTCAGAACAAAATGGACAAGGCTGGCGCGCTTCTAATATACCTACAAAGTTGCTATAAGGATTTCACTGATGACCCACCAACTACCATTTTGAAAATTAATGTATTATAACTTGAAAAATGAACAAAGCCTCATCCATTTTTTTTAAATTCTTGATGCTTTAAAATGCCGTAAAAAAGTTTTTCAAATTGATATGTAAAATAAATAATAATATGTTACATTGTAGCGTTGCAGTGATATTTAAGAGGTGTAGTTTAATCCACTGATTGTCTTTGGTTTAAAATCATAATTCTCGCATGAAACTCGAGAGCACGAGGGTATTTTCAAAGCTTCATATTACTTACATTTCGCCCATCCTTTTTGTACAGTCGCTTAAAAAAATACAGTGCGACAAGATATTTACCGTGATTATTGGTGTTCAGTACTCAATACACGTAAATGTGATGCTTGCAACAGTGTCGAAATACCGGGTACTCATCGCTCAGTAAAATAATGGCAGTAAATATCCCGTTATAATAAACGAAATAGTGAATAAGCGTGAAAATTTAAAACAGTGATGCGCCCCTGTCTTGTACTCCACACCCGGGCGCCTAATTTTTTTTGGTTGACCATCAAAATGGATTACCCATTTTCCTCCTGCCTGTACCGACATAGAAGAATGTTGTTATCTGGAGCACTTTAATTTGGGTGGCCAGTTTGGATTGATGTTTTTATTAAGTACCGGTTTTCTGCCGTGCGGTTATTGGTAGTTACTATGTTGCGAAGAAACCGGGTGCGGTCACTTAGTCACTTTGTTACAGTACAATTTGAGAGATTGTGGTGTCCACCACCCGTTGATGATGACGGTAACAGCGATTGATCGTCCTGCCGCTGTCATCGTCCCAGTGATTATTGATGTTTAATTCATTTCAATTCAATTTATAATTAATTTATATTCCAAAATTTAGATGATACCAAATTATAATAAACTTTTTAATTTAATTTACTTATAAGTTTAGAGGGAGTCTATAATTTGGCAGTGACAGAAATGTTGAAAGGGAATAGTTTGACTTGGTCTGGCCATGTTATGAGTGAGAATGTCGAGGGATGGAAGGATAGAGGAAGACCAAAGAAAAGATGTATGGGTTGTGAAAATACGGATATAAATGAATTGGAAGTGCATTAAACGTTGTCGGCTGACAGGGGAGAGTGGAAAAAAGGCACTGCACCGACTCAAACAGAAAAGGGATGATGTCTGGTGGAAATAGGGTTGGTTATTTTAAGTGTAGTGATCTTGGTCAATCTTTGCTACCGTACCTATATAAAAAAGCACCGTTGAGATATATCCTACTAGTGAAAAAAATTAACTTAAATGAGTTGATAATTGGAGGAGAAATAGAGTAAAATCATCACAAAAAAAACAGATGATTTGAGAACCTCTTCATTTTTTAAGTCGGATAAAAAAGGCTTTATAAGGCCGTATCTCTTTGTTATATTGCGCTAAAAACGTAAATATCATACAACGGAAAATATCATGAAAGCATACAATTATCGCAACCTGATGTCTTTTCTCTTTTTGAGATAGAAGGCTTTGATAGACAGGTGTAGGACGAAATAAAATGAAAAGGAAAATCCTACGTGTGTTTCCCTTTCAGGTACAAACAAAAGCTACATACAAGATCCCTATAATTGCTTTGTGGTAGTGAGGTCCTCCGCCAATCTGTACGTTCGAAAATTATGGAATGCAGTAATGTTCAATTTCTAATTTGCTTTATAGTGAGATTGCCTAAAAACAGTTTTAAATAATATAGACAGTAGTATAGATTAACACGTTGTGCAATTTTATCTCGGCAAAACTCACTGCTCCCCGGAAAACTAGGTTAAATGTACGGTCACGGGCGTTAGTGTATAACATAATTCAGAACTTGACGACGACCCCAACGCGCGTTTCAGAGGCTTATATATTTAGTGTCTTAGCCATTCAAAAGCAATTTGGGTAATATTTAAAGATACGTTGTAGCAACAGCATAAGCAACAAATAGAGAGTAGAAGGGACTCTTAGTACTTGATGCGCTAATTAGTCTCATGAGCATGTCTCTCCTGCGTTGAGAAAACAACAGAAGGTTTCAAAAGAGTTAAGGCGCGACTCGCGTGTCTTTTGAAAACGTCTGAAATTACCTGACGTATGTCACCTGACTGTGTAGCGCACCCAGTACTAAGCGTCGTTTCTGCTCGCTCTCTATTTGGCATGAGTTGACTTAATTTTCTTCCAATTTAATTATTTGCTCGTAAAAAACTAGTATACACCGATTACCGGATTACGGCCCCAAACACTTAGCAACCGCAAGTCACCTTGAAAGGGTCCAGTTCGTAATTTTTAATGCATTTTTTAAGAGCAATTATAAGTTTATACTTATTCCGCAATCTTAACGATACCTACTCTCCGTTTGATACAGTTCTCGCTTTTTGGATAGTAAGTGCTAATTAAGTTAAACGGTTTTTGTCAATATATGGAGCGATTTCTTGGTCGCTTGGAAAATTTACCTCACGACTACTTTTTGAAATTGTGAACGGTTTTAACATATAATGTATGTAATTAACGTTCTCTGATGTGCTTTTGGTTACATTGTTGCATGTTTGCGAGCAGACAATCACGTTCTTGCAAAACATGCCGATATCGTGTACTATGCCGTGTATGTCGTGTATGATTTGTTAGTGGTAGGACTAACTCTTCTGCGAGTGTCCGTCTGGGTTTTGCTCGTGAAGTCTGCCGCCAAGCAGTAGTGTGCAAGCATTACTGTGTTCCGGTTTGATGAGCAGAGTATCCAGTGAAATTACTCGGCTTAAGAGACTTAATACCTAATGTCTCAGGATAACGAGCGCACTGCAGTGCCGCGCAGGCCTTTGTGTTTCAAAGTTCTGGGTGGCACTGCAATTGTTATGGCCAGCGTTATGCTTACCATCAGGCAAACGACCAGCTCGTCTCGTCACCAAATAACATAGAAAAAAAATGCCGTGTGATAATGGTTTGAATCGTACAGAGCTTGAGAAAAAAATTGCGGTGCAAACATAGCATCATCGTCATTCTCAGCCAATATCGATCCCCTGCTAGGTAATAATAATAATAATAAAATAATAAAAAAAAAAAAAAAAAAAAAAAACCGCTGTCACTCAAATTGATCGTAAAAATCATTTTTCCAAATATTTATTAGTTTTTCCCTTTTATATGCTTATAATTTGATTGCAATAGTTTATTTTACAATATTTATACAGTGATTCATAAAATGGCACAATTATATTTGTGTTTAAACAAACCTATTTCTGGGAAAAATTACGAACAAAGCAGAGACATTATTTTGACAATGTCAAAAGAAGAACTATTACAAAATTTACAATAAATACAACGAATAAGAAATGATTACACGATCAAGGAATAAAGCGGGAACAGCGAGCGCACGACAATCACCACCGCCCGCCTCGTCATCACCGAGCTCTTCGTCGGGGGATGAGTACGGCACTCCCCTCGACACCAGCGCGTCGAGCGACGAGGACGGGCCGCCGTCGCCGCCGCCGCCGCCACCACCTGCGCGACGTGGGCGACCACCGCTGCCGGCACGCTTGGGGCCTGCGGGACATTCTGTTCCGCGCGCGGCCCCCGCTACCGGTGGTATAGTGCGCCGCATGCGATGGACTTCTGATATGAATGAAAATTGCATGCGCGCCTATTATGGGGCTACAGAGGGAGGAACTAACATGAGTGCGTACCGTGATCGGATGCTGCCTCTGTTTCAGACCCTGGAGCCATCCGTCGCCGTATCTACGCAACGACTTTCGGATCAGGTGCGGGCTATCCAACGGCTCAAGCTGTTGGACGAGTCTGTGCTTGATCGGCTGCGCCTGGAGGCGCTTCCTATTCGCGCGACATCTGCCTCAGCGCGGGACCTGTCTGTCGCGCCGCCGGTGCCGGCACCGCTCCCGGCCCCGTCATCGGTTGCGACACCGATAGACCCCGTAGTTGATGAGGATGATTGTGCGAATATAAGCGTAAGTACCCAGGTTAATGAGCAATTGAGAAGGGCTTTGGAAGACGCGATTTTGGAATACCAATATACACCTGATTCTAGGCCGCGACTACCTCGTCTACCCACTAATAGACGCAATCTAGCGTTAATGGGAGCCCTGAATGTTTTGCTAGCCCCGTATCTACGGGCTAGTGAAAACTTATTTGATACCCACTCGATCATGTACTGTGGGGCTATTGCGGTGTGTCGTGTGGCTCGTGTCAAGTTTCCGGACGCTGACCGAGCACCGCGACCTGCCGGAAGTGCACCCGCATGGCAGGTACGGATCGAGCGGCGTATCAATACGTTTAGGACTCTCATTGCGAAGCTGATCTGCTTCAGCCGGGGCAACAACCGCCCCCGAGTAATGCGCTTCGTGAATCAGGCATTTGCTGGGACCGGTATAAGGCCCCAGAATTATATGGCTGGTGTCACGGAACGCATTGACTTTTTGAAGCAGAAAATCTATGCGTGGGTAAACCGTATTCGACGCTATAGAGAGCGTGTAGATAGGTATCACCAGAATCGCCTTTTTGAAAGTGATCAAAGGAAGGTGTACCGAAATTGGGAAGGAACCGACCAACGTGTGAGCGACGGACAGTTGCCGGATACTAACGCCATGATTAATTTCTGGCGTGGTATCTGGTCGGTGCCCGTCGAGCATACGGAGGGCGATTGGATGCGTACTGTAGAACAGTCGTGTGAGTCCATCGAGACCATGGGATCTGTTACCATAGATCCCATAGACGTAAGTTGTGCTATTCGTACGGCTCAGAACTGGAAAAGTCCTGGTCCGGACGGATTGCACAACTTTTGGATAAAATGGATTCGATGCTCACATGAATGTTTGGCAGTGCAATTCCAAGAAGCCCTCGAGCTTGGTTCTCTTCCACGTTTCCTGACAACGGGTGTCACCTCCCTGCTCCATAAGTCCGGTAGTACCACGGAAGCTAAAAACTATAGACCCATCACGTGCTTGCCTACGCTGTACAAGCTCCTTACATCCATTCTGAGAGCAAAAATTAATTCGCACGTTGTTGCAAACAATATCTTGGCTCCCGCTCAGAATGGTTGTAGGGTTGGGTCCCGTGGTACTAAGGAGCTCCTTCTCATTGATACGGCCATTTGCCAACAAGTTCGACGGAACAAAGGGGCTCTTTCGACTGCCTGGATTGACTATAAGAAGGCCTATGATTCAGTGCCTCATTCATGGTTGGAGAGGATTTTAGAGTTGTATAAAATTGATACAACTCTGAGAACCTTTTTAAGCACGTGCATGAGACAGTGGACCACAGTCCTTCGTCAACCAGGCAGTGGAAATAGCCCTTCTGGTCCGGAGAACTTTATAAAAATAGAGCGAGGCATCTTCCAGGGTGACAGTCTAAGTCCTTTGTGGTTTTGTCTAGCTTTGAATCCTCTGAGCACTTTGCTGAGAGATTCAAGGTTAGGCTGCAAGCTTCGTAGAGAGGGTGAGATCATTTCTCACCTGCTGTACATGGATGATCTTAAGCTATTGGCACCGAAAAGTCCAGACTTGATGAAGCTTCTAAAAATTACTGAGATTTTTAGCAGCGCCATCAAGATGGAGTTTGGTGTCGATAAGTGTGCGGTCATGCATGTACAGCGGGGGAAAGTTGTAAATTCTGATAATTTGCAACTTTCTGAGACAATGACACTCAGATCTCTCTCTGAAGCTGAAACCTACAGATACCTTGGTATGTCACAGTCGTTGGGTATTATGGTAGGGGATATTAAGCAGTCGGTGAAGGAGCGTTTCTTTTGTCGCTTGACAAAAGTACTTAACAGTCTTTTGTCAGGTGGCAACAAGGCGCGCGCCTTCAACGGTTGGGTAATGCCTCTACTAATATACTCCTTTGGCATACTAAAGTGGACACAGACTGAGCTGGACTCCTTGGATAGGAGGGTCCGTCAACTGCTCACCTATCATCGCATGTTACACCCACGCTCGTCTGTTATGAGACTGTACATTCCGCGGAAATGGGGAGGTCGTGGCTTTTTGAATGCCAAGACGCTTCATAACCGCGAAGTGTGCAGCCTCAGGGAATATTTCCTTAACAACGAGTGTGGGATGCATCGCGATGTGGTGGCAGTTGACAGAAACCTCACGCCTCTCTCGTTGGCAAACGAGAATTGGCACAAACCAGTGGTGATGACCACTGAGGACCGCAAGGAAGTATGGAAGGGCAAGGAGCTGCACGGGCGGTTCTATCGGGCCTTAACAGGGTCCGATGTGGACCTACTCGCGTCGGTGAACTGGTTGCGTTTCGGTGACCTCTTTGGGGAGACCGAGGGTTTTGTCTGTGCAATTATGGATGAAGTTATCAAGACGAATAACTACCGGAAATATATTATGAAAGACGGTACGGTCGACATCTGTCGGGCATGCCGCCGTCCGGGAGAGTCTCTTCGTCATATTATTTCCGGTTGTTCTCATCTTGCTAACGGCGAGTATTTACACAGACATAACCTTGTAGCCAGGATCATCCATCAGCAAATTGCCTTTCAATACGGCCTTGTCGAGTCTGAGGTGCCGTACTATAAGTACGCACCGGCGCCAGTTCTCGAAAATGGTCGTGCATTGCTCTATTGGGACCGCTCTATCATTACGGACAGGACTATTGTTGCCAATAAGCCTGATATCGTACTGGTAGATCGGTCCCAACGCCGGGCAGTGCTCGTTGACATCACCGTTCCCCATGACGAGAACCTCGTGAAAGCCGAGAAGGACAAGCTCAGCAAGTACCTTGACTTGGCTCACGAGGTAACCGCCATGTGGAATGTTGATTCAACGATCATTGTACCGATAGTTGTTTCGGCGAACGGCCTTGTAGCGAAGAGCCTCGACCAACATCTCAAGAGGCTCTCGCTAGACGGTTGGATCAAGGGTCGTATGCAGAAGGCAGTGCTCCTTGACACGGCACGTATTGTCAGGAGGTTCCTCACTCTGCAGCCCTAACCACCGGTAGCTTGGGCCCTGCCCCGCTGCCGGCGGCACTCTAGGTTTAGGTTTTTTGTAATATTTTTTTTTTTTATAGAAATATTGTAAAAAACTTAGACTTAAGATTGTAAATAAATAAAGTGAATAATAATAATAATAATAAAATTATTATTATTATTATTATTATTAATTGCGGTGCAAACATAGCATCATCGTCATTCTCAGCCAATATCGATCCCCTGCTAGGTGTAAGCCTCGTCCCGCTTGTGCTATTGAACTCTAGGGTCGGTGCCAATCGCAGGTCTTTCTAGCGACTGCTTCGATGTCATCTGGGTTTATGAAAATTAATACCTATAATACATAATGCATAATGTATAATACATAATGCATAATGTATAATACATAATGCATAATGTATAATACATAATGTCTCATGGTAACGAGCGCACTGCAGTATCGCGTAGACCTTTGTGCATTGGCTAGTAGATTATCCAACTGTTTTTGTAGCTAGGTTATATGTAGATTTTAGTGTCTATGTGGTAGCTGGTTAATTAGCCCATTGGAAAAAAAACTACATCACAACAACATATTATTACATTTCCCTAGCCATCAGTCTACATAAGAGTAGACATGGAATAGCCATAGACAAACAGATGGTAGACCGGTCCGATCCGGAGCAATGGGTCACGTATCCGGAATCCACCGTTACTGCACTCTAATTATTTGTAGTACCCGTCACTAGTACGTAGCAGGTACTTATGAGAAAGGCGATTAAGGACTAAAATTATAATTGACAAGGTATAATTATTTCCATTGTTAAATAAATGTCAAGGTATAAAAATGACAATTGTGTAAGTAGGATAATGTCCAATTTGAAAATGGTCTAAATAAAAAATTACATTTTATACAAATGTAAAAAATGCCCATATAAAAATAAAATGGTCTACGCAGATAAATGTTCATTTTGAGAAAAGTTAATGTGGGGGCCGGGAGCTCATAATATTTTCAAAATTTTGTCAGAGCGTTTGCTTGATGTGACGTGGTACCAAAATGCTGGTACTCATTTGGCTCAACGGAACAGCATTGCGGTTCAACGAGGCAATGCCGCCAGCATGCTGGGTACGCTCCAACTGGTAGTGAGCTAGAACATTTGGATTATCTATAGGCCTACTTGGACTTGTAGATTATCCAACTATTTTTGTAGGTAGCTAGGTTAGATGTAGTGTTTATTTATTTATTAGCTAGTTAATAAAGGCATTTAGCCCGTTAAAAAAAGTAGAAATTATTACACAAATTACAATTGAAGTAGAAATATGTCTATTGTTATTGATTGAGCATCATCTGACTATTGTACAGTCATAGACAACATTTATATGGCGAACCGGTCGCAATCTGGAGCATTGGGTCATGCGCATCCGGAAACCGGACTCTTGTTGCACTAATTATTTGAAGTAGCACTTGTTTCAAGTATGCATCAGGTACTTGTCTAGCGGCAAATACGTGTACCTGGTATTAAGTACTTGTGATATCAGATACTGGTACCTAATACAGGGTACTTGTTATTATTGATTGCTCTGGCCTGTATAATCTTATATGAAAAAAAGATAAATGTAGGGATGAGGGGTCGAAGTAATGCGAGGGGTCCAACGAGATAAAATGGAGGGTTAGATTACGTACCTAATAGTACGGTAGGTGCTGTGGTGTAGTGGACAGACGTTAGGGATCTGATGTCGTTTTGAGACAGACAACCATTTTAAAAGTTGTTATTTTGTTATAAGTACCGCATATATATATACTTTCATTATATGCATTCTGTAAAAAGCTGTTATTTTGACATTACAAACAGACTCTTCAAATTTATTTATGTGACCAAAGTTAAGAAAAAAAAAAATTATATACTAAGTATCGCATAATGCGACGAGCAGGTCGTAATTTCTTTTTTTTTATGTTATTTGGTAACGAGACGAGCTGATCGTTTGCCTGATGGTAAGCATAACGCCGGCCTATAACAATTGCAGTGCAACTCATAACTTTGAAACGCAAAGGCCTGCGCGGCATTGCATTGCGCTCGTTACCCTGAGACATTAGGTATTAAGTCTCATAAGCTCAGTAATTTCACTGGCTTCTCTGCTTATCAAACCGGAACACAGTAATGCTTGCATATTACTGATTGGCGGCAGACTTCACGAGCAAAGCGGTGGTAACAACCCAGACGGACACTCGCAGAAGATTTAGTCCTACCACCAACAAAAGTTTACATAAGTCAGTTTTTTTATTTTCAAAAACTCATATTGTTCAGTACTGTATCCTATAGCGTTAAAACTGTAAACTCGGAAGAGCTTATTTGAAAGTAATCAGTATTTCGCAGCTTAGTTCTAAATCCATACATGATCGGTTCCGATTCTAATCTTTGTCGCGAAAGTATAAGTTATTGAGAGATAATGAATGCAGTATAATAAGTAATAACCATCCGCGGAAAGCTTGCGAAAACTTGCGGAAACTTGCGGTCAGGAAAACAACTTTTACTTTTGCGGTTAAACAACAATGCTAATTTTTATATTGTTATCATATTTTTTTTAGATCTTACTACTTAATTGGTATTTAAACGAGGTCAGAGTTCACCAGAGTTTTGACATGTTCCGGTTGGTGATCGCCAATCGAGAACCTGCGAGCGGTATATCCTGGACATTTCAAGTTGCTAACATAATAATAATTAATACAATAATCTATATAAATAAATAAAATTGAAGTGTCTGTTTGTAATATCAAAATAACAGCTTTTTACCAAATGCATATGAAAGTATATACGGTACATATAACAAAACAAAAAATTTTAAAATTTTTGTTGTCTGTCTGTTCCAGGTAATCTCCGAAACGGCTGGGCCGATTTGACGGGACTTTCACTGCCAGATAGCTGATGTTACAAGAAGTAACTCAGGCTACTTTTAATTTAGAAAAAAAATTAGGGTTCCGTACAAAAACATAGAAACCATAAAATCCAATATCTCCGCGCAGGTGAAACCGCGGGTAGCAGCTAGTAAATAAGTAATACAATAATTTTACATACATTTCTGATTATAGAAATAGAGAAGAGTCGCAGATGAAGAGGGAAACTTTCGCAATACAGAATGACACTACGGGCTGTAAATAAAAACTGTTTTCCGAATAAAGTAAGGCGATCAAAAAGGGCCTTCAGCTTAAATATATTAATATATTTTGTTCCATATTTTCCAGTCCTTTACAAGTTGCATCCGGCAGGATCCGACTAGGTCCGGCATGCCTTGCTGTAGGATGTCCGTGTTACGGTCAAAGCGAATAAATTATAATATATTCTGATGTAAATTATACGTTTATGTGGGGCACTGACTCAGGCTGGCTTGTGAAATGGATGGAATGCGTTTTTTGCCGTAATGTCTATTAAGTAATATTTGTACCAGCGGCGCAAGTACAGAAGTCCAAACGATAAATTTATCGAATCGAAAAAACTGATAAATTTATCTAATGCTCTTCTTCTCTTTGGATTCGACCTAGCTATTAGATAAGTTTTATCGGTTGTATCAAGTCTCGATAACTTGTACAAAAAATCGATAAAACCCACTTTATCGATTTGAACTGTCAATTTTCATTCAGTAGGTAATATTGCGCTTGGAAATCATAAATCTTGCATTACCGTCTAAAGGCAGCATTACACGCCGAAGTTGAGTTCATTGAATAGCCACTACCAAGAGGCTATGGACTTGTCGACCCACAATTATCAACATACTAATCATATTTAAAACAGCGCCTCCTACACATAAACAAAGGTACCTACCAAAAGCACGTGTAACATAGGAATTCCCCGCATAGCGGTGTTCTTATTTCAAGACACGGACCCGGAAGTAGTAGGGTACCGTTACAGATGTGGTTTAGCAATTTAGCTGTCCAGTTTTTTAGGTTTTGTTTTTGTGTAGGTATGTCGGTCAAGTTTAGTGGTACTTTTTATTCTCATTGGGACCCACTAACTTATCCAATGTTAAGTAATTATGTTTATGAAGTTAATCCATACTTATATCATAAATGCGAAAATGTGTTTGCACGTTTGTTGGTTTTTCCTTCTTTCACGCAGCAACGGAGCAACGTGATTTTTGGCATAGATATAGTTTATGGACCGGAGAGTAACTTAGGCTACATTTTATCCCGGAAAAATATACGGTTCCTGTGGGAACTGTGGGTAGAAGATAGTAAATATAGAAATGATAATGAAAGGTTCTTGAGTGTGACTTAACTGAATACAAGCTCTTTTTGTTAGTGGGAGGACTAACTCTTCTGCGAGTGTCCGTCTGGGTTGTTACCACCGCTTTGCTCGTGAAGTCTGCCGCCAAGCAGTACTGTGAAAGCATTACTGTGTTCCGGTTTGATGAGCAGAGTATCCAGTGAAATTACTGGGCTTTTGAGACTTAATACCTAATGTCTCAGGGTAACGAGCGCACTGCAGTGACGCGCAGGCCTTTGTGTTTCAAAGTTCTGAGTGGCACTGCAATTGTTATGAGCCGGCGTTATGCTTACCATTAGGCAAACGACCAGCTCGTATCGTTACCAAATAACATTAAAAAAAATCAGAAATAGAACCCCAAAACGTATTCTATCATTTAAAATCTTTCAAGAAATATGTGTAGTCTTTGGTTGTATGATGTTTGAATGGTTGCATAATCTGATTGGAAGACAGCTATTGCGAACTTAGAAATAAATATATTTTTCTCAATGGCACTTGAGACTGTATTACTGAATGGCTCAATGAAAGATGTCTGAATACTTGACTTTGCCTGAGAGATTAACTTTCGCTAACAACGTTATGGTATATGAACAGATCGTGACCCTGACGGCAACTATACATACAAAATAAACATAGCAAATAAAAAAAACAGATAAATTATCGTCCACAAACTAATTTTAAAACCATACTGGTTTTAGATAAAAAAATAGAAAAAAAGTGACTTATCTAGCCAATATCACAAAAAAACATCTCCTTAGTAAAACCTAACTGTATCCGTAAATCCCTTAAGATCTGGTTCTTCTGTACCTACCAGAAAATAACTCGTAAAAAGCCCGTAATTGCTCGCGATCTAAAGCAATCCCCGTGGTCTATTCACACGAGATAAGTGGCAATCGATACGCGCGGCAGATTTCGTTTTAGATAAATTGGTGGCAGCCCTAAGTTTATTAAGTTCAACCGCTAGACTGACAGCGAGAAGCGGGTAAAGTGTTTTAGATGCGCTTTCCCATGCAATCGCACAAAGCATTATTCTTCCCATTATCAGTGGGTTAAACTACCCGTTGCAGAGAATCATTATATTGTCCTGTCTTTAATTTATTCATCCTTTTTTGTAGAATAAGCTGGATAAACTGGATATAACTCCCTACTAGGCGGACGTGCGGGCTGCTCTTGAGCCAAAACTCCTGTGTTACGAGTAATAGCGAGGGCAATGGTATGCGTAGGTTCTTACTGGTATAGACAGATGGAGTGGTTCCCAATATCCAAGTGTAAACATTTTGAAAAATATAGGCAGGTACTGAACTGGTGCCCTCCTGAAGGAATGTTAAAGTCTCCGTAAATGAGATGTTGCAATCCATGTGAGTTGAATATGCAGTGTGGTAGTATGTATGAATAACGATTTGCAAGACAGAAGACACTCATGTAAGTGATGTCACTTACATGTTACAATACTGGGCCCCGATCGCGCTAATTTGAAATGACAGCGTACAGTTATGGTTTGATTGTGGTTTGATACCAACTGTTGTTTAGTTTCGGTTCAGGCGTGTGGAATTCGATATTGCCGTTCATTTGACAGCGTTAACTGTCAGTTGTTGTCGAGAAACGTCTCAACTTTTGGTAAAACTATTAGCGCGATACGAAACGGTGAAAAAGCTGTGAAGCGGTTGTGGTTTAGAACAGGTTGGTTGATAATTTTTAACGCGATTTCCCTCCTGATTTTGGTCTTGTATTTGTCGGCGAAGTTGTTGTCAGCTGATAAGAGTTGGTTGTGATGGTTGCAGTGGATAATTTGGGTCTTGGCCATCCGATAGCCATCAATAGACATGCAATAGTTTTAGATGATGTTATGTACAAAGAAAACATCAAGTACTCTTTACACTTCCAAGCAAACATAATTATCATGAGGAATTGGCATAAGATTTAAAAATCGCTATCCGTGGCAACTGTGACTGCAATGAACCATTTTCCCGCTCCAACTATTTCGTCCCACCATTCAGAAGATAAATTCGGTGGTGTCAGCCCTACACGGCAGTATGCGAGCACCCTAATGGGTCAGGGCTGCCACCTAATCACTGTAAATAATGAAGGTAAAGCCCTTATTTTGCATTTTTTTTTTCTGGAAACCTTTTACCACGCTGTAAAGCTGGTAGAAAATACAAATTATGAGAAACTTAAATTGTGGAAGAAAAAAATCAAATTTTTGGTTCAGTCCTTACAGACGGTAGGCCGACAGATTCAACTCCTTTAGCGCATAAACGTTTGATGATTTGATCCCATGAATTGTGTAACAGATATTTACGAAGTTTCGTTGCTTTTATTTCCTACAGGGTTGATATGGTCCGGGGATGTGTGTATGTAATTGTTGGTCGTAAATGTAGGTTTTATGACTGGAGCAACGGCTACTTTGGCACCACAGCTACAAAACATAGAGTAACACAGCTCAAGAGGTGCAATATGTGCTTACATCGGTGGTAGTCCAATTAGTTTGGTTTAAGTGCAAAAAAGCTCGTCTGCTTGACGGTGTACACCACGTATACTCGTATAGGTATCGCTAATTGCTTATACATAAGCTTTTTTCAAATTATAATAACGTGTGGTCACAACTCTTTTCAAATTAGTTCAGCACTATTGAAACATGAGTAATGATATTAAATGAATCACTCGCGAAATCAATTTGACCTTCAGTTGACACAAAGAAAGTTACAGATTAGTCATGTTTACTAGAATTCTGTGTTGTATGATTATTTTATTGTTGTAGGTAATTGAATTGCATAGTCATATCGTACTGCGGTTTGACTATTCTAAAACACTGATCAAGACAAAAGTATATTGTTGCTTTATATACAAAATTATACAGAACTAGCTGCTGCCCCGCGGTTTCACCCGCGCGGAGATATTAGATTTCATGGTTTTTATTTTATTGCGTGGAACCCTAATTCTTTTTCTAAAATAAAAGTAGCCTAAGTAACTACTTGTAACATCAGCCATCTGCCAGTGAAAGTCCCGTCAAAATCGGCTCAGCCGTTTCGGAGATTACCCGGAACAAACAGACAGACAGACAGACAGACAAAAATTTAAAAAATTGTTGTTTTGTTATATGTACCGTATATACATTAATATGCATTTATGAAAGTATATGCATTGCATATTAATGCATTTATGCATTTAGTAAAAAGCTGCTATTTTGATATTACAAACAGACACTTCAATTTTATTTATTTGTATGTATAGAAGATAATACGTTTGACCAAAGTCACTACAGGCTATGTAGTAAATGGTGCTCCGGTCAATAATGAAGTAGGTTTACGCTTGCCTAGGATGTTTACTATTCGCGATTGAAGCAGCCTAGATTACCCGTAGCTAACAGAAAACACACACTGTATTTAGCAAGGAGTTCTACTACTTAGCTACACATATAAAAAATGTCGAAGCAAAACACTTCGCTTATTTTCAGGTGTGAGTGCTGGAAAGCAAATTGTTGTAAAAAAGTTTGTGCTCGCGAGGTCTACCGTCCGCGGAACTACTAGTAATATGCAGTTTGCACACATATCTACTGCAGGGCTGACTGCACAGTTAAAGCAGTAGTACCTTCGCAGAGGAGTTAGTCCTACCACTTGGTAAAACTCGACAGAATCGAAGCTGCAACCCACGCAGAGAAGGAACTCCATCGCCCAACTACACCACGGCGGAATTGCAATTAGCAAGTGCAATGGTAGCAACTCATGAACATACCAGTGTAATTTAGATATAAAAACTGCAATTACACTTTCAGATCATTTCCACAACTGCAATTACTAATTACTGCAATGCGGATAAAAAGAACAGACAAAATACATCTGTCGCAATTCTACTTTCTAGGTTCAAAGACCTAGACTTTCTCTAGGTCTTGTGATGCGTTCGCCGCTGATAGAATGCACTAGACTAACTTAAGACTAGAAATTAATGCCTTTTATGTGATGCCGTTTTCTAGGCTAAATAAATTCCTAGCGTAAGCAATAATAAATAAAAGAAGTTTGTTTAAGATTTGAGTATTATTATAGAGGTTGTGTTGGTTATTTTCACTTTTTATTAATTAACTGGTTAAAAAGAATAAAATCATTTTCATTTTTATATTATTGGATAAAGAGACGAGCGGGGCCTTTGCTTGATGGTAAGAAAAACGCCAGCCCATAACAAGTGGCACTTCAATCAGAACTTTGAGACATAAAGGCCTGTGCGACACTGCAGTGCGCTCGTTACTCTGAGAATTATTAAGTCTCATAAGCCCAGTAATTTCGCTGATGACTTTGCTGATCAAACTATAACACAGTAATGCTTGCAAATTATTGCTTGACCCAGACACTCGCAAAAGAGTTAGTATTACGGCCTACCACTTGGTGCTTGTTTTTGAAATGTTTTTGTGACCGAATTATGCCAAAACAGCAGTAAGATAAAATTGTTTAATTGAATTGACAACTAAGGGATATTTTGCATATTCTGCAGCCGAGTGTCTACATCCACACAGAACACCCGAGAACAAACTTTTATCTACATTAGTTTTTCTGGGAGCGAGCACGAAGCCCCTCGGTTTGCAGGCAGAATTACCAACCACGCTGCTGAAAAAGCTTATCTTGAAAAAAAAAAAAGGAATCATACTATGTTTCTTTTTTTTTCAAACTCAACTGTATATTGTACTCGTATTACTAAATGTAATATACAGGTTGTCTTGTAATGTTCGCACAATTTAGCGCTGGAGTAATAAAAACGCGACAATACGTCGCGTCGAGGCGACAGTAAACCAAATTAGCGATAAAGCGATTTATTTCTGTCACAAGATTTTGTCAAGGTATGTTGGGGCCACGAAACAGACGATCTTTTGTTAATTCTCGATATGACATCTTTTGGAATGTTAGGGTTAAGACCCTAAGTAAGCCTGTGGTAAGCCACAAAACCTGTGTTAATCTGTTTAACGCTTAAATATGCATTAGTCGCGTGATTATATATGAGGAACCACATATCCTGATTTAAGTAGTGTCTAACCATTGTCTAACACAATTCTGTTGTGACATTTCTAATCATTTATGACGTTTATCTTTAGATGATGTCCAGCTAAACAGGCGACTAAAAATTGTTTTTTTGTGGTAACACTATTAGTCTTTAAGCTTGATCGCATGCGGCCACGCGCCAGTGACCACAAAAGGCTGCCACCGACCTGCGGACTGCAGTTTTCATACATTTTACATGTGCGGCATTAGACGCTAAAGCATATTTGGGTTTTGCTAACAAAATAACCGTGGTTTTGCTACAATCACAGATCAAAAGGTATTAATCGCTCAGACTCACGCTCTCGCTTTGCAGGCATGGTTACCAGCGTAACCACGAAGTCGGAGCAATTTCTCTATGCACTTATACTACTCATACGTGAGGCTATGGGACAAGCTTGCCGTTGACCTCATCTTGAAATTTAAAACAAAGATAACACTTGATTTCATTTTAATTTTGCCACGGGTAGACGACTACCCACCGGAAAGTAATATAGGTACAAGATGTACATAATATGTTTGTATTATAATTATGTTGCCTTTCAATTAATAAAATAATTAATTTAATTTAATCTCTAGCGATAAGATCTTTGATGAGCTTTTAAAGTTGGAAGCAGTAAAGTTTTACATAAATAATGATTGAATATTAGATAATGTCAAATAGTAGAAATTAAATAACGATATTTTATCTTAATAATACCTACATAATTAAGATAAATTATTTATTACTGTTATAGATGAGGTGGAATTTACAGGTGCAGATTCTGATTCAATCGAGTGGATTAGAATAATTTTATTAAAAATTATGGCTTGTTGGTATTGACGTCGGCCACCGCTCTGTAAGTCGATGGTTTGAATTCTACCACAGAGCAACGGAGCTAGAAATAGTTTGTAGATCAGAATAGTTTATGGATCGGACAGGCTTTTTATCCCGGTAAAGTACATGGTGAAAATCTATATACGCCGGTGAAACCGCGAGCACCAGCTATAAAGCTAGTTATAAAGCTTTCACAGTTTTTCAGTAAGGACCCGCCGGAAAACGTCCACTCCTGAACGTGGGCCTTCGCCATGAAGGGAGAATTTTGCCAAAATACACCATGTTAGGCAAGCATCTTGGTGATTGCAGTAGATTATGATATTGACCGAGGAGAATGCTGCTGCCTATTCCTGGGATACCTATTCCTGGGATACCCATTCCTCGGATACCTATTTCTGGGATACCCATTCCTCGGATACATATTCCTGGGATACCCATTCCTGGGATACATATTCCTGGGATACCTATTCCTGGGATACCTATTCCTGGGATACCTATTCCTGGGATACCTATTCTCTAAACCGGCTCTTGCAGCACCCACGGGAAGAGATGGGGTGGTAGGTACTATTCTTAGCCAACAGATAAATAATATTAAGTTCGTTTCCTAACGGATCAAAATATTCGCAATCGATACGCAGCCGTCAAAGTTGCAGTAAATGCAATGAGTCGTTAAATCTGGATATTTTCAGAAATGTCAAATGTTTCACGTTCAGAATGCACTTTTTATTATTGACACTCAAGGTTGAACAGTTGTAGAATGTATAAGTCAGTTAAATGTTTTATTGTAATAAATTGTTACGACATTTAAAGACAAGTCATGGCGTTAATGAAGTGCTCCGTTATACAAAGTTTGTGCTGGGGTCTTCAATTTTTGTATCCAAATTCAAATTCAAATTCAAAATTCTTTATTGAAATAGGCCCCAATGGAGCACTTAAGAAAGTTAAAATAAATGACTCTAACAGCAGGCCACTGCAACATTCGTCTACCCGAATCGCAGACTAAAACTAATGCTGTCTTTATCAGAACATAATAAATGACAAAGACACCAACAGACCCAATCCATGCTCAAAGTTAACGAACCCTCCAGAAACCCACCGTGCCCGTTCCAAATTGGTATAGGCCGCGCAAGAAGAAGGGCAAGAAACTCATCACGGCATTCTTTTTCAAAAAATAGTTTTTTACAATGATTCTAATGCTAACAACTAATAATTTAAAGTTTAGTAGTCGCCAGGAGGCTCCTGAGCTGTTTGCCTCCATGCATCCTTGTCATCTACATAATCCTTAATTTTATAATACGCTTTTTTAATTATTACATTCTTGACTTATTGTATCTGTGTGTGTCAAAACATAGTAATACTTGGCGGCAGCCAAGACCCACCCAGAAAGACACTTGCTGACGATTGCGGTGAATTACAAAGCTTGACTCCCACATCTCCATTTTACCAACGGACGACCAGAGGTACGGAACTACGTCACCCGTATATTATTATGGTAAGTAGTTTATATCCCTCCTGTCTGTACCAAGTGTTTTTCTTCGACCTTCGTTATAAAGGCAGATAAGGAGTTGAAGACCTCTGGTAGGTGCCTTTTTTCAATAGCTAGCAATCTGCAAGTTTTCAAGACATGAACAGGTTTCTTTCTTTTAGGCAACCATTCTATAACGTCCACCGCATCATCGCTTAACATCAGGGGAGATCGGGTTCCAATTGAAGCCTATTTACAAGCTTTAATTTAACTTGCAACGTGTGTTAGTTTGTTTAAGTCAAATCTTGCAAGCTGAATTAGAGCCAGTTAGTTATCTATGACAGATTGAGCAGAATTTTTTATTAAAAAAAAAGTAAGTATCTATTATATTCGCGGTTGATATGGCCCACAATTATTTATAGTCGCTCAGTATTCCCAATTTGGGCTCATTCGGGGTGAAATTAAAAATGTCTCACTGCTCACTTAATTTATATCGTGCCTTATTGAATTCATAACTATGCCATTTTTATGTCGGTCCATTAAAACTTTAAAGTAATTTAATGAAAAATGTAAATCTGCTGCCAAGCTCCATTGGCGTGTTTTCTGGTAATATTAGGTAGGTACTTATGAAATAAAACGGTAAAGGACTAGGTATTTGACTAACTGTTGCCCGCGATTTTTATCCCTGCGGAAATTTCCACGGAAACCGTGCATTTTCCGGTGAAAACTGCTGCTATGATGATGCTAACGTATTTGCCGTCTCTTTGAAACTTACTAGTGAAGTTTTTTTCTCATAATAAAAGCTAAGTTATATAAAAATAATAACATTTAAAGCACACCCGTTTTGGGTTATATACCCCAAGCAGCTTGAAACCTCTCTTTATTCTTCTTTCAACAACCAACCTTTATTTTCCTTGAAATTGGCATAATACACAAGCATGGTCAGAGAAGAATAAAAAAGATTTATTTTTATGTCCAGGCAATTTTTTATTTTTTTATTTCTTGAATTAAATCTTTGGCTTTTTATTGGTTGGTTTATGGTCTTTACTTTGACATGTACTACTTTTTTATGTTTTTAAATATTATGTGGCATATGTATATTTTTTTTTTAAATCAAGATATTTGTGAGACAATCCCAGGAAGTTTTACCAGTAAAATTATCAATTTGTAATTTAACAGGTGAGATAGTAAGTAGTACCTATGGAGCAAAATAAATAAATATATATATATACTACAATAAATGCGAAAATGTGTTTGTATGTTTGTTGATTTGTGCTTCTTTCACACAGCAACGGCACAACACATAGATGTAAATTTTGGAATGGATATGGGCCAGAGAGTAATATAGGCTACCTTTTATCTTGGAAAAATACACGGTTATTGTGGGAACGCGGGTGAAACTGCGGCCAGAAGCTAGTAAGCTAATAAAATGACGATGTCACGTATTTATAATAATTACATAAAAAAAAACAAAAAATCTCAAGTCGGTTAAAATTAAGATTTTCAGATTAAAACATCATTTATGACAATTACTTGAAAAATATTGTGCACCAAAGTGTGAACGTATAAATAAATGATTATTCAAAAGTAAGACAAAGTTCAATGGACCTCTAACGTCGCCCCAATATTGCTTAGAAATAAGGGTCATACTTTAGTGGCATGTCAGATTAGTGGCCGGTAGTTATAGTTAATTATTATATGCGACGATGGCTCAGTAGTAGTGGTTACCCATAGATTTTTAGGTAGAGGATTCGAGCCCTAGATAATAAGTTTGAGATTTCCGTGAAGAAAAGATCGTGCTGCAACCATAGCATGGTAGTAGTACTTTTTAAACTTTCGCGAATTGGATTCATTGTATTAAGACAAAAACGGGTCTTTTCGCGCACAAATAAAATCAAAATATAATTTTGACTAACCTCGACGTTTCGATCAAGTTGCATTGATCGTGGTCACGAGAAGACTGAAGAAAGCGGGTGTCTGCGTCTTGAACGGCGGGCGTTGTCATCATCTACCCGCATTTGATTTTCTAAAATATCGCATTCGCAGCGGTCACGACACACAATACTAACAGTATCGGCAGATGCGCTCGAAGGCAAAACGCGACGCGAACACTTTTCTATCACCGGATTCCACGAAGAAGACAACTTAAATCCATCTTCCCGATTGAAATTATGAGAGCCTATCACGGATGAGGTTTATGAACGCCTATATAAGCCCAAAATTGTACAACCACCCAAGCTTTATGGTTTGCCAAAAGTACACAAAACCAACGTACCATTGCGTCCTATTGTAAGTCAGATTGACTCACCGACTTACGATCTCGCGAAGCACGTTGCGTCTATACTACAACCGCTAGTGGGAAAAACAACTTCTTTCGTGAAGGACTCGCGTCATTTTGTAGAGATCATCAAGAGCATTAAGTTGGAACCGAATGACATCATGGTGAGTTTTGACGTGGAATCTCTTTTCACCAACGTTCCGATAAAAGAGTGCCTTGAAGTAGTCAGAGAGAGGCTAAAGGAGAATGACATCTCGGAGAACTATATGGTCCTACTTCGAAACTGCTTGGAGGGAAACTTCTTTGTGTACCGCGATCAACACTACCTCCAGATAGATGGCGTTGCTATGGGGAGCCCTGTAGCACCTGTCTTGGCCAATATCTGGATGGAGCATTTTGAAAGTTCACTAGGTTTGCAGTCGTCTGTGGTAAGCCTGTGGAAGCGGTACGTGGACGACGTTTTCTGCATCATGAAAGGTGGTCAGAAGGAAGTGGATCAACTTAGACTTCATCTGGAGTCTTTTCATCCGAAAATTAAATTCTCTTGTGAAGTTGAAGTGAACAGAACTTTAGCTTTTCTGGACGTCAAGGTGATGGTAAAACCGGATGGTTCCCTGGCACATTCTGTTTATAGAAAGCCGACACATACAGACAGGTATCTAAATGCATCTTCTCACCACCATCCCCGCCACTTGCAATCCGTGGTTACGTCGCTGGTGAACCGGGCGCATGATCTGTGTGACCCCGAGCATCTTCAGTGTGAGTTGTCGCATGTTCGGGAGGTACTAAAACGTAACGGATACAAAGTGGATGGAAGGCAGCCTAGGCGCAAATACCGGAATAGGATGAATTTTGATGTGAGCCGACAACCGGTGTTTTTGCCATATGTGAAAGGAATAACGGACAAAATTGGAACAGCACTAAAACAGTACTCCATAAAGACTGTATTTAATCCGTTATCCAAAATAGCTATGCAAATGAGAACGGCAAAGGATGTCATCCCATATCAAACACCCGGGGTATATAAGGTTGACTGCAGTTGTGGTAGTTCCTACATCGGACAGACGAAGCGAACTATCGCGGAAAGGGTGAAGGAACACATCGCAGCTGTCAAAAATCGTCAAATAGAAAAATCTGCGATTGCTGAGCACTTGCTTGACTCAGGACCAAACCACTGGATAGAACTTCATAATCCCAAAATCCTCTCCACTGATCGTCATTTCTACCCCAGAATTGTGCGTGAAGCGATTGAAATCAAAAAGTACCATAATTTCAATCGGGAAGATGGATTTAAGTTGTCTTCTTCGTGGAATCCGGTGATAGAAAAGTGTTCGCGTCGCGTTTTGCCTTCGAGCGCATCTGCCGATACTGTTAGTATTGTGTGTCGTGACCGCTGCGAATGCGATATTTTAGAAAATCAAATGCGGGTAGATGATGACAACGCCCGCCGTTCAAGACGCATACACCCGCTTTCTTCAGTCTTCTCGTGACCACGATCAATGCAACTTGATCGAAACGTCGAGGTTAGTCAAAATTATATTTTGATTTTATTTGTGCGCGAAAAGACCCGTTTTTGTCTTAATACATAGCATGGTAGTAGTGTATTTTCTCGAGCTCGCCTAGTTGGCTAGCTACCACTCTCAAAATGAAAAACAGTAACCAAGCATTCGTTCAGCAGCTGCCTTAAAAAGTCAGCTTTTCTACTCAACATCTTTGAACGATTAGGTGACAGTAGACGAATGCTTCTATCTAGTTTAAAACATAAAATATGATGGTGATCAAGAACAGATAATAAATAATTACTGTTACTTGCTTTTCTGTTAGTATATTATTTTTGTTTAAAATTTTATTTGAATAAATTGTAAGTATTTAGTCTGTGATTAATAATACTGTAGGTACCTATCATGCTTTCAAATTCTAGTTACAAAAACACTCTCTCGTAAATCATTAGCATAGACGTCTAACCTATTAAGTTTGTGTCTAGAAACGAAATTCATGAATAAATCAATGCATTCCATTAATTACTATTCATATAAGTACCTATCATCAAACGGGTTTCTAAAAACTTTTATGCAGTTTTATCTTTTAAAAATGAATTCATTAAAATCCCTGCAGTTAAACAAAATTACCTATCATATTTTTGCCACCTGTCTCCTCACCTATTTTTTGTACCTATGTACCTACCTACTTACAATCATAAAGTTAGATAACTGTAACCTATTTAGTAAAATATTGTAAAAAAATAAACGACTCACCTTTGATTCAGCCCGGAAAAAAGCAACAAATCAACCTTCGTGCAGCAAACAACAAGGAAAAAAAAACAAAACACTGGCCGAAAAAATAGCACAATCGGAAAAATGGCGCGCGAGGTTGACAGCTTGTCAAACGGGACCACTGTTTTGGCGCGAAGTTTTTAGCGGGTTAGAAATTTGGTGGTTAGAAAAAGTTTAAATTTGATTTTGGAATGTCGCACTGTGTGCATCGGTTAGTGCGGTGCCGGCGTAATGAATGGTCGTAGTGAGGTGCTCGCTCGAACGGCTATGTCGGTAAATGTGTGTCTTAAAATGTAGTCGGATTGGTCAGCGTTGATACTTTCGTTAATTCGGAGTGCAGATTACTTATAGGGAATGTCGTTTTTAATTACTAATATTTTGTATGGCAGGTGAGTGAAAACTATGGTTTAGAATTAACGTTCAGGAATAGATTTTGTAACTATAATTATTTTAATAATTTATTTTTAGAATATTCTCTAAGATGTTGTAAAAACCTTATTTAATCCATAATCAACATACTTATTGTTTTACCTGTATGCACATTTTGCCCGATAAGTACTATTCAACTATATAGGTAACAAAATTTCAATAAATCTGGAAAAAGTACCTACTAACTTATTTTAATATTAATTATATTTTCCGCCTTTGTTTGTATTGTTTTCAATTGATTAACAAATAATGCAGCTAAACCTTAAAATGTACAACACTTGTTATTTTTATTAAGGTTTACAAGCAAGATCGCAACACCCATGTATTTATAGCTACTGTATAACTGAACTATGAATCCAGGTCAAGAAATAAATTAAAAAAAAATATTTAGCTACTGTAAACTTAAATTGAAATTATCAATCTAGTTGGATCCCGTGTTATATCTACTACCCTACTTAGTGAAGTACGAAGTATCAAGACTTCTAAACGCAGTAGCCGGTATAGCGGTTCGTAGTAGATTCGCACCGAATCGACTTGGCATTTCGGTGGACAAAATGCTTGCGAACGGCTCAAAGGTATGGAGTTAGACTTATTAATTACCTACCGTTTTGTTTTCTCTGGATATGTTGATCACCATCACCAGCTAGAACCCATCCCCTGCTGAACATCTGCCTCCCCACGAAGTGGAGATTTTGCTATAATACACAATGCTTGGCAGGAGTCTTGCTGAGCGCAGTAGATGATGTTGACCATGTAGTATGCTGCCCATTCCCTGGATATTCCCTTAACAGGTTGTTACGGCACCCACGGGAAGAGATGGGGTGGCACTATTCTTAGGCCAACCTTACAGGATAATGATTGTTTGCGTTTGGCTGCCATAATAACCATGGTTTTGCAATAAGTGTGGTTTACGATACTGCACGCGCACGTGCGGCTTGTAGTAAAACCGTCAAAAATTTACGAAACTGACAAGACCAGCCAAACAGTGCTGTCGATGGGCTCAAAGCTCAAAGTGACGAATGCAGCGCTTTACGCTACATACATCACCACCTTGTATTTACTAGGGAGGAAACAGGGGATTACGTTTGTATGGACTAAACGCTGCCCAACAGTCCTTTTAAGCCTAGTTCGGATTACGCTAGTAATTTAGTCGAATAGTGCATGAGTAATTCAGTAACTACTGAACAATGAAAATCGACTAAATTTTCGTAAGCTAGTTCTAAAATGCATATTAACTTTACACTCGCTCGCTATCCACACTATCACGATTAATCAAGAATAATAATCTATCTATACTATATAATTTTAAAACATGTATTTAATCGCTAGCTTGACCCATATATTCCAATCTGTTTTAATTAGAAAAAAAAACACATACTAAATACTTCAATTAATTATTTGCTTATGTTTTTCTCAAAAGCAATTTTACATCCTTTGACAGCTTCCTTCTTTTATTTTTATTCTGGTTGTTGTAATACTAGAGAACAAAACCAAAAATATAATTTACCACTATATTTTTAAGAGATGAGCTTAATTAGCATACTATAAATCGATTTTGAAAAGGTCATATTAGGAATAGAGTTGTGTGTCACTGACATACACAAGATGGACCGACGACCTGCCAGGCTATAACATGCAAACCACGACAAAATTTCGTATAATGTTTTGTCTCGCTCTTTCTCGTGAGAATATGAGATAAATGCACGATACAAGCATCGACAAAATTTTGTCACGGCGCGCGGCGTGCATGTTAGCACGGCTGGTCAAAGCCGCGGGGAACCGAAGGATGCCAGAGGCGATTAGCCGAATCAGCGTTCTATGAGGGAGGTCTATGTTCACTAGTGAACTTCAACACCATCTTCCGGCTGATGATGATGACTCACATAAAACCTCATGTCGACTAATAATATATCGAAGATACATGATCTAAAACTGTCACTTGTCTATAAAAAGAAGAATTAGATGAACTAAGTCATGGCATCACCATCTCAAAATTAAAGCACTGCATGACCTATACATATATTTTGACGTTGATTAAGATTAAAATGGCTAATTTTTGAAACAAAGGTTCATTTAACTGGAAATGTTAAGAAATTAAATGCTAAGAATAGTAGATACCACCCGATCTCTTCCTATAGGTGCTGTACGAGTCGGCTACGGAAATATCTCTCCTCGACAACACAATGATCTACTCATCATCATAACCATAAGAATCTAAACATCGTCATCATCTTGCGTGATCACCAAGACGCCTGCCAAATGCTGCTATTTATGGTAAAGTCCCCCCTTCATGGGGGAAGCTGATGTTACCAGTGGATGTGATGAAGGTACCTAGTAAAATTTTTATATTCCTGTTAATAAATAATAAATACCTCGAGTAAAATCATTACTTAGCGCTACTTAGGTAGTTATTTTTTGAAAAGGGAAACATAAGAAAGCATATTATTAGAACTTTTGATAGTGCAAAATTAATATATTATCATCATGTTATAATAAAAGTATGATGTCTAGTCATTGTGATCTCTCACTGTATATTAATGTTATAAAAGTTTCAATTCATAAATATTTAAAACAATTTTGTTGTCTCCGAGATTTAATACGCAAACCATCGAGTTTAAAAAAAAATGGTCAATGTCAATGTAGATTCAGATACCTCATTTGATTGATGCGACGCGTAACCAAAATGCTGGTAACTATTTGGCTTAACGGATCAGCATTGCGGTTCAACGAGGCAATGCCGCCAGCATGCTGGGTACGCTTCCAACTGGTAGTGGGCTAGAACATTTGGATTATCTACTCGTGTAGGCCTACTAGGGCTTGTAGATTATCCAACTGTTTTTGTAGCTAGCTAGGTTAGATGTAGTGTTTATTTATATATAAGCTAGTTAATAAAGGCAAGTAGCCCGTTAAAAAAAAAATAATAATGTCTCTTATAATAGTACCTATCTATTTTATTTGGCAGCTGAACTTGAGAACTGGCCCTACTCCGGGTTTGGTAGAATTCAACGGCTCATCAACTGATGTCAAAAAAGTTACCAATTCAATCAAACTTAAAAAAAAATCGTTTCAAAGACAATTTTATATTTTTTATGCCGGCCGAAATAAGCGATTAAGTTACGCTAAGCGTGTTTCATTGTCCCGCCAGTTCATCGATTATATTTTTTGCTACATCGAGTTTTACATAAAAAATCGATAAAATAGACTAGATTAAAATATATTAAGCTTTTGATGGACTATCAGCGAAACTGTTTATAACGTGTTTAGATGTTTTTATTCATAATAACGGGATTAATATGCGCAAAACGTTATTTTTATTTACCTCGACGTTATAATGATCTTGAATTGCATAATGTAAAATAAGTATTTCCAAAGTAGGAGGTTCTCAATTCGACCTCATTTTTTTTATTTTTTATTTATGTTAATCAACATCTGGCATTATGCATCGAATTTAATAAACGTTTTTTTTTTATTTAAAAGATTAGAATAACGCCTTGCACCCATGTCGCCCCATATAATTTTGGTCAAATTTTGCATATTATTATGCGTGCCGGTTGTTTCCCTAATTATTTAACATATTAAATTATAGACAGAAAAAAAAGTAAAATTTGTCAAAGCAACCGATTATATTTCAAAATAAACCTCCTTCCAGGACTTCAACCATTTTGGAAACACTTTTTTGTTGCATGACTATAATATATACAAGTAGTACCTAAGCAGAAATCTGAACAAACTTTGGGTCCTGTACATGATCCTAACATGATGCCCTAGTTCCTTGGCTAAGGGTTAAGATTCAGAGATAAATCTGAGCATGGACTCATGCTTCTATACATCAAAAATTTTAACAGTTTTGACATATGAAAACGAAAGTCCACGCTTAGTCTTTCACCTAAGCTTCAGATAAGTCATCGGGCTACGTTATACTTGGTTTATGAAGTTTACCTTCATCATTCATTTACGAAAATATTCGTACGTTGTCTGAAATACGATTTTAATTGTTTAGAGTAAATGCAATAGTCAAAACTAGTACTACTACTTACTTACTGTTAGTGGGAGGACTAACTCTTCTGCGAGTGTCCGTCTGGGTTATTACCACCGCTTTGCTCGTGAAGTCTGCCGCCAAGCAGTAGTGTGCAAGCATTACTGTCTTCCGGTTTGATGAGCAGAGTATCCAGTGAAATTACTGGGATTATGAGACTTAATACCTAATGTCTCAGGGTAACGACTGCAGTGCCGCGCAGGCCTTTGTGTTTCAAAGTTCTGGGTGGCACTGCAATTGTTATGGGCCGGCGTTATGCTTACCATCAGGCAAACGATCAGCTCGTCTCGTTGCCAAATAACATAACATAAAAAAAAGAGTAAATGCAGTCAAAATACAGTCAAAACTATGCGTACTCCTTTGCTAACGTTGTCTTACGCTTGGCGTACGTTACACGACCCTTGTTTTGAGGTTTTCAGAAGCCATCTCCATGCAATCAAGCGCTAGTTCTGTATGCGTTTATAGGTAAGCTTCCCACGGCGGATCGCACCAGCTCTGATGCAATTCGAGAGTCTAATGTCAGAGGTGTAGGTTTTTTACACCGTTAGCCCTGCGCGGTTGTGTGTGTAGCAAGAGGGGAGAGATAGCGAGAGAGTGCGACAGCTACAGTAGATGTATTTCTGTAATGGCAGAGAAGAAGGGATGAAATTAAAACAAGGCTTTGATTTCAATATAGAAAAAATGTTTGAGGACTTAAAAAGCCTCAGTGTCTATTCCGTATCTGGGTGTTGTGGGACCACAGACCTCATCCTGGCTCTTGATTCCTACAAAAAGTAATAAGAGCAAAGTAGTCAATGAATTTACCGGGATTGTGAGACTTACGTTTATGTTTGTATGTGAGTTTCTTTGCTTGAACAGATTTGGATGTATAGGGTATCGTTAGAATCCTTACATCATCCTTACTGACACTGGCTGGCAGTCGTGTTTTTAATGTAACTTTTGTTTTAGATTATTGTCTTCAGACAGTGTCTAGCTACACAGTCGTCTGAAAGTTGTTTTCTGTGGTAGCACGGAAAAGTTTATTTAAATTAAAAAACTTACTAAATTATTTTCACTTAAACCACACACTAAGTCAGCGAGGCTTGGAAGAGATCTCAGTGATAAGTCCTCCTTTGTGTCTTCAGGACAAAGGTCTCGCGAATGGGTCGTGCGATTGTTTAGTTGAACCCTCACAGACAGACAGCCTGAATTAGCATCTCCACTGTTCTATTCGTGGGTCTCACTGATAAGTGTAAAAAGCTAAGTCTGGAAGCTTTCTAAAGAAATCTTGCTCTTCGACTGAAGCAGGCAGGATAGGTTTTTAAATTGTCATGGTCATCAACACTTTGAAAATTGTTACTAGAAACGGGATATTTCGGGATAGATCGGAAACTCAAATCAAATAATATACATGGTAAATATCCCGTTTCTAGTAATAATTTTCAAAGAAGCAGGCAGGAGTCTATATTTTTTAGTAAAAACTAACCGCGATTCCAAAAAAAGAGTCAGGTTCTCAATTCATCTGTATGCGATGCTACTTGATATGACCGATAGATGTCAACAGATTTGATGCAGAAACGCTCGACAATGCGGCTTAATTAATTAATTAATGATGGAGCCAGGATAGTGAAACTCTTCAGTGGCTACTATTACAAGTAACCCCGCGATTTTGGGTTCATATTTTTGACGATTCCAATAGTGTACACTTGGTGTCGAGGATCTGTGATGTAGCCAGGAGATGGATAGTATAGAACTCGTCAGTGACTACAAGTTAACTGCGCTCATATGAAACGTTTTGAGTGCAATAGAACCAAAGGAGTTATATATTATACTAGCTGCTGCTCCGCGGTTTCACCCACGTGGAGGTTTTGGATTACATGGTTTTTATTTTTTTGCGCGGAACCCTAATTATTTTTCTAAAATTAAAGTAACTTATGTTACTCCTTGTAACATCAGCTATCTGCCAGTGAAAGTCCCGTCAAAATCGGTCCAGCCGTTTCGGAGATTACCCGGAACAAACAGACCGACAGACAGACAGACAAAATTTAAAAAATGGTTGTTTTGTTATAGTTACCGCATATACTTTCATATGCATTTAGTAAAAAGCTGTTATTTTGATATTACAAACAGACACTTCAATTTTAATTATCTGTATGGCTAATAAATGTTTTTATCGTTTTATTTAATGTAATTTTTAGTAGAAGTTTTATTTCTGTACCATTTTCAGATGTAAAAGGATCAACTCCTGCCTTGGATTGGACGACTCAATTAGATGTTTGCCTTACCAATACAGGGTTATATTTATTCTGACAAAAAAATAATTTCGAGTCAAGTAGGCCTTTTGACAAATGTTAAGTCTCTTACAGTGCAGGGTTTTAGTCACCAGGACAAAAACATACTTACTTAGATAGGTAACAATTTATTGCACAAAGAGTAACTACAATAGCTTTTACCACCTCTTGTATTTACAAATTAGTACAATCAGCTGCCTCACCAAGCAGCAATCTCTTTTACATATTTTTATTTGTTACTATTCTAGTATTTTAACACTAGGGCTAAATTTTAGATGCCACTATTGCATACTATTGTATCTAAATTTTTCTAAACAGTTGAATATTAACTCTTAACGGTGCATACCAGCCAAGATAGCGGCACTGGTAGTTAAGAACTAACAACTAACTGCACAAACAATAAGTTTACATTTTTCAGGGTTCATGTATATTTTAGGTAGGTATGAGAGTTTGTTTATTCCATCATAACTTTTAAATGCCTGAACAGATTTGGATGTATGGGGTATCGTTAGAATTATTACAACATCCCAAGTGACAGAGCAGTCACGATTTTGTATGTAACTTTTGTTACATCGACTTATTATCGTTTTACTCTTGATAAGGTTTGCTTGGTAACCATCTCACCTGATATAAATGATGGTAAATAGGCTAGAATAGGACTGGTTTGTATTTATTCAAATTATCCTACAACATTCGGTCTAATCGAGAGGCTACCTCACCCCCTATTTGTATGCTACCTCATTTCTCCCACTCATTGTTCTCATAAGAATTGATAAAACCATTGTTATTCTGTACGTCATCTACACTTTCATAGTTCGTAAGATCAAATTTGTCTGCCAAAAAAGTATCAGCTGGATAAGTCGTCGCCTTTTCGGTTGAGAAGAAGCTTTGCATCCTTGTCGTCGTTGGTACGTCAGAAGCTCCAGGTTCGTCTATAGTATTCGTTTTGGCAGTAGATTCCTCAGAACTTTTTTCATTAGATTCTGATGATTTAGGATCCTTGAGAAAATCAGGTCTTAGTTCTGGCCTGCAGAAGCCATCATCCCAGATGTGCCATCCATGGGGACAAATCAGGATCTGCGGATATAAATCTCCTTGCTTCCTCACGCATACATAGTAATGGTTGGAGCTGGACGGCAACACTCCAAATTGTCCCACTTTTGTGCAATCAGGTACCAACTTCCTTTCACATTGTCCGTTCGCCAGATTTACCTGAAAAACGTAAAACATCACAGCTGCTTGTAAAGGAATTTAAAAACATTTTTTATCACAAAGCAAAATCGAGCTTTGAACCTGTTCGGACGCTTTTGATTGGGCAGCCTTTGTGCTAGACAATATTTTAGGTACGAAAAAATGGTTGAAAGGCTGTCGTTTATTTAAAAAGTATTGATTTTCAGTAGATTTTTCATTAATTTTGTTTGTTTAATCAAAGGACGTAAAGCAATCAGAATCGACAATGGATCGACTTTGAGCGATGGAATTTTGAAACTAAACCAGAATTTGTTTTGGAATTACTTCGTTACATTGTTGTAGCATTTCTTACTAGAAATTATTGATTGACTATCTCTTTCTTATGTTCGTAATATCAGATTTGTGCTTGTCCTTACTGAGCATTGAGCAGTCTGCGGATTATATCCATAGTGTCTAGGACAGAGGGCAGTTCTATGGTCCGCAGGTCTTCCATCAGGCAGGCCTTCGGGGGGTGAGCATAGGTGGAACTTTCTGCAGTCGTAAGCGTCCGGGAAAATACCCACCTGGAATGAGCATAAGAACAATAATTTAAAGAAAGAAATGAAACTATTAAGATAATGTATAATTATTCATAAATAAAAATGGAAGATGCAGTTACCTAATATAGCTATTATTCGATATTATCCGGTAAAGAAACTAAGGCTCTTCGTTTACGATGCTGATTTAGCTACACTACAGACAAAATATTTACCATGTTTGTAATTACGAATGCACTGCAGTGCCGCGCAGGCATTTATGTTTCAAAGTTTTGATGACAACATTACGCTTATCATCAGGAAAAGCGTCCTGCTCGTCTCTTTGTACACTAGTATAAACTATAGCAAATCAAGAGTGAAAAGATTTGTTTTGGTATGCAAAAGCTTGTATCCCCAACTCATTCTATCTAAAGAATACGTCAAGGAATCTAGCTGCATCTAATGTGTATAACACGTTCAGTAACAAAGTAGGCCAGCCAGCAGGAAGGGTTCAATGCTATTAAGACAACGGTTTTATTGGTTCTCGTTACGCCTTGACCTTTATGCCGATACAATCTGCTCGGGGCTAGGATATTGCGTCTTTGTGTTACGGTAATACCATCAGATCGTATTTAGTCGGTAATTTGGTTAGTATTACGATGCCTATTATTATTTCTGTCTACGTTCATAACATTGCTGATATAGGAACATAACAAAGTAGCACTGGGTCTTATTCAGTTATTACCAAACGTAACTAACTTTAGTAGAGCTGTAAAAGTAACGAGAAATCGAGTACTCGTATGTATTCGGTATTGAAATCATCAGTACTCGTTACTTTCGTATCGTTACTTTTCTCGTTACTTTTGATACAATCGAGTATCGAACTTACGATTACCTGACTTCGTAAAATGACTAATATATAAATGTAGGTACATACGTATTGTCTAACGTATGAACTATTCTCGTCTTGCTTAGATATAGTTAATGACATTATTGGCACAAAGTAACACCATAAAAAATCCTTAGTAAAATAATGAAATAAAAAAATTTGAAAATCAGTCGAATCGGTCGATAAATGGCGGAGATAAAGAGTAACATCTCCACAAAAAAAATACAGGTGAATTGAGGACCCTTCTGCTCCATATTTTGAAGTTGGATAAAAATATGAACAATACGAAGCCACGATGCTATTTCTCACTCGCATTCATTCGATCGCTGGACAAACCGTTTCAGTTCACGCATCGTGCGTTGTATTCGTACGGATAACGAATCAAGCTGATATGATACGAAACATACCGAAGTAACGAATTGAATTTGTAAGTAACGATTCGGTACTTCGAATCTGGCGATGTACTCGTTACTCAGTAACGAATACATACGGTTTCTTACAGCTCTACTCGTATGTATTCGGTATTGAAATCATCAGTACTCGTTACTTTCGTATCGTTACTTTTCTCGTTACTTTTGATACAATCGAGTATCGAACTTACGATTACCTGACTTCGTAAAATGACTAATATATAAATGTAGGTACATACGTATTGTCTAACGTATGAACTATTCTCGTCTTGCTTAGATATAGTTAATGACATTATTGGCACAAAGTAGCACCATAAAAAATCCTTAGTAAAATAATGAAATAAAAAAATTTAAAAATCAGTCGAATCGGTCGATAAATGGCGGAGATAAAGAGTAACATCTCCACAAAAAAAATACAGGTGAATTGAGGACCCTTCTGCTCCATATTTTGAAGTTGGATAAAAATATGAACAATACGAAGCCACGATGCTATTTCTCACTCGCATTCATTCGATCGCTGGACAAACCGTTTCAGTTCACGCATCGTGCGTTGTATTCGTACGGATAACGAATCAAGCTGACATGATACGAAACATACCGAAGTAACGAATTGAATTTGTAAGTAACGATTCGGTACTTCGAATCTGGCGATGTACTCGTTACTCAGTAACGAATACATACGGTTTCTTACAGCTCTAAACTTTAGTAACGTTATTGTATTTTTCTAATTAAAAACGTGAGAGAAGTATAGATCACAATATTTTTTAGGTCGATACTGAACCGATAAAGTAAAACTTAGCAGATATGAAGCATAACATCCGAAACCGACAATCAGTGGCAATGATGGCAATGCACGAAAAAAGCTTGTTGTAAAATAAATACTTAGCAGGATCTAACCTACAATCCTAATGCGCTGTGATAGTTGCAAGCCACCACGTGAGTTGTCAATCAGTATACCTGTTCACAAGAATGCTTGTAGCCTTGGCTCGCGATGTCACACTCCGGAACTGATTGCTCTGAACATGTTCCAAGATGAGCGTTGCATGTGAGACCCTCTGAACATTCTTCTAGAGGCAGCTGAAATACATAAACAAGTTCTATGGATTTAAAGTTGCCTTTTTTGGACTCCAGTTTGGAAAGATCACCTCACCGGAAGCTATTAGAGATGATGTGGTGTACCGAATCCTAGAAGGCAACTGTCTACTATTTTTAAGAAGACTCCAAATTATATACTTATCGCGTGCATAGATACTAACAAAGAACCTCCTTAAGAGTGTGAACAGTAGTATTACATCTTTGACTTTTGGTTGCAGTACTACAAAGGACCAGTATTTTATGATCCTCTAAAATTGTGTGTATCATTTGTTTACAAAGATTTAGTGCAGAGCTCGAAAAGTGCGTGTACTGTGATGAAGACGATGCGTTAGTCTCAGAGTCCACCGACAACGCTGTGCGTGTGTGCGTGAACTTTAATTGTAAACGTACAATTCCACATATTTGTAAAAGAACACGTTCACACAGTTGAATATGGGTGTGATTTAGACCTGGTGGAATTGTTCCATATATTGTTGGTGCGTCAACTCTCGAATTTTAAGGCATGTCAGTTTACAACTATCTTTATTGCCAACTCTATGTTGGATGGTATGAATGATTGACTAACCTACCTTTAACCATCCCGTAGGTAAGGGCACGCAATTGATAGCGGAGGTGCAGTTCTGGCAAGCCATGCCAGGTTTGCTGCAGATTCCTTCGACATCCAGCACTCCAGCGCCCAGGGTTATGCCCAGGGGGACGCTGCCCATGCGGTTGCCATTGACAACACCTCGAAGGTCAAAGGAAGTTGTTAGCTGTAAAGTTTAGAGAAATTAAACACCGCAGAAATCTTTTATCATCATTATTTCTAGACAGGTAAAAGGAGAGCCTGCGTTCTTTGCAGTGCACTCGTTACCCTGAGACATTAGGTATTAAGTCTCATAAGCCCAGTAATTTCACTGACTACTTTTCTCATCAAACCGGAACGTATATAATGCTTGCACATTACTGCTTGGTGGCAAACTACACAACCGTACCATCTGGTGAAGATTTAATAACCTATATTTAGACACATTCAATACAGCCCTGTTAACTAATTGTATGTATAATTTCACAGTCAGTTTTCGCAATTAATTTGTACAGAGCTAAAGTGTTAATACACATTACATTACATTTTTATCTACATTTTTTTTATGGAGCGATTCAGCTTGCGTCCAATAACGTGGTAGTTTCTTCAAAGTACCTTTGCTGGAATAAAATATATTATTTACCATTAATCTGTGCCAGAACTGGGACCCCGGAAACGAGGGACCTCAAACAGTTAATATCTATCTACAGGAAAACTGATAAGAATCTCAAAGTTCGATCGCCTTCATGGAGTAGGGGGGGGACATTTTTATCGTGTTATAAGAGTCTGAGGGACACGGGAATGATACGAAAGTGTGAATCCATTTGTTTCATTGACACCTTAGTACTGGTGACCTGGCCCATGTTTTCAACCACCGTATCTCTTCCTCTTCCCACGTCCAACTATTACTAGCTACATTACACCCTCGATATGTCTTAGCCAACCCATCCGTACTATACATACTAAGAAATGCGAAGTGTGTTTGTATGTTTGTTGGTCAGTTAGTTTGCCTCTTTGACGCAGCAACAAAGCAACAGATCGACGTGATTTTTGCCACAGATACAGTTTATGAACCGGAGAGTAACATAGGCTGCTTTGTATCCCGGAAAAATGCACCATTCCTGTGGGAACGCGGGTGAAACCGCAGGAAAAAGCTAGTCGTTTTATAAATACTTAAATATTTATCGACACATTCAAAATGAAATGTCTTCAAATTAATCATTAATATCTGGTGTTGTACCCTTTGCTGTAACACCTGTGCGGAAGCCTATTTTCAGCATTAAAATAAAACTATAAATCAGTTTTATATTTAGGTAGAGTTCTAGGAGTAGACTTATTTATTAGGAAATTTCATCATCTTTAAAAATCTTTTTTAAGATTGTCGCTATCTTTTATACTTATTGAGCTATCGCCAATAAACTGAACCCTTATTGTCTCTATTCCAGAGCTCGAACCGCCCACGACGTAAATTCCTGGCTACTGCCTTGGCCCTACCACTATAATTATAAACTATCCTTCTATTACAAGCTTAACTTACTGAGCTGGTACACCCAAAAATGGAGAGCAATATGATTTTTAACCACATATTTACAGCACTAGTCTGTTTTGCACCGAATAAACTATTTCACTGGCTTAATCTTAAAAATACAACGTAATTCGGGCTACGCTCTTTAACCCTATTATCTGCGGCTTTTTGATAAACGGTATAAATAAAAATTTGATTTGTTTATACGAAATTTGAAGTGTTGATGGCGCAGTTGTAGTGACGTTGGCAGCCGATATGTAGGTCGGTGGTTCGAATCTTAGAATGAGCCGGAGAACACCGTGATGCCATCATAGTATGGTGGTCAGGCCCCTCTAGTGCATTCCTGGTTTTCTCTGGTTGGGCAAATTTTCACCTTTAGGGTTTGAGTTAGCCAGGCGAACTCTACAAATTACCTTACAATAATATGCTTTAGTTAGCTGTTTAATACTTACCTCAGACAAAATAAAAATACTATTTCTGGCCGTTTGTATTTTGTTACTTAAAGTCTTTAAAGGAGCAAAAGACGAAAATTCCTGTAAAATTTTCAGGCGCCTGATAAAAATATCGAAGCATACCGCTTCAGAGCTTCAAGAATGAAAATTAATTTTATTCACAGCTTCTTATAAAAAATAAACATAATAAAAACGTGATCATTTTATTAATCATTTTTAACCAACGAAAAAACGGAGTACTAACGTTCAAGTCAACCCGTAATTTGTTTTTATGTTTGACCTGTCTCTGTGGTGACCACGGATAACTTTTTACGGTGTTGTCCGATTTTGACGATTCATTAATCAGTGGACAGCCAATCTGTCCACTGATTATGACTATATATTTCGAAGTTGATCCCATCTGTTACCTTGTGTTGCTATACCCTAACAGGGTCATATGTGAACTTTGCTAATAATATAACATCTCCATATAATGTACATATGATTGCAATAAGTGATTGAATAATCATTTAATGATTATTAATGATTGAGTATTGAGTATTTAAATTAGAATCAAAGTCCAATCATAAGGGAACAACAAAGTGCATAATTATTCGATTCTTCACCCACTGAATTTTCACCTGTGAACCAATTCTATGAAATTTTTTTTCAAAAAGTTTTTGGTAATTTTGATATTTACACAACATGATGGTACCTTTTATAGAAAGAAGTTGATATAACAACTTTTTTTCGAGTCAACCCTTTCAATAAACTATCGAAGTGGCGTAACTACAAACGCTAGTCCATTATACAAGCTCTCCCGTGACCGGGCGTGGAGTTAACGAACCGTGCCGGATTCCATTTGAGATATACCGTCTCTCGCTTACATGAAGACGAACTCGGTATGCAAGAAACATATACATTTATATATATGCCCCAAAAACTGGATTGATTTATTAAACTGATGCTATTTATCAGTCATTTTGTTCCTTTTTTGGCAAAAAGCGTTTTATTTTAGAGAAGCAGCTTTTGCAACAATTTAGATTTTACCTACGCAGCTTTTTATTTATTTACGCTTAAAATGTAAGCTTCTTTCATTATTTCCATCTTACCTGATCTTAAGCGACGATGTGGTTGAGGATGGTCATCATCAGCCACCCACAGCCATATCATCAGCCATAAGAGGTCGACTGCTGGACATAAGCCTGCCTGCATTGAAAACCACTTGGATCGGCAACTCGCCTCTTGCATCCTACGGCACTCCGCGGTTTTGACTAGATCCTCGGTCCAAAGGTGGTAAATGGTCTAAACTTGGAATATGGGTGTCGGGACACATATGTATTTTTTGTATACTATTGAACGAGACGAGCTAGGCATTTACCTGATAAGCACAAAGACATAATAATAGTAGTTCCACTCAGAACTTTGAAACACGTCTACCCGTTACCCTGAGACATTAGATGTAACATAAGCCCACTAATTTCACTGACCACTTTGCTCATTAAACCGTAAAACAGTAAGTGATGCTTGCACATTACTGCTTGGTGGTAGAGTACACGAGCAAGGTGGTGGTACCCACCCAGAAGGACACTCCTAGAAGCGTTAGTCCTCTCATCTGGTAAAGATCTAACTAACCGAAAAGTTTTCGTGGCACTATGTTACTAGTTACTACCGTCCAATGAGTGCCGTTAGAATCCTTTACAATTCCGTTAGAATCTGTTATAAACAAGGTCGGTGGTAGACGAAAGGTTATGTAGTTTATCCATTACCTTTCCGTTAGAATCTGTTATTTTAAACAAGGCCTGTGGTAGACGAAAGGACTATTTTATACTATAGTTTACTTCGCCTTAAATATGAATGACACCCCATAAAAGAAATTCATTTGTATTCGCATTGTAATAGATTCTACCAAAACTGTTCGTGACGGAAATTGGACGGTCACCACCCACCATTTCCCTCATAAATAGGGGTTACGTCCCTACACGTCGCATAAATAAACGTTTATTATAATAATGTCGTTTCAGGTTTCAGGAGGACGGGATGTAATGTCTTCAGGAGTATTGAAATGAGGAATGGATGCTGTTGCTGTCTCCACTACGAATAAATGGGTTTGTTCTGAAAGGATTAAGATAACCGTTCTCACTATTATGGCCTGACATGTTCACGGGCAATACGTGGAATAGGGCATGAGTCAAAGTGCAAGTGGTCAGAAATATTATGTATCTACTCGCGGTTTGTTGATTGTGGTCGGATTTTGAAGATAGACAACATATAATTATTGCTTGAGCAATAGTAAGTATACATTCTATAATTATTTAATTATTGTGACTATTATGATTTTGCTAGTCATAGATGGATGCTATAAATTATATTGAATTTGAATTTGAAAGCATGGTTACAATATTTTACAGTTTTTTAACTATTTGTTAACACCAAATCGTGGAAACGTATCGACTCACACGCACTCTTTTTAACCGACTTCCAAAAAGAGGAGGTTCCCAATTACTTAATTTCTGCGCCAATTGTCTACCGATTTAAATGATTATTTTTTCATGAGTATGGTGATCTCAAGGATGATCTTCTTAAACGAAAAGATTGAATTGATTCGTGATTCTTTTTAAATGAAAAGCAAAATATTCGATCACGAGCGAAAGTCACGACCGGACAGAGTAAAACGGTGATCCTTTCATGATCCAGTTCAAGGCCATAATTTCACTCCTATCCGATATATCATTTATTTCTTATCCTTATGCCCTTGCCGTGCCCTTATGATTGTATTCTGTCAGAGCGTATTTCCGAAAGTCGTTTTACGCGTATGTCCGTACGAGTGCGGATGTAGCGACGCGGAGCGTAATAAGAAATGCTTGATCGATGGCGGGTTAGAGGTTGGACAAGTCATGAGAGACAGCGGAGTTTATTTACTAACAGACGACTAACGATCTAATATGGCGAGTAGAGTACTTTTTGGTGCCATTGAAATGTGTGCTTAGTACTGGTTATGTTTTTTTTTTGTTTTTTTTTTTATGAGCATCAAGTAAATGAATTTCTTTCTTTCAATATTGGCTGCAAAATTGGAATAAATTTTTTGAAGATTAATTTTCTCTATTTCTTTTGCTTTTTTACACGCTATATGCTTGTGTTTGACTTTTAACCGCTATCTCAATTCTCAGCTAACGTTGAAGATGTGGACAACTATGAAGGATGCTTGTCCAGAAAGTTCGCTCGCAATTTGATGGTAACCCCCAGCTTGTTTCGATTCTTGTTAATGTTTTTTAATGTCCTTAAAAAGTTAGTCCCTGACTTCAGTACAATCCAGAGCTGTAACATTTAAGTGTGGTATCGTATGATAATCGTAGCAAAATGTACCAATACAAACATTTCAAAGCATGTTATGCTTTTATGATACATTGTGGTCATTATAAATCTCAAATTTCTTTTATTGTTATTCACCACAAGAAAAATCTTTAGTCTTAAGATCCAACAAAAATTTAGGGTAAATCTGACTGTATTGATAGTGAACACAAATAAAGAATTTTTTTTTCAAACCTCATTCATTTCATTTGGTTTGGATTTCCACAGCCATGCACCGCCAAAGTTTGACTACCAATGTAGTTAAAAAATAATGTTTCATGTTTAAACAAAAAATGCACAACTCGCTCTCCGCTCTTCACTTCTACTGTTGCGTCACTGCGCACCATTCAGTCATTCGGTCTGTCGGCTCTTTTAACTTTTTCACGCCTTTTTGCTTTGAAATATGGTTTCCTTCAAAAATTCCTTTTTCCGATCGATGGGTTCGATAGCGCGATCATATTTGATTCCTTTTCAAAAGAGTAGTAGATTATAATATTGTGCTTTGACAGTAAGATATTTCTTTAGGAACCCTGCCAGTTTTGTGCCGTAGTGATTACGAAATTTGGACTAAATGAGTCAAGATTGGCTTTAAGGTGAATAATACAGCCAGGTCAACTTTAAAAGCTATATACTCAGTGGTTTTTCAAGATAATTTAATGAAAAAAAATATATGTTATTTATTGACATTTAATACATAAATGACCGAATTTTTCTAAGTAAAGAAGTACTTTAAAACAATCCCAAAGTGATTTCCCAGAATCCCAGAATTTTTGTAAGATACTTGAACCAAAAAATTAGGAATTGAACCCGGGTCTTCTCGCTTTGTAGGCAGAGTTACTACCAATTTATGGCTACGGAGCCATTAAATCATTCTCTAATAAATAATAACAGTTTACTGTCTCTATTTTTTTGTAGCAGTCTCTCGCCACATTCTCCTTTCTTTTCAGTTCCTCAATCGTGGCAAACTGCGGAGTTGTTGCCATTTATTTCGGAGTATTTTCTATCTTAGACTCGGAGCGGTACAAAGCGAATCACCTTTGGCTGCGAGCGTGGCTTCCGCTTCCGGTTTGTTGGACAGCAATCGTGACTACCATGCATCACTAAAACGTAGAGGCGTTAGAGAGTTGCATGTACTTAAACATTATTTTTGTGGCTTGTTTTTTGTGGTAACATGCATTTTTACACGCCTGTTTAGCTAGAGAGTGTACAAAGATAAAAGTCTAGTAGATTTTGCAATGAGTTGAGAGATTTATCTTTTTTAGATTAGTGCCTAGGGGCCCCGACATGGTTAATCCGGCCCTGAGTGCGCTGCAAGCTTGCTGGAATGTACGTTTACCTTTAAACTCCCCCAACCTTGAATGATAATCTCATCTTACCTACAATAATAAATCTTAAACGCCGTATCAAAGGAAGCAGCTTATTAATATAAACAGGGTTTGGAAATATATAAATTATTCCAAAGTGAATTTGAAGACGGAGAATTTAGCAGTTTAAACTTTTGCCAATATACTTTGATGAAAATGCTACCAACAATTATTTCTTGTTTATGGATAACATTTAGATTTTTAGACTTTTAAAGTTCGCTCACGAATATACAAATTTCATAAGATTGAAGAAATTATTGTAATGTTTCACCTCTTCAAAGGAAAAAGATCCGAGGAACGGTTAGGTTAGGTTAGGTTAGATCCATAAATCACAATTGATTTAAATCTAATCTAAGTTGATCATTATATCATCTGAGTAGTGACATGTTATATGAATAAAGTGAATAGAGAATAAGGCTTGTTCTCAAGTGCAGACGTCACAACCTTCCTAATCGATGGTCACAACACACAGATTCACCTTTTTTACTATTGGGTAACGAGATGAGACGGTCGTTTGGCTGATGTTAATCATAATTCCAGCGCGTAACAAATGCAATGCCACACAGAACTTTGAAACAGTAAGGCCTGCGCGGCACTGCATTACGCTCGTTACCCTGAGGTATACCCAGTAATTTCACTGACTACGCTGCTCATCAAACCGGAACACATCAATGCTTGCACATTACTTGGTGGCAGACATCACGAGCAAAGCGGTGGTAACAACCCATACGGACACTCGCAGAAGAGTTAGTCCTAACACTAACAAATGCGCCTTGTTTAAGAATAATACCCAATGATAACACAGCCCCGAGTCTTTGAGGACAGGATATGGCGGACCGCTTTCTCGCTCGCAAATCTCAACATTTTTGAAGATAATCAATATTTTAATATAATTATAAAAAATTGCTTTAATAAAGCGACGAACTGACTTCAGTGTCAAACTACTGAACTGATTTTGATGAAATTTCTATGGGACCAATCTGAAAGTATACCCTTTCAAATAAAAAAATAATTTTCCAAATCGGTTTATAAATGACCGAGATCTGAGGTAACAAACATAAAAAAAAATACCCGACGAATTGATAACCTCCTCCTTTTTTGGAAGTCGGTTAAAAATAGTAAAGCAGTGGTAGACGTCAGATGGACACTCGCAGAAGAGTTGGTTCTACCATTTGGTAAGTAGATTGAAGCCAGCCAGGTGAGCAGTATATAGAAAATACGTGACAACCATGAGTTGCATCGCGATGCTTTCCTTTACCGGAAGCTTGAACAATCGAACTACATATCGACGGGAGATCTTATGGTTATACAGGAGGGCAATCGCGTTAAAAATTATCAACCTAACCGCTATTAAACCACAACCGCTTTACAACTTTTTGACCGTTTCGTATCGCGCTAATAGTTTTACCAAAAGTTCAGACGTTTCTCGACAACAAACGCTGTCAAATGAACGGTTGTAACAAAGTTAGAAAGAGGCAACTTTTGTCGGAGCGTTTCTGTTGTAATTTAATAATTTTGATTGTAAATTCATCGAAAACAGTAAAAACTTTAATACGTAGGATGATTGCGTATTTGGATTTATTGGAGAAGGCCCATGAATTCGATATAGCGGTTTCTCGGGTCTAACCGAAAAAGAAAAATACAAGTGCAAGACTTATGTGTGGATTTTATAATATGAATGATAGGCAGTTTGCAAAACGATACATACTGTCTAAGGAATTTACTCGCCAATTAATCACAGACTTGACTACTCATATGCCGTTCACGCTATATACGTTCTGATGTTTTGGATGTTGAAACCAAGGTAAGGTTATGTTAACTAGTCTACAATCCGCTAGTCAAAGATCTTTGTCCAAGTTTGATTAGTAATTTTTGCACAGTGTTTTGCGTAGTTGGATTTTGGACCATTAATGCTGCTATTATCGTTGTCATAATCTTTGATCAAACTGTGATGTTCCTACAAACTGAACAAACTGATGAAATCATCCAAGTTATTTGATCAAATGCAACTTTGACAAAGATTTTTGATGAGTGGAATACCACTAAGATGATACCGCAACATCTAACATTGGTTGGTTTCCTTTGAACATTATGCTAGCCATTGTTAAGGTTATACCTACAATGATAGGCAAAGCTTACTTTATATTACAGTAATATTATACTTGTTCTATCAACATATATAGGTATCTAACATTGATTTTGTTTTAGGTTTTGGTTGCATCGGCATTTAATAATACAAAAAGTGTTTCATTGCAGGTGTTTATTAGTACATAGAAAACTGCATTATGCGGCGGCAGCTGTTGCAAGAATGCATGCTGTGTGCTGCTTAATATAACAAACAGAGCACACATCCCCTACAATCCATTGACGGCAGTGGAGGCGTCTCGCGAGAGCTGACTGAACGAGGGCGCCGCGCAACGGCGGCCGGCGGCGGCGTCACACGGCTAGGATGCGGTGCAGCGCAAGAACTGGGTGTCCTTCTATAAGCTCTATCATGAGCTCTAGCTGATGCGCTGTTGTTCATCTGCGGCGCTCTTCTATCATCGAAAACATTTCGCAACTAAAATAATCTAACTCCGGAAGTAAATACATATTTTAAATGTGTTTATAATCACAACTGTAAAGCAAGTACTTTCTGGGTATAATGTGTCTGCGTATCTACACTTCATCACCAACCAAACACTTCATAACTCAGTTTTTTTTATAATAAACGCTTGAAAACATAGAAAATGTTTTTTATATTGCATATTTTGCATTTGACAGTCGCCATCAGCCGGGATTATATATTCTCTTTGGTCGCCATGTCCCGCTGTCAGCTGCCAAAACTAGAGTTGTACCAGTTTAAAATGTCCAATCGATGCTCGATTTAGCATTTTGTAGCTCAAATAGCTGTTATCCAATAATTACATCTCTAATAACCAACATGTGGTAACGTGTCAGTCACGATTCTGAAACGGTTGGTGTTTGGACTTTAGCGCAATACCGAATTCTACACAGTTGAACCGAAACTAAACTACAGTTGGAATCAAACTGCAACTAAACAATAACCGTACGCTGTCATTTCAAATTAGCGCGATCGGGGCCCTGGGCCCCGATCGCGCAAGGTTATACTTACCAAGTTGACCATGGAGCCGGTGTACTGTGACCGCACACTGATTCACTTGTTTCGGATCGTACTCAATAAATTCGCCTCTATGTATTGTTACTTGTCAATTTGGTGTAATGAACCGGGAGACGTGGGTTCCATTCTTGTCTCGGGTGATGGTATTATGTGTTTCTATCTAGGAAATATTCTTAGAATGATATTTATTAGTCTACAAAAGAAATAAATATACTTTCACAGTAAAGTAAGCAATTATTGCAGAACTGTTAGTACCTCTACAAGAGTTCATCAAGACAAACGACCAGTTCTCGATTACGATTAGTTTCGTCGCTGTATTTGCAATTATACCGATCGGACTATACCTTTCTGGATATTAAATATTTCACTAGCGTTTTTTTATGTTATTTGGTAACGAGACGAGCTGGTCGTTTGCCTGATGGTAAGCGTAACGCCGGCCCATAACAATTGCAGTGCCACCCAGAACTTTGAAACACAAAGGCCTGCGCGGCACTGCAGTGCGCTCGTTACCCTGAGACATTAGGTATTAAGTCTCATAAGCCCAGTAATTTCACTGGCTACTCTGCTCATCATACCGGGACACAGTAATGCTTGCACACTACTGCTTGGCGGCAGACTTCACGAGCAAAGCGATGGTAATAACCCAGACAGACACTCGCAGAAGAGTTAGTCCTCCCACTAACTTGTTGTTGGTGTTGTTTGATCACGACTCATACTGAAAAATCTCAACTAAAATTCATCAAAAATTTTCAAGCGCTGCCGCTAAAAATGCAAATCGGGACCATAGATTACACCCCAGCAAACTCCAAGCGAAAAAATATGAAAATTCCTAGCGTTCCACTCACAAATTGTAAAGTCTCAAGTTCCGAGCCACCGGTGGTGGTTGGTCGCCTGTTGGTGCTGGGAATTTGGCAACTTGGCGACGGTTGTCCCTTGCGTGGGCGTTGCTAGGATAATTTAGAGGGGCCTGACTTTGATCGCACGTGACGAGACCCACCATACTCCGAAAATGGGACTTCGAAGGTTCGCAGTTTTCCAACCATGAAAGCGTTTCGGATCCAACGTTCGATTCGATGTTTGTATATGAAATTTTGACTTACATGGTGGAAAAATGGCGATCTGTCAGCCGAAGCTTCGACGTCTGATTTTCGGAGTAAGGGCCAAGAATCTCGTCAAGTGCGGTCAGGGTCAGTCCCTTCACTAAGTCCCTCTTTTTTTATCGATCGGTCTTCTGGATATGTGAAATGAGTTTTGAACTTAAAAACTTGCTTAGACCAACGACTGCCTCATCACTGATCAGTGACTGAAGCCATGCTCCGTTATGAAGGAGTTAGACTGGCTTGGATAGATACTGGCAGAAGGAAATCATACAGATAAATAAAATTGAAGTGTCTGTTTGTAATATCAAAATAACAGCTTTTTACTAAATGCATATGAAAGTATATACGGTACCTATAACAAAACAACCATTTTTAAAATTTTTGTCTGTCTGTCTGTCTGTTTGTTCCGGGTAACCTCCGAAACGGCTGGTCCGATTTTGACGGGACTTTCACTGGCAGATAGCTGATGTTACAAGGAGTAACATAGGCTACTTTAATTTTAGAAAAATAATTAGGGTTCCACGCAAAAAAAATAAAAACCATGTAATGTAAAATCTTCACGCGGGTGAAACCGCGGGGCAGCAGCTAGTATACAATACAACTCAAAATAAATGTCTTGTTGGCTTTGCCATTATGTTAAAACTAACTGTGGGCCACGACTTCGCCCATGCATGTAGCCTAATAAGTTATACATCCTATAAAATCAATTATCTGCCAGTGAAAGTCCCATCAAAATATTTCCAGTCGTTTCGGAGAAACAGTTTCACAATAAATTTATTCCATTCTATTCTATTAGCGGGAACAAACAGACAGACAGTTACTTTGTTTCTTTACTGTCGTATGGCGAATTCTTTTTTAATTATTGATCATATAAATTTTTCTGATTTGTTTATTATAGTCGATTTAATTTGCATCACAGAAGGTCCATTCAGGAGGTAACCCATAAAACCTCCCTGATTACGTCTATGTTCCTTTGTGCCGTTGCCAAAACTGATTTGGTTTTAAAATGAAAGCAAGTTTCAGTTGATTGTGAAATCAAAGAGTGTTTTTCAGATTCACGCTGCATATTATTTGAAAGGATCTGGATATTTTATAAACTCTGGATATTTGCAGACTTTACAGTGCAACCTCAACGGTTTTTACACGTATTAGTCTATGATGAAATTTGTTTTTTTAGAGTTAAAGGCGGTTCGTAAAAGACAAGGAAGGAAAGAAAAAAATACATTAATTTACAATGAAAGAAACAAATAAAAACGTAGTGTATAAAGTGTGTATGTGTGAGCTCTCAGTCCCCACGGACCCAATCTTTCAACACCAAACGTCTCAAAAATATACCATTTCTAAAATTAACTTATTGACATCGCATTAGCCACTAATCCTAAAAAAACGCGATGCCAGTTATAGTATTTTTGTACTATTGGGTAACGAGACGATAATAAATCATTTCGAAATATTTGTGCTAAGGCGTTTTATCACCTAGACTATAAGTCTACAAGTTGTCCAGATAGTAGAAAAAACTTTATGAAATATAGAGCGGTCGTAAAACTAAATCTAAAAGAAGATTTTCAAGCTTATAAATGTCGAATGGAGGATGATTTTAAGCGAGATCCAGCGACTTTTTGGGGATACATTGCATCAAAAAGGTCTAAAGGCAAAAGTCCCAAAAAACTAGTTTGTGGCGGTAGAACAGTATCAGATGATGATGCAGCCAATTGTTTCGCAGATTTTTTCAAGTCTGTGTACTCGCCGAAACCTCCCAAATTGGATTTTGAAGAGGTCTCTAGGACAGTCGACAGTAGATCTGCTCGTATTCACATTTCTGAGATTGTGGAGGGTGATGTGAAGCTTGCTATAAAACGTCTTAAACCTAAACGGTCGACTGGACCGGATGGTGTTCCACCTTTTTTGGTTAAAGATTGTGGTGAAGTATTGCGGAAGCCTCTACTATATCTGTATCAGCTATGTTTTAACAATGCTTACTACCCAGAGCAGTGGAAGTTGGCGCGCGTTGTACCAGTGCCGAAAGGTGCAGCTTCAGATATCTGTGACTACAGACCGGTGGCGGTGCTATCAGTGTTTGGTAAGCTATTCGAGTCAATTCTGCAGTGTCGAATAAGTCAGCAGTTTGAGAGCCAGATGAGTGATGCGCAGCATGGATTTAGGGCAGGAAGATCTACTACCTCAAATCTCCTCTCTTTTTGGTCTCATGTAGTGGAGTCGGTTGATTCTGGCGGCCAAGTAGATGCTGCATACTTTGACTTCCGAAAGGCGTTCGACACTGTAGATAATGATGTATTGATTCGGAAGTTCTCTATGGCCGGATTTACTCCCCCACTACTGCGGTTTTTTTGTTCATATTTGCGTGATCGCAGGCAGTATGTGCAGTACAAAAATTGCTTCTCTGAACCATACTATACTTATTCTGGGGTGAGTCAAGGCAGTAACTTGGGACCCCTAGAATTTCTGATCATGATTAATGACTTGCCACAGACTGTTAGCATGGCTCGATGTTTGTTGTTCGCCGATGATTTGAAGCTGTTTTTGGAAATCCAAAATCAGGATGATTGCACTAAGCTGCAGAGTGACATTAACAATGTTGAGCAGTGGAGCGAGGTGAATAAACTATTTTTTAATGATAAAAAATGCTCAGTCATATCTTTCACTCGTTCAAAAAACCCCGTGATTATGCAATATCTTTTGGGTGGCACAATTATCCCTAGAGTTAGCATAGTGAGAGATTTAGGGGTAATAATGAGTGACGATTTGTCTTTTCGTACTCATATTGAAAAGATATGTGCGCAGGCATTCCGAATGTTAGGTTTTGTGCTGAGGCAAGCGAGACACCTCGATAGTATACCTGCATTGAAAGCGTTATATAATGCTTTAGTTAGGAGCAGGCTTGAAAGTAACGCTATCGTTTGGTGTCCATTTCAGGCCAAGTATATTCAGATGGTGGAAAAAATTCAGAAAAAATTTGTAAGATGGCTCTACCAAAAACAAAACGGGTATTTTGTTGGCTATCCATTTTTATATCCTAGTGCGTTTTTGATAGGCATGGTGGGGTACAATACCTTAGAAGTTAGGCGTATTGTTTCCCTAATGAGTTACATCGCGGATTTGGTGGTGGGTCGTAGGTCTAACTCATCCTTACTAGAGCTTATACCTTTGGCAGTTCCGGACAAGTATATTAGGGCTAGACGTCACAATTTGTTTACGGTGCCTTGTTCGAGAACTATTTTGAGAAGCCAGTCGCCACTTCCTCGGGCGTTGCGACTGCTCAACGCTCTTTTGCACCAAGGCCATCATTTGGATTTGTTTCATTGCACTCAATCAGAGTTTCATAGCGCAGCTATGAAATTTGCTGAAGTGATTTGTTAATTTGGGATAATTATTATTTTTATTGTTTTTTATAATGTGTACGTGTCTAGTTTTTAAGGACTTGGAGTGAGCGCATTGGGAAACTGTAATGCTCACTCTGAGGTTATGAATAATAAATAAATAAATAAAATAAATAAATAAATTTTAATCTCGTGTTCTATAGACAAACTTCAATCCAATTATCCCAAATATGAGACACATCGTTCATTATCGCAAGCTTATGGATGGCTTCGCGCAGGAGCGCGTTAGTAATAAATAAACGGAGCGTGGCTTGGCCGCAGCGCGCTCGCGGCTTTGGCATCTGCGATCCTGTGGAGTACACACTTTACTTGTACTGTTATATATTCTGTGACTTTATAGTACACAAGTTATACTGCACGCTTCAGTTAGGGGAACTTTGCTTTATGGAAACGAACAAACCTAGCGTCGAAATATGGGGTGCTCAACGCTCAATAATAATCACGGTAAAAATCCCGTTACAATGTATGAATTAGTAAATAACCGTGAATGTTTAAAACAGTGTTGTTAAAAACCGTCTATAAATCACGTCATTTGTCGATATTTTCGACCTAATAGGTAGGGAGTGCACGCAGCGAGATCGCAACAACCACTGTGTATTTCTATAGTAGTTTATCTACAGCCTTCCCTCTGGCATATGTAAACTCAATTTCCCCAAGAGTCTATATACCTATGTCTAAACCTGGAACGATACCACAAACGTCGTAATATTTCATCACAAAACTATATTACGTCGATGAAGTGAATTGTATAGCGGAAATTCCGTAGCAATAATTCAGCATATCCCGACCGCGAGTTGGCATCTGTTATGTACACCACATACCATCTCTATGGACATACCGACATACTGTACATACTCACGTAGCAGTGTGTATACCACATTGCTTTGTCACGGGAATTGAATCTATGCATAAGTTATTACAATGACGAGATTAATTTTAGTTTCATCATGTGGATAGAACTTGGATGTGGGAAAATAATTAATGTCACATCAGAATGGGGTGTGTTCGGAAAAGCAAGCACAAATTAAGCTTATTTATATCTAAGCTAAGAAAACGTTATTGTTATTAGACTCCTTAATTTTTTATATACCTACGTATTTTCTACTGCATGCTTTCACAATTATCAGCTTCTTACGCTTCCACTGCCGGGATACCGGCCTTCTCTCAGAGAGAGAGGTATGGGCCATAATCAGCCACGCGGGGCCAGTGCGGCTTGGTGGATGTCACATGTCCTCGAATTTTGCGGTTCTTGAACATGCGGATTTCCTCACGATGTTTTCCTTCACCGTTTTAAAACGAGTATGAATATTCCGCACATAACTTGATATAAGTCATTGTTGCGGGCCGAGTCGAGATTCGAACTAAGGTGCGTCGTAAGGTGGTTAGAAGGTTCTCTTTTATTTCAAGGTACAGAATCCTAAAATTGCAGCCTCTTACCAATTTTTTTATCAGTCCCGATACAAAATGACAACACTAATCCATACTATACTTTCTGATTTCAGCATCAACAAAAAACACCCTTACTCCCAAACTCTCACTTTTTCTAAGTGTCTTGACCTTTCTCCAAACTTGGTATAATATACGAAGGCCATTATTCAAGTCTTCGCGGAAGAAGCCTTTGTTGGGGCAAAAAACACTTGGTCCATAGAACAGTAATAATTCATATAGAGGCCAAACCCGATCCCTTTCTGCGTTAGCATTGCGGGGATGAAATTTATTTTAGATACAACGATTTTGATCCCTGAAGCAATACATTTTGTCAGTCAAACCTATTTAAAATAAAATTTATTTTAGTCAATTTCAAAAGCTGCATGAGTATAGCTGAGAAAAATATACACAAGCACGACAAGCAATTTTCGCACCTTGATAAATAAATAAACGCTTACACTCATACCCCCGCACTAGGATTCCCTGTGTCGCAGGTGGCATGGACACACACAGATACACATCACAAACATCCAAGACCCGAGAACAAACTTTATGTTTACACAAAATCTGCCCCGGCCGGGAATCGAACCCGGGACCCCTCATGATCGTCATGTAGAATGATCACATCAAGACCAATCTTACTAAGTGGTAGAACTAACTCTTCTGCGAGTGTCCGTCGGGGTTGGCTTTGCTCGTGAAGTCTGCCGCTAAGCAGTAATGTGCGAGCATTACTGCTCCGGTTTGATGAGTAGCCAGTAAAATTGGTGGACTTATGAGACTTAATACCTAATGTCTCAGAGTAACGAACGCGCCGCAGTGCCACGCAGGCCTTCGTGTTTCAAAGTTCTGAGTGGCACTGCAATTATTATGGGCCGGCGTTATGCTTACCATCAGCCAACCAACGACCAGCTCGTCTCGTAATTAAATGGTATAAAAAAATCTTACGAGTCCAAATTCGGAAGGTCTACGATTACCAGACAACCAAAGTACTTTCTGGTGCTTGTCTACCATCCTTATAATGACAAGCACCAGTAACCGAGAATCAAGGAGGATCACAAGACAGTGCCGAGAACCCAAAGGTATGTCCTGGTAGCCGTATGTCAGACCCAGTTTTCATTTAAGGTTTGGCGTATTTACACTCTACGATCGCACCATCACTTAAGACCAGATTATAAAGTGGTTAGAAGCTAACTTTTCAAGAGTAAATCATTATATTATGTAGTTTAAACAAAAAAAACACATTTCCTGACTTCATCACCACAACTTCGACACGAACTGCTTATCTATTGAACTCATCAAAACGAATCAAATGTGCCCAAATAAGAAGGGTTTACTTGTAGCCACTGAAGAGTTCTGCACTATCCACTTCCTGGCTCCATCATCAAATCAGCTCCATGATACTAAATTATTGTATTGTCATCCAAACTACATGTACATACAATCAATCTACTCCTGGAGCTCAACAACATTTGTTTTGCGAGTTTTTCGGAATTTTTCATTTACAGAACTTCCAGGCAGCCTAGATCAATCAGTTGATTCACTTGAACTACGCTGAACTTTGTTAAATGATAATGTTGTTTAGAAGCTTTCTAAGGGATGTTCTCACAATTTGTCGCCAAACATGGTCCTGATCACCTCCTTCCGGGATAACATACCAATTCAAACTCATCCTGTATAAGTACCTAATAAAAATTTCCAAAAATATATATTTTTTTTAATTGACTTCTAAAGTTCCATTATAAGTATAGTTAGTAGTTACAAGTGAAGCTACTAAAAGTGTGTTAAATAAACGAATAAAAATATTTCCTGTCTCATCGTATCGTAAACTCTAAACGGCCTTCCGTAACTTTCAGCTCAACCCTGTATAAGTTTCCGAACTCAAACTAAAATTACAGTTGAATTACAGTTTTGAACATATTCTATTTACAAAACAGCGTTTGAATTAACTAAACTACTCCCTAGCTGGGAATTAGTCGAAGGGATAGGGGGTGAAATTGTATTACACTCTAATATTGTTAGGGAGAAATTTCTAGAAAGTATAAATTGCTTGGGTTTTTGCAATGCTGGTAAAGTGATGGTCCCGACTGAGAGGGTTAAAACCCACTATGCTGTTAGGAATGGACGGAGGATAATGATGTTACGTTCAGGCGTAATTTCAAGCATAGTTGCAGACCTAGATCCTTTGTGACGTAGTCACTTTGCACTTTATGATGCTCTCATGGGAACTCTACTCTCAACATGGGAATCGTAAACTACCTTTAGATAGATAGAATAACCGGTAGAACGACTAGTAGAACGACCCGATAGAACGGATTGGGTCTGTTGACGTCTTTATCATTTGTTATGTTCTAGATAATATTTAGTCTGTTATTAGGGTGAACAAACGTTACAGAAACCTGCCGATATTGTAATTTATTTTAATTATTGAGTGCCCTCGTGCGGTAATGAATAAAGCAATTTGAATTTGAATTGAAACTAAACTACCTAGTATCCAAGTGGGTTCTGAGCCGTTTCTAATTAAATAAATGGAGGGGCAGCCTGCATCATGCAATTAAGCTGCTTTATTAAAGTTCTGGGGATGGTATCGTTTTATTCTCTACTAGCTGTGCCCCGTGGCTTCGCCCACGTAGCCTAAGTTTTTTTTTTTAATTTTGTTACATTACACTCTATGGACACGTGGTCCATACTCTTATAAGATTAGGTACGTAGCCTAAATTACTCCTTATAACTATATCTGCCAGTGAAAGTCCCGTCAAGTTCGATCCACCCGTTTCGGAGATTACCCCAACAAAAAACAGACAGACAAAAATTTTACAATTGTGTTATCTTTGTAGGTACCGTATATACTTTCATATGCATTTAGTGAAAAGCTGTTATTTTGATATTTCAAACAGACAATTCAATTTTATTTATTTGTATGTAGTATGTAATTGTATAGATAAATTTTTTTAGCTTTGCGCAATTGCAGGTGCTTCTATGTCACTCTCAAAACTCTGCAAAACTAAGTAAACTAAGGGCCAATCTTTCAATTGCACGTTAGAGAACTGATTGCTATTCAATCAATAAATTTTCGTGTTTTAGTGTGTTTGTCGGGTCTTTCATTTCAAAATTAATGGACCGTTAGCTAACTAAGGTTTATTTCTTTAGAATGGCATACAATTTATTTACGTCTGTCTTCAGGGAATTATGTAACAGGACGCTATCTGCCTATTGAAAAATCGGCCCTTAGTAATGGAACTCCTTGCCTGAGTCTGTTACCCGATTGCTAAAATCGGAGTTTCTTCAAGACTAAAGTGAATAGGTATCTTAGAAGATATCATGATGGAACACGTATTCGTAGAAGTAAGCGTGCTCCATCGTCGACCGCATCATCACTTACCACCTGCAGTGCAAGTACCGATCTTTTCGATAAATAAAATTGACAGTTCGAATCGATAAAAATTTAAATTAGAGATAGGTAGTACTTAATTTTTTCTAAAACGAAGCGAAGTCGAATCTACTTTCTTCAATATGAAGTGAATATCCGCATCCCACAATTTGAAGACTGGTTTATGGAACGAAGACTATTTTAACATAAATGTATAAAAGGTTTTATCGTTATTCGCCACGGTTTTTACACGAAAATCACTTCGCGAAATTAGTTATTCGGTCAATGCAATGAAAATTTAACGTCATTGTGTAGGAAATGCAATCGATAACAGATTACAAGTAAAACTTGTCGTCGTCGCAAAACTAGTTTCGAAGATTAGTTTTCGTTCTCGGGTAAAATATTGTGTTTCGTTTTCGGCTAAAATCAACAACGTCCTACCTATTTCTATTTTTATCTTATCGAACTGTCAATTTATCGATCGATATGGATCGAAAAGTACCTTACTTGCGCCACAGGGGAGATAGTGGTCAAACGAAAGAGTATTGTTAAAAAAAACATGTGGTTGCACCTGAATTTCCATCTCCAAAATTCCCATTGTGGGTCCCAATCGGCCGGCAATTAGCGACCGTCATCAAGAAGCCATCTGCGGTTGGCGGGCTTGTTGTTTATGTTGACAACCCTATCATTACCGTAACGGGGACCTTGAACTCCGATAGAGTAGGTATCTGGTAATGATCTAGGTGGTTTGATGATTGAATAAAATAGTAATGATGGTGATTTGTTAGTGGTAGGACTAACTCTTCTGCGAGTGTCCGTCTGGGTTGGTACCAAAGCTTTGCTTGTGAAGTCTGCCGTCAAGCAGTAGTGTGCAAGCATTACTGAGTTCCGGTTTGATGAGCAGAGTATCCAGTGAAATTACTGGGCTTTTGAGACTTAATACCTAATGTCTCAGGGTAACGAGCGCATTGCAGTGCCGCGCAGGCCTTTGTGTTTCAAAGTTCTGGGTGGCACTGCAATTTTTATGGGCCGGTGTTATGCTTACCATCAGGAAAACGACCAGCGCGTCTCGTTACCAAATAACATAAAAAAAAATCTGACCCTTTTATCTAGGTTTGCTCACGGTCGCCACCTCCAGAGTTGCCCAGGGTCCTAAGAATACACTCTTTCAAAAGTAAAACTATTTTTAGTATCCGCTTTTCAATGAGGAACTTGAATTTCTTGTCGGAAATAGAAGTCTATCATTGTTTGTTAGTACATTACTAGGGGCTCGTTTTCTCTCCACATTTCCCCTCATCAAATTACCATAGCATTCCATACAGGGCAGTCTTTCCATAAAAATATATCAGCGATATAAAGGTGATATAAACGGTCATCAATACAGGAGTAATGACATGGAAATGGAATTGGACTGTCTGTTCGTCCAGCTTATAAAATTCTCGTAAAATAGGTATAATATGGGCAGAGTAGGTATGTATACTGCAGTACATAAGAACGCACGTTTTTTGCTACGAATTGTGCAGTTTAAGGTAACGATTTGTTTTTGTTTTCTGTATGAGATAAAAAAACGTATCAATAGGTGCGAGCGAGTGGGGCTGAGTGAAAACTTGCGACTTTCAATCCTACGCACCATAGTGCGAATCTCGGCTCGCCCCGCACCAATGACTTATGTCAATTTTTTTTTTTTATATTATATGGTAACGAGACGAGCTGGTCGTTTGCCTGATGGTAAGCATAACGCCGGCCCATAACAATTGCAGTGCCACCCAGAACTTTGAAACACAAAGGCCTGCGCGGCACTGCAGTGCGCTCGTTACCCTGAGACATTAGGTATTAAGTCTCATAAGCCCAGTAATTTCACTGGATACTCTGCTCATCAAACCGGAACACAGTAATGCTTGCACATTACTGCTTGGCGGCAGACTTCACGAGCAAAGCGGTGGTAACAACCCAGACCGACACTCGCAGAAGAGTTAGTCCTCCCACTAACAAATTATGTATGAATTTATCACTCTCGCTCTAAAACAGTGAAAGAAAGCATCGTGAGGAAGCTCGCATGTTCAAGAACCACAAAATTCGAGGATGTATGACATCTACCAAGCCGCACTGGGCCCACGTGGTGGATTATGGCACATAGGTACTCTAAGCTCCCTCTGAGAGAAGGCCGGAATTCCTGCAGTGGGAGCTGATGATGATGATAATTGGTGCTGATTTTCAGTACGAAGGTAGTAATAGCTTCTCTTGAAGCACTACAAAATGCTTTACTGCTATGGATACATTTCAACACCTTCAACTAACATAATCAGTGATATCAAGCGCGAAGGAAGTGTTCAAGTATTGTATTGAGTTATAAATCAATACATTCTTTAAATCACGGACAATGCAGAGAGTACAAATAAATTGTGCTATTTTACTATTCTATACAACGTAACTTATCTTCATCGCTATTTGAAAACTAAAGCAGATTTTCCGAACACTCCGTTTTCTATAAAGCTTCGTAACTGCACCCACTAAGATGTAGATATGCAAATGCTATCTATCCATAAACGTTGTTTGTGTACTTTTATCTGTATGCTAGGTGCTAGGTTATTCGGTCGACTAGAGGTAGATTCTGGAAAATACATATTATTATATTCTTTGTAGGTACAGAGCGCCTGAAAGAAATAGAATATGCTCGTGAAGTCTGCCGCCAAGCAGTAGTGTGCAAGCATTACTGTGTTCCGGTTTGATGAGCAGAGTTTCCAGTGAAATTACTGGGCTTATGAGACTTAATACCTAATGTCTCAGGGTAACGAGCGCACTGCAGTGCCGCGCAGGCCTTTGTGTTTCAAAGTTCTGGGTGGCACTGCAATTGTTATGGGCCGGCGTTATGCTTACCATCAGGCAAACGACCAGCTCGTCTCGTTACCAACTAACATTAAAAAAAAAAAAAGAATAGCAAGTTTCATTTTGTATTTTAGATGGGTTTTTCTTTGCTACTGTCTCATCTGGGAGGTCTAGACAGATTATAATGTCATCTCCAAGAGTTATTATGTCAATTCCCAATTTAAAAAATTCTGCTGTCGTTATATATAACGATTGCAGTAAGTCATGTTGTCTAAACCCCCTGATCTCTTAAGTGACAATGGAGAGGGAAAAACGCTAAACTTAGAATTGAACTGATTCAGCAGGATTCTTGCTTCGTAAGACAAAAAAAGTAAAAAATAAACAATAGAAAAGCTTGACTTTTACGGCTCCGTAGCTTAGTTGGTCAAATAGAACAAAAAAAAAACCATCGTTGACATTTCCTCAAAAAGAACACAAGAAGATCTCAAGTTGATTCATCGCTTTACTTTGCTTCTTTTACATTCGCCATTAAAACAAAACGGTAATAAATCAGGCGATGTACGGCGTTCTAATTCCATGCAGTATTGCGCCGTAAATCGTCCCCTAACTCTCCTCTAGAGGTCCCCTAACTGTCCCTTGAGTGCCTTCACTGTCGTACTGCTCCTTGTTGTCGACAGTTTTTGCATCGGCTATCTTTGTTTACATCTCGTATCACTAGGGGAAACCGTAAGGGAGGAAGCACTTTTTACTGGTAGGCATACATTTTACCTAATTCTCGTTAAATTATTACGTTTTTGTCATGTTTATAATTTTGAAATGTTTAGTGACAATTGACAAAGCGGTTGATTTACTTTGCAATAAGCTTTCGATGAGCAAAAATATAAGTTTGACGATTGTGATCGTTTTTAACTTTTAAATAAATAAATAAACGCTTACACTCATACCTACCGCCGCATTAGGATTCCCTGTGTCGCAGGTGGCAGGGACACAAACAGATACACATCACAAACATCCAAGACCCGACCACAAACTTTATGCATTCACAAAATCTGCCCCGGCCGGGAATCGAACCCGGGACCCCTCGCTTTGCAGGCAGGGTTACTATCAACTTAGCTATGGACTACGGAGCCGTCATAGATAGAATATATTCAAATTCAAAATGATTTATTCAAATAGGCCTCAAAGAAGCACTTATGAAAGTTATAATAAATGACTCTAACAGCGGGCCTCTGCAACATTCGTCTACCCGAATCACAGACTAATGCTGTCTTTATCAGAACATAATAAATGACAAAGACACCAACAGACCCAATCCGTGCTCAAAGTAAACGAACTTTCCAGAAACCCACCGTGCCCGTTCCAAATTGGTATAGGCCGAGCAAGAAGAAGGGCAAGAAACTCGTCACGGCATAAATAATATAGATAACTATTTCACGTACAATAAAGGAAAATACAACACTTTTTACAAATTAGAACGATCAGTGGCCTTATTATGAGCAGCAACAACAACATGTCAGCATTCTCGTAGATCCTATTTACCCCAAGAATTTCTAGCTTCGGAAAAAGATTACATCACTTTGCGTTCCTCTAAACTACCTAATACAAAAGGTCGTTCCATTTACGTTTCACGACTCTTAACAAATAAACTTAGGGCAATTCATTTCATTAGCTCTAAACTAAACCTTTTTACAGCGCCCTTCTATAAAAGCAGCTTTGTATCTTCTTTATTAAAGGCTACATCCAAACGAGAAATCGACTTACGGGACCTGAATTGACAAATAGGACACCTACTATAAGCCAATAGCTCTTGGTGTAGTAGTTAGGTAGATAGATAGATAGAGAACTCTTTATTGTACACCAACATAATACAAAAGTGAACATAACTAAATAAGGTATATTAAGTAGAATGGGCGATCTTATCGCTAAATAGCGATCTCTTGCAGACAACCTTTGGATCGAGAGGAATTAAGAAAGGGTACACGACGGTGGTGTATTAAATTATTTTATATACTTATCTAATAAACAAACTTAGATGGGTTCAACTCCTATTTAAATTTATTTATTTACTAGCTGCTCGCTGTTTTACCCGCGCGGAGATATTAGATATCATAGGTTTTATTTTTTTGCGTGGAACCCTAATTCTTTTTCTAAAATAAAAGTAGCCTAATTAGCCTAGCTGCTTGTAAAATCAGCTATCTGCCAATGAAAGTCCTGTCAAAATTGGCCCAGCCGTTTCGGAGATTACCCGGAACAAACGTGAAACGTATCGTCGCCCGATATCTCTATCACTGAGTCGTCATTATTTAACCCTACCCTATGTGTTCTGCGCGTAAACATTTATAACGTGACTTGTCCTAAAGATAGTGTTTCGAAAGGTTTCCAGAAAACGGTGGTAGTCCCCCAATCTATCCGTTACTCAATTATTGACCTAAGGGTTCTTGTACACTGCCGTTCTTTATATTATTACGTCAATACCAAACTTGTAGATAGGATTTTGGATGTTGGCGTATGGTCTGATTGAAAGAAGACCGCGGAAATACGTAAAATATTTTTATAGATGCTATATAAATAGTCTGTCGTTTTACATGGTTTATAAATGATACTCAAGCCTATCTCGACTCAGTGCTATTCGAGTCTATTGGTTTTGATTTTTTTTATCAACTTTCGACTGCACATTTTTAATCTTAGAGCAATCAAAAGCTGCAAAATTGGCGGTAAAGTTTGCCCGCGTAGATTCGTAAGTTGATATAAATGACCAGAACTAAATGACACTAAGTCGAGGTAAGCTAGTTTGTTTATAAATGTGCGGAGTTAGTGCGCACTGACTACCAAAATGTGAAACACCGAAAAAGACCACGAGAATGTATAATATTGAGGAAACAAAAATGCTCGTATAGTCCACGGTATTGTGTTTTTGTTTATTTTTTACAAGGTGCTGCCCGCGAAGATGTTGGATTTCATGGGTTTTATTTTATTGCGCGGGACCGTAACACTTTTTCTCAAATAAAAGTAGCCTAAGATACTCCTTATATCATCAGCTATCTGCCAGTGAAAGTCCCGTCAAAATGGGTCCAGCCGTTTCGGAGATTACCCGGAACAAACAGACAGACACAAAGACAAAAATTAAAAAAAAATGTTGATTTGTCATAGGGACCGTATATACTTTCATATGCATTTAGTAAAAAGCTATTATTTTGATATTACAAACACACATTTCAATTTTATTTATTTGTATGTAGGTATAGATAAATTTTTAGCGTCTTTTTCAGAAAAAAATCCTCTCTCAGCATAGTTTCAAGAATTCCACGTCAGCCTAGTTTCGCATTCCCCCAAATTACCATCCATAATGCGTTAAGGCGGTCGAACTAGCTCATAAATTGCGCGGCTGTCTGTGAGCGATTTATGAGCCTCCAGATACGCAACCAATGGAAATCCAGTTATTATTATGTACTACACATCTTCGAGCGGTGGAGGCATAGGATTGATGTAGGAAGAAAGAGTTCACGCGTACAGCGGCGCAAGTACGGATGTCGGTTCGATAAATTTGTCGAATCCAAAAAACCGATAAATTTATCGAATGTTGCGAGTACCGAACTCTCATCGTAAAGTATTGTAGTAGCTCTATATTATCTTTGGATTCGACCTAGCTATTCGATAACTTTTGTCGATTGTATCGACGCCCGATAAATTATATAAAACATCGATAAAACCCACTTTATCGATTTGAACTGTCAATTTTATCGATCGAAAAGATACGTACTTGCGCTGCAGGTGTACCACTCCTATAAAATTGGGGTGTGTTAGCTATGCGCTATTTGGATTTTCGGTTCAAAATTTGTATTATATTATTTCATTTTTCATCCACCTCATGTTTCCGTTCGAACTAAAACTGTGCATGCCTGTCAAGTTCTAATGACAGTAAAACATAATGGTTGTTACCGAGTTGATTAATAATGGAAACGAAAGATATACAACAGAACTCCTCAGAGACTATCGCTTACAGTATTACCAATTACGAAATTTATAAAAGCTTATCTTGAAAAACATAGGTATTTTTCCATAAAAAACCTATTGTAAGATATCAAGAGAAGTGAGAAAAGAGTTCCTAGCGACGGTATAATCATACCTACATAACAACCCTACATTCAATTAAAAATATTACCTATTATCGAATTATCACTAGTACTTACCTCACCTTACCTCTGCACTACCTAATCTTTAGCAACGTTTTTGTTGACAATATGTCAAAATAAACCTTTTACCATTACGAAAATCCTACGGTGTCCGTTGGTAGGATTTTCGTAACTGATTTTTAGTACCATTACAGGAGGGTGCGACAAAGTATAAAAAAATCCTTAATACGTTTGAAATGTTTAAACATTTTTCAAATTAAATATTTAATAGCTACTTTTTATTAGCATGTGCTTACTATATCATAAATACTAAGGGCTATTTTTTTACGAAGGAATGGAGATATAAGGGTGATACCTAAAATAGACATTTCATTTCTTTGAATATTAGCTGAGGCTACACGGTGTACCGTACCTACATCGTTGGGAACTATTACTTATTTCTTATTGAATCCCTCTATTTACCGTCTAACTTGAGTAACTGTCTCATAAAACAACATTGTCTAATATAATAAGTTGCCAGACTTCTCGGCCCTGGGGCCTTACTCTAAAAATCGAACGTCGTCGAAGCTTCGGCTGACGGATTGCAATTTTCCTACCACGAAAGACGAAATAATAATAATAATAAACGCTTACACTCACACCCCCGCACTAGGATTCCCTGTGTCGCAGGTGGCATGGACACACACAGATACACATATCACAAACATCCAAGACCCGAGAACAAACTTTATGCTTACACAAAATCTGCCCCGGCCGGGAATCGAACCCGGGACCCCTCGCTTTGCAGACAGGGTTACTACCAACTTAGCTACGGAGCCGTCTAAATGTCAAGCTACTATTGCTAAGAACACCATATCAAACTTTGCGTCCGGAACACTTTCATGGTAGAATAGCTGCGATCCGTCAGCCGAAGCTTCGACGTTCGATTTTCGGAGTAAAGCTACTGTTACTAAGCTGGCTGTTCGAGAGCGTACGCGGCGCGCCTTTATGATTGGTATAAGAGGTAATTATTCGAACGCAAACTTTGGGATATTGGGTTTGCTTAGGTACTCGGGCTGGTAATGATCTCGGTGTTTATTTTGGGTGGTCATTGTTATGATAGTTTTATAGGGAATTGGGATAAGCTACAGTAGACTCGTCCACATTGTAGGTTGTGACATTGTAAGTTAATCGCCCCATTCGATTCGATTCAGTATAAAGAAAAAATTATGTATACTATGATGGTATACCTACATATTTTTTTTGTATAGTAGTAGATAGTATTACTATCCTACTGACTACTATATCCATACTTCCATACTAATATTATAAATGCGAAAGTGTGTTTTTTGGTTTGTTGATTTGTTGGTATGTTGGTTTGTGCTTCTTTCTCGCAGTAACGGAGCAACGGATCGAAGTGATTATTGGCATAGATATAGTTTATGGACCGGAGAGTAACATAGGCTACTTTTATCCCGGAAAAATGCACGGTGGAAAACCGCGGGCAGAAGCTAGTAATATTATAAATGCGAGAGTTTGTGTGTGTGTGAATGTTTGTTGCCGCCTATCTTCGTTACTACTAAACCGATTTTGATGAAATTTGGAATGTAGATATTTTAAGTTCTGGAATAACGCATACCTATACAGATAAATACCACGCGGGCGAAGCAGTGGCCGGAAGCTAGTGTTAAAATAAATGGATTAGTACAATAATACAATACAAACAGATATAGTTGTAAAAAGTGAGTTCTAGTTTGGGCTTGTTCACCCACGTCATGATTCAGATAGTGGTCAAACGCTATCTTATCGAGGGCCAAAAAGTAAGAAACGAAAGATCCTAACGTTAAGTTTTGCAATAACGGTTGTCTCAAAACGATCTCTTCCAGACGTATAAAAGAAACTAATAAGGAAAACAATACGTCGACGGAAACTTTCAGATATTGGACAGATGTATAATAAAGTGTTGATAATAATATATCTGCCGATCTACCTCGATTGCTGTGTTATGTTATTTGATTCTTAACTCCAAAACTATCGGGCATTCTGACCGTTTACCATCAATACATTTTCAAGAGGAAGGACTTTAGTATTTCCCGATGAGCGGTGGGGTATGGGAGGGGTAGAGGATGGAAGAAGAGGGGGAAGAGTAGAATTCTCACCCAAAAAGGGGGGTGCGGATTCCATCCATTTTTTTTAAATTTAGTTTTTAGCTTTTTGAGGTTATATTCGTTACTTAGACCTCATTGCGACTACTCAGGCGGAAAATGCAGCTCCTTTGGTCTTGCGTAATAAAGCATAGGCACCTGGTTTCGCCTCGCCATCGGCGACCAGCCTTAGCCGCTGCGGTTCGCATGGTGCCTGCACTTTGTTACGGCGGGCGGGGGCTGCACTCCCTCCGCCCCCCGGCTTTTTATATACACTGTACGGGGTAAAACAGACAAGACCACGTGGAATCAGAGTTGGAAGATTCTGTTCTGTGACCGTAATTAACCTAATCTATCCAATTCGAGATTGTGAAATTGAAAAAAATGTCGTGAAATATTACTATAGACAATTTTTTTTTAATTTTGTATATTTATCTTTTAGCTGAAAATTGATTTCTGGCCGTTTAACAAACAAACAACCGCAAGAAGCGCTAGTTTTCATGAAAATTAAAAATTTAAGAAATTATTTTCTCAATAACTAATACTTAATCACCGCGCTTTGTGCTTTGAAAATAATCACTAGAAACGGGATATTTACCATGTATATTATTTGATTTGAGTTTCCGATATTTCGGCGCTGTTGCAAACGCCATGATCATGGGAGAACTGCGCTTTGTGCTTTTGGAATTTGACTGCTTATAAGTATTCAAGGCTATCTGTGAAAAAAAACCGAATGCGCAAGCTTATTGGGAAAATACTAAAGCTGAGCCTTTCAAAATGCCCTCTACTATTTAGATCTATCTATTTTATTTGTGCGTATAAGTTTTCATAAAGATGGGTTCACTCATTTTGGAAATATTAGACTTCTCTGTCTACATCAAAATCTACTGCAATCACCAAGACTCCTGTCAAGCTTGGTGATTTATTTAGCAACCCCACCCCATCATGGGGACAGCCTAGGTTCTGTAGGGGACGTCCTTCGATTGATGATGAAGCATTTATTATTTATATTTAATAACAATTCAAAAAGCAGTCGTAATAGATGCCGAAAAGTATACTTACGCTTTTATTTCGTTATTCAAATTAGACAACAATTTATTATCAATAAAAAGCCTGAAGACCCCTCCAAATAAGAACCCTGAGTGTGTCCAGGCCATTGCCGGTTGTAGCCAAGTGATTTCGGAGATTTGAACGCTGTATTTGAAGCTTCGCTGAGAATTTACGAGAACCACATTTAAATAGACGGAGTGATGCAGCCAGAAGTAGAGAACTTTAGGCCATAATGTAAAGTAGTACAGCGACAAGTTAACAAAATAAGTTTTTTTGTATTTTGTGACCGTTTTCCGGCTCCATCATCAGGACCTTGGACATCATCTAAGATACCTATAAACCTACTTGTAAAGACAAACGAGCCCAAACTTGATGGGGCTACGTTGTTTCATGACATAGTTCTTATGGCTGCCTTTCGGCTCCATCATCAGACCAGCTCTGTGACATAATTTTATTGTATTGTTGTCTTACATATGTATGTACAATTTTGGATCACTCGACACCGGGAATTTGATCATATTTGGCTTGCAAGATATGACCTAATTTAGGTTTACACAAACACGCTCTAAAAGACAACGTTAGTAACATTTATATACAAACATTACCTTCACCTGAAAGCAGAAATGATAAACATTTTCTTACCGTTCATACGTAGAACGGGAAGCGCAAAGTAAGGAAGGAAGACGAGGAAGTAAAATGAATGAAATCTCTGATTGCACGGCAGTCGATCACATTGCTACACGTCAGCATTCCGACATCCACGTAGTGGTAATAGCTGCAGAAATATCCTTATTACATATTATTTGGGTCTGAGAAAAACTTATTTCACCAAAAATCATCCAATACTCTTATATAAATCCCAGAAATCAAATAAATATTTTCATAAAACGGTTTGTTATTCCCGAAAATGGAAGACTAGAGAAATATCAGAACCTTTTTATACTAGGCACACATTATTCATACTTACGGAGCAGGCCTTTAATAAAAGCCTTCAAATGTTCTGTCTGAAATAGGAACCTTTTTAAAGTAAGAGAGCGTTGTTGGAAGAGATGGTAAAAGCGTGTTTTTGGAACTATATACGTACGTACGAGTGAGGTTCCAACCTGCCACACTTTCTATACAAACGCTCGTACGTAATTATAGTGTTGTATCAATTTTTTTCTTTGGGTGTTTTGAACTATTATGTACCTATCTTGTGCATTGTATTTAGGATTTTATGGACCAAAAAATTAAAATTTTGACAATCCAATTCAGTAAAAGCCTTCAAAAACAACAGCCTTTTTAAACAAATTTTACCTTGACTTTGGCCTTTCACAATATTCTCATAAATGTAAAAGTAAACAAAACACTTGCGTAGGATCCTTGGACATGTAATAGAGATTCTAAATAACAAACATTTTTTTCACAAAGGTTATACCAATTATCATCTTCCTTAAGCTGTAAAGACAATTGCCTACACAACCTAGCATAACAATATCATCAATACTCAATCATTTATTGCATCATATGTACATTACAGAAAGGTCTTATATTAGTAGATGAGCTTACATATGACCCTAGTTAGGGTATAGCAACATAGGTGACGGGAGGGCCGGTTCATTTTACAAGCATAGCAGCAAAATTTTATTTATGAGTTGTAACAATTTAACTGTGGGTCATTAAAAAAATTCGTCAAGCTATAATAACATTTGTCATCTAAAAAGTCCTTTTTTAAAAAGATCAATTATAAAACAAATAACTAGTAAACGTTTCATTTTTACAATTCACCACGCGGCTTCTAATCTGCGTCCAGCATACCACAAACAAAATATTTACTCGTCGGTTTAATCCTATACGTTTATAAAAGTCCTATTTATATGCAAAGGAGGTAGGTCTGGGTTGAAGCATTTATGTTCAGAAATCAGTAATGGGCCAGGGTCAATTTTTCTTGCGGGCCGTCACGTACACATGCCGGCCGGCAAAGTAAGGACGTAACTACGGGTCATAAGGCTGGCCTTACACGCTAATGCGAGTTTGCGTGCTGTTGTAAAACTAACTATGATTTTACAACATGCGCGGATTACGAGGTATTACACGCACACGCGTGGCTTGAAGTAAAACCATCAAAATTCCACTACACAGACAAGAACAGCAATGAAGCCAGATAGAGCAGTCTCTTTCAGTCCCTGCTTGGGCTCAAAGTGATGACTGCTCCGCTTTACGCTACATACGTCACTTGCGCACCACCGCTTATTTACGATTCCTTCTGCACTGAACACGCAGTGGTTGTCAAACTATTTTTTGAGTAGAAATCGTAGTATGGCTGTTGCAGTTCTTTCTCTTTGTTACTCTTTCATTTTGATACTTTACAGTTAATATAGCTTATCCAGCAGAGTTAGCGGTAGGACTAACTCTTCTGCGAGTGTCCGTCTGGGTTGTTACCACCGCTTTGCTCGTGAAGTCTGCCGCCAAGCAGTAGTGTGCAAGTGTTACTGTGTTCCGGTTTGATGAGCAGAGTAGCCAGTGAAATTACTGGGCTTATGAGACTAAATATCTAATGTCTCAGGGTAACGAGCGCACTGCAGTGCCGCGAAGGCCTTTGTATTTCAAAGTTCTGGGTGGCACTGTAATTGTTGTGGGCCGGCGTTATGCTTACCATCAGTCAGACGACCCGCTCATCTCGTTACCAAATAAAAAAATAAAGTCACATATAGGCTACAATTTCTAAAGATATATACCACGTGGGTGAAGCCGCAGGCGGAAGCTACTAAACCTACAAATAACAAAATAATTTAATAAAACCTCAAACGTGACCATATCCTCAGGGATAATCACAATTTATGTGACGGGCTCACGCATCTCCATGAGGATTAGGAACGTCCCTAGGTCCCCATAACAGGCCATCGGATATCCACACACGAATAAGAGAAAAAACACAAGATATAAGACCGCAGGAGAAGAATAATATATAAGATGGTTTTGAAACTTCTCTATAAGTACAGTAGGCTGCAATAATACTATGTATACACTTTCAGATTTTCAAATGTATTTAACTAATATTCCAATTAATGAATTACAATTAACTAGCTGTGCCCCGCGGCTTCCGTAGCTTCAGTTACTCCTTAAAACATTAGCAAGCTGCCAGCGAAAGTCCCGTCAAAATCGGTCCAGCCGTTTCAAATTAATTACTTTAAATTACTTTTTTCTGCTGCTCCCCTAGTTTAATACAATTTACATTGCAAACATTATAATTGTGTAAAATAAATAAATAAATAAATAAATCTAGTACAATAAATCTATTTACTAGGTGGTAGGACTAACATTTCTGCGAGTGTCCATCTGGGTTGCCCGTGAAGTCTGCCACCAAGCATTATTTTATTCCGGTTTGATGAGCAGAGTAGTCAGTGAAATTACTGGGCGTATGAGACATCTCAGGGTAAAGAGAGCATTGCAGTGTCGCCCTGTGCGGCACTGCAATGCGCTCCTTTGTGTTTCAACATTCTGTGTGGCACTGTAATTGTTATGGGCTAGCGTTACGCTTACCATCAGGCAAACAACCAGGTATTCTCGTTATCAAATAGTATATTTAAAAAAACTTTATCCTCTCACTTACACCTTTAGTTAAGGCACGTCCACGGCTATAGTAAACTTTGCTAGTGAATTTAACCCTTTACCCCCAGCACCCTTTTCCAAATCACCTATTCGACGCACCTTGTATTCTTTTATCTCAGACCTTACGTTACAAAGTTCTTTGAAGCCGTGCGAAAACATAAACTACGATATCTGCTCACTGGAGTGGGATAAGAGACGTTAACGCGCGCGTTTACGTGAATAATTACGTACTACGGTCTACTGTGGTACTTGGTTACGTGCTGAAACTACGTATAGGGACTAGGTGGGCTTTGTATGGTGTGATATACATTGAAAAGAGTTTTATAGGCGTCTACAAAAGGAACGAGATCACAATCCGAAACTTTACACTAAAAAATGCAATTAGGTTTTTTGCATGGGCTTTTAGCGACGAATTATATTAACTGACCACTACCTTTAATAGTCCGATGTGACCTAATGATGTTATCACTCTAGACCTACAATATAATATTCAAATTGTTAAAAACCTCCAACCAAAAGAGCTCCTTATCTTCAAACGGCTCAACAGATTTTTTTAATCATTAGACAGACAGACCAAAATTATAAAATCGATTTTTAGTTATTGGTATCGTAATATACTATGCATTTTTATTTACAGTTATGTACAGTTTTTTCTTTAATTCATATGTGTAGATAAACACAGACGCCGCCAGGGCGTTCTACTTCCTTTGCAGCTCTTATAATGAAGGAAGAAGCAAAACGCGTAGAGCGAATTGGTGGCATCTCGGCATAAAAGGACCGCCCTGATTTATAATATGTATTAAGTATCTACTACTTCCTACTGCAATATTTATATCTATTCTTTAAATAACTAAACCACCGTCTAAAATGTAGTAAAAAGCGTAGGTAGGTACTTGGTTTCGGAGGTACAGCGCTCAGAAATTAATATCTGAATTTTTTATGCAACACCTCGAAAGAAGTTCAAAGTTGGGCTTTCTTACGATGTTAACCTAGAAGTAAGAAATGAAGTATGGAATAGATTAAAAAAATACTACCAATTCTCTGGAATTTGGTATTTTTATAAACTGTTGAGATCTTTTTACATATTATATTCCAATCTAACTTAAAAAAACCTAGATGTGAACTGACTCTCGAGATAGGCTCCCAGAATACATCACAGGTGCTTGGTGGCAGATTTTCATCTCAAGTGCGGTATCTAGCAAAGGTGTGCCCTAGAAATTGCCCAATAGTAATTAAATGCTCCCATCGGGAATGAATGCGCAATTAGTGAAAACGCAATCCTTTTTGCACCATTTTTAACCGACTTCCAAAAAAGGAGAAGGTTATCAATTCGTTGGTTTTTTATCTCTGTCATTTATAAAACGATTTGGAAAAATATTTTTTTATTTGAAAGTATATACTTACTTTCAAATTGGTCCCATAAAATTTCATCAGAATCGGTTCAGTAGTTTGTCTCTGAAGTCGGTTCGAAGCTTTTAAAACAATTTTTAACCAACGAAGAAATGGAGGAGGTTCGCTAATCGAGCCGTATCTTTTTTAATTCCTAACAATCTATACACATAAATAAAATTGAAGTCTCTGTTTGTAATATGAAAATAACAGCTTTTTACTAAATGCATATGAATGTATATACGGAACCTATAATAAAACAACCATTTTTTGAAAGGGTACACTCTCGAGGTCCCATACAAATTTTATGAAAGAACATCTAAAGGTGAAAAAATGTGAGTTGAATTTTCATACTATATAGCGGTATTTTCATCAAAGTCTGTTCCCGCTTTTTTATAAGCAATTCTACTTGTCTTTGAATATGTCACAGAACATAATATAATATGGTTATAATTCGAAGTTGATTCCAAAATCCAAATGCTTCCAAATTTGAATAAACTATCCAATATTTGAAAAAAAAATCGATTGCACGTTTAGTTTTTTGTTGAAAAGTTTTATTCTGACATAAATTTACCTGTGACATTTTTGTATAATTTTCTTCATAGCGCAATGTACCCTGTACATTGTACAGTGTACAATGTAGCTTGTTTTATATTCTGCAGTACATCATGTACGAAGATGTATAGCAAGAATAAAACAGAATATATGCCCCAAGTTGCGAGGCGGTAAGAGAGATTATTTACGCAATAAGTTTAAGTTACAACTTACAACTGGTACAACTTAGTTTGTAATGATGGAAGTTTAGTGTAAGATAAGTTGGTGTTCCAAAGCTCTGAGATCACGTACGTTGTAACAGTGGAGCTGAAAACCAATTTACGCGCGTCGAGGGTTTAAAATGTTTAAACCGTGAAACTCCTGCCTATGTTTCTGAGATTCTTTACGTCACGAGGGAATAGGCCTCTCCCAGTTAAGGCGGTATCCCCAACCAATGACATTCATCATTCTGTCCTCCCTCCACACACTCTCGGTTTGGGTTGGAATAAAATAGTAGGAAGACCACGCGGGCCACTAAAACTGAGTAAAAATCCAAAACAAGCTTAATTACTTCAAAATTAGATGCCTAATCCTAATTATATAATAATAATAATAAAATGATTGTGGTACCTCTTCAGGTACCACAATCATTTTATTATTATTATGTAATACATAAGTCTTGTTAAGTCTATCAATATATAATATATATAAATAAATAAATACTTATATATAAATTACGCGTCACGTTGTTTGTCCGCGATGGAGTCCTAAACTACTTAACCGATTTTAATCAAATTTACACACCGTGTGCAGTTTGATCTAACTTAAAAGATAGGATAGCCTACATCTCAATTTATAGCCGCAATATTATTTTATTGCAAATTCTACTAGGGTTCCGCGAAAAAAATAAAAACCATGAAATCCAAAATCTCCACGCGGGTGAAACCGCGGGGCAGCAGCTATACATTTATAAATAACAGAGGTATTTAATTTCAAACTTATTTTTAGAGGTAATTTTACATTTTTTTTTTGAGCGAGTAAATTTGGTTTAAACTTGTTTGGATCACAACAAGATTATCGGTAATATGAAGAATAGTAACATTTTTTTCCAGAGCCAGAAGCTCGTCTGATTTTGCTAGTGAAGTTAGTTAGCTGCTATACGCGCCTTAAGAATGCTTTATCTTTAACCGCATCGTCAGTTATCAACAGTAAAGAAAGAAAATAAAAAGCAACCCAACGAAAAAATTATGTTAAATCGGTGTTGACGCATTTCAGTGTTATGAATATAATAAGACATTATTATTCTCCACTTTTAAATTTTTATTCTTAGCCAAATTTTTAATAACTTAATTCTAAGCCACGGTAACATATTCCTAACTTGGTTTCATCCTTACGATTTATAATTAGATCACATTGTTCGCAAATTGGATGTGAATTATTTAAACAAGGCGGTTCAACGAGGCAATGCCGCCAACACGCTGGGTAGCTTCCAACTGGTAGTGGGCTAGAACATATGGATTATCTGTAGGCCTACTTGGGCTTGTAGATTATCCAACTGTTTTTGTAGCTGGGTTAGATGTAGTGTTTATTTATGTATTAGCTAGTTAATAAAGTCTTTGAACAATATAAGACATTATTATTCTCCACTTTTGAAGTTTTGTGCTTAGCCAAATTAATTCTTAATTATCCTTAACTAGCTTCTGCTCGCAGCTTTCACCCGTGATCCCACAGGAACCGTGCATTTTTTCGGGATAAAAAGTAGCCTATGTTACTCTCCGGTCCATAAACTATATTTATGCCAAAAACGACGTCGATCCGTTGCTCCGTTATTGTGTGAAAGGACAAACCAACTAATCAACAAACACACTTTCGCATTTATAATATTAGTAGGGACAGTAGGATTATCTATACGAACAAAGTCACAATTAATGGGATGACATTATTTGTTTTGAGTTTCCGATATTTTGGGGCTGTTACTTGCTGTAACTTGGCTGCAATACCATAAAACTGTAATATATCCCGAGGACCTGGATGTCCACGGTAGGTAATAAAGCTGTCAAAGTGGCCGTCAAAAGTAGATTTCCCCGGCGACTGGAAGGGTCATGTACTATCCATATTGGATCATAACTTCGTCACGCTATAAGCCAGCCTTTGACAGAAGGTTGGAAGTACCTAATAAGATGAGTATTGAGTACCTGCTATTTTGATGTTGTTTTGCATAAAAACGTTCTTCCTTTTCATTTTTGATAGTAGCTCTTGACACCTGTGTCACCTGTCAGAAGTCGTGAAAATGCTTAACTAAAAAATTGGTTATCAAAAAGCAGACAGCAACTTCGACACAAATGTCAATAAGATATCTATAAGAGTAGAAATAAGGGGGTTCAAATTTCAAATACCTATCGATGTTCGTGTCGAATTCGCTTCTCACTTTTTTAAAACTTATAGGTGGTATTCTTTATTTAAATTTATAACAGGACCACACCTGAGATATTCCCTTCTCACTAAAAAAAGAATACCTAATTAAAATCGGTTGAGAATTGACAAAGAAATAGAGTAACATCGCAAAAGAAAGTACAGACGAATTGAGAACCTTCTCGTTTTTTGAACGTTGGTTTAAAAATAGGGCAACCGGGAATTCTATTGCAAAGGTGTGAGTGTTTATCTGTTTATGTATGTTTAAACAGTTTTTTCAAAGGAAACGGCTAACAAAACTAGACAAAAATAAACATAAAAAGGCTGTTTGTTTGTAAAAGCTGGCGAGCTTTGCATGAATTTTCCATTATGGCAGTGATGAAATTGTCGCGAAATGGACGGGTTACGATTGCCAGTACGTTAGTTGTCCAAACGGGATATATTTTAATAGCTATTGGAATAATCCCGGGGTCCCGGGATGGCTGGCATCGGTTGATTGGAATTGACGGTCCAATGAACGTATGTTTTACTAAATCGATATTTTGTGTCTGGTTGCCGGATTTTTGGCAAGTAAAACGATGGATCGAGCAATAGGGGTTGAATATTTATAGGCCTGTAGTTTGCGCAGATTATGGATTTGGAGCAGTTCCGGTTCTCACTTGATTAATCCAGTTTTTGGCCGATAGACAAACAGCTCTTGAGGTAGGCTTTTGAAGCTCTTTCTCATGTCAGCAAGCTATAGTAGTTTTGCAAGAATTTACGGACAGCCGAAATACAGAAATGAAAGCCTAAATGGTGTTGATTTATTTTTATTCCATACTCAAACGAATTAACTGCTGCTGAATAATTGGCGAATGTATTCCGATAAATAATTAAATAATGCTGCTGTGGAGTTATGTCACAGCATTTTAATGTAGAGTGCGTTGCTTAATTTTGTAGATGTATCTGAAACAGAACAGTTAAAGCTAAGAAATTGACTTGAAACTTGCGATAGTGCAGTGCCTGAGAAATGTGGACCGAATCTCCACGTGGGAGAATTCGCAGGCAGTTGCTAGTACGTAATTTATAAAGATGACTTTGGCGAGAATGAGCAAGCATGCGGAGATTGTATCGAACCACTTGAACCACCACGTATTGAACTTATGCGACTTTCAATCCGACGCACCATAGTTCGAACATCGACTCGACCCGCACCACCAATGACTTATATCAAGCTATGTGCGGATTATTAACACTCGCTCTAAAACGGTGAAGGAAAATATCGTGAGAAAAGCGACATTTTCAAGAACCACAAAGTTCGAGGACATGTGACATCCACCAAGCCGCACTGGGCCCGCGTGGTGGATTTTGGCCCATATCTCTTTCTTTGAGAGAAGGTCGGTATCCCAGCAGCGGGAGCGTAAGAGGCTGATAATGAATTATATAACAATACGCACCTCTCAACCAGCATAATGATAGTTCCCAACAGGAATCCAAATGCAAGCAAGATGAAGGCGGGCGCCGCTCCGCCCAGCGCCAGGGCTCTCGGTGAGCTGCCGTCGCATACCACCGGGCGGCGAATTGTGCGGCGCTGGATACAGGACACTATGCCTCTTTCTAGAAGACGGGTGAGGCTGAAAATGAAGAGAAAAAGAAAAAAAAATCATTTTTGTAAAAACACGAAGGACAAGGTAACTGCTTCTAACCGATCCCAACTTAGCACAATGTTGATCATATTTTGACCAACGTTTGAAATCGGATTCTACGCTAAATTAAATGCTGCTTCGACAATCATCATCATCAGCCTTATTACGCTCTCACTGTTGGGATAACGTGGCCTTCTCGCAGAGAGAAGCTTTGACAATAATTGTATCCAATTCTAGATGTAGCGTGTTCACTATCACGATGAGACGAGAAAGTATTCATAGAGCCAGCCTGTCGTAAGAAATGTACAGTCATAGTAAGAAAAAGTGCATATGACCTTAAGTAAGGTACTTAAGGTCATATTCACTTGCGCACCACCATTTATTTACCGCGGCGTTTGAAACATTTTTTTGAATAGGTGTCGTTGAGTTGAAGCATATATAGAAGCGGGTGCCGTGCTTGGACTATATTTCCATCAAGCCCCAACCACAACCACAATAGACGATACGATATGCGTCACGCGGGGATCGTGGTTTTTCCATGATGGATAAGCATCAAACATGAACAAGTGTGAGGGCTGCCTTACCTGATAAGCGACGTAGTGATCGAATGTAGATAGATAACTCTTTATTGTACACCAAATAATACAAAAGTGAAGATAACTAAATAAGGTATGTATAGAAAGGTATTATAGTAGGAAGGTGCCACAAAGAAAAGTCTATTGTCACTTGTTTCTAAACATTTAACGCTAATGCCTTGAGTGGCATATTTACTGTAGGCAAGTTGACTGGCGCACGACTAGTCATCACCCAGTGGGTCTTAGTAGTTAGTCTTCAGTGGCAGCAACCAACATCTCATATATAAGAACTTATAGTACCCGTAGATAGTAATCAGAATTGATTTTGAAACTCGTCCTTGTGGCTTTCAATAAATGTTACTTTATTGCAAGAATAAGGGACTTTGCCCCAGTTTCTAACAAGATAAAACAAGAGAGCAGCATCTGAGAAGGCATGTTTTCGGATGTCTTGATAAGTTGCCAAATGCCGAGACGTTTGTTTGTGGACAACTGCAATACTACAGATACGTAAAGTCGGTCACCCGGGTAAAAGGTTACCTACTGAATCGAAACAAGTCTTATCGTTAAATTTCATGGTGGATGGAAATCTGGCTTATTGAAGCCGAGTACTTTTTATTCTCTATAGGTTAGTCTGTAGTTTTCATTTCACTACTGTCTCATCTGGTGACGATGTGGTCGACAAGAACACGCTAACTCACACCGATAGGTCACGTAAATACAGGATGAGTTTGAATTGGTATGTTATCCCTCAAGAGGGCGGTTGAGACCATGGTTATTCACAAGTTGTGAATACCTCCCTTGGAAATATATCATTCAAAATTTCGATACCAAAAATTAAATTCAGTTCAAACGTGAAGTGCGCGGCACTTTATGGAATTGTTTCTAAGTCTCTTCTAATCAACATCATCATTTAAAGTTCAACATAGTTTAAGTGAATCAGCTGATCTAGGGCTGTCCGAAAATTTTATAGTAGATCTTGACGTAAACTTTAAATGCCATTTCTTCAATGAAACACTCTGAATTTCAAAAACTCGTGAAATAAATGTTGTTGACCTCCAGGAGTAAATTCACCCCTTACGGGATGACACGCCATTTCATACTCCGGCAGTATAAATATACATCTCAAAAAGGTTGCTCCCAATGGAATTCGAACCCGCGTCTTCTGGTTATCCAGATCTGACGCTTTAAACAACTAAGCTATGAGAGCGATCGATGTTAGCGCCAAAATTCTTGAGATGATGACGTTATGACGGCTAACAAGCCTCCTTCTAGCTAATATGAAGTTGCAACCACTGATCGCTTGGCAACAGATTAACACGTTAGCTGCGGCACCAATTTTTGCAAACTTTCCGTTCCTGCGGCACGAGGTATTATCGGCCCGCACCGTGACCAGACGTTAGGGCGACGCGCGGTCTATTAGACCCCACCTCCTTTAACAGACTAAAATCCATTTTCTGGCGCGAAATCAAAGATAAATGAAAATTTTGGTCCTTATAGATATAGACAGTGAATTGATGAACCCTAATGTACCGTCGCCCCGAGATCTGATAGCTAGTTTATTAATTATTGGCAAAACAAAATATGGGATCTTATACACCTCGTAACGCACTGAAATAAGGTAAATTTTCGCTAAGATTAGTGATGAGAAAAATAATATCGACGCAACGACGTTTATCTATTTTTGTGTGAAAGTCTTAATGCGGTTCACAGAATAGAAAAAAAAGAAAACCAGAAGTAGAAAAGAAACTATCCTATTTATTCTGCCTCGGGCTTAATACTTACTAATACATAATTTCTGTACTTTTACCATCGTACAATAATATACCTACTCCGCCTGGTGCTCTCTTCCGACCACGTGACTGACACATGCTTACGTCATCATATATCGTGTAAAATTTACATAAGTCGAATCTAACACACTCAACAAACTTGGTGATTAAAAATAACCCTGTACATATTTTGTTGTTTTTAACGTTTTAGTATTGTTGTTATAGCGGCAACAGAAGTACCTACTTAATTTGAGAAAACTTCAACTATCCAGTTATCGCGATTCTTGAGATATCTGGTGACAGACAAACGGACAGACAGCGAAGTCTTAGTAATAGAGGGTCCTGTTTTTATCTTTCGATACGGAACCCTAAAAATCGTTAGGTAATCTTTATTTACTTTCAAAACCTAGACAAAGAACTACTGAATTATTAATTAATTACTTACCTGTTTTGTCAACGGCTGCTTTGCGTTTTTTGTGGAGTTTTTCACTACCTACAAAAATATCAATTAAAAAACTTACCTGTTTTGGTTCTGTTTCTGGGTTTTTTAAAATTAACTTCTTCCGACATCGTTTAGACATGTTCGGCGATGTAAAAGGACGTGCTCTCCAATCGACGTGATGCACAACACTAGTCGCGGGAAGCTCGCGTTGGGTGCGGTACGAGGTCCGGGAGGATATGGGACGTTTTAGCCTCGTTCCGCACTGCATTAAAATTATATTAATTCAGTGCGGTACGAGGCCTAAGACATCCGGTACCAAGGTAGGTATACCACCGAGTCCGGGACCATTAGCGCATCTCAAATATACATTTATCTCTTTTCTATACTAGACCAAACCAAAGCTATGCCCTTCGCACGACAGAGATGTTCACGTTTTTCCTTGCCGCACCACAAGGAAGTTGCATGAGGGGTGATTTAGGCCTCGTTTCGCACTTAACGTGTTAACAAATTGAAGATGGTAGATTGCCAGACGTGTACTTAAACGTTTTGTGAGCGTAAAACTATCATGAACGGCTAAAGCTGTGCGTTGCCTGAAAGTTATCAACATTAGAGTTTTGATGATGCAATAGAATACTACTATTAATGAACTATTATATCACCATGTTTTATGCACATAAATCATTTGAATTTCAGTGAATCAAGATATTACGAGTACCTCCAAGTTAAAAATTCCCTATAGGGGCTATCTTTCTGCACTCCAGGATATAGAAGGGTCTTTTCCATTGATGTCAAAGATCCCAGCTCACAGATCTCGTTTTGGTCGAACATTTTCGAGATAAGTGTATCAGCGCTGTCAGTATCGGTGTGGTAGGCGTATCCTAAAAGCAGATATGTAGTGAAAATTAAGCTATATTTGCGTCACTAAAAAAGTTTTTCTTTATTAAATAACGTAAAAAGAGCTCGTTTAAACTTCATACATAAATCTACACAGACCTCTTCTAACTACTTCAATTAAGTTTGCGTCAGTCTAATATTATAAACGCAAAAGTGTGTGAGGGTGGATGGATGGATATTAGTTACTGTTTTACGCAAAAACTACTGAACGGATATTGAAGAAACTTTACAGTAATATATAGCTTGTGTATATGAATTATAAATTTATAAAGGTAAATACCACGTGGGCGAAGCCGCGGGCGAAAGCTAGTATATAAATAAAATAATAAAAATGTACAAAGATCATAGACAGGAGCTACGAGGACCATAGTCTGCCCACAGCACGCAGTCACGCAGCAAATTCTTGCGTTTTTTTTACGTTTTTTTAAGCAAAAATATTTGTACCATTGAGGGAATCTGAAGTTGCCGATAGACAACTGCACTTCGAGAGCGGTCCCAATGTGTCGTTTTACTTTGGGTCCTTTCATACTTATTTTTCATAGCAACAAGATTTAAAGAAATATTTGGTAAACCTTTTATTTTTATTAATGGTGCATAAAATTGGCCTGATATTTACCTCCAGCTTTCACCATAGCTATGCCTTCGTCTAAAGACTTAATAACTGATGTAATCTTTTTCTTCTTTAACACATTACGCCGTATTTCATCTTCAATTTTGGCGTTTCGTCTATTGTAATAATATCCAGGAGTCTATAATGAACAAAAGCATTTTGTAACTGGATTGGGGCCACTTAACCATATAAACTTTCCACGTGGAACCATTCACGAGTTTACCAAAGACATACCTTTTGGAGTTTCCGATCCCCAATCGTAAATCGATTAGCTCAAGTTCTTAGTATTGGGTTCAGTCTACTTCAGGTTTGATTCCCGTGACGCCACTACATTTATGCACAAAGATAACATGAAATATGTAAATGTTTAATTTTTGTGAATTGTTAGTGGTGTTTGTTAGTGGTAGGACTAACTCTTCTGCGAGTGTCCGTCTGGGTTGTTACCACCGCTTTGCTCGTGAAGTCTGACGCCAAGCAGTAATGTGCAAGCATTACTGTGTTCCAGTTTGATGAGCAGAGTAGCCAGTGAAATAACTGAGCTTATGAGACTTAATACCTAATGTCTCAGGGTAACGAGCGCACTGCAGTGGCCGCGCAGGCCTTTGTGTTTCAAAGTTCTGAGTGGCACTGCAATTGTTATGGGCTGGCGTTATGCTTACCATCAGGCAAACGACCAGCTCGTCTCGTTACCAAATAGTATACAAAAAAAAATAATTGTGTTGTGACATACCTTGAAGTTATTGGTTTCTTAGAACAGCCTGGATATTTTTTTTCAACGGTTATAACACGTCGTTAAACAATGCGAACAATATTCTAATTATTTTGGTACTAACATAAAGCCACGAACGAGTGTATCCCACATCTTGGTAGATCAGTTCCAGTGGACTCTGCAGCAGTTCCTGTAAGGAGTTGATGGAAGGCGGTGGACCATTAAGAAGCCAGCTCACTACGCTGCTGGTGTAATAGTTATAAATAAGTACGCAGGATACTCCAGTGATGAAGATGATAAGCTTCCGTGCTGAAATGAAAAGTAAAAAAGCGAGGTTTTTATGTGTGATATTTGACATAATTATTAGACTTTAGAAAAACTCTGGTACCTGCTGATGATCTGCTGGTTTGTGAGTCATCCTCGAAAACTGAAAGACATGGTTGTAAAGTTAATATATTCTAAAGGGTTATCCCATATAGAAGAATGTTCACGTAAATATGTGCATCTCAGAAATATCGCTGCCAAAGAGATTTAAACCCCTGTTTTCTGGTTACCTAGACCATAGTTACTCACGTGAAAGACATGGTTTGTATTTTGTTAATACTATAGAGTAATGAGACGTGCGGGTCGTTTGCCTGATGGTGAGCATAACGCCAGCCCATGCAATGCAAATCAATGCAGTGCCAGTCAATACTTTGAAACATAAAAGCCTGCGTGGCACTGCATTACGTTCGTAACCCCGAGACAGTCTTATAAGTCCAGTAATCTTGTGAGAGGGAGTGTGGCCGAGCGGGAACTTGTGCAACTTTCAATCCAACGCACCATAGTTCGAATCTCGACTCGGCCCGCTCCAATGACATACTTATCAAGTTATGTGCGGATTATTCACACTCGCTCTAAAACGGTGTAGGAAAACATCGTGAGGAAACCGGCATGTTCAAGAACCACAATTCGAGGACATGTGTCATCCACCAAGCCGCACTGGGCCCGCGTGGTGAATTATGGCCCATACATCTCTCTCTGAGAAAAGGCCGGTACCCCGGCAGTGGGAGCGTAAGAGGCTGATAATGATGAAACTTGTTAATCTCAATATCCCATTTTAAACTTCGAGTTTATTAAAAGATCTCACATTGCTGGCAAACACTGGCTATGACAGAAAACAGAGCGTATTGAACCGACGATGGACGAGCCTCCAGACGCGCAGCGAATATCAGAATAACGGCGCATAGAGCTGATACTCCTAGCACACAAAGCCACGTCCCAGTGCTCAGTGGCCGAAAAAATTGGTTCTCGTACTTTCCAAGACCAGTTGTAGGTATGCGGTAGTAATATCGAGTCCTGTAAAATGTGTTACATTAAGAACAAAGTCGATGTGTTATTCGGCACCTAAAAATAATTTAAAATGACTATTATGTGAGATGTAAGCTAAAGTAAGTGGCGTGGCATAGCGGTAGTCCTTTGTTTAGAAACGCGGAATATAAAGATCATGAACATAATACCAGAAATAATGATTAACTAAATCCATGACGTTTTTTTTTAATTTAGTATTAAAATTTTCATGAGTATCATACATTATAAATAAAATAATTATAAAGTGGTGCGTTGCGATGTCGCCGCATACGTTCCCTGAGGAAGAGCGTCAGACACGCTTGAAAACTAAGTCGAAAATATCGACAAATCACGTGAGTTATAAACGGTTATTTAACAATTTATAAAGTTTTGTTTTATATTTAGTCTATACCTACTCGCCTATATTCACGGGAAAAGGTTAGATAGACCATGATTACTTACTCAAGTGACGTAAGGGATGGATGGATAAAAGTAATTTTATCAAAAAGGTGGGTATATAAACGGAGCACAGAAGTCAGATCCTGCTCTCGAAAGAAAAGAGAAGTGACCACAGCCTGAAAAAAAAAAACAATTCAAAACTGTTACAAGAAATATAATTAACTTGATAAAACATATGTATAAAATAAAATAAAATAAAATAAATAAAATAAAATATGTCCAATGATCTTAAGTTTTTTATTATGTGCCAGGTTAGATTTTCATCACTAAGATCTGAAATGATGTGATGTGAGATCTTATAAGAATAGGATCTCATTGATGAAGTAAAAATGGTAGAAGGTGGCCATGATGGGCTTATGAACCGGTTCGAACCCGTTGGTTGGCGAGAAACATATAATAAATATAATAGAAAACATTATTATTTATTCAGTTATCACTGGATAGAACAAAAAGAAACATATTAAAAGGCTCAAATAATATAACAGAAAGACAAAACTTTCAAACAAGAAACAAATGAACAAGAAATAAAATTCGTCTGCAAGAAACACTGTTACTGCGTCACAATCACTTCAAAGTTCTTTAAATAGTTTTGATACAATACGATGCGTAGTATCTTCCTCAATTAATCGAAGACTTGATAACAATATTGCTTATAATCGCGCACACAACCGCTCCGAGCGGTCGGAATAATACTGTTCCATACTACTCGAGTCACTAAAGAGCTCGGTTCAACCGTAAGATAAGTGATTATTATCAAAGATTCACTTACTCTTGTAGAATTTTTTTCGTATGTCCCGAGCCATCTATCGCTAATTGTGTGGACAAATCTGAAACAAAAATGACCAAATAATTACGATTTTTTTACTGAATTAACGAATAACATAGCCGTGAGATGTGCTGCTTACTTGATGTTATGAATTTCAGCAACTTCCATTAAGGCCATTGTGGAGGTTCTAGTTATGGTTGAGACACCTGGCACTGGTAGTCGGTCTGTCAGTGATTTCGGATCGAAATTTGGTGGAGGAGAAATTACCTGAAATATCAAGTAAAGATTCAATTACTTTTGAATGAATTACTTTTCGAATTGCTTACAGATACATAGGCTCATTTTTATATTAATTAATTCCTTAGTCTCAAACATAGCTACACGTATTTCGTTTCATGAATATGGAAACATAATACCTTTCTAGTGTTTACGGTAATGTGTTACTTTAGGATCTCCGCGACACAAGTCCCCCAAAGTCTAGTTGGGACAGCTATTTAAAATTTCTGGAATACGATTATTATTTGTATCTACTGTACTTAGTTATAAGCCTCCTATATAATCTAGAATCTAGATGGTAAAGAAACATTATTATTCATAAACTGTCTTTAGTCGAAATATCATTAGTAAAATTTTGTGGTCTCGAGTAAACTTATGTTTCTCATGGCTAAATCACTTTTTAATAAATTTTCCTGCCTTTTTCTCAGCAATCTGCTTAAATCATCTTTATTTTCATAGCTTTTAATTTACTAGATGCACGCTATTATAATCATACTGTTAGGTCCACAAATGAGACAACTCGGTTTGAATAATCGACAAACGTGTATTTTCACTCGTAGTTCAATGAGGACTGCATTCCTTTCACGCGTCTTCCCCTTGCGTAGCGCTGGGACGACTATGGCGTAGCACTGACTTCACGGTATAGCTGCTGACGTCATAGCGTAGCACCACACCATGTTCTACCTTTATTCTTACAATACTTACAACTGACATAATCCTCATAGGCATTTGTCCAAAGTCCCATCTCTTGTAGTACTTACATCTGTTCAGTTCTGCCACTAATAATTTATTCCCCGATTCATGGTTATCCCACAATCCCACTTTTGTTACAACCAAGCTACCACCTTTTACTCTTCCAAAATTGAAAACGTCAAATAAGATGAAGTTGTTCCCTGAAATAATATTTTTTTTATTATGAAATGATCTAATTTTTAATCTCTGTGAGTCTTATCTCATCTTACTCTGAAAAATAGTTTATTTATAATTTAATTTAAAAAGTAGTGTTGCCATTGCTAAGTAGGTTTTAAATGTATACAGCGAAATAATGACGTATATAAAAACAATTATTTACAAAAAAAATCGACAATGTGTACAAAAAGAAAGAAAATTAGTGCGGAAAATTTGCAATTCGTGCGGATTGGTATCTAGTATTTCGGTTGATGGCATTTCCTCTGGGTGACACCCGGCTGCAGGTCATGTTGTGCCGTGGGAGAAGGGTGGTAGGGAAATCAGGTGGTGTACTAACGAATAGTTATTTGTTTTCATCATATAATATTAGCATAGTTAATTATTTTGCTAGCCAAAAATTTATTTTGGCGTTAGCGAATCTTTTTTTGATCTTACCTTTTTGAAAAGCTACAATAATATCTGCATCAACACTTATGTTGAGATTTTCCAGCATTTGTATAGTTTTCGGAATGTTTTCTGAAAGTTTATTATGTGTAGAATTAACTATTGACTCATTTTGATAATCGTCTTCATCGACAATAAGCCAATTGTGTTTTGAATCTAGCCACATGTTTTCAGATGCCTGAAATTGAAAATTATTATATTAGATGCCACGCAGTCCTTTGTGTTCTGAGTGGCACTGCAATTGTTAAAGGCTGGCGTTGTGCTTACCATCAGGTAAACGACCAGCTCATCTCATTATCCAATAATAAAAAAGAAACAAATTTCTTCATTGCTGGATATAATTTAACTTAACTCTGTTTTGGTTTTTAATCCACGTACAAAAAAATATTTGTACAATTTTTAACCGACTTCCAAAAAAGGAGGTTATCAATTCGGTGGGTATTTTTTAATTATTTTTTTTATGTTTGTTACCTCAGATCTCTCTCATTTATAAACCGATTTGGAAAATTCTTTTTTTATTTGAAAGGATGTGATTGGTCTCATAGAAATTTCATCAATAAGTATCGGTTCAGTAGTTTGTCACTGAAGTCGGTTCGTCGCTTTTTTAAAGCAATTTTATTTAAACCACTTACGGTGTTGAATATTTGTTCAGCATTCCCACATTGAGAGTTAATTAACACTCCAATTGTACTGAAGTGTTGTCGAAAGCATTGTTTCACATTTTCATCCGATAAATCATCTGAGCTGAGCCTCGAAACAGACATTGAACGTGCTGAGGCAGCTTTTGTGAATTCCGAGTCCCCTGTAATAACAACATTTGTTAGTGAGTAATTTATTTAAATATATATTGTACTGCCAAACTGAATGGCAATGTAGCTATAGATATTTGGCCCAAATAATAATAGCCTAACATACGTAAGACAAATTTATTTTGGTTCTTGAAATTGCCCTCATTCACTTAAGGGTCAATCACTCTCACGGGTAGGGACGCTGTACTGTCCTGGCTGGTCGACCACAGGAGGAGCCAAGGCGATGTGACCTCAGGCTACGTCGATAGGGAGCCGGGACGCAGGGACGAGCTGGAGTAGTGCAGGCCAAGATGTTCCAATGAGTAACTTAGGCTACGTGAGCGAAACCGCAGGGCTAGTACAATATAAGTAAGTATAGGATTTGTACAACTCACATATCACATTTTTACAACTTATCAAACATATGAACGATAAATTTCGACCTCTAAAGAATTTGACAGAAAAATCTGGATTTATTGTCAAAATCATTGGAAGAACAGAAAACAAAAACATTATGTACAACATGATGGCAACTAGATTGACTACTGTGTTCTGGCTGGGTTTTATTTAGGAAAGTACAGTCAGCTGAAATTATTTTTGTTCACTATTGTGAAAAATTATTCACTTAGTTTGAAATAAACGAAGTTTACTTGATCGGCGTTCAAATACCCAAACCTAGGTTAAACTGAAGTTTAAATTATTTGCTGTTCACTGCATAAATTTAATTTTATCAGTGGTTCACGAACTATTTAGAACTAGCCTTGTAGACTTGGTCACACTTCCACCTCCTGGCTCCATCATCAGAACCTCGACACCAAGTGCAATCTATTGTCGAAACGAAAGGGCTTACTTGTAGCCACTGAATAGTTCCACTATCCACCTCCTGGATCCATCATCAGATCAGCTCCTCAATACCAAATGATTGTATTGTTATCCAAACTTCAATTTACATACAAAGTTTAATCTCTATATACTATTTATACTATTTATAACGAACCGAGCGGAGTCGTTTGCCTGTTGCTAAGTATAACGCCGGCCCATAACAATGGCAGTGCCACTCAGAACTTTGAAAAACAAAGGCCTGCGGGGCACTGCAGTACTGCAGTGCGCTCGTTACCAGTCTGTGGCGTTACACTTGTCACCGGGCTAATGGACAAATATATTATATTTAATTTACATCTGGAACGTTGCCTACTGGTAGCGGATTATTAGATTAAGATTGTAAATAGATTGCTGTGTATTTTATTTAGTTATTTTAGTTCATTTTGTTGTGTTTATCTACGAGTATATTAATCATAATACTAATAAAGTTATTAATAATAGTAAATAAATTCAGAAATTCATTAAATATTTTAAAAAATCATATGAATATCTGCCATTGACTGTACAAATCCGAGCCATTAAGTAAAGTAGCCTACATTCGCATAAACGTTTTCATGAAGCAATCGAGCCGTCTCAATCAAGGAATCACTTTGATATGAAGATTGTGAGCTACAATTTAATTTTCCATGATGGAAACGTAAAAAGGAATTTTACATTATAGTATCTATTTGATATTCTTTTTGCACGCTCTTTAATGTCCGTTCTATAGGAAAGAAGAAGCTTATTTAATTAATTTTTAACTTACTTTTCTTTTGAAGGTATTGTTCGGGGTTTATGATGAAAAAATTCTTTTCACCTATGATGTAAAGTCTTATGCACCCAACTCTTTAATCGTAAAAGAAGTTCTTGATATTTTGAGCGTGTGGGTTCTTAAAAAGGAATTATAAGCTTACTAGCTTCTTCCCGGCGGTGTCACTCTCTTTCCCAAAGGAACTGTGCATTTTTCCGGGATTATAAGTAGCCTATGTTACTCTCCGATCCTTAAACTATATCCGTGCCAAAAATAACGTCGATCCGTTTCGCCGTTAGTGTGAAAGAAAGACAAACGAAAATACTTTCACATTAATTATAATACGGACTAGCTTCTTCCCGCAGATTTAACCCGGGTTTCCACAGAAACCATGCATTTTTCCGGGATAAAAAATAGCCTGTGTTACTTTCCGGTCCATAAACTATGTCTATGCCAAACATTACTTCGATCCGGTACTCCGTTGCTACGTGAAAGAAGGACAAACCAACAAACACACATTCGCATTTATAATATTAAGTATGGATTTCGCTTAAAACAGAATTTTAAGTGTACTTAAGATTTCTTGATTAACTTAAAATAGAATAGGAACTTCTCAAAAGTACGACAGATATATTAATCTTTAATGCATTCCTTACTCTGTGACATCAGCAGGCATCAGATATTAAATTTTATACACACAGTAATTTTACTACATATTTTGCTTATCAAACCGAAACACATGTAATACATGAGTTATGAAGCGGTGGTACTCAACCCAGACGGACACTCGCAGAAACATCCTAACCAAGAGGCAGACGATTAAGTATGATTAGGCGGCTCATCTCTAATTGAATGAAAAAAACAAGTGCCTTATCGTTAACCGCATTCACAAGTACTTCCTACCACACCACATGACTACGTGAGGTGGCATGCACCCTCTTTATTAGCCTCGTACGCCCCGTGGTGTCACATGCAATTTTCCCCTCCAGTAATAACGCACAGGCGCTTGAATTTATTACCTTAACGGGTATTATATTGAATACTAGTACACCCACTCATACTGGAATTTACCCATTTTCGCCAAAAACAGTTAGTCTCCGATATGAAAACTATTTCAAATCCTTTCAATAATAGTGTTTGCAAAATGTACTACTTATTGCTTAATGTGACTTGCTTGAGACCTGAAAAACATAACTCCCCTTTTTGCTTGGGCGTAGTCGGGTAATAAGGAAATGCGTAGTGTTAATTTATCTTGGAGTTTGATTCCATAGAGTCCATTGACAGTTAACGGCTTAAACTTGTAACACCCCTTTTTTGCATCAAGAGCTAAAATACAAGTTGAATCATGTAAATGAAATATTCTACCAAAAACTTCGATGCCTTACATAATTTGAAAAAGTTTTTTTTAATCCCAAACTTTTAATATTAAATATTTTATCAAGTTCTCGACTTTTATAAAATCCCTAATTTGGTTGCCAGTTCTGAAACTGAAAACGTTGTAAGAAGTTTTCCTTTAGAATATTATTACAATATCTGCTCCAGGATTATGTTTTCCAAATTATTGGAAACAAGTTGAAGGGACATGGAATCAAGGACAATAGCAGTGGAGAAACATTTTACACTCTTTGGTTTAGCTGGATTTAGGCCAATTAAGAGATAGCAAGGGCGACAGCCAGTGAAATTACTGGGCTTATGAGACCTAATACTTAATGTCTCAGGGTAGCGGGCGCACTGCAGTACCGCGCAGTCCTTTGTATTTCATAGTTTTGATTGGCACTGCAAGTGTAATGGGCCGGCGTCATGATTACCATCAGGCGAGCGACCAGCTCGTCTCAAATTCAAATTCAAAATGTTTTATACGTTATAGGCCCCAAAGGAGCATTCAATAAATGACTCTAACGACGTGTTTCTGTAACGTTTGTTTACCCCAATCATAGATTTAAACTAATACTGTCCTTATCTAGAACATAATAAATGACAAAGACGTCAGAAGACCTAATTCTTGGAAAGAATCTCGACTCTATCTTCTTCCCCACCCAGAGGGATACTTGCAGAAAAGTCATAGTCCTATGTACCATCTGGTATAGGAACTAACAATATAATGAAATAGGATCTGTCAAATTGTTTCATTCATCTATTCAACTGAGTCTCTGCTGGTATTGTTTTTTTACACTGTGGTAATACCCCACAATGTAAGTAGATACATATTATTAGGAAAAGGTAAGTATTCCCTTTGAAATAAGCAGATTATCCTTGCTTTAGGCTCGCCTTTGGTGTTTTTTCGGTAGATTTTTTATTAAATTGATATAAAAGATGAGAGTATACTATGAATGGAAATCGAGAGGGATGTTAGTAAGAAATATAAAGATTTGATGTTCGTGGCGGTCTCTTTGATATTATGAGAATGTAATCTTTTTAGAAATTTATGAGTTTTAGAGATGAAAGAGAGACTTGTGCAATGTAAATAATAAATATAGATGGGTATATAGGTCGATATTAATTGCTATACTGTGGCCCGGGCTGAAACCCCTATACCCCCAAAGCTACGACGCTGCTTACTAAACTAAACAATTGTTGACATTAAACAATTGAATAGTGTATTAAAATGTTTGGACTCCAAAACAGTAATTTCAGTTAAACTCCAAAAGAAAGTGTAATGGAGTTTCAGTCCGAAGCGCTGACTGGAATGCGCGCTAAACTCATCCAATTGCTCCCGGAATGCTGCCTTGAAAGCCTGCGTTGTATTTGTCCACTGACCAAGCTTTGTACTCAACAGAGATAAGTCAAATTGGTAATTTTACAAAACTGAACAAGGACACCGCTTCTATTGCTCAGAAACATAACTAATTTTAGTAGCCACTATGCATATGTTTTCAATTAAATACATGGGAGAAAGTTATAATATAATTTACCTGCCAAATCCTACATCATCGGGAAGAAGGGCAAGCTACTCGACGGCGGATTAAAGCTCGGTGCCTGTAAACCTAAACTTATCTAACAGAGAATCGACCTCGCCAGTGTAGTTGATGATTTCTAATTTGATACCCAATACCAAAACTGAAGACTGAATGTCTTCCTGCACTAGCATATGAACTGGTGCTTGAATTTGACCGACCAGGCGAACCCAACGTGGCCTATGCAACGGCCTCTATGGGATCGCCCGGATCCCCCATGATGTGCCGAAGGCGGAGATGACGGAGCTGTATTCATGTATTTATATATTTTTTGTATACTGTCTCGAAATATCCTCTCAACATGGTCACGCTGTAACAGCGTATTCGCCAATGAATCGCTATCGGAACTATTCAGAGCTCGTTCCAATTCGAACATTTCAGTTACCTTTGTGTTCTGTTAGTGCTAGTTCAATATGGTACTCAGGCTTTGGGTATTCCTGCATTTAGCGCAATGTTTAGACTAGATACTTATAGAAACTTAGTTTCAAAAGGTATGCCTACTCTTGATACAATTCATAGTTTTGAAAAATATATTTATCCAAATATATTTCTCTCAAAATATGAAACACTGGCTAAATACACAAATCGAGAAATCTTCTATACAAATAAATAAAATTGAAGTGTCTGTTTGTAATATTAAAATAACAGCTTTTTACCAAATACATATGAAAGTATATACGGTACATATAACAAAACAACCATTTTTAAAATTTTGGTCTCTCTGTCTATCTGTTTGTTCCGGGTAATCTCCGAAACAGCTGGACCGATTTTGACGGGACTTTCACTGGCAGATAGCTGATGTTACAAGGAGTAACTTAGACTACTTTAATTTTAGAAAAAGTATTAGGGTTCCGAACAAAAAAACTAAAAACTATGAAATCCAATATGTCCACTTGGGTGAACCCGCGCGGCAGCAGCTAGTAAAAAATATAAAGAAAGAAAGAAAGAAAGAAAATACATTTATTTATAACTGTAATTAATCGAAACCTTGAAAAAACCCGCATTATTGAACTTTTCCAAATACGGTTCATTAGCTCACAGCAGCGAGCGCGCTCAAATTAACGAAGTCAACTGTAACAGTCCGCCTCGCATTTTTTTTTTTTTTTTTTTTAAATTTTATTTGGTAACGAGACGATCTGGTCGTTTGCCTGATGGTAAGCATAACGCCGGCCCATAACAACTGCAGTGCCACCCAGAACTTTGAAGCACAAAGGCCTGCGCGGCACTGCAGTGCGCTCGTTACCCTGAGACATTAGGTATTAAGTCTCATAAGCCCAGTAATTTCACTGGAAACTCTGCTCATCAAACCGGAACACAGTAATGCTTGCACACTACTGTATGGCGGCAGACTTCACGAGCAAAGCGGTGGTAACAATCCAGACGGACACTCGCAGAAGAGTGAGTCCTCCCACTAACAAAAATTTCAGCATCACCTTTGTTATTTGAATAGCTAACAAAGTTTGCTTTCTGTTCGCTTTTGATACGAAAGAAAAGGAAAAACTCCCACGAACAAAGCAAATACAAGTTTTTCGTGTACAATACTTGGACTCTCTTGGGCTAAAGCGCAACTAGCGTGGAGTACAAATAACGTTAGGTAAAACATTGTACGTGTTGCCTAAATATAAGTGTGCCTAGCGATGTAAACTGTATGCCTAGCACACCTAACTTCTATGAGTGTGAGGGTTCCTAACTGCACAGGGAGTCACTGGCACGGTCGACCAAATAAAAACTTTGAAACTGTTTTAACACGTAATTTATTTTACTTTATGAACAACCAAATTTACAAACGCTCGGATCGACCAGTGCACAGCAACTGGCGACCGCCTTCCATACTTCTCGCTTGCACTCAAAATTGCTGACATACTCACAATGTTCCCACAACATTTTACTTAAAAACTTTTTTCGATGTATTTGAAAATATTTTGATAATTCATGAAATGCTACAAGGCTTTCTATTCCAAAAATAGACTTATTATTTATGTAACGATAGTATTTATAACTAGCTGCTGCCCGAGGTTTCACCTGCGCGGAGATATTGGATTTGGTTTTTATTTTTTTGCGCGGAACCCTAATTATTTTTCTAAATTAAAAGTAGCCTAAGTTACTCCTTATAACATCAGCTATCTGTCAGTGAAAGTCTCGTCAAAACCGGCCCAGCCGTTTCAGAGACTACCCGGAACAAACAGACAGACAGACAAACATTTTAAAAATGGTTGTTTTGTTATAGGTACCGTATATACTTTCGTATGCCTTTGGTAAAATGCTGTTATTTTGATATTACAAACAGACACTTCAATTTTATTTATTTGTATATAGATTGAAGTCATTAGATGGCATTGAAGTGAAGTCATTTAAGAATAATAGATGTATCTTATCAGCTTCTTACGCTCCCACTGGGATAAATATAAAGACAAACTTTAGGTACTAAAAAGAATCCAACATCAGGCTGTAAAGTTTAATATCACTCTAGAATAGCAACACAGTTCCAACAAATCAACCAAATCACTTACTTTTTCATGCAGATCTGTTTGAAAACAATTTACTGTTGATATAAATAGATTCCCGAAGACGCGGGAATCCTGGATCAGGGGTGACAGCCTCCACACACTTTATACTTTTAGCAACATCACGCATTCGGCTCTTTGTTTATATAGGGTGGTAATTTGATATAGGATAGTCGAGACAGGTGCCTTAACCGTTAAAGCTACAGAGGAAATAGAGAATTTTCAGACACTTTTTCTTTTATATATACTGCTTCTATTTGCATTCACAACTTTTGAAATTGTGTGTGTGTGTGTGTGTGTGTGTGTGTGTGTGTGTGTGTGTGTGTGTGTGTGTGTGTGTGTGTGTGTGTGTGTGTGTGTGTGTGTGAGTGTGTGTGTGTGTGTGTGTGTGTGTGTGTGTGTGTGTGTGTGTGTGTGTGTGTGTGTGTGTGTGTGTGTGTGTGTGTGTGTGTGAAAAACATTGCCACAATAAGAAAATACAAACAAATTTAGCTATCGCCTAGCTAGCTCAGTAGGTCTAGTCCTCAAGTGGAAAACGTATCCGCATCCGGAAGCTGCATCTGAGAGCAACTCACATTCACCATCTTCGATCACGTCGTCACTTAAGACGCTATCTCAAGTCAATGATATTTATCATTCTGTCCTCTTTGCACATACTTGTAAGAACTACCACTTTTTTGGAAGTCCGTTAAAGGTTTTGTGTGAGGGTTTTTAATTTTTTTTAATATTCAATTTCTATCTTGTCACGTAAAGCAATTGGGTCTTCAATATCTGCATAAATAAAAGTATAGAGTGTGCGGGGCTGTAAAGGTTGAATAATGCTCCTGGATTGAGGAAGCAAAATCGAGACGGTTTCTCATTCGGAACTCGTTTAATTTTTAATGGCGTGTGAGGGAAAACGTTAGCGGTGATCCTGCCAACTCGATTTATGAAGGTGTTAGTTTTGTTTAGAATTCCAATGGAGGGTTGGTGTTGTGTTGTTGGCGGCTGACTGTAGACAAATTGCCAAAATATAAAAATGTCTGCAAAGAATTACTGCGCCGACCCCATTTAATAATGGGACAAGGGCGGGAAGGACGAGGTGGAGGAGTTTTATTGTAGTGTACTTGTAGTGAAACCTTTTCCAAATGTATGTTGATTTTAATATTTCTATTTTTGAACTAGCTGCTGCCCGCGGTTTCAGTCACGCGGAGATATTGGATTACATGGTTTTTATTTTTTTGCGCGGAACCCTTATTCTTTTTCTGAAATAAAAGTAGCCTAAGTTACTCCTTATAACATCAGCTATCTGCTAGTGAAAGCCCCGTCAAAATCGGCCCAGCCGTTTTGGAGATTACCCGGAACAAACAGATAGACAGACAAATATTTTAAAAATGGTTGTTTTGTTATATTATTATGTACCGTATATACTTTCATATGCATTTGGAAAAAGCTGTTATTTTGATATTACAAACAGACACTTCAATTTTATTTATTTTTAATATATATAGATATGATGTATAGATGAGTAGTTAGAGAGTAAATAGTTGTTGACATGTTTTTTTGTAGAATTATATAATGAGACGAGCGGATCATTTGCCAGCCCATGTGCACTGCAGTGCCACTCAGAACTTTGAAACATAAAGGACTGCGAGACACTCGTTACCCTGAGAAATTAGATATTAACTACCACGCTTAGAGTCGTTTAATGATTACTTAAACAAGTCCTTAATGTAGATTTCTTCTGTAAATCTACACTAAGGACTCGCTTAAGTAACCATTAAGACTGTGAGTGCGGTAGTAAAAATAGGAACTCAGCAATGTTTTCAAATTACTGAGTTAATATTATGTTTGCTTGGTGGCAGACTAAACGAACAAAACGGTGGTAACCAGACGGACATCCGCAGAGGAGATAGTTTTTTTTAAATATAATTTGGAGCTGGTCGTTTGCTAGATGGTAAGCATAACGCCGGCCCATAACAATTACAGTGCTACCCAGAACTTTGAAACACAAAGGCCTGCGCGGCAGTGCGCTCGTTACCCTGAGGCATTAGGTATTAAGGGGCTAGGATCGCCAAAACGACTACTTTCTCCTCCTAAAACTCCCACACGGCTTGGTTTAACGACTTGAAAAAAATACTACCTGAATGATCAATTCAAGGGCATTAATTTCACTGATTGATTTTTTTGTGTTACCATTACTTATGGCTTGAAAAAATATTTAACAGCATGCTGTTTTAAAACTATTTTCCCTAAAACTTCTAAATGACTTAGACGTTTGGGATTAATTTTACACCAAAAAATAAGGAAGAAAATTTTCTATAAACTGGCCGTTTCATTTGTGCATAGAGCAATATTTCGCAAAGAAATGATAAAAAAACTGAATTCCAAATGTACAAGTCTCAGAGGTGCTCTGCGCGGGCGCGCGCGGCAGTCATGCACTGGCATTCAGACGGGGAGGTTGTGTCGCTCGTTGCTCTGCAAACGCTGTCCGCCGACGTTACATATTTGTGTGCGTGAATGATATACAATACAAGTATTTGTTTTCGTGTGGGTTTGAAGCTTGCTCAAAGAGTAGCGTCTAGAGCGGTGAAATGTGATTCATTCCGTGATTTGCGCGTGGACGCTCCTCGTATACATATTGAATGGGTTACATTTTTGATTACAATTTCTTGTTTACGTACTTACATCATTTTTACGAGTGGAAAATATATGTATTGGTAAACAAATTATTAGCGGCAGCTACAGGAATATCGGGAGGTTTAGAACTGTTTAAGAAAGACTGGAAATGAAATTGAAAAGTAAAATTACTCAGGTTAACGAGCACAATGCGGTACTGCATCTTTTTGTTTCAAAGTATTTATTGGCACTGCAATTGTTATGGGCCGGCGTTATCTTTATCATCAGGCAAACGACCACCAAACGATCAGGGCCATCTACAGTAAAAATGATATCGAAAATGATAACAATTTTAAAATCCAAGATATCGGACATTTTTATTTTTCAATAAAATGGTATGGGTATCATTTTCGAGATTTCTCGGGGTGCTGATTACAGAAATGACAACCATTTTTAAATTCAAGATGACATTGTTTTAAGAAATCGTTAATATGGGTGCCATTTTCTAGGTTTCTCGGGGTGCTGATATCGAAAATGACAACGATTTAAAATCCTACATAGCGGACAATATTTTTTTTTCAATAAAATGCTATGGGTGTAAGTTTCGAGATTTCTCGGGGTACTGTGTACAAAAATGAAAAATTCTTTTATAATCCAAGATGGTGGACAATTCTTTTGTAAAATGATATGGGTGTCGTGTTGGAGGTTTCTCAGGGTGCTGATTTTGAAAATGACTACTATTTTAAAATCCAAGATGGCGGACAAATTTTTTTAGTAAAAGGATATGGGTGTCTTTTTCGAGGTTTCTCAGGGTACTGATAATGAAAATGACAACGATTTTAAAATCCAAGATGGCGGACACGTTTTTTTTTTCAATTAAATGGTATGGGTGTCATTTTCGAGATTTCTAGGGGTGCTGATTACGGAAATGACAACCATTTTTAAATCCAAGATGGCGGAAATTTTTTTAGGAAATCGATAATATGGGTGCCATTTTCTAGGTTTCTCGGGGTGCTGATATCGAAAATGATAACGATTTAAAATCCATTCAAGACCTATAGGGTGGTTCACGGAGACCTAGAGCAATAGACCAAGAGACTAGAATCATTAAATTTGGCAAGAAGTATTGTCTTATACCACAAGTAAAGCGAAAAATCCGAAAACTAATTATGTATAACACACACACGCGCACGCGCATGCACACGCTCGCGCAAGCGCACGCACGCACGCATGCACACACATGCTCACGCACACGCTCGCACACGCGCACACGTGCACACGCGCAAACGCACGCACGTACGCAAGCAAGCACGCACGCACGCACGTACGCACACAAGCAAGCACGCACACAAGCAAGCACGCACGCAAGCAAGCACGCATGCACGCACGCACGCACTCACACACACGCACATTATCAATGAGTGTATTGTGTACAATTTTTTAGGGTTAATTATTTTGTTGAATGTAGCTGTAAAAGGACCTAACGATTCCAGTCTTGAACGAACTATTTACATGCTTACAAGTCTTTTCGGAATCCTCGGCGCGCGAGTCCAACCCACACTTGTCTATTTTTTCTATTGTATTGGTTAACGAGACGAGCTGGACGTTTGCCTGATAGGAGTCATAATGCCGGCCCATAAAAATTGCAGTACCATTCAGAACTTTGAAACACAAAAGCCTGCGCGGCACCGCAGTGTGCTCATAACTAAGTCTCATATCTTAGTAATTTCGCTGGCTACTTTGCTCAACAAACCGGAACACAATAATGCTTGCACATTACTGTTTGCCGGCAGACTTCATGAACAAAACGGAAACCCAGACGGACACTCGCAGATGACTCGATACCTCGTAAATGACATCAATATAAAAAACATGACTACAAAAGTAAAAAATAAAAAATAACCCGAAAATCATTTATTTACGTACACGTTCGTTTTTGGGTCAAAAGGTGTAACAAATTTCAACGTTACGGAGCAAATTGGCTGTCTGTACTTTTATTATAGTCCACAGCGATGTTTTGAGATAAATCTCAACGTTGTATGATCTCATGTGCGTCAGTCCCGTTTATTTACGAACTAGCTTCTGCCCGCGGTTTTCACCCACGTTCCCATAGGAACCGTGCATTGTTCCGGGACAAAAAGTAGCTTATGTTATTCTCCGGTCCATAAACTATATCTATGCCAAAAACCACGTCGATCCGTTGATTCGTTACTGCGTGAAAGAAGGACAAACCAACAAATCAACAAACACACTTTCGCATTAATAATATAACTAGCTTCTGCCCGCGGTTTTCACCCGCGTTCCCACAGGAAACATGCATTTTCCGGATACAAAGAACCCTATGTTACTCTCCGGTCCATAAACTATTACTATGCCAAAAATCACGTCGATCCGTCGCTCCGTTACTGCGTGAAAGAAGGACAAACCAACAAATTAAGAAACCAACAAACAAACTTTCGCATTTATAATAGAGTAGGATATAGGATATATTTAGTATGGAAGTATGGATAGTATGGATAATGATGATCAAACTTCACTTTCAATGAAGAACTTTCCACTAAATGAATTCAAAGAATTATAGGCAAAGAAGATGCCGTGCGCGCTACTCGCACGCGCGTTCGTTCATCCGCGTATTCTATGACGTTAGGTTTTGCGATGTTCTTGAAAGACGAAGTGTGGACCGCGCGGGTGAAGTGGGATTGACTCCACCCATTCGAGCAAGGCCATTGGCGCCTAGTAGGGTCTTAAGTCTCATAAACCCAGTAATTTCACTGGCTACTCTGCTCATCAAACCGGAACACAGTAATGCTACTGCTACATACTACTGCTTGGTGGCAGACTTCACGAGCAAAGCGGTGGTAACAACCCAGGCGGACACTCGCAGAAAAGTTAGTCCTCCCACTAACAGTCTTACCACCTGCTTCCTCATAACGAATGAAGTAAACCTGATGTGTGGCCAATAGTAGATAATTCAAGAACACATATTCACTGTGATTCAAGATATATAGGTTGTCGTTGTAAAAGAAACAAGTACCTAAGTTTCATCGAAATACTTTTCTGACTATAAAATGTCATTCATCTACACTATCGAAAAAAAGCTCACGTTGCCCTCTAGTTAAAACAAATAAAGGTAACATCACCAGAAAATCCGCAAAATATCTGCTGTCCCGCGAGCTTGATTTATATCGGCTCCACGCTTCCGAAGGATTGGATTCGGTGGATTCTCAGGTGATTTTAAAATTGTCTCACGGAGACAAATGCTGGAATCGTTTGGGGATGGGTTCAGTGTTACTTATAGCGACAGCGGACAACGATATAAATAAAAAAAACTTTATTGCAGGGAAAAAAACATATACAGTTATTAGATACAAACAATGAAATGCAAAAAAGTAAAATATTGTTAAAAAACCAAACACAAAAAAATGTTTAATAAGAATAAAAAACTGGTCATAATATTTATTTAGCATAAAGCGAATTTTAACTGTACTAGTAAGTATAATTCCTGGTTGTCTGGAAGACCGTTATTTAGCGATAAGACCACCCATTGTACTTAATATACCTTATTTAGTTATGTTCACTTTTGTATTATGTTGGTGTACGATAAAGAGTTATCTATCTATCTATCCCTGGTTTTCTATACTTGCTTAATAACGTAAACAAAGACGGCGGTTGCCATCTTTCTATGTTATTGATGTTATGATATGATATGTTATGATATTAATAAGTTTTCACAATTATCGCAGGCATCAACTATTTTCAAATTCGCTATCGCTTAACACGAGTAGCGACAACATATAAAACCATTTGGCCTCAAGCCATCTTTTGGCGGACTCCTGTGAATTAAGCTGTCTTATACATGAACGATGAAGTCACGTACTTAGCGTTCGTTTGTCTTCACTACTCTTTCCCTGAAGGGTGATCTGATAAAAGTGCCCTTAGAGGCGTTTCGGGAGGAATTCGTTTAAAATTTATATTTGGTAATATGGACCACAGAAGCTATGAATTGTGAGCAGTTGGTACATTTTCTCGATTCGTTCATATTAGCTGTTTGTTCAATTCGCTATTCGTAAAATTCGCAATTTGTGCAAATTATTATAGAGATCCAATTCTCATTGGAGACAATATTGTATAAGGAGGACGGACGGTTTAAGGGATGTGAAAATCGTGTAAAAATGATTCAAAACGTAAATGCTTGATGATATACAAAAACTTATTACATGTAAATAATCAACAAAAAAGACCATTCAAATGACATTGTAGGCAACTGCTTAATGTACATGTTTCGACCCACTGCCACTTCGCAGCGTATACCTAGTAGCTTAGAACAATAATTGTTAATTTGCAGAACAAACATACTGCTTTTACTAAACTGTGGTAAGTTTACGATTGCTCTCAAAGTTCTTTGTAACTGGTTTGTAACAGCCTCCAGTTTTAAAACCTTTTGGAACTCTTTCGTCTAGTAAAGGGTTTCAACTTTCAAGATTGTTTCCAATAAATTTGTGCGACGTTTTGTGGTTTCAGAGGTTTATGGTACTGTTACGGTTAATGTCTAGAATTAACACGAATATCTTTTCAATATTTGGTGGATATAATTCACTTAATACGTTATTTATGTTTGGCAATATAATTGCCTAATAATGAATAACATACTGTTAGGTCCAGAAATGAGACAACTCTGTTTGAATGATTGACACAAGTGTAATTTCACTCGTAGTTCAATGAGGACTGCTGTCCTTAAAAAAACAACTACTTAAAAAATAAAGATCAAACAAAATAAATCAATTGCTTAATTTGAAGTTCGAGCCCATACCTACTTTATACAGAGTCATTCTATTGAACTTCACCGCAAGAAGTTTGGAACAGGCGCGCGTTTAAATCACTAATATCAAAGTTTCTCAATCTACCCCCAACTTCATCGGTGTCTAACTTCCACTGGAAATAAAAAGTTGAAAGTTCCAGTTGAACAGGAAGGGAAAGAAACACATTTAACGTTCGACAAAGATTTAGTTGCGAAGCAATAGAATAATAATTGCATTAGTACACTACTGCTTGGCAGATGTACTTTTAAATGTAGCAGATGTAAAGCTACGCCAGAGTACTGTTGAAAATTGTGTTATAAGTTGCAACGTGTTGGAATTTAGCTAAAATAACATTACATCGCTTTTAATCGATAGTTTTAAAACTCTATTGTCACTTTTCTGTGAAAAAATAAATTAGATATGTATAGCCGGATTCACAGAAGACTCCAAGGGTGGAATAATTCTGCCTTTCAGAATTGTACAGAATTTTGATATAGCGAAACATGAGTCCACGTTTAAGCTTATCTCTGGAGCTTAGTCTTTGTTGCTTTGAGCTAGAAACTGAACTTTGTGCAGCACTATGAAGCCTAGGTCTTTAGTATTATTCAGAAAGATACTCAAACCTCCTTTGAGCCAAAGAGCTTTGACAAGCAGGCAGTCTGATCTCAATCCTAAGTCTTCCATTTATTCGTGCCAAGATACTTAACCATACATATTATTATCTTCTATATCTATACAAATAAATAAAATTGAAGTGTCTGTTTGTAATATCAAAGTAACAGCTTTTTACCAAATGCATATGAAAGTGTATATCTATACATACAAATAAATAAAATTGAAGTGTCTGTTTGTAATATCAAAATAACAGCTTTTTACCAAATGCATATGAAAGTGTATATCTATACATACAAATAAATAAAATTGAAGTGTCTGTTTGTAATATCAATATAACAGCTTCTTACCAAATGCATATGAAAGTGTATGCGGTACCTATAACAAAACAACCGTTTTTAACATTTTTGTCTGTCAGTCTGTCTGCCTGTTTGATCCGGGTAATCTCCAAAATGGCTGGGCCGATTTTGACGGGACTTTCACTGGCAGATAGCTGATGTTATAAGGAGTAACTAAGGCTACTTTTATTTTAGAAAAAAAATGAGGGTTCTGCTTAAAAAAAACAAGAAATCCAATATCTCCGCGCGAGTGAAACCGCGGGTAGCAGCTAGTCTTTATATATACGAATACGCCACCGTTTGCTAAACAAACGATACAGCATATTGTAAAACAAATGCTGTCGACAACCAACAAGACAAACTACGAACATTAGCATTCTAATCTCGAGGGATGGAATCGAATGGCTCACGGCCAACTGCCGTGCTTCATATTGCAACTTGCGGCTTTCTCGTGATATACGCACGGAGTTAGGGCGCAGAACAAATAATAGTATGACGGAGTTAGGGTGGAGATCTAGTGACGAAAACTAGTTTGAGATGCTGTGCTACGAGATTGTGATGTTACTTCTATGTTTATAAGACGCTACGCTAAACTACACTAACTTTGCTATAGTCAAAAAACTCGTTAGGTACTATGAGATTTTTTAGTATGTTGAACTACGAAAGCTACTGGTAGATGAGACGCTGGGAAGTTTGGTTCTGCTTAGAACCTATACCAAGGAAAAATCTTTTATCTTTTTTACATGTTTCACCGACAGTATGTGTAAAGAGGACAGAATGATAAATGGCAATGACTCGGGATAGTGCCTTAATTCAGTGTGTAATAATCGCGCTAATCTAAGAAAAATACTGATTCACTACACATTGCTTTATACTGTCGTTGTGTGGATCGCACCCTTTATGTTAGTAGTAAACTAAGCAGTTAGGAAACAATAAATCTAATGTTTTCTCGAAAGGGGTCTCTTGTTTTTGTTAATATTCGGAAGTGGATTGTTTATGAGTAAATGAAGATGTAACGCGAAACTAGCGAATATTTTTTCGGTAGGGGTTCACTAGTTTTTGAATGAAGAAGTTTGGGCAAATCGTTTTACCATCCATTTTTGCTCTCAATTGCAGGATCATAGTCAGACCACCGGGCTTATCGCTTTTTGACAGATGAAACAGTATGTTTGCTGAAACGTAACATTTTGATTATCGATTAGATTGGCACTTTAATCGATACTAACTTATTTTTATTGATTTTTCGTTGTTTGTAGTTAAATATCAAGTAAAATTGCGTTTAAAAAGGCGGGAACCGACTTCGATTAATATATCGTAATAAATTTAATTTCATCTCCCATTGTTGCACCTTTAGGGGTGGTATGCGTTCATAAAAGTTATGTGCGATACACGCACAATGTCGGTGGGGGAGGTATTTTAAAAAGTGGACTGTATGAGGTGCGTCGTCACAGATAGGTGAGGAACTGATAAACTATCCCTGCAAGCTCATGAGAGTAATATGAAGACTCCACCAACCTTTTATCCACGCCCGCCCGGGGCAGCAGCATCAGTCGCAGTCCAAGCACGGCCTACACTGCGCAGTCAGTTTCACTGTACTCCAAATCACTTCACGGCCCACAGCACCCTTGTTACGAACTAGGATGGTTCCAAAAATGTTACGACGGTGGAATGTCACGGAGACGGCAGGTAAGAGTGCAACGTGCACTCGGCTCGAATCGCATAGACAGACTGACTACCGCCAGTGAACGGTAGTAAATATAAGAATTGATGGAGTTTATCTCCGTCTACCCTCCATATTGCTTGCAAAGATCGAACATACCCCCCACCGAATTCAACATGAGTGAATTCCCTAACTCTAACTTGTAAGGTATAGAGTGTGAAGGATATACAATCCAAATACATTATGGAAAAATACAAAAAAAAACTAAATAAACTTGATGCTTATTAGCGAGGTGAACCTATAAAGTGTAAATGTATAGGTAAAAACATAAATATAAATACAAAATATACTTACAACTACATTGAAAGTACTTATAAAATAAAGAGATTTTTTATAAGAGGTATTAATTTGCATAAGGCAAAGGGCAAATTTTATTCACTGGTCTCTTAATTAGACCATTTTTTGTTCTTACTGTGACAACGCGAACTAATTTGTCAACGCCTTCATGTGTTGCTTCAACTCTGCCAAGTGGCCATTGTAATGGTCGAGTTAAGTTAGATTTTAGTAAAACTAAATCTCCAACCTTTAAGTTGGGAGGTGAGGAAAACCACTTCGCTCTCTGCTGGAGAGTGTGGAGGTAATCATCTGACCAACGTCTCCAAAATGTCTGTGACATCTTCTGAATTGATTGCCAACGTGACAATCTATTCTGAGGAACATTCTCAAACTCATATTCCGGGACAGACACTAAACTCTGACCTATCAAAAAATGACCTGCAGTCAACACATCAAACTCGTTCGGATTGTCGGACAACGAACACAAAGGACGCGAGTTTAAAACTGCTTCTACTCTACAAAACACGGTGGACAATTCCTCAAACGTGAGTGTCTTGTCTCCCACTGAACGCAGAAGAAGATGTTTCGAAGATTTAATTCCCGCTTCCCAAAGTCCACCCATGGACGCTGCATTTGGCGGATTAGTTCGCCATTCGACTTGACGGGTTGTCAGACCACTAAGAATCAACTCTTGATTCCCTTTACAATTTAAGAAGCGTACTACTTCTTTGAGGTGTTTTGCCGCTGAGACAAAATTCGTGCCACAATCGGAATATAAACACGAACAAAGTCCACGGCGAGCCACAAAACGATCGAATGTAGCTAAAAAACATTCGCATGATAATTCAGACAGCACTTCACAATGCACTGCCTTCGTTGAAAAACATACAAATAAGCACAAATATGCCTTGTATACCTTTGCGTTACGACGTGTGCTTTCCTTTACAAGAAATGGACCGCCTAAGTCGCAACCAACGTGGTTGAAGACCTTATCAGGCATCAGTCGAGGTGCGGGTAATGTACCCATTAGAGGCTGTAACGCAGTAGGTCGGCATTTAAAACAAATTTTACATTTCGATAACACAGATCGAATGATGCTACGAGCACCGACGAGCCAATAATTTTTACACAAAATTCCTTGTAACGTACGAGGACCTACATGTAAATAGATTTTATGAAAATATTCAATTAATATTTTGCTCGTATGACATTTTGGAAGCAAAACCGGATGCTTCGCATTGTATGGAAGGTCGCTTTGTAAAATGCGACCCCCCACCCTGAGGAAATTTTGAGAATCTACGAAGGGTGACAACTTGCGTAGAGAGGCAACATATTTACCTTTTTTTAAGGATGAAATTTCAGAATTAAAATGATTTAATTGCACAACACGAACGATCGTGCTATGAGCTTGTTTCAGCTCAGAGGTCTTCAGAGGTCCTAGTGACCGCTCTGAAGTTTTACATCGTAGATTATTAACGAATCTATGAACCCATGAAATTACACGCTGTAATTTATTAAATGAAGAAAACTTATCAAAAGTTTCTTCGAGGTCGTTACAGAAAACGTTTCTGTCTTCACAAGAATTAAATGCAAACGTTGCACTATTTGATTTAAGCTCGGGAACCTTAAATTCTTTTTTAACATAAAAAGCCTCGATAGGCCATTTCTGCCTATCATTATAAAGCCAAGCGGGGCCCTGCATCCACTCCGCGGCTTGCTCCACGAAGCGAGCAGGCAACGCACCACGCGAGCAAATATCTGAACAATTGTTTTCGCTTCTCACGTGATACCAACAGCTGGGTGGAACCACAGCAGTGATCTGACTAACACGGTTAGCCACAAACGTTTTTAACATATAGGGTTGAGTTTGTATCCACGCTAAAACGTTTTTCGAATCGCTGAGGGCAACAATTGGACAGTCTAAATTTGACAAGTTTTGTACTATGAAACTTACGAGTTTAGTTAGCAGCACGGCTGCTTCGAGTTCAAGTCTAGGTATTGACAGGAGAGGATTTAACGGCGCGACTTTCGACTTACTAGTCAGCAACCGAACCTTGACAGTGCCTTCACTATCTACGCTGCGTAGGTAAATTGTAGCGGCGAACCCTCGCGATGACGTATCGCTAAACGCAATCAATTGTACCTCGCAAAAATTAGGTATTAAAACGTGACGCTCAAAACGCAATTTAGACAATAGCGGTAAATCAGAGATGAATCGATTCCACTGAGAGCACGGCTCTGGCGGCAATTGATCATCCCATCCGATTCCCAATTTCCAAAGATCTTGCATAATACACTTCGCGACAAAAGTGCAAGGTGAAATAAAACCTACAGGATCGAATATACTCGCGAGTAATTTTAAAACAGATCGTTTGGTTTGTTTTGTATCAGTCAGGTTGTAATTAAATGCGAAACTATCACAGGCAGGTAACCAAGTCAAACCTAAAACCTTGAGAGATGACGATAACGAATCGTCATGAAAATCGATAGCTGAAACCTGGTCTGATTGCATCCTCGTTAGCAAATCAGGACAGTTACTTGCCCATTTTTTCAAATCGAACCCACCACTTTTAAGAAGCGATGTCAAATCATCTTGCAAAATGCAAGCTTCATCCTTTGATTGGCACGACCACAAAAGGTCATCAACATAAAACCCTTGAGTGAGAACCCTAGCAGCTTCGGACCGCGGCTTCTCAACGTGAGTCAGCTCGTCCTGGGCCAGCTGATGCAACGTGCGAACAGCTATGAAAGGCGCACTACGGAGTCCGTAAGTATTAGTTTTAAGTTCATAAGTACGCACCGGTACCGTCGGTAATTCACGCCACAGAATATGCTGGTACTTCCTATCAGCAGGGTCAATGAGTACGGCCCTGTACATCTTCGACACGTCGGCGGTAAAACATACGTCATACAAACGAAAATTTGTAATAATTTTTTGCAAATCTTGATAAAGTTTTCTGCCTGTCAGAAGTGCATTGTTGAGAGAAATTCCATTGCCGTTCCCTTGAGCTGAACCATCATAAACAACACGAAGAGGCGTACTTGTGGAAGACGGACGCAAAACACAATGGTGCGGTATAAAATACGCAGACGGCTCAGTACCTTGGTACAACTCCATATGCCCGAGGGACTCATATTCACGCATAAAATCAATATAGGCCTTACGAAGGTCTGATGATCGAGTGAGGCGGCGCTCGACCTGGTTGAGTCGCTTTAATGCCACATCAAACGAATCACAAAGAGGTGCATGGTCAGGGTTCAACAAAATCGGAGAGACGTAACGACCAGTTTCGTCACGATAATGTTTTTCGACATATATTTTTTCTGCTAGCTCGTCTAACGGGTTGATAGGAACTTCGCACGGCAAAGCTTCCAATTCCCAAAACCGTTTGAGAGTATCATTCAAAGTATTATTTTCGATAGTGTACGACACTAACGAGGTTGTACACGGTACAACGTTGAGGTTGCTAGAGGAATTCATCTCTAGTCTTCCGGTTATTACATAACCAAACACACTACTTAACGCAACTGGTACATCACTATTTATTATAAACTTCTTTCCGTCATATATATACGGAAATAAATCACCGGACAAAATAATATCGATCGGAGACTTCTTATCAAAACACGGGTCGGCTAACTGCAAACCGTGATATTCATTAACCACCGTAATAGGAATAGGTACGGTAGGTAAATCAGACGTAATCTTAGGTAAAATTACGGCTTCGACGTTGAAGGTAGGCGTCGAACAATGACGCGGTTGAATGGTACACGACACCATTCCATAATTCTTTACGTATTCACCACCTAGTCCAAAAATATTGTACGGACATTTATTAGCAGTTAGTCCCAAACGTTGAAAACAATCCATCGAAATAAAACTCGATTGCGCGCCGGAATCGATAAGAACTCGGCAGGCTTGAAAGTTATTAAACGAATCTAAAACATTCACAACGGCTGTCCCTAGAATAACTGCACAGTTAGTATGCGTCGACGTCACATGACAAGACGTGTTGATAACAGCTGGCGCATCGACCTTGCACGGCACAGGCGCAGGCGCAACTGGAATTTGACTTGACGGCATAGGTGCAGGTAAAATTGGAATTTTACTTGGTTTGTTATTATCGTAAACGCTAAATTCACGGTGCAACAATACATGATGAGGTAACTTGCATATTAAGCATTTAAAATTGCTTTTACATGTTTTAGCTATATGATTAGGTTTTAGACAATTGTGGCACAACTTCAATTCATTAGCACGGCTAATGCGTTGAACGTTTGATAATTTACGAAATTGATCACAACGGAAAATCATATGATCTTCTCCACAATGCAAGCACATAACCTTAGTACATGTAGAAGAGGCATGAGAGAAATTATTCTTATTATTTTGTCGCGCATCACCTTGTTGACGCTTATTCGAAGGTACATTCGAAGTTAAATATGACGCAGAATGATCCAGAACCTTTATTTGATTATGAATAAATGACATGAGTTCACTGAACCTTGGTATAGAATTTTGATCTAAATTTTGCTCAAAACATTTTCTTGTCTGTGGGTCCAACGCCCTTAATGCAATATGACATAAAACGTAACTGCTTAAATCTTTAATATCAAGTGCTTGGATCGCTTTATATGAATGGTCAAAATTCTCAATAAACATATTTAAGTTAGCAGAAGATTCCTTGTGTAACGGTGAAAAGTTCAACATCTTATCTAGGTACCTACCGACCAACAACCGATTATCTTGATATTTATCAATTAAACTTTTCCAAACAAAATCATAATTGTTGGCGGAAATAGGAACACTTTTTACGATGTTCAAGGCGGAACCCTTTGTACATGATAACAAGTAATGAAATTTGTCTATTTTCGGAATATGTTTTTGATTATGTACCATAGAACAGAAAGTTTCATAAAACGTATTGAAATTTTCTATATTTGAGTCGAACGTAAATAACTCGAGTTTAGGTAAGCGAGGTCTAGACTCCACAGAGTGCGAAGGATTTTCACTCCTAACACTTTCCTGTTTCGGGCTATTGTTGGATGCACATATTTTGACTCGAAAATAAAGATCATCAAAACTCTTTAATTCATGGCTTCTAAGCGTAGATTTCGAATCTATTTCAAGTTCTTTGTCAAATATTTCAAAGATTAATTTTTCAAATGAACTACGTAAATCACTAATCTCAGATACGTGCATTAAAAACAATTGCTTCGTTTCAGGATTGGATAAATCGCGGGACATAAGTAAACTGTTTGCATTTGTTGAAACATTCGTTGTTTACGATGAATTAACACGGTTAATTCTTTTGAGAATTCAACTTCATCTTTACTTGTAGATGGCGGCGCCATTTTGTAAAACAACACACAAGGCGATGACAATTATTTTATATAAGAAATATTAACGAAATCTCTTTATTTATAATACAATTAAACTGCTCATATATAATTAGAATACTTATAATAACGGATTATGTATGTATTGTGTGTAAATATATAATACCAGCGCAGATTAAGCTCAAATATGAACACGTGTATATAACGTGTGTTTCACATTGAAAGAGGTTATTTAATGGGGATAATTTTTAGATGTAACTATTTGGCACGGCCAAACATCAGAATAGGTAAGTTAAGAACGTCTTAACAATGATTTTGTAATTACGACGCAGCGATAATTACGTAAGAGGCGCTCTGACACGGTCAGAGGTAAATAGCTACAGAACGTCTGCACTATATAAAGCCGGTATACGGCTTAAATTGACCAAAGATTGTATCCGGTCGAAGTGACCAAAAAAAGAGACTGTGCGATACACGCACAATATCGATGGGGGAGGTATTTTAAAAAGTGGACTGTATGAGGTGCGTCGTCACAGATAGGTGAGGAACTGATAGACTATCCCTGCAAGCTCATGAGAGTAATATGAAGACTCCACCAACCTTTTATCCACGCCCGCCCGGGGCAGCAGCATCAGTCGCAGTCCAAGCACGGCCTACACTGCGCAGTCAGTTTCACTGTACTCCAAATCACTTCACGGCCCACAGCACCCTTGTTACGAACTAGGATGGTTCCAAAAATGTTACGACGGTGGAATGTCACGGAGACGGCAGGTAAGAGTGCAACGTGCACTCGGCTCGAATCGCATAGACAGACTGACTACCGCCAGTGAACGGTAGTAAATATAAGAATTGATGGAGTTTATCTCCGTCTACCCTCCATATTGCTTGCAAAGATCGAACAAGTTATATGTGACTATCTCGAGAATATACGCTTTCAAACAAAAAAAGAATTTTCAAAATCAGTGAACAATTGACGGAGAATCGATGAAAATACATAAAAAAGACATACAATCGAATAGATTGTGTGTCTTCTTTTTTTGAATTCTGTCAAAAACGATAAACTTGATGGACAGAAAACAAAATTCACAAAATTGATGCATACATACGTCAAAATGGATATTATATCAAAAGAAAAGTCTTAAAACAAAGTGCTATGGAGATCCACGTCGCAAAAGCAGTAAATATTGGAAACGAACTTGTCATAATATACTCGTACATAAAAGTTTCAGCGAGATATGTTTAATTAATAAATGAAACAATTCGCGTAACTTTTCGAAGCGCGAAACTGCATTTTATGCAGTGTTTGCTCCGTTGTTAACTATTACCCATTTCGTTGCCGAGTGCGAGGGCGAAGTTGATAATTTTGTTTGCATATTTGTTTGTTTGCTCTGAAATTGTTGAGTATTTCTGCACGGTTTATTTGTAGATAGAACGACAGCTGCCATTGCGAATGATAAATACATAGATAACTAGTAGCGTAGCTTAATTTTAGGTCTGTGTAACTACTAGACAAATAAAAAGGGCATACATTTAGTACCTAGGCCTTTTCAGTTGAGTGTTTCAGTCATTGTACTTTCAGTGGGATTAAGTTTCATTGCATTGTATTTTATAACCTTTTGTCGCTTTGAGCCAAGGCAGGGTTTTGAGGGAGTGAAAGAGACAACACTATCTGGACGTATTGCTGTTTTTGTCTTTTTCTGTTTACTTCAGGCCACCGTGAGCGTGTAATACCTCTTTATGCGCGCTTGTTGCATAACCATGGTTATTTTGACAGCAAATCGCATTACTGTCTAATGTACCCCTAGCCTAGTGCTGTGCGGGGAGCGTGTCACTCACTAGCAAGGTATCAAAATGGTCAAAACCCTGGACTGACCTTCAATAGACGACGTTTGCATTATACCCAACTCCGTATACTGTATTTCGAATGCAAATTCCGGAGTACAGTATACACATATACACAATTACCAAAAAGGAAGACAAACAAATTATAAACTTCACGCTCGCGCTTGAAGAGCAACAAAACGGTTAATAGCGAGTAAAGTTCAGCTGGGCGGTGTTTAATTAGAGCAGACATTCTATTCGCATTTTGATGACCAGACTTGCATACAGAGTCTAAGCATCGTATCTTCTAACTTCTAGTACTTATTCTGTGTAGATTTATAATGTAATAATTATAGTATGTAGGTTTATGGTAGCTTGGTTACGCTGTACTCACTGACACTGGCAGCGTCAGTACAGAGCGTTGCAGCGCAGAGCTTTGCAGCACAGCACATCCGCCAGACATGGAGATGCATTGCGAGACGAGCGAGCTGGGAAGCGACAATGGAAATGAAGTTGCAGATCCATGTACCATTGACACAACCACGACCACTCTGGCAAGAGTGCACGACTAAGAAGAAGAAGTAGCCCAAACACGAGGTCTCCTCACAACTACAATGCGTGCTTTTAGAAACTGTGCATTTTTCATACCGCGGTCTCTTTTGTCGCACCGCGCCGTGCATAAAGAGCAGTGCAGACTGCAAACTAAACACTATATATAGGCAGATATAGCTTCCATAGACGCGTTGCAGGTGTGACGCGCAAGTTACTGGCTGTTGGCGTTTGTTAACTAATCCCTGACTAAAAACAAACTGGAGTACTTTTTGCTTCTTATAGGCTTTTAACCATGAATTCTGTGACGTGTTGATACCTAGAAGAAATGAAAATCTTGGAGCTTATTCTTACATGTCAATGTACATGACAATCTGACTATTTTAAGAGAAGGGTGAAGAGAAAACAAACTCGAGTACTTTTTGCTTCTTATAGGCTTTTTAACCATGAATTCTCTGACGTGTTGATACTTAGAAGAAATGAAAATCTTGGAGCTTATTCTTACGTGTCAATGTACATGACAATCTGACTATTTTAAGAGAAGGGTGAAGAGATTTCTCTTGAAGTGGCGCAAAGCGTTGACAATGTACTTATATGGTTTTGGAGATGTTCTTCGGAGGGTGGAGAGGTGGAGGTTCTCTCCCTGCTAGTTTATCACCCAAAACTTAGTGTAAAGGTTAGTCGCTTTTTATAAAATTCCCAATGATTAAGTGTTAGTTTAGTTAAACATTTGATAGTTTGAAATTGGCAAAAAATATGATATTGTCAGCGAGAATTGACTCTTTAGCGAGGATTGCTAGTCAAAGCTATTTTCGAACCGTTGTCTTGACAATATTTACGTTGCCTCAATGCCTAATGTCATTCGATCTACAATAGATTCTCTTAGAGAAATTGTGTTCTAGTCGTTGCTAGCTCGTTATGTGGCTGATCAAAGACTATAAATCCTGTTGACTAATGATACAACTTCCCCTCATGCGAAAACGAACTATTTAAATGCACTACTCGCCACTGCGAGTACGAGTGCAGACTTATAACTTATCGATATTCAATGTATACTTTACAATTAATATATATACTATTATTAATTATTTTGGAAAAATAATAACCTTTCGTTTGGATTTGTTAACCGACTTCGAAAAAAGAGGAGGAGGTTAAATATTCGACTGTATGTATTTTTTTAAGTATTTTAACTGATTTCTCCGTCAATTGCGGACCGATTTTGAAAATTATTTTTGTTGTTTGAAAGTGTATCATCTCAAGATGGTCCCATATACATTTTATGGAAGAACATCTAAAGATGAAAAAATGGTACTTGAATTTTCATATATCGCGATATTTTCATCGAAGTAGGTTCCCGGTTTTTTTAAAGTATTTCTGCTTTTTGTTGTTAGATTTCCAGACATCCCAGAAATAAAGGAAAAGTGGATAGAAGCGACTCAAAAAGAGAATTGGTTCCATACATCGCAAGTCATGGAATCCATTCAGTAGCTTCGACTTGATGCGTGGCCAAAATACAGACAGACAGACAAAAATAAACATACAGTTTTGGCTTCAGTATAGATAGGAGTGCCATCCAAAAAAAATGTGGCCTGGAGTTTTATTATAAGTAGTATTATAGATTAATTTATAAAGTAAGTATGTATTGTCTAGGTTTTCCATATAATAATTTATTATTAATCGTATATGTCAGGGAATCAAGAATGCGATGCTAACTACCTATTCAATTTTATCGATATTATTCTGTTCAGTATTAGTCGTACCACATCACTAAATTACGTCATCCAAATGATCGGCCAATTGCAAGCATAGAATATTACCTCGCCCCCTGCCCGCGCCGGTGAGATATGTTTGTATGAGGAATTGTGTTTATGAGCTATCAACAGGCTAAATAATCTGTGTGGCTGATAGATTGCTGAACATAACTTCTGTATAACAGTTGCTGGTTCCACTCCCGACTCGGGACCAATTTTTGGTGTACCCAAAAAAGATAAGCTAATTGTCTTGGTATATATTTATTCATTTAAATAAAGTAGCTTGCTGCACTTACAGCAAAAACCAAAGCGAAAAACTAGCTAGGCAGTTATAAACAAATGTTTCAAATGTTACTTATGAAACGGACACACATGTTAAAGATATGACATTAAAAAATGACTATATCTGGTTCCTGAGCAATCCGAGCGTTCAGCAAATTTATGTCGTGGGCTGTAGGAGCATATTGAGCGGTTTGCTTTCGTATTAAGGTATCATGGTTGTCTCAGATTCTTGCAAGTGTTTGGCTAAGTACCAAGTGTCAGTAGCTATGACGACACCCCGATGACTTTGTATCAAAATACATCAAGTCCGCAAAGTATTTGACTTATCCCCTACGTTGTATCGTACGCGTGTTACCCCAGGGTGGTTCGTCAAGGGTGGAATGAGCACGCGGCCCTCAGACGCTATTGATGCGCCAGACATTGTGCGGGCGCCGTTTCAGCCCACACCTTGTTTTTGATAATAATGGTTTGAGATAAAAGAGGTGCCTGCTTTGAACGTGCTTTTAGTTCTGCAATTATGTTCGTTGGAGTGTAATGTATAATAATTTTACAAATTGAATTAATTTACGCCATAACTGGACTTAAACTTAAGGTATTATTGTTCCCAATAATAATGAAGTTTGTGTTTCAAACTTACTTCAGCCCGCTTACATTCAACTTTCTTAGGTTGAATGAAAGTGGTCGAGAATACCTAGAAGTAGGTAATGTTAATGTAGTATCTGTTTGATAAAGGCATTTAGGCAATTAAAACAGTAGTTTTTAATAGTTCAATGGTTGGTTCAATATTGGCTATATTTATTATTGGTTATATTTTGGCTGTAAGTAGTGCAGCCAAGCAATTGTTTGGCCTACTAACTTAGTTAGTGGGAGGACTAACTCTTCTGCGAGTGTCCGTCTGGGTTGTTACCACCACTTTGCTCGCGAAGTCTGCGGCCAAGCAGTAGTGTGCAAGCATTACTGTGTCCCGGTTTGATGAGCAGAGTAGCCAGTGAAATTACTGGGCTTACGAGATTTAATACCTAATTTCTCAGGATAACGAGCGTACTGCAGTGCCGCGCAGGCCTTTGTGTTTCAAAGTTCTGGGTGGCACTGCAATTGTTATGGGCCGGCGTTATGCTTACCATCAGGCAAACAACCAGCTCGTCTCGTTACCAACAAACATACAAAAATACGAGGCTTTTGAGATAACATTCACCGAGGACGATATAATCCTGTTTATGATTACTTACCAAGAATCCCATATACAAATACAAATAAAACCTTTATTAATACCCACAAATAATGACAAAAACTCAACAAACAACACAATCCCACACAGTCAAACACCAAAGTTACCAAGGATAAAACAGAACACATTGTTCATACCACGACCCGTCATCTGCCAGCCTAACACCAATCCTGTACTCCATCGCAGTAAAAAATATTTAAATTTCCCTTCACTCACAAAGAGATAACAGCAATATTCATTGTGACACGGCGCCAAACTGCTCCAACCATTTTCTTTTGTCGACGATACACAGAAATTGGCGAACAAATACAAGCGTTTGCTTTCATTAGTGTAAAAGCTTTTCCAAACTAAGTGTTTGGATAGTTTGTGGGTCCGAGGTCAGGCTTAGTTGGGACTGTGGTGAAGTTAAGTGATGGGTGATGGTCTGTGAGGACTGGGCTCATTTACTAAGTCGTTAAGAAAGTATCGTGATCATTAATTGATGTCTTCATGGAAATGGTAATTTTGTGAAATGGCGATTTTGTGTTTCGTCTAGATTAGGTATTTTAGTTTTTTTTTTTCAACCGGTAAATGCCTTTATTAACTAGCTAATACCTAAATAAACACTACATCTACCCTAGCTAGCTACAAAAACAGTTGGATAATCTACAAGCCCATAGTTTATTTGATACTAACTTCTGCACGTGGTTTTATCTACATAGCGATTCCCACAGGAACAGTGCATTTTTCCGGGGGTAAAGTGTTTACTCTCCGGTACATAAACTATATCTATGCAAAAAACACGTCGATCCGTAGCGCTGTTGCTGCGTAAAACAAGGGAACACCAATAAACGTACAAATGCACTTTCACATTTATTGTAGTAAGGACTTACTCTGTAAATCGAATTACGGATCACTACGCTGTTTCATTGGGTAAAGTTTTGGTTCTGTGGTCCGTATTATTGCATACGGTATTGTAATATTGTATTTAAAAATAATCTTGATTCAAGTTACATTCTCCTTTTATTCCTTTTTATTTTTCATTTTGAATGGGATAACGTTAAGCCATAATCTTTTCTGCAAGTAATTAATGATTTATACTTCCATGTAGCAACGGGACAAAGGAATGACGTCATTTTTCGCATAGATATAGGACATGCCTATTTTTAACTCGGAAAAATGCACAGTATACTAGGACTAACTAGAAATATCTTTAATAATTAAAATGTAAAGATATTAGATACAAAGTAGATTAGCAAGATATCTCTCTGACATTAATAGAATCTTAAGAGCATTAATATAACGTATTAATTAATCATTTTCAACGTTGAGCCACGAAATACGGTAAATTCAGTGAATTTCAGCTTTCACATAGTGAAGCGTGCTTTGTAGTGCTTGCCTACCCACTAGTAGCAACCACGTTTAAGCTGAAAATTCCTACCCATATATACAATATATCATATGTTCTCATGATGGGTGGATAACTACAACTCCACTTAGATTTTATAGATGTACTAGCTTCTGCCCGCGGTTTTCACCCGCGTTCCCACACACCGTGCATTTTTCCGGGATATAAATTAGCCTATGTTACTCTCCGGTCCATAAAATCACGTCGATCCGTTACTTTGTTACTGCGTGAAAGAAGGACAAACCAACAAACTCACTTTCGCATTTATAATATTAGTAAGTATGTATTAGTATGGATATGGATTACCGCCTTTGACTGTATTATCTAACAACGTCAGGACGCTTACCACCAAAAACGAACGTCGAAGCTTCGTATGACGGAATGAGGTGTGAATGGTCAAACGAAATAAAGGTCGCAATAGTTGACGTCACGAAAGTGGTGACACATGAAATACACCGATAGGCGATAAATTACTTTATAGATATGGGACAGCATCCATCATCATAATCAAGGATTACAAGATACATTTTGGACAGTGTAAGAATTACACAATTTGAATCCCGCGTCTCCATTTCACCATCGGACGAGTAGAGACACGGCACCGCGTCACCCGTATATGGTTGATGTCCCTCCTGTCCGTACCAAGCGTTCTGTTTCAACCTTCATTCATCGGACGGCTAAGGAGTGGAATTCTTTGCCGGCCTCAACGCACACCACAATTATAATGAACCGACAATTTAATAGACATAATTATTATGTAATTATGCGATATTACATTTCTGCTATGTTTTATCGGGTCAGTGATAGTTTTTTTTTGTATAATATTATTCATAAAAAACCTAATTTTTTTATATACTTTTTATATTATACTATGGGTCGTATGCCTGATGGTAACCATAATGCCAGCCCATAACAATTGCAGTGCCACTCAGAAGTTTGAAACACTAAGGCCTGCGCGGCACTGCATTGCGTTCGTTACCCTGATACATTAGGTATAAAGTCTCATAAGCCCAGTAATTTCACTGGCTACTTTACGCATCAAACCGGAACACAGTAAAGCGGTTTTACCAACCCAGACGGACACTCGCAGAAAAGTTAGTCCTACCACCTAGTATACCTAGATGTCTCGTCGATGAATGCCTTCCATCTTCGATCTTAGTCAAGAATGACTTCCATTTTCGATTCCAACCCCAACAGCACCGGACCTAAATGACGTCATCAGCGAGCCTCAAAATTATCTTTGATCGTAACTCATCCGTAGCGTCAGGTTTCGTAGCTCGTAGGTTTCTCGTAGGCACCGTCTACGCGTCTATCCCTACTCATAATTCATTCTCGACGCGATACAATCGCAGCTACGAAATGCTGGTATCTATCAATCACGCTGACAGATATTGTATGCTATACTCTGTGCATGGTGCGGGTGACATTATATCAATGATTAAATAAAAGTAGAGGATATGAACTAAAGGTACAAATTGCGCACCGAAACAGAAAAAAAAATGGCGTCAAAAGTCGAGCCACTGCTCTTCACACAGCTCTTTGGCATGGTAGCCTGTATTACATGCAACTTCTCACTTGCATTAATAGTCCTATAGAACTATTTTTTATATAATTTAGTCGTACGATTGAATTAAGTGACACTTCAAATACTCGCTCTGGACAAGAAACCAAAATGTCGGGCTTGTGAAATCGGCCGACGGGCGGGACATGCGTACGTCATCAATTGTATGGATATCTAGAACATAATATTATTTCCATAGATAATTATGCCGCCTCTATACATATATTGGAATCTCTTTGCATTATATGAACCGTTCCTTTTCACTCTTGATCATTGCCGCGATTTACAATCATGACCTAATATTTCAATTTCACCCTAAATGACACATTCGTAAAATAAGGAATCAGTAATAATTGTAGTAAATAAATATTAAATAAATGTATCCTGCAAAAATGTTATTGTATATACACACATAAAATCTATAGTCTAATGATGCTGTTTTTGGAAAAAACTTTTGTGACTGTCTCAAGGTTCAGAAACTTCATTAAAAGTATTAATTATTTTTTCAACGGACTGAATGCCTTTATTAACTTGCTAATACAGAATTAAACACTACATGTAACCGTACCCGTAAGCGTACCCAGCATGCTGGCGGCATTGCCTCGTTGAACCGCAATGCTGATCCGTTGAGCCAAATAAGTACCAGCATTTTGGTTACGCGTCGCATCAATAAATAAATAAATAATAAATAAATAAACGCTTACACTCATACCCCCGCACTAGGATTCCCTGTGTCGCAGGTGGCATGGACACACACAGATACACATCACAAACATCCAAGACCCGAGAACAAACTTTATGCTTACACAAAATGTGCCCCGACCGGGAATCGAACCCGGGACCCCTCGCTTTGCAGGCAGGGTTACTACCAACTTAGCTACGGAGCCGTCAATCAAACGCTCTGACAAAATTTTGAATATATTATGAGCTCCTAGCCTCCACGGACACAAGTAAAGTATTAATTGTTCAGTGGTACTTCAGTAGGTGCCCAATCCGTTCGTTCAGAGTTTCAATATTCAATTTAATATTTTTTTATTTACTTTAAATAACCAGACTGGTGGGTCTTTTGCATGATGGTATACTTTTTGAGGGTGGTGGTTTCACATTACTAACCATAGGTCTAATTCAAATAAAGTTGGCTATTCAAAAAAAGTAGTATATAACTAACACTTCCAACATTTACCGTTTATTCTCTCCCAGAACTGACCGTAATCTTTCATACCCTTTTTCCACGTAAAACGCGTCGAATACACATATTAACAAAAAAATCCGTAACGCCCAAACCGTCCGCCCAAAGGGTCGAGAATCTGTGACTCTACAAAAAGCTCCCGACTTTATTATGTGAAACTTTAGTTTATTACAGGGGTGGAAGTGAGAATGTGAAAATAGCTGAATTTGTGTAGTGGATGACGCGGCTATAATATTTGTTAAACAATATATTAATATAGCTCTTGCAGAGTTTAACAAAAAGTTCTCTGGACTCAACTGATCTAATTTCTAGTGTGTCGGGGTTTGTGACCTAAGTTACTCCTTGTAACATCCGCTATCTTCCAGTGAATGTTCCATGAAAATCGGTCCAGCCGTTTCAGAGAGTAGCCGGAACAAGCAAACAGATAGACAGAGAGTTTTTTTTATTTTGTTTTTATTATAAGTACCGTATATACTTCCATATATATTGGCTGAAGGCAACTCCTCTCAAAATTCATTTCTAGCAATCAAGCAAAGAAAAGAAAACTTGCAACACTTGCCGATAATAATGCACACCCCATTTGACCCCATTCACAAACCCTCTGTTAATTTTCACCTTTACGTTGAATTCACCCCATCATCCCTTCACGAAGAGGGTAAGTATTGTTAGTCACCGTTTAGCGGAAATGTAGGGGTAAGTTATTGTATATTTAATTCTCTCGTAGAAATTAATCGGTGTCGAGGCCCTCTCGTGAATTTTAATTTGTTTTTTTAACTTTTGTCCAATTAGTTTTTAGAGACAGTTTTTTTTTCAAAAAGACAGTAGGAGACGTTTAAGCACAGTATCAAGGAAACGACCCTCTCGCTTCTTTACCCAATAGTATGAAAAAAGTCCAGCAGTTCACTGTTCAGATGATGTCATGAAGTTCGCATAAAAGCACATGGTTGTCGAGCATTTTTAACCTACTTCAAAACGAAAAGGAGGATCTCGTCCTTAATAATTCGAATAGGGAATCTTCTTTATTCGTCTGTTTTTTTTTTGTGGCGATGTTACTCGAATTCTCCGCCAATTGTCAACGTTAAAAAATAATCATTTATTTAATTTTTCGTGGCAATGTCGTATCGATATCGGATCGTGACGATTATATCGTTACAGTATTTGGGAGATAAACCCCCAGTTTAGTATCTTGACAAACAGATTTATTCTTTACCTTAGTGACGTAACTCCTGCTACGCGAGTACTATAAAACTGGATAAAAGCGGACAACATAACCGGTAATATCCGCTTCGTACCGGTTAATAGTAGCTTTGAGGATTAGCAAATGAGCCGAGAGGGTGTGGCCGTAAACAAATAGGTCGTGTTAGATTGAATTAACGTCAAGCAAGCTTTCAGGTATTGTGGAAGACGGTGTCTGATCTTATGACAGTATCTTTCATTTTGTAATTAAAGTAAAACAAATAGAAAGTTACCGATTGATAGTTTTTCTTTAGTCTCTTTTATAGGCATGTGCCCAGCCCTGGTGTCAGAATTTGTAAGCCACCTAAATGATGCTAACATGGCGTCAACTGCTGTCTTATGATAACAATCGGAACCGACGATTATTCATCATCGTCATCAGCTGGAAGACGTCCACTGCTGAACATAGGCATCCCCGTAGAACGCCCCTTGGATCGGCTAATCGCCTCTCGCATCCAACAGTTGCCCACGGTTGTGCGCAGGTCATCGGTCCACCTTGTGGGGGGCCGGCCTACACTACGTCTTCCTGTTCGTGGTCGCCCAGTTGAGAACCTTTTTTTCCTATCGGTTATCGGTTCTGTGAGCGATGTAGCCTACCCATAATAGTGCCCATAGCAGTCTACTTGCTAGCGCTCATTTATAAGTACCACAGCTGTTTAAAATACGTCATACGTCAAGCTACGTTTACGTATAATATGTACTTGTACGTATAAAAATGTTTATTTATCTTTTTAATAATTACTAGCAGTGAAGATTTCAATCACCAATATAATTTAATAGATTGATGGTTTGTGAATTATGCTGTTCAACTGGCAAGTAATTGAGAAAAAATATAGTAAGATACAGTACTGTCAAAATGACTATACTGTGTACGGAAGAAACGCGGCAAAACATAATGTGGATAACATGCTTCTTTTGTCAAGCATTTTTTTCTTTTATTATCTTTTATTATGGTATTACCTATATATAACGAAATCGCACTGCAGTGCCGCGCAGGCCTTTGTGTTTCAATGTTCTGGGTGGCACTGCAATTGTTATGGACCAGCGTTATGCTTACCATAAGGCAAACGACCAGCTCGTCTAGTTACCAAATAACATAAAAAAATAAAAAATAACGATATACCACTTTGCTTTCTTCGGCACACCAAGATTTTTGGATGCAAATCCAGCTTTACTCGCAATGTGATGACGGAACTGAACATCTTTCGAAATGTCCACGCCAATATTTTCAGGTTTCAAGTTGAACGCTCTGAGATCGCGGTGTCATAAGAAAAAGGCGCGTTTTTTGCGGTGAATACGCAGACTTGCGTCTTCTTGCGTATTCCATGACTCGATCAAGCGAGTCTTCAACTTCAGACACAACTCTGGCTCTGCTTTCTTCAACCTCAGGTGGAGGAGCGTTTGCATGACCAGGGTATTGTGCGTGCTATCATCCGCATAACGGGCCTATCACAAACTGGTAACATGTCATTTATATGCAGAATAAATAGCGTAGGCAACAGCACAAATCCCTGAGGGACACCCGCCAAAGTCATGGAATCAGAGCGCACCCGACAAAGCTAAAATCCTTTTTAAAAAGAATGATGACGAGTACTTGAAACGGGATTAATTTATTTTAACTTTCATGAGTTTTCTCCAGGTGAGTAGAGAATTTTGAATTTTAATATGAAGGCTCATATTTTGCAGTGGCAGATCTTTTGTCTGCGTCTGCACGTAGTTTGGCACGGATGTATCGAGTAGTTGACACGTCGTTGGGTAGCGGCCAACGCCGCGGCGTCTGGTGCCTGCGCCAGGGCTATAACATGACTAGAGGTTATGTATTATATAAGTTACGTCCATTATAAAGGCCTAGTTTATTATTCTTCTAAAAGTTTATGTGCAGCTTTATAGAAAACTAGCTTCTGCCCAAGCTTTCACTCTCGAATACACGGGTGTTTTTTCCGGGACAAAAAGAAGATTATGTTACTCTCCGGTTCATATGAACTATAATCTAAGACAATCTAATCTGGAAAAACCAACTGATCAACTAACACACTTTCGAATTTATTATAGTACGGATAGATAGTATGCATGTAACTTTTATATACTTTATAGTGCTCTAAGGTTATGGGCTGACATTATGCTTATCTTATGATCCTATGTTTGCCTAATGGCCAAACGACCCGCTAGTCTTGTTACAATTGCTTTAAAAAAGCTACGAACCGACTTCAGTGACAAACTACAGAACCGATTTTGATGAAATTTCTATGGGACCAACCTGAAAGTATATCCTTTCAAATTAAAAAAGAATTTTCCAAATCGGTTTATAAATGACAGAGATATGAGGAAACAAACAAAAAAAAAAATACCCACCGATTTAATAACCTCCTCCTTTTTTGGAAGTCGGTTAATAAAATAGTATAGTTATAATAGTTAATGATCAGGATTTATTTAAGTTACCATTAAGCACTATTATTTGTTCACAAATAAAACGAGAAATAAAGCATACGATGACAACGAAACTGGTTCACTGCAAACAGAATTAACAATCACAACGAGGAGTCCTTCTCGTCACTACAATCTTTTGTCTCAAAGACAAGAGACGCGTCTCAACCTTTTCAAACAACCCGAGAATCAGATCCTCTCACGTTTGTTTGAGGACAATGGGAGACGTACATTAGCTAGCTGTGTCTAGGCAGGGACGTCTTCAAAGCAATATTTTGGTGACATACAGATATTTTTTATTTTACATTTAATGCGCTTTCTGAAGCAGAACGTCTTGCTTTTCCTCACACAAATGTCCGTTTCCATACATGTAACCAGCAAAAATAAATATAGTAATAGCCAAATAGAAAAGACGACCACGCTAAGCCTAGAATAGAATTGGCTTTCAAGTGCAATTGCCAGAACACACTGATAGTTTGGTGAGAGATTTTTGAGCTTGAGCTAGCCAGGCAAGAAAAGAAAAAAGACCAACAAGCATACTACGGTGGGCCGTAAGTTGTTAAGCTGATAACTAACAAATTACATATTATAACTGGCTAAATTGCTAACTGGTACAATTGATGACAGTCGATGAAGCGATAAGTTATGCAAGTGTAGGGTGAAATGCTGAATGCCAGCAGAAATGAGGATGTCCTCAGCTCTGCTTTATACGAAAGTATCGTTGGGAGTAGAATGGAATACAAATAAATAATTCACATAAAAAATTAGCGGGACCATTCCGCAGCTCCATATCATTTAGTTAAAGAAACAAGAATATTCATAATTGCCTGTGCAACTTTCACGCCGGAAGGGTGTGAATTAATCATCCCGCGCCCAGCCAGCCGCCCGTTATATCGCATTACCTTTTGTTTAAATTTTGACACGGCTGGGCTGGTAAGTCGTCGTAAATGGTTTACGGGTGTGTATTCCGGTGTATTTTGGGTTCCCAACCAGTCACAACAACCGAGTCACGCTTTGACTCATTGGGATTTTTTTTCTCTTCGAGTCTCACTGTTACTGATGGAAGTGTTGTGGATTGACAGAAGCGATGATGGCTCATTGGTAGTGAAAATAGGCCATAAATCTGTAGGTTGACGGTTCGAATCCTACAATGACCTTGAGCCTTATGTGAAGGAAAAAATCGTGATGCAACCATCATAGGTAGGGTATTTTCCAGTGCTCGCCTGGTCGGGTAAAATTATCAAGTTGAAAAGCTGTTGCTGATAAGCTGTATCCTGGCAGCTGCGATTGCCAGTTCTAATTTAGATTTAATGAGTATATTAAATCTAGATTAGAACCATCTTCTACCACATCGTCGTGACAAGATAGTGCTCAAATGCTAACCTAGATTGAGTATAATAATTTATATGTAGTTTAAAGAATTGGCTCCATCATCAGAACCTCGACACCAAGTACAATCGATTGGACTCATCAAAATGAATCATATGAGCCCAAATTCGAAGGTTCTACTTGTAGCCACTGAAGCGTTCCACTATACACCTCCTGACTCCATCATCAGAATCTCCACACCAAGGACAATATTTTGGACTCGTCAAAATAAGAAAGAAAGAAGACAGTATTGTTTGTTGTGAAGTAAGTTGTATGGTTATCCAAACTACATAAATTTAACATATTTTACAACGTTTTAGTTCGATACGACAGTTAGAAGTAGTTAAAAATTAAAATTAATTAAAGAAGAATTATTAGGAATTAAAACTATAAATTACCCACATTATATAATCTTATTTAAAATGGACTTCCGCAAAGTAACGCCTGATTCCATCAAATATAGTTAAAAATTCCTAAGAACTCAAAAACTTCCAAGATTTCTCTATATAGTTACAAGTGAGACTAATAATAAAAGTGTGTGAATAGGGCGCCCAAAACCAGCAAAATGTCTTCAATTCTTCGCATCCTTTATCCCTCTCACATTATAAATATGTTAACCTCAGTAAATATTATTTGTATAAGCTAAATCAATTTAGATTGCTCTCAAATTGCCCTTCTATCAATAAGGTTTATCCAAATCTTTGTTTGCCCAAGTTATACGAGCGTCATAGTATCCACACACGTAATTCGTAAAGGTAGCTCCTCTTTTTAATGTCTAAGTATTTCAATGTGTATGTGTGTGTTGTATATGTTAGTGGTAGGACCAACTCTTCTGCGAGTGTCCGTCTAGTTACCACCGCTTTGTGAGTGAAGTCTGCCGCCAAGCAGTAATGTGCAAGCATTACTGTTCCGGTTTGATGAGCAGAGTATCCAGTAAAATTACTGGGCTTATGATACTTAATACCTAATGTCTCAGGGTAACGTGTGCACTGCAGTGCCGCGCAGGGCTTTGTATTTCAAAGTTCTGTGTGGCAATTGTTATGGGCCGGCATTATGCTTACCATCAGGCAAACGACCAGCTCGTCTCGTTACCAAATAACATAAAAAATGATTAACTTCGGTTTTTTAGTGAAGTTTGTGTTTGTACTTACGTAATCGGAACTTCGGCATAAAGTATCATTTGTAATTGAAATTAATTTCGCTTGGCAACCTTTGTTTCATCTTTGATAGCGTATATTTAAAAAACAGATGTACCTACGAATAAAAACATCACTCCTTTTTGTGCATTCGTGTAAAAATATAAAGAAAACACATGTTAAAGGGTTTTTCATTTATTTCAGTGATTACTGATTACATAATTAATAATAACATACGATATCTTACAGCTATTGATTCTAAAAAAATCATTTCCAATATCACCCTTATCTAGTTATTAAATTTCGGATTAATCCATGAAAAAATTACTGTTTTTAAGTTATTCCTTAGCTTAAACTTGGATCCATAATAAAATTTGACCTCCGGAAACATCATTAATGTCTTATTATGTTTCCATAAGAAAAGAAAGATAAGTATGTTTAGGACAAAGGCGTCCACGATTCTTTGGTTTTAATATAACTTAACATAACAATAGAATAAATTATATTAAAAATAATAAAACTTAATCATTAAGTAATAAGCAAGCCAGCGATATACAACCGTGAAAGCTAGCCAACGACGCTACAGAAATAATTTCAGAGACAAACTTTGCCAAAGTTCACAAAATTCACGACCCCTTAATTTAAACTAAACCATTTAAGTGTTATGTTAGTCTCAATTTTAATGCTAAGGTTAATGCTCTGAACTGCAATTTTATCGTATAGATTAACAAACAACTTTTGATTCTTGTTCCTTATTTAATAACTATCACTACATGTTACATGCTAATTCACTAAGTATAGACTATTTTTATGCTAAGAAGGATAAGTGTGAAAAAGATGATAGAGATTGTGTTGCAGAAGAGATTGAAATTGCAGGTGATGAAAAAACTTAGAAAAGTACGTATAAAGAATTGACATAAGTTTCATTAGTTACTGATGTTGACGTTAACCGTGGTACTACCGTGACTGTAAATGGTAAAAGGCCTGACAATAATAATAATTGTAAAAGACGAAATGCTAATAATGTGAAGTAATGGAACATCATGCATGAATTATTGTCGGTACCTATTAGCAAAGGTTAAATGAAAAAAATTCTAATGATGTGTGAAGCATCTAAACGAACCGAAGCATTCACAGCCAGAATGATTTTTTCATACTTCGTATAGATATGATAAAGGGAAGGTAGATTAATTTTAAGATTTTTAAGTAATTTTATTTTAGGTTAAGATTTTATTTTTTATTCTATACATACTCTTTATCTACAGTGCGTAAGTTTAATTTTTTCTATTTTAATCAAAATTTGGATTGTAGACAATCCTTTTAAATGGAAAGTTAGGTTAGTAGCGCTACTTGAGAACGATAAATATTGAACATTTCCATCATTGATACAATTCAAGTATCTTCATCAGATTCTTCCTCAGGAGTGCCATTAGGAAGCGTTCAATATTTTTCCTTCCCAGAAATCTTAGATTAGATTTTAGAAGAAAGTTTATTTTGGTAACTACGATAGATTGCTTTATAATAAACTGTCGATAGGTATAACTTTTCAATTTAATTTTGAATTATACTAAGCTAATAACGTACTAAATTGAGAATCGTATTTTATATTCAATTTTTATTATTAATTAAATCAGCAGAAAAGTAATAAGCGGGAAACGCAAAATCAATAAGAATAGAACAAGCTTGGACAGCGTCTCATAACTTTAAAACAATACTGATAAAGAATTTAATAGGTATAGAAGATAGATACTAAAAGCTATTTGTAGAAGCATTACGAGATAATGGCACTGCGGAATGTACCCGTGTTTATAAAAAAGTATCCTAAGTCAGCTTATCAATATTTTATTTCAAACAAGATTATGTTGCATTACTCCTTAATTTACGAATTTTTCATTTTACTACCTTTTACCTTCGATCGTTTATCCCTCCTAAGTTTCCTTTATTGCCAATAGCTTTACTCCGAGTAACACACTTCACCCCAATTTCGTGATTCAACAAACACATGTTAAGTTGTGACATGCGATTAACCCTATAGTTTTAACATTCATTAAATACGAAAATTCCTGAGCTCAGTTTGAATCTTCGTATTTAATATATTTTTATTCCTAAATTAACAATGGCAAAGTTAGTTCGTTTTCTGAATCCAACCAAAGTTTTGGATGGTTCAAAGAAGAATCCATAATAGCCCATACAAACAGACGAAAGAGGAAGTTGCTCATTTTGTATGGAGCCATACGGATTCACTCATCTAATAAAATACTAAATCGAAGAACAGACAGCCTTCAAGGTATTTACCGTGGCTATAAAAATAAAAGCAAAAAACAACAAAATCTAATTTTGGTTGTCAACGTTGATGTTGAAGATTAATTTACATATTTTCATTACGCCTTTCCATTTTACCTTCATAACTTTCCCTCTACCGAAATTATCTTTTCCAAACATTCTATTACTAGAAATACAAAATTTAACGTATTTACAACCATTTTTAAAACCCTTTAACAAAACTTTCATAAGTACATCCTTACCACGCGCAGTCAAAATGTACATTCCTTACGTTTAAGGACTAGATTTATTTGGAAACAGAATACTACTTGAAAAAACTAAATTATAATATCGTCCTACTGTTGGTAAATCTACATTATGCTCATAATATTGTCTGGCATTTTAAGTTCATCGAGATCTTCTACCGTGTCTTCATCATATTGAGCATCTTCAGTGCGCCGGGCACTGACGTTTCCAACCAGACGAGCATCACCGTGGTCATTCGTTTTAAGTGATTAATGTATTTTAAAATTTGGTGATATTTTAATGGTTATCTTAGTATATTAAGATTACATAATGATGCATTTGCCTTTCTCGGCCCAAGGGTTGTTTTTCTTGTCCGGCGCGTGTATGAGCGGGTCGTTCTTCTCATTCTCTTCGACATACTCCCGCATTCTGTAAAGATAATAAATGTTAGGATGTTAGTAAGTGGCTGTCGAGGAAAATAGTGGCTATATTTCGTCGGCTTCTTTATATAAATCATTGGGAATGAGTAAACGCTTTTGTTTCGTAGCTGTTGTGATGCGAATTTGGTGCTTCTTCCGTTTCGCTGCAAGAATGTTGATCAGAACAACTATTATAGAAAAGTAGCTACGAATAATATTAGAAAAGTTTATGAATGAGCTCGCAAAGTCACGACTGAGCTTCGAGCCTATTTAATGAAAAATGGCTTTATAAAAGAGACGAACCGACTTCAGTGACAAACTACTAAACCGATTTTGATGAAATTTCTATGGGACAAATATGAAAGTATATCCTTTCAAATAAAAAAAGTTTTTTCCAAATCGGTTTATAAATGAAAGAGATATAAGGTAACAAACATAAAAAAATACCCACCGAATTGATAACCTTCTCCTTTTTTGGAAGTCGGTTAAAAAGACGAACATACATTTAGACGACGAAGGCCTATATTTACTATTTTTTTTACTATAGTACTGTACGCTCTACGGTCACGTGGTCCATACTCTTATAAGATTAGAGGAAAAGAATAACGAGCGCACTGCATTAAACAATTCTGAGTGACACTGCAGATGTTATGATCTGGCGTTATGCTTACCATCAGACAAACGACCCGCTTATCTTGCTATCCCAATAGTATCCATACATACAGATATATAAAATTGAAGTGTCTGTTTGTAATATCAAAATAACAGCTTTTTACTAAACGCATAAGAAAGTATATACGGTACCTATAACAAAACAACCATTTTTTAAATTTTTGTCTGTCTGTCTGTTTGTTCCGGGTAATCTCCGAAACGGCTGGTCCGATTTTGACGGGACTTTCACTGGCAGATAGCTGATGTTACAAGGAGTAACATACGCTACTTTAATTTTAGAAAAATAATTAGGGTTCCGCGCAAAAAAATAAAAACCATGTAATCCAAAATCTCCACGCGGGTGAAACCGCGGGGCAGTAGCTAGTATTATAGTAAAAACTATGCATGACCCAAACGTGTATTCTCTTTGAGCAGAACAAAAAAATATCTTCATAACAAAACGGCAGATTTTATTGAAATATTATTCTGACTCCGCTACACTGTATCTGAAGCAGTATAATTTTATTATAGTTTTCCTCGTTCCTTTCCGTATTGTACAAAACAATAACTTATTTGAACGACCTCTCTTGTAAGGGGATAAATCAGCAGTTTTCATACAAAAACGAGCCGTATTACCTTGAAATAATGAATGAATTACATTGAATTAGAGCAAATATCAGCCTTATCTCGCGGTCGGAGAACTATTGAAAAACTTTGACGTCGTCGCTTATTACATTAAAGTTTTGCAATTAATTGGATTCTTTGAAAGCTAGAATAATTTGTGAAGTTGTTGCTTTTCTAGTTGGAATTTCTATTTAAAATAGTTTGAATGGATTCCATTTCGTGAGAATTGTGTTTTAAATTGCAAACATTAATTACTTACTTTCAGAAAGTCAATTAATTTAGGGCGGTCCGAGAAGAACGCCACTCTACTACTACCCGAAATTAATAGAAGACTTCTAATATACATTTTATTCTTTTTTTTATGTTGTTTGGTAACGAGACGAGCTGGTCGTTTGCCTGATGGTAAGCATAACGCCGGCCCATAACAATTGCAGTGCCACCCAGAACTTTGAAACACAAAGGCCTGCGCGGCACTGCGTTGCGCTCGTTACCCTGAGACATTAGGTATTAAATCTCATAAGCCCAGTAGTTTCACTAGCTACTCTGCTCATGAAACCGGTGCACAGTAATGCTTGCACAACACTGCTTGGCGGCAGACTTCACTCACAAGCGGTGGTAACAACCCAGACGGACACTCGCAGAAGATTTAATCCTACCACTAACAAAGGTTAAAAAGGTGTGTAAAGTATTTTGCTAATTAGGTACTCATAATAAAGTTATGCAAGATTAACAGCTGTGTTTATCAAACTCAGCACCATCTAGTGTCTTTAAGAGCCTACTAGTCCATGGAGCGAACTCATCGGTGGGCGCGGCTAAAATGCATGCTATTTCATCTAACATTCGTGGAACAAGGTAAGACTCTGCAGCGATGAGTAGTATGAGGCTAATGCTCGCACATACACAATTACACACTCTCGTAAAGTCGCGACGAAAACCGAAAAGTCGAAAACCGGCGCGCAAAAATTTACGAATTGGCTTCTGGTGCTTGGGGTTTTACGACAAAACTACTGAATGTATTTAGTCAGACCAAAGTTATTTGAAATGTCAATAAACTAAAGCTTGTTAGTATGTACCTTATTTTCGAGTTTTCGTAATCCTTTTGTAATTTATTTACGTCCAAACTTGCGTTAAAATACGTGCTAAAATACAGATATTTGAAGGCTCATTACTTTTAAGCCACTTATTTTTTTTCTGTATAATTAGCAGGCTGACCTAGATAAGGAAGAGATAAATCGATATTATTCTTAATTTTGGACTTAAAACGTCAAGTAGTGGAGTAATCACCCAAGTACGGTTGTATGGAGAAATGAACGACTAGTTCGTCCTTAACAGCACTTTTTAAACGACTATTTCTGGTCATAAACCAGACTGAATGTTTTATGATCCCGGTTTAACGTCCGTAGATATAATAAATGGAGCCGTTTTGTCTGTCTGTTCTGTATTTACGGGCTATTAATGGCTATTTTTGGATAATTTTGACACCTATTGTTTGTGCTGGATGATTACTACAAAAGTAGCACACGTCTACGTTTTGTTATGATTTTACTAGGACTAACTCTTCTGCGATGGTCCGTCTGGGTGTGTACCATCACTTTGCTCGTGAAGTCTGCCGCCAAGCAGTAATGTGCAAGCATTACTGTGTTCCGGTTTGATGAGCAGAGTAGCCAGTGAATTTACTGGGCTTATGAGACTTAATACCTAATGTCTCAGGGTAACGAGCGCACTGCAGTGCCGCGCAGGCCTTTGTGTTTCAAAGTTCTGAGTGGCGCTGCAATTGTTACGGGCCGGCGTTATGCTTACCATCAGGCAAACGGCCAGCTCGTCTCGTTACCAATAATATATAAAAAAACAGCTGCTGCGCGATCTGGTTATTTTTCTATCACCACAATGTGTTTCAATAAAAGTAATATGGCTAACGTGATTATTCGAGGAATGTTATAATAATCCAAATAAATATATAAATAAAGACATCAACACCCATCCTTAACCTCTTCATATTTTTGTTCATAAATCGAATGCTCTGCACAACTAAGACCAACTTCAAAAGTTCTTTTTAGATATATTATTACTAGTTATATATATTACTAACTTTCTATTATAACTACGAAATTGATTTTACTTATTACTATACTCTTTTACAGGTAACTGAGTGACTTCAATTAAACTTTTCTTTCAATGCGTGAAACGCCTTATAAAAAGCCACTATATAAGCACTACATCTATTTTAACTACAAAAATAGGTGGATAATCTACAATAGCCCACTACCAGTTGTCAGCGTATCCCGCATGCTGGGACCAGCATTTTGGCTACGCACCGTATCACAGCTAATATACATATTGTTACGAGCTATAGGGTAACGTTTGATAGAAAGAAGCCGTTAAACAAACAGTTACTTTATTGAATTCAAAAGGAATCACTTGATACACTATTCACTACACAAATCACTAGTATATCACTTTGTCACAGATATCACAATCACTAGTATTTCACTTAGTCACAGATATCACAATCACTACTAGTCGCTTTGAACTCACTCCGATGTATATCGCTTGGTATCTCAATTGAAACTGTCCCTGGCCGCGTCCCGATCCGCTTATATATGCGCCGCAAATTGTGCTACCAAGTTCCCGAATGATCTAGTTCAAGGTCAACTATGGACGTCTCTCTTTTACGCATACATCCGTCCCTTGTACACACATCGAGGACTTTCCAGATGGTAGTAGACTATGTCCATCTCGTTCTATCATGCGTGTAGCTATCTCTCTCTTGCATTATTCGGGAACATTCGGTTAGGTAATAGGTACAATTGTTCTTCTCTTTTGCGCATATAGCCATCCTGCTCACACTTTCTTTTGGAAGTTTTGAGAGACATGATGGAGGCTAATCGTCTCTCTCTTTCACACGATAGGCTGTCCCTCTCACACACCTTCGAGAATGTTCCGCGGACCGGAGGGGTGTAACTTGGCCTGAAACGGCCTGAAAATGGGTTTTTAGGAAATGGTGCCATGTGATTGCTTATGTCCTGAAACGGACTGAAAACATGTTTCAGTCTGCTGAAAACGGTGTTAAGTAGGAGTAATTTTTGATTAACTGATATGTGTTAGGTCTTCCTCCGAAACGACCCGAAAACATGTTTCAGCCTGCTGAAAACGCCTGTAAGTGGCAGAAAATTAAAAAAAATGTTTCTGCGAGTTGTCTTTTACCCCGTCTCCGTAACAATATTTAATGTAAAAACACACTTAAAATTCGTGCTAAAAAGACAAATGAATTTAATTCATAATTCAGTCTTGATTAAAATTATAATAATTAATGTATTCAACGACACGAAAATCAAACAAGCGCTGCCAAAAATGATGAAACCATGTCGTTAAGTCAGCAACGGTTCTGTGAATGTTTAATGTCGCGCTGATTGTCCTGCCTTATGATTGGTTGCGCTATAATAACCGTTCAATACCGGTACCGACCGGTATCCGGTACCGGTAACCGAACGTACGTCTGGTGTCCGGGTATTGACCGGTCAGAGTGAATTAATTAGCTTTCTATCGAAATCCAGAATACAATAAGTTCAATTTTAAAGTGTAATTACAGGGATTTCAGTTACTTGAATAGAAAGGATTTATCTAGACTGAGCAAACATAAATGAGGTTTGGTTTCAGTTCGCTTAGTAGCTGTCGACAATTTAAGCTACTTTTTACGATAGTTATACGGCGTTAGCGTATTTTTTATTCTATTTGACAATGAGACGAGCTGGTCGTTTTCCTAAAGGTAAGCACAACGCCGGCCCATAACAATTGCAGTTCCACTCAGCGCTTTGAAACACATAGGGCTGCGCAGCACTGCACTGCGCCCGTTTGCCTGAGACATTATGTAGGAAGTCTCGTAAGCCCAGTAATGTCACTGGCTACTCTGCTCATAAAACTGGAACACAGCAATGTTTGCACATTACTGCTTGGTGGCAGACTTCACGAGCAAAGCGGTGGTACCAACCCAGATGGACACTCGCAGAAGAGTTAGTCCTACCACCTATTAAACCACTATTTCACTTTGCATTATGAAATATTTCAATTTGAAAAGCAAAAAAAATCAGTGATATTACTAGGCTGTCATAAAGTGATAGACATGGCCGCCATGCTGTTCTTTGTCATTCATAACTCAGCAAGCCATTACAATTTGTACGCCACACCTAACATCATGCAAAAATAATACAACAAAAGGTAATTCACGCAATTCTAAAATGCATTTCTCTAATTAAACAATGCAAGCTTTATCAATGAAACCCCCAGTTCCCGTATCTGTGACCCAGAACATAACGCCAATAAAATTGATTTCCTAAACGCCACCGATAGATTCCACCGGTGGGCTCCTTGAGCTATTTCTGTGCTTTTTGTTATTTTTGGAAGGAGTTTTATTACTATTATCTTGAGTTGCTGAGTGAACGCACTTGAAATTCTTTTTTAGTTTTGACTCGAGAGTTTGTTTATGTTTCGTTTTGGAATATAAATCTAAAAGATGAATACGAAAATCAGTTTAGTGGAAGTGATGTTGATGAATAAGTTTTTATAGCTCATAATTAAGTCGTAAAGGATCCGATGTCGAAACGAAAGGAACTTCGTTGAATTAGAGTAGCCATCAGTGGATTACCCATGTGATCATTACGTGAAAAAAGCGAGCAAATCCAAAGGCTTTACGCTGAGTCATTTCACATTCAATACTCTATTAAACTCATGTTTTATGTTCGACGGTTGACTCGACATAAACCAATTTGGCTTCACATTTACCAAATGAACGACGATAACCTCCCTATTTTATAAATGATACTTCTGTAATCCAGGAGGTCTACTCACAAAATAGATGAACAATATATCGTTGCATTATTCGTGTCGTTCCCTACTCTAAGCTACAAAACCTCGGCTTTCGTGACGATTAAATCGTTAAAGATTTTGCTAGTAGACCCCTTGTATCCAAATCGAAGAAAAAAATCCAGAGCTAATAGACATTAGAGAGTCTCCAAATCTTCAAGCAGCAACAAAAAGCTTCCAGCACCCCTAAGCTCACTCAGATATTTGAATATCAAGCCGCCGAAATATAACAAACAAAAATACTTGCTAAGGCCGAATACCATTTTGAGGAAATTAGATGCCAGAACATTATGGCACTTTGCGAGACGAGGGGGGTTTCCGACAACAATACAATTATCTAAGATACATAGCAATAAGGACGGCAATACCCACTGCGACACAGTTAGATCTGTGCCAGTGAGACAGCTTCTAACGACAATGAGCTGTGAGAGTGACACAAAAGGTCAGGATTGTTGCTTGTTGTTTTATAGACTTTTATTCAAGGTTACACACCTAACTTATTTTAGTATAGATATATAACATAAGTCTCTTTCCATTTAGATAAATCAAAGGTTGTGAAGTATTTTGAACCTGTCCAGTCTCTTTCATCTCTTTTCTCCTTTCGAATAAAGATGCTGCTAAATTCATGGGTGTTGAATTCCCATCATTAACAAGCATATTAATTTTTATTTGATATGAATCTGCGTGTATTTTTCAGGCCTATGTTACTTTCAGACTCGGAATCGGAATAATAGGCCGAAGTATTTTTTGCATAGAGTGTTTCTAAAGAATATGATATAGAATATGTAATGATATAGAAGGGAATTAGGTATAAAATGATTAGAAATCTAAATTAACAATTAAACTTTTTTTGTGCTTAAGTGCCGCATTCATTTGCGTTTATACGAATAATACATTTATAGATGTCACCCTTACTTACACAAATACGTGTTCATTCATCGATTTAAATTGAGATCTCAATTTCTCATCTAAATTGTAAATGCTAGGGAAACTACAAAACTGCAAAAGTTTTTAGCAAGCAAATAATGTTACGCTTTTACATTTTTTAACTTAATTTGAATTGGCAGTCTTTTTTTAATTTATACATCACTTTGCAGGCTAAATACTCAGTGTTTATTTTCATGTGACTTTGTAATTGTTATATATTCTAGCATTGTTATATATTTTGATTAAACAAAGGCATAACAACATCGACACTAAAATGATATTAGTTCAAGGCAAAGCTTTTTAATTTCAAGTAGGTAAACCCACTGTATATTTTTACACTGTGTCAAAATGACTTCCCGAATCCCCCCGCTGTCACTCGAAGAGGGTGGTTGTTTTTAGGTCAGTACTGTGGCTCGTATGATATTTTAGTATAATATTATAGGTGGTCCGCCATCTTTTTTTATGCTGCTGGGTCACATCTGCTCATACGCTTGAGTTGAAATATTGGAGAGACGTGAAAGAATGTTAAAAACTTACACTTGATAAGCTAGTGTTACAGAAAGTAGGCACAAAAAAAAACCATTTAAATATTTCATAAATCTTTTATCATTTATCATTTTACTATAAATGCGAAAGTTTGTGTGTGTATGTGTGTGTGTGTGTTGGCGTGTTTGTGTTCTCACAACGAAATCACCATTTTTTTTAATTTTTGTCTGTCTGTCTGTTTGTTCCGGGTAAAGACAAGCCAACAAAAAAAAACACTCCGATCGCTGGACCGATTTTGACGGGACATTCACTGACAGATAGCTGATGTTATAAGGCTACATGGGCGAAGCCGCGTGGCAAAGCTAGTCATACAATAAAGGCTTGAGGAGATTATGGATTAAGATGCATGAATATAAACTGTTAAAGAGGCCGCTGGCAACTATTTTAAACGTAGTATTTTTTTTTATCTGTGCTAAAATTTACGATTGTTATTATCGTAAAACTAAATTAAGCCGACAAATAAGCTTTTCTTTTCGTACGGTTGCATAATTGAAATGGGAATTTAAAGTCATTTGACATGTCATGAATGTTCATGAACGCGCTCTGGGGCGTCAAGTGAAATGAGAATTTTGAATTTGAACTACCACATCTCACTTTAGTGATGATTTAGTCGAAGTGACGAACAGGTACTTCACTATGCGATTGTTAGAAAATTCTGATTGGAGATTAGCGACTTCGGATTTTAATACCTGAACCGTTAAGTGCTATTAGCTACTGATTGCTAGCTCAGACGAACACTCGAAAATGTTTTACCACGATACGTTTTTAGGATTCCTCAAAAGGAAAAAAGGAACCCTTATCGGATAACTTCGTTGTCCTTCTGTGTGTCCGTTTGTCTGTCTGTCAAGACCTTTTTTTCAAGAACGGAGCATGGTTGAAATTAATATCAAATACTCAAGTCTGCAATCCCTTGGAGCTGTGATAAAAATAAATTTCTAAGTCAGCGCGATCAACAGATACGGCCCTTTGCCGCATATTTTGACACTGGCAAGGAAATCAATCTATAAGTATAAGGTATTTCCCGTTGACCTGGTTCCCAAGCACAATGGTCAAAATAGTAAAGGTTTGCGATCATTGTTACGAGAACTGACCCGTTTGGTAACGCACTAGCCACAATGGTGTCCGGCCATCGCCATTACGCTTATTAATGGCAGTTTGGTAAAAAATTATCATATCAATTCCCCTCCGGCAATAACAACATAATTGACAGACATGACATTACAGAATTTTTTTTTAAATTTATTTTTTGACCTGGATACATTAAGTCGCAATATTAGAAACAATTTTCGAGTCGAAGTGACGCTTCAGTAAAGCGGTGGATACTTTACTGAAGCTTCTATGGAGTTTTGGATAGAATACGAAAATACACGTTTTTCGCCTTTGTACTATTTGCCTTTCACTCATGCACGTTTACGAACGCTTAATGGTTAATAATCCACCATTATTACATATTAACACTCGAAGAAACATAGATTTTAGTAAATAACACAAAATCAACAACAGCACATTTTCGCATTCCCGCCAAAACTCCTGACATTACAGACTTTTGGCACTATTGCCAGTTGTGATGGATAATGGCACCACTGCCATCGCAATTTCAGTTGTTTAGCGTGCTTGGCACCTTGAAATCATGAAATCTGGCAAAAAGCTATGTGTTATAAGCACAAGTAAATGGAAAAACCGTAAACCGAAAATAAGTAGTTTTTTTTTTCGATTCACTTTTTTGTACTATGTCGATGTATAGGGACAAAGTTTGTACGGAAATCTCGATGCGCGAGTCGAACTCGCATTTGACCGTTTTTTATACTATATAGGATAACTAGATTAGCAGGTCGTTTGCTTGATGGTAAGCAGCCCATAACATGCCAGCCCGTAACAATTGCAGTGCCACTCCGGAATTTAAAAAACAAAGCCCTGCTCGGCACTGCATGTGCGCTCACTAACACGAGATTAAGTCTCATAAGCACACTAATTTCACTGAATTATTTCTCAAAATAACCTGCACAATCTACATCATCATACCCAAGAGCACCTGCTATTTATTTGTTTAACTCCACACGCACCCAAGTGTATGGCGAGCATCTTTCGCGTCTGTATAATTTTATCTATGACCAAATTGTTGAGAACAACGGAAGCACCACAGTAAAGAGTATACAGCTCATTGGAGGCGTAATAAGGCGCCATGAAAAACACACCAGTGAAATAAAATATACGCTGTTTTTCAATCTCTGGCTTATTTCAGCGTATGTACAAAACCAGTCTATGGCAGAATTTTTTGTTGTATCTATACTACAAATAAATAAAATTGAAGTGACTGTTTGTAATATCAAAATAACAGCTTTTTACCAAATGCATATGATAGTATAAACAATAAACCCGCCCATTTTACTACCAATAAGATTGTTTCTCTGATCTTGTTGTTTTTTTAGTTTGGTGAACAATAAAGTACTTATTTTGTATTGTATTGTATTTCAATGGGTCGCACTATTTAATTTTTAGCTTTGTCATTTTTATTAATATAAATATTATGTTTATATAGTGGTTGCTTTCCTTTATTGTTTTTTTCTAATATAACTTAAGCCTACTGTTAATCAAATATTATTACAATGCTACTATATTCACAACATACATAACTTTTATAAATACAATTTTGAACCAATTTTTTGTTTTTGCCTCTTTATTTTTTAAACCAATATAGGCCCTTTTCTCCTCTATCATGTGTAATCGCTGCCCAAAGATATTGCATCAAATTTAATACTGAGAATAAACGTGAAGAGAGATGTATCGCTGTTTTGATCGAAGATTGGAAGTAGGATACAATAATAAAGTAAGGAATTTAGTACATATTTAGAAATAAATTAAAGTGAATACTTAGAGTCAGAAACCGCCAATCCAACGAAACCGTTGTAGCATGTTTTTTTTTGTTATCGCTTTGTATGTACCTACAATATTATTAGTATTAAAATTACAATTAACAATTGACGATCGGGGTGCGGGTCTCAAAGGTTCTATTTTCATAGTATTTATGAGCTTTAAATACTGTAAGGTTGACACGCAAGGCCCTTGAGGTTTGTTGGAAATGACAAATACCTATAACGAGACCACGAGTACATACTACTTTTACGAGCTGTTCTTCTACCAGCTGTTTTAGCTTGGCTTTTGAGTAACTAGTATGTTGAAGCGTATCTACAATGTATTTTACTTGTGCTTGGCTATAGTTTTTTTATTTTGTTTACTTCTTATTTTCAATACTCTTATCGTCGTCTGTATCTTGAAAATCTGTCAGATATACAGTCGGCTGCAGTGATAATATGTCTACATTTTTATATTTTCAAACTAGCTGTGCCCCATGGGTTCGCCCACGTAGACTAAGTTACTCCTTGTAGCATCAGCTATCTGCCAGTGAAAGTCCCATGAAGTCAAAGTCGGTCCAGCCGTTTTGGAGTTTACCCGGAACAAACAAACAGACAGACAGAAAGACAAAAATTTTAAAAAATGGTTGTTTTTTTGTATGTGCCGCATATACTTTCATATGCATTTAGTAAAAAGCTGTTATTTTTATATTACAAACAAACACTTCAATTTTATTTATTTGTATACATATATAGATGTATGATTTTGCGTAAATAAGGAGGAATAAGTAATAATTTACATACATTTGATAATCTGAAAGTGCATACCTGCATATAATTGCAGCTGACTGTCCGTCACAAGGCTATCAGTTTGCTCCAGATGGTATTTTGAGAACCAATATTTATTAAAAATTTGCGTTACTACATTGTAATTGCAATGCAAACCGCGTTTGCTATTATCACTTGATGAGAGCTATAGAGAACGAAGAAATAATTGACCTTGAATTAGTACCTATTTTTCAAACTTTCGCGTATTGAATACATTTTACTAATATTATAATTGCGAAAGTGTGTTTGTTGGTTTGTCCTTCTTTCACGCAGTAACTTAGTAACGGATCGACGTGATTTTTGGCATAGATATAGTCTATGGACCGGAGAGTAATATAGGCTACTTTTTATCCCGGAAAAATGCACAGTCCCTGTGGGAACGCGGGTGCAAACCGCGGGCAGAAGCTTGTACAAAAATAATTTTGAGTAACCTCGACATTTCAAGTTGCATTTATCGTGGTTTGAATTATTGTCGAAATCAAGTTTAATTATAGCCTACTTAAGAGTTATCTACGCTTCATTTACAGACGAGAACTGTAAGTAATTCTCCCAACTTACAAAACAAGCACAAAGTGGTTTAAAGTTACTTACTATACGGTCATGATTATACAAAACAAGTAACCAACAAGAGAACAAGTAAACCAACAACTCATTGTTGAATTTCAGCCATTACTGCTAGTTTCGAAGTGGTGGGACCACGGTAGCCTCAGGACATGAACATTGAACTGGAAATCAACTTTGGAGTCTTGGAATCCAAGAGCAAAGTCATCATTATGAATTTGAACCAATAAAATTGCTTTTAAATAAATCGATGTGACAAAAGTCAGGTAAAAAATACGACTGTCCCAGCCAGTGTCACTGGGATGATGTAAGGATTCTAACGATACCACATAAACTCAAATCGATTCAGGCATTTCAAAGTTATGGTGGAATAAAGAAACTCACATACATATATAAGCACACTAGCTTCTGCCCGCGATTGTCAACAACGTTCCCACAGGAACCGTGCATTTTCCGGGATAAAAAGTAGCCTATGTTACTCTCCGGTCCATAAACTATATCTATGGCAAATATCTCGTCGATCCGTTGCTCCGTTACTGTGTGAGAGAAGGACAAACCAACAAATCAACAAACCAACAAACACACTTTCGCATTTATAATATTAGTAGGATAGTAGGATTCCAAGTGTTAGTAATCTCTAGATATATGAATAAATGCGAAGGTAGAGCGATTTTAGTTCCTCTTTATTCCGCAGGACTTCAGTCGTGGCGCGGACTCTACTAGTATAGAATTATTATCTATATCTTCTATACGTATAGATACATACTACATACAGATAAATAAAACTGAAGTGTCTGTTTACAACGTCAAAATAACAGTTTTTTTTTAATAAATGGATATGAAATTATATAAAGTGTTTATAACAAAAAAACAATTTTAAAAATTTTGTCTGTATTTTGTTCCGGCTAATCTCCGAAATGGCTTTACCGATTTTGACGGGAGTTTCACTGGCAGATAGCTGATGCTATAAGGAGTAACTTAGGCAACGTGGTTGATTGAAGCCGCGGGGCACAGCTAGTTAAACATAAGAATGTTACTAAGTACTTCATATACTATAAAAGTAGGTTCAGCATTATTTCAACACAAGGTAACTCTATCCCTACGTACGTGGTTTGCCGCATTCCGTAATTCCATTCATAATTGCTTTAATGAACAATAATACCTTAACAAAGGGCTTGTAATTGTTCAATTGTACTGTTATTTTGTATTCACCAGATACTAATAGAAATTGACAAGCAATTTGGCTATAACTTAACAGGTACTAATTTTATCTTCCTACCTTATTACTGTGGTAAAAGAGACGCCTAAATTTTGAGTATGAAATTACTCAATTTAAGCTGCCGTGAAGTCCGAAATTGAGATTATAGTGTTTCCTATAATAAGAGCGAGTTTGGCTGAGCGGGAACTTGTGCGACTTTCAATCCGACGCACAATAGTTCGAATCTCGACTCGGCCCACACCGATGACTTATTTAAGTTATGTGCGGATTATTCACATTCGCTCTAAAACGGAGGAAAACATCGTGAGAAAACCGGCATGTTCAAGAACCACAAAATTCGAGGACATGTACGAGGACATGAGAGAAGGCCAGTATCCCAGCAGTGGGAGCGTAAGAAGCTGATAATGTATAACAATATAGTCAAATATAATCTAATAAGTCTAGGTTCACCAAATGTGAATCGTACAACTCGGCTGCTCCGGAGCTACCAGCTTTGACAGATGTCAAAATTCTCTTTCAAATAATTCAATGGGCAAGCTACTTGAACTTTAGTTCAAGAGTTAAACCTAGTACATAGTTGAACTTCGGTTCAAAACGGTCGGTGAACTTCGCCCTAAAAGGAGAAAAATACACGTTTATAGATCGTTACAAATCGTATTTAAAAACTAATTTAGAACGTCTGTTGTTATAATTGAAGAGCTTTAAAATACCTACTCCTACAATTATTTAGGTTTCTAAAAACCATCCGATGAAAAAATACTTATAATTTTCGGTTTTAGATCGATCTAGAATGAAGAAGCTTTAAAATACTCCTACAATTATTTAGGTTTCTAAAAACCATCCGATGAAAAAATACTTGTAATTATCTGTTTAAAACGATCCAGAAACCAATACTAAAGTTATGGACAAAATCATTAAAACGCGGTATTTGGGTATAACCTTCAGTTAAACCACCTAAGAAAGCCAACTTATAAATATAAAATTGCTACCTACAGACATACGGGCACTTACATTAAAAGGACACTATCAATGATTCCTACTTAGTAACTTTATAGCTGAATTTGTAATAATATAGCTTGTTAAAAAAATTATAGCTTTAATGTAGCCTCATAGTAAACAAATAGTAAAACCTGAAAGTAAAATTTCGCTAAAGTAACAACCATATTGTAAGGGAATAACAAATGTATACTTTGAAGGCTGAAATACTCTCCTTTAATACGTCCTGGCTTACTATGACAGCTTCATTAGCTAGCCCCAAATTTTATTGCCCGTCTGTCTACATTATTCTTTAATCTATGGCAATAATTAAAACTGTTCGATTGAAATAATATAAATAAGGAAAAACATAAAGAACAAAGTTGTCTTTGTTGACTGACTCTAATGTTATTATAAAATGGACATAATAATTATGAACTACACGTTCGTCTTTAAAATATGAGCTAGAAACGGTTAATACAATAAAAATAACAATTCAAAATAATCACACAGTGAGCACAATACACTTTCAGTAACAATAGAACAAATTAAACGGTTATTGAACCCGTTACGGGAAATTAGCAAATCAAGTGTGGAATAAAGTACGAACGAAGCATAACACCGTGACTACAGGTAAACACAATCATACTCAAAATTAAACCAACAACCACAAATCATACGGAAAATCAATAGCAGTGTCAGCAGTAACACTCACTCATGCCAAATGTGACACATGACAAATAGAAAGGCAAAGAACACAACAAATAATCAAAGAACGACCTGTCAGATCGATATAAAACAAAAATGGAATTAAACACAGTCTAAAATTAGAAAAAAAACAAATGTAATCCGTAAAACGACAAACGCCTAACCGTCTCACCCCGAGCGAATCACTACCTCATGTCCAGGGAAAAAGCACCAAATTCGTTCAACACTTGTTTGCAGCACAAGAGAACCACTCCCGGGGTAATGAACACTGTATGACGTCACCACTGTGTTATTATTTCTTTTGGTTAATGAAAGGAATTGATTACTCACGCTGCGATGCTTTTAGATAGCGGCCAGCGCTCCATGGAGGCCTGGTATTTCATGTTTTCGATCTGCTTTTTCAGTGCCTCTTTGTCCATGGCTGCGAGAATACTGGGGTCCATGGCGCAGAATCTGTGGTACGAAACACGCACACGAGTAAGTTTTTGTGTAAGGACGTATAAGCACGCACACAGGGAGAGTTTAGTGTGGCCGTACGTTGTACTCGGCGGGAACGGTATCGTTGGGGAGAAAAGTGTTTACGATGATGCGGGTGTGTTAAACTTAATAAACGTATTGCTTTTTATGTTTATGTAGCTTTTACGTATGCAAATGAATTGTAAGTGATGCGTGGGTACAAAATAATAATTCATTCTTATTTAATAACATGGTCCCGATACTTCGAGAGCAACAATTACTTATCTGATGAGATTTATAGCGAGAGTTTAAAAAACCGCTGGCGACGACTGCGTTTTTAGGAGATTTTTTTTCTTTAAAGATTAGAGACATGATTAACGCTTTAACCGTAAATCCTATCTCTAATTGCGATTTATTTTATACTAACTAGGCTAACATAATTACATGTTTTATTCTTTGAGACGATCGTAGGTATCTAGACCAAATCAGAAAAATGTCGGTGGCGTGTGGGTAGATGTCGTGTCTTACAAGGAGGTCAAGCGCCTGGTTGAGGATAAGATCAGATGGAAAGCACTCCACCGACATGAGCAACGCTCTTAAATTTTAAGATTAATTGATTATTTATTAATTATTTTTGAATTTAGGAACAAATATAGAAATTTAATAAATCTTATTTTATTTTTAACTGTCGTGAAAAACTATCTGACCGTTTTTATTTTTTTTATTTTATAATTAATATGATATTTTAGATTAGTAAATTATCCAGAATTTTGAAAACATTAATTAATAAATTAAGTATAATTGAATCAACTTGGTCTGTAACAATATTAAAAAAAATACATTATTTTTATACCGAATAAAGAAAACCAGCATCCTACGCATTTCAAAGATATCTACATAATCAGCAGTCTAATAAAAAAACACTTTCGTTGCCGAATGTACTACGCTACCCGCCTCACTCACACATTCAGTGGAAACCGTGTGGGTGTGCGAGCGTGACTGTATGCGTGATGCGCGCGCAGAACTTCAGTTTCTATGACAACCCCTTTATGCACACTGAAGCTAGCTTGCGCAAAGTTAGTTACCCACCATTACGCGATTTCGGAATTTACTAGTTTCTTACTAAGGTCGATTTTACTTAGAGCACGTATTTGTAAAATTAATGAATTAACGCGTAATGCCCGGTAGTTCTTGGCGTTTTGTGCCCTTTGTTTTCTCGCAATAAATACAGAGGGCGCTGTGTAAAATACACACATACATACTCACACACGCGGCGTGGCGTACTCATGACCTACCATAAAAATCGACGTCTTTCGGTCTGTCTGCACGGTCTCATGTGGGAGAAGAATGAGTGGTAAATTAAAGGGAAAGTATTACATACTTTCAGTTCGTACCTTTGAAAGATTACTTTTCCCTTTATTTTGTAACTTGTAAATGTGTGTTTAGTAGCGGTGGCTGCCATGTTTTTGCAGATTTTGTTAAATTAATTCCTTTGATCAGACCCTATTTGCGGAAGACTAATTAATTGTAATCCCTCTAATTTAACAGTTGAAAGTCTTCAAATTCCCAAATAGAAGCTTCTAATTAATAATTACTTCCAATTTGTAATTATTTCTCATTTCTAATTACTCGTGAAATAACGGTTCTACATAAAGCTGATCGGCTTAATGTCGAATAAATATCTTCTCTTCTTCTTCTTCTAGTGCCTCTCCACTACAGGAAGATATATTGCTCAGTGAATTTCTCTCTATCCTGCCCATATATCCTTCTTCATTGTTCCATTTTATATGGGGTCGGCACAGAATTTCTTTACAAACAAACTGTTTTTTGGGTTTTTTTTCTTAGACCCCGTCGCCTCCTTGATACCTTGCCCTTGTTGGGAATTCATTCGGTTTTCACTTTCTATTCTAATAAATATCATATAAAAAGCTGAGTGTTATTTTTGGGATTTCATTATTTAACGTATGGTCAAAAATTATGTCTACTGTAGGTAGATGTTTCATGAAATATGAGCTGGACAGCACCAAATGTTTAAAAATTAAATATTTTTAATAGTTCCTAGATAACACAGCCAATTAAAATACAATAGAACAAGCTGATTTAATAAAGAATAAAATACCAGTTTAATAAATTAAAATACCTATAGTATTATTTTAATGACGTGCCACGATTTTCTCACTATCAAAGCATTATTCGCCACCTTAATTTATATTATTTTATCATTTATTTAATTTCTTTAATTATCGAGGTGTTTATCTTTGTAGTTTTCTTTCATTATTGTGCTAGGTTTGACTGTAGGTGACTATGGTTATATTTTTTTTGTCTTTGAATTTCTAATATTGACGTCAAATTGGTATGTTTAGATAGGGTGGTATTATAATATTCAATTATTTCACTGAAATTTACTTTTTTTGCACGCCTGAAATTCTAAATAAGTGTTTCTTTTTGCATGCAAAAATTAAAAAACAAAAGCCACAAATAGATCTTTAAATTACCCGTCACTTCTCACCCCATCCACCAATCTCGTTGTAACTTGTCCTGAAGGGGTAATATAACGTTATTTCTATTTGAAACGTAACAGAATCAGAACCTGTCGAAGTGTGAACCAACAGAGCTGATAAAGCTCTATGTGGAGTTAGTGAACTCCAGCCGACTCCGGCCGTAATCCAATATCGAGACTGGCGAGGTTAATCAATTTAGAGTGTGACTGTACACAAATAGCAAAGTTCCTAATGGAGAGATTGGCTCCGGACGGCGACAATTCATTTAGGTTCTCATCTCCTGACTGCAGCTTGTTTGCAGCGACTAATGAGACACTTAATAAAAAATTAACGGTTAAGGAAAGGCGTAGTTTTACAATTTTACTAGCTGCTGCCCGCGGTTTCATGAGCGGACATATTGGATTACAAGGGTTTTAATTTTTGGCGTGGAACCCCAATTATTTTTATGAAGTATCCTATGATACTCCTTATAACATCAGCTATCTGCCAGTGAATGTCCCGTCAAAATCGGTCCAGCCGTTTCGTAGATTACCCGGAACAAACAAACAAACAAACAGACAGACAAAATTTTAATGGTCGTTTCGTTATAGGTACCGAATATACTTTCATATGCATTTAGTAAAAAGTTGTCATTTTGATATTACAAACAGACACTTAAATTTTATTTATTTGTATGTATATGTAGTTAAATAACGCTTACGCACCTGTACTGGTTCCTCAACTAAGCCAAACGCAGTGCCACTCAGAACTTTGAAACACAAAGGATTGCGCGGCACTGCAGTGCGCTCGTTACCATGAGGCATTAGGTATTAAGTCTCATAAGCCCAGTAATTTTACTGTCATCGGTTGTTTCCTTTCACCAAAAGTTCAATCTCGTTCTAAGATTCGAACCACCGACCTACTCTGATAATCAGATGACCTTTACACTGAGTTATTATGGCTTCATATTTATTTTACCGAAACAAAGGCAGAATGTTTGTTTTTTTGCCAACATCATTAGGCTTTATGTGAAGTCACGGACTGTAATGTTCCCGGGTAATTGGCGACGTCGCGTGTACAGTCATGTAGAATCTACATTCTTCTTTACCGGGTTATGTCATCAGATAACTATATAATTAACTTACAAGTTGTTACTTTTGTGGAATCTCCATCCAATGAGGGTTTTTTTATGTTATTTGATAGCGAGACGAGCTGGTCGTTTGCCTGATGGTAAGCATAACGCCGGCCCAAAACAATTGCAGTGCCACTCAGAACTTTGAAACATAAAGTCCTGCGCGGCACTGCAGTGCGCCCGCTACCCTGAGACATTATGATTGTATTAACTCTCATAAGCCCAGTAATTTCACTGGCTACTCTGCTCATAAAACCGGAACACAGTAATGCTCGCACATTTCTGCTTGGTGTCTGACTTCACGAGCAAAGCGGTGGTAACAACACAGAAGGACACTCGTAGTAGAGATGGTCCTTCCACCTACTAAAATTTAATATACTGTGTATTTATTTGGATATTATAGAAGCAAATTTAATAAATTTACTATTTTTATTATTTCAAGTACATAATAATATACTGCATTGTTATGTTTCCTATTTCAATTGTTATTTTTAACCGACTTCCAAAAAAGGAGAAGGTTATTAGTTCAACGGGTATTTTTTTTTATGTTTGTTATCGCATATCTCGGTAATTTATAAACCGATTTGGAACATTATTTTTTTATTTGAAATTAAATGCTTTCAGATTGCTCCCATATAAATTTCATCAAAATATGAAGTCGGTTCGTAGCTTTTTTAAAGCAATTTTTGTTATCATGTAGAGTCAATTTAGTTGGAGGAGCACAGCTCCCTATAATACAAGCTTTTGCTTAGCTTAGGGATCTGACGCTTGTCTTTTCATTTATGTTAGCATGTTCAAGGACCATCGTCCTTGAACATGCTAACTCATAGTAACTAGTAATTAATTCATTTCATCAAATCAGTGCTTACTTTGTGTTGTATTTTATAATTGTCAGTTATTGTGCTACTTGTCATTTAATTTCCGAATATTAAATAAATTTTGGTTATTAAAAAGTTTTGGTTAGTAAATCAATTTTGGTTATTATTTAAATTTTGGTTAATAAATAAATTTTGGTTATTAAATAAATTTTGGTTATTAAATAAATTTTTGTACTATTTGGTTATGTGATGAGCGGGTCGTTTGCCTGATGGTAAGGATAACGCCAGCAGTGCCTCGCAGAACTTTGAGGATCGATGTATAGAATAAATGGTTGTTTTGTTACTCTTACACGCAAAAACTACTGATTATATTTTGATGAAACTTTACAGTAATGTAGCTTATACATTAGAAGAACAGATAGACTACAAGTGGAAGCTAGCGTAACGTAAATTTACCCACCATAACTATGGCGGTGTAAGTTTTGAAAGTTATTGTTAATTCTATAAATAAATATAGTTCTTATTATTATATTTTATAACTCTTTTGGTGTCGACTGTACTGTGCTCATATATTACGAAAGGTCAAGTGTTACCACTCAGCGGAGTCAATTACTATGGATGTTACTGTGTATACTGTATAATATCAGCGTTTCGGATCGGTTACATATGACTAACTTATAAAGACAATACCGTCTACCCAGCGACGAATCAGCAAAGGACTTCAAACGTCATAAATTAAAGTAATGTAAGTGAGACTCGTTTGGTGGGACTGGTTGGGAATCCACTTAAAAAACGCGATATGAGTCGTTAAAAGTTGTTTAATGTGTAATAATAATCGTGAAAATCTAAGAAAACACTTGAAAATATTGTTACGAGCTATAGGGTAACGTTTGATAGAAAGAAGCCGTTAAACAAACAGTTACTTTATTGAATTCAAAAGGAATCACTTGCAACACTATTCACTACAAAAATCACTAGTATATCACTTTGTCACAGATATCACAATCACTAGTATTTCACTTAGTCACAGATATCACAATCACTACTAGTCGCTTTGAACTCACTCCGATGTATATCGCTTGGTATCTCAATTGAAACTGTCCCTGGCCGCGTCTCGATCTGCTTATATATGCGCCGCAAATTGTACTACCAAGTTCCCGAATGATCTAGTTCAAGGTCAAATATGGACATCTCTCTCTTACGCATACAACCGTCCCTTGTACACACATCGAGGACTTTCCAGATGGTAGTAGATTATGTCCATCTCGTTCTATCATGCGTGTAGCTATCTCTCTCTCGCATTATTCTAGAACATTCGGTTAGGTAATAGGTACAATTGTTCCTCTCTTTTGCGCATATAGCCATCCTGCTCACACTTTCTTCTGGAAGTTTTGAGAGACATGATGGAGGCTAATCGTCTCTCTCTTTCACACGATAGGCTGTCCCTCTCACACACCTTCGAGAATGTTCCGCGGACCGGAGGGGTGTAACTTGGCCTGAAACGGCCTGAAAATGGGTTTTCAGGAAATGGTGCCATGTGATTACTCGTGTCCTGAAACGGACTGAAAACATGTTTCAGTCTGCTGAAAACGGCGTTAACTAGGAGTAATTTTTGATTAACTGATATGTGTTAGGCCTTCCTCCGAAACGACCCGAAAACATGTTTCAGCCTGCTGAAAACGCCTGTAAGTGTCCGAAAATTTAAAAAAAATGTTTCTGCGAGTTTCCCTTTAACCCGTCTCCGTAACACTGCCCCCTCCTTAGACATGCTCGTCCCGAGCATCATTAGATCCATTGTAACGTGCCAATCGATTCACATGCACAATCTTAGGCTGGTTCCTGGCACTACCCATCTTCTTTATGCGATATGTTACGTCATTGATCTTCGTAATCACTGTGTAAGGACCATCCCAATCAGCTTGAAGTTTGGGAGATTTTCCTTTACGTCTTACTGGATTATGAAGCCAGACTAGTGAACCTTCTTCAAAGTCTACATGGTGCATCTTCCTGTCATATCGAGTTTTCGTTCTTTCACTCATTCTATTTTCAGATGTTCTAACATGTTCGTGAATCTCTTGTAATTTTTCCCGTAATTCTGCGGCATATTCTGTTATACTCACTGGTGGATCTGGGGGCCGACCAGTGATGATATCTGCAGGCAAACGAAGCTGCCTACCGAACATGGCAAGAGCAGGTGTCACATTCGAGCTCTCGTGAACCGCAGATCGATATGACAATAGAAATAATGGGATATACTTGTCCCAGTCCTTTTGATGACTATCCACCAATTTAGCCAGGTGTCTTTCCAAAGTTTGATTAAACCGTTCGACCATTCCATCTGACTGTGGGTGGTAAGGCGTAGTCCTAGTTTTGTGAGTTCCCATTATTTGACACATTTCTTGAAATAGTTGGGATTCAAAATTTCGTCCTTGATCACTATGTATCTCTAGGGGCACCCCAACTCTACAGAATACCTCGTTCACTAGTACTTCGGCCACCGTAATTGCTTCCTGATTAGGAATGGCGAATACTTCAGGCCACTTTGTAAAATAGTCCATCACCACCATTATGTACTTATTTCCTTTTTCTGTTAATGGAAAAGGTCCAGCTATATCAACTGCAATTCTTTCCCACGGAGCTCCAACGTTATATTGCTTCATTCCAGCTCTGCTTCTGGTCTGTGGTCCTTTTACAGCTGCACAAGCTGTACATTTCCGGCACCAATCTTCTACATCCTCACGACAGTGTATCCAGTAAAATCTCTCTTTGATTTTCATTAGGGTTCTTTTTACCCCTAAATGTCCACCAGATGAACCATCGTGAAACATTTCCAATACATCACGGATCTTGGATCTTGGTACAACTAGCTGTAAATGGGATACGTCACCTCGCGCATTTTCCCATTTTCGACATAACACGTCATTGTGCAGAACTAAACTATCCCATTGAGCCCAATAACTCTTGGTTGTGGTGCTTGTGGAAGCGATTTCACTCCACCGTGGCTTAGAATCAGAAGATTTCATCCAATCCAAAATGGGCTTGATGTCGCTATCTTGTTGTTGTGCTTCTTGAATCGCTTTCCCACACCAATCTGGACTAATGGTGTCTGTCCTAAGTAGCCTCACGTGAGCGAGCTCTTTTCCCTCCTGCCTCGTGCAATATTTGCATTCGTCATGACAAGGCCTTCTGGATAAAGCGTCTGCGTTTCCATGGGATCTGCCTTTGCGATGTTCAATTGTAAAGTCGTACTCTTGCAGTTGTTCAATCCATCGAGCCACTTGTCCTTCCGGGTTCTTGAACTGAAGTAACCACTTCAGTGCAGCGTGATCAGTTCTGAGACGGAACTTACGTCCAAGCAGGTATTTGCTAAAGTGTTGTAGCGTCTTTACAACAGCCAGTAGTTCCCTCCGAGTAACACAGTAGTTACGTTCCGGTTTTGACAATGACTTACTGAAGTAGGCTATGACTTCCTCATGTTCGCCTTTAACTTGGGATAGTACTCCTCCAATGCCAGTTCCACTGGCATCTGTATCAACTATGAACTCGCACTCTTGGTCAGGGTAGCCTAGAATCGGAGTTTCACACAGGCGGTTCTTAAGCTCTTTAAATGCATCTTCACAGTCTTCGTCCCACAGGAACTGTCTTTTCTCTTCGGTAAGTCTGTGCAAAGGTTTCGCAATATCAGCGAAGTTCTTCACAAATCTTCGGTAATAGGAGCACAATCCTAAGAAGGCGCGTACTTGGCTTTTATCTTTAGGTACTGGCCAATCTTTAACAGCAACTATCTTCTCCGGATCAGTTCGAACTCCATTTTCAGATATAAGGTGGCCTAAGTAATTAACTTCCTTCTTGAAGAACGAACACTTCTTTGGACTTAGTTTGAGGTTAGCCGTGCGTAATCTAGTAAGCACCCGTTGCAGATTCCGGATATGATCATCAAAATCTCTTCCAATAATGACCACGTCGTCCAAATATACTAGACAGGCTTCTCCAATTAGTCCTGACAGCACTCTTTCCATTAACCTTTCGAAAGTGGCAGGCGCATTACAAAGTCCAAATGGCATAACTTTAAACTGCCAAAGTCCTTTACCCGTGGAAAATGCCGTCTTCTCTTTGTGGCTAGGATCTATTTCCACCTGCCAGTAACCACTTTTTAAATCTAACGTGGTAAACCATTTTGCTCCACTTAGTGTATCCAAAGTATCGTCGATCCTTGGCAGTGGGTAGCTGTCCTTTTTTGTAACGTCGTTTAGACGGCGGTAGTCAACACAAAACCTCAGACTGCCATCCTTTTTCTTTACTAAAACAACAGGAGAGCACCAAGGGCTGGATGACGGTTCAATCACATTGTTTCTTTCCATTTCCGAGACCATTTTCTCTATTTCACCTTCGTACGCCACAGGAACTCTGCGTGGTCGCAGGCGTATCGGCGTTTCTGTACCAGTCTCAATTTTATGTTTAACTATGCCAGTTCTTCCTAGGTCTTCATCTTTTGTGGCGAAGATGTTTGAAAATTGTCGTAACAATTTCTTTGCCTTTGACAACTCTTCTGTAGATAAGGTCTCTTTACATCCATCGAGTACTGCTTGGGTTAAAATCCAAGGTTTGGAGTTGTCCACTTTCTCTACCACTTGCTCTTTGCTACTGTCTTGTGTCTGTGAGCTTCCTGAAACAACTCTTCTGTCGAAATCGTAAACACCTCTGGGCAAACTACCTTTAAGAAAGACTTTCTCTACGCCACATATGAAGATGCTGCTTTCTAAATCAATTTTGCAGTTATGGTTCTTCATGAAGTCCAAACCGATGATGCAGTCATCTACTATATCTGCAATCACAACTTTATGCCGATAGGAACTTTCACCAACTTTGAACTCAACGACACCCTCTCCCCGGACGGTTATGTGCTGGCCAGTAGCTGTCAGGAGCTGAATATGGCCACGTGAGGGTGAATATCTCTCATCAAAATCCTTCAGAAGCTGGTACCTGATTACCGTGCGCGAAGCTCCAGTGTCCAAAGTTAACTCACATTTAGTCCCATTGACTTCCCCGTCAATGACTAAGGTGTTCCCGTCTTGAGTCTGAGAGATCATGACTTTTGGGGCCTTCCTCACATTACCGGCCAGCACCCGCCCCGCGGTCCTGGCGTTTACTCGTTTCCCTGCCGCTGTTCTGCGGCAGCGCCCGTTATCACTTCTGTTGCTTCCGATTCTCGGCGCCGAATCTCCACATTACTCCTTGAATCTCGCTTAGGGCATGAAAACCTCATATGCCCTATTTCACCACACGCGTAACATGTGGGTCCGCCTCTAGATTTTACTTTGTCTGTCACCGCTCGGACGCGGTAAGACCGAGGATCTCTGCGAACTGCCTCTACTTCCAATGCGTGGGCTAGAGCATCCTTTAGGATCTTGTGATGACCGAGGCTAACGGTTGTCTTGACTTCTCGATCTCTAATCCCATCTATAAATGCTTGCACTAACATGCTGTCAACCAGAGATGGTGAGGATAAGTAAGCCTTTCTTACCAGCTTTTCAATTTCTAAGCACCATTGTTGCAGGCTCTCACTAGCTAGCTGCACTCTGTCCTTTAATTGCGCCCTGTAAACGTGTTCCAGGTGTGAGTCACCATAACGAGACTCCAGGGCATTCTTGAGTTGGTCTAGAGTGACATCTCCCGCCATGGTGTCTAATACGGTCAAGGCTTGATCCCGTAGCCCTAACATAAGGGCAGTTACTGCCTGTTCATCAGTCCAACCGTTTGCCTTTGATACGGTCTCAAACTGAAGTTTGTAAGCCCCCCAGGAAGAAGTACCGTCGAATGGAGGCGCTTTTAGTTTACCGCCTGGAGCACCAGATGTCACTATTCCATTAATTTTCAAAGATTTTACCTCCTTTTCTATTCCAAGTATTTGCTTGTCGTGCTTGGAAAGCCTGTCATCGTGATCCTCCACTTCTAATTTTAACTTCTCTAATTTCTCCTTGAACTGCACGCCTATCACCTCCAAACGTTCCTCGATACGGCACGTCTGCTCCTCTTGACGGTGAGCCTGCTCCTCTTGACGGCGAGCCTGCTCCTCTTGACGGCGAGCCTGCTCCTCTTGACGGCGAGCCTGCTCCTCTTGACGGCGAGCTTGCTCCTCCAACAGAGCACGTGTCTGTTCCTCTTGACGACGAGCCTGTTCCTCCATCATGCGTTGTAAAGTCAGCAATAGGTTGGAAGAATCCTGATTTTCACTCATGGTGCGGTTGGCATCAAAACTTTGACGACGAGCTGCGTCACGAGCTGCTTGTGCACGCGTCTGTATCCCTTGTGTTTCTCCTCCAGACTCCTCTTGATCGTCCCTCGGTGTTACAGGCATCTTTCTATCCCGCTTCTGACACCAAAATGTTACGAGCTATAGGGTAACGTTTGATAGAAAGAAGCCGTTAAACAAACAGTTACTTTATTGAATTCAAAAGGAATCACTTGCAACACTATTCACTACAAAAATCACTAGTATATCACTTTGTCACAGATATCACAATCACTAGTATTTCACTTAGTCACAGATATCACAATCACTACTAGTCGCTTTGAACTCACTCCGATGTATATCGCTTGGTATCTCAATTGAAACTGTCCCTGGCCGCGTCTCGATCCGCTTATATATGCGCCGCAAATTGTGCTACCAAGTTCCCGAATGATCTAGTTCAAGGTCAAATATGGACATCTCTCTCTTACGCATACAACCGTCCCTTGTACACACATCGAGGACTTTCCAGATGGTAGTAGATTATGTCCATCTCGTTCTATCATGCGTGTAGCTATCTCTCTCTCGCATTATTCTAGAACATTCGGTTAGGTAATAGGTACAATTGTTCCTCTCTTTTGCGCATATAGCCATCCTGCTCACACTTTCTTCTGGAAGTTTTGAGAGACATGATCGAGGCTAATCGTCTCTCTCTTTCACACGATAGGCTGTCCCTCTCACACACCTTCGAGAATGTTCCGCGGACCGGAGGGGTGTAACTTGGCCTGAAACGGCCTGAAAATGGGTTTTCAGGAAATGGTGCCATGTGATTACTCGTGTCCTGAAACGGACTGAAAACATGTTTCAGTCTGCTGAAAACGGCGTTAACTAGGAGTAATTTTTGATTAACTGATATGTGTTAGGCCTTCCTCCGAAACGACCCGAAAACATGTTTCAGCCTGCTGAAAACGCCTGTAAGTGTCCGAAAATTTAAAAAAAATGTTTCTGCGAGTTTCCCTTTAACCCGTCTCCGTAACAATATAATTTTAAGTAATATTCACACCAACCGCGGTTCTAACTAGTCACAAGTCTTATAGAGGCGTAAGACGTGACCAAAAACTCCTTACACACTTGACTTGAACACAAGACGTTCCGTCACGATAGCCATCTGCGCCGTAAAACAAGTTGTTTAATAAACGGACAGATAAACAGAGCTCGTTTTGTTAACGTTATTGAAAAATAGAGCTGAGACTTTACTAGTACGTAGTTTGATGTTATAATCTATTTTAGAAATGTGTAAGGGCGCGGTGCTACTTGCTAAACTGACGGTGCCTGTTGTCTACCCTATACAAATTGGAATATATTCACATAACATAAACATAAACGCTTACGCAGTCATACCCCCGCACTAGGATTCCCTGTGTCGCAGGTGGCATGGACATACACAGATACACATCACAAACATCCAAGACCCGAGAACAAACTTTATGCTTAAACAAAATCTGCCCCGGCCGGGAATCGAACCCGGGACCCCTCCCTTTGCAGGCAGACCAACTTAGCTACGGAGCCGTCATATGATAATCTATTAGAGCTTACAAAGCAATATACAAAATTTTACAGGTGTATACGTTATGTATGTTTGCAAGTTTGTATGTATACCTACAATAATATTACAATGTGATACCATGCCCGCCACTTAGTTTTGAGTTATTCAAAATATTTTTGATGCAACAATCCATACCTTAGTTTGTAAAATCTTTGTTTATTTACCTAAAACATGATTTTTTCGTAAAATAACACTGATCTAACGACAAAAAAATTAAACACACTCTAAATACGTGTTAAACAGCATATAACCCTTAAACATGTCTTAGTCACGTGTTAAAATATTAACAACCACAAATCTTGAACTTGAATAGTCTCCAACAGTTGCCTAATTCTGTCTAGACACTGTCTAAACAGGCGTCTAAAAGTTGTATTTTTTATGGTAATAAGTATAGTTACTTTTTAGCTTTAATTAGAAAAAATAGCAGTGGTTTTTCAGCTAGTTTTGGTTTTGGATGACTTTTTAGTTGTTTGTCTATTAGAAAACGGCAAAATAACAAATAAAATGCCATATAATTCACTAAAAAACCCCACTGTTTACTTTTTTTCTCTTTTTTCTTTTTTTATTCAAGAATAACTCAGAAATAACCAAGTTGCGAACATGCAAATACGCTCTACTTTAATCCTTTGCAAGGGATGTATTGTAGTTCCAATCACCCTGTATAGCTGGAAAAAAAACGTGTTAATTGAAATAGATTTCTGACAGTGAATGGAACATTCAATAATGTGTTATGTAATAATATCACTGGCAGTTGGGCAACCGACAACGCCTTATGTTACCTCGGTGGAAATGAAAACCTTTCCGAGAAAATCTTTTGCTATTTCTCTGTTGTCTTCTATTTTTGTTTTGTGAAGATTTTTGTTGCTATGAAGTCTAAACGGCTCCGTAGCTAAGTTGGTAGTAACCCTGCCTGCAAGGCGAGGGGTCCCGGGTTCGATTCCCGGCCGGGGCAGATTTTGTGTAAGCATAAAGTTTGTTCTCGGGTCTTGGATGTTTGTGATGTGTATCTGTGTATGTCCATGCCACCTGTGACACAGGGAATCCTAGTGCGGGGGTATGAGTGTGTAAGCGTTTATTTATTTTTTTCATAATGTCGTCTACCTACTATCTATTTCTGCTAAAATGATAATAAAGCAGTCAGTCATAATTGTAATGTTAATAGTATGTCTGAACAGACAACTATTCAATACCTAGAATAACAAATAGGTAATACCTACGAAAACTGTAAAATCAATTTGTTCGACTTGTCAATTTTTGACTATGCCATGTCGCCGCACTGTCACTATCGTCAAAGAAAAAAACAGGAATGGAATCGATGGTTGGCTCAGTGGTAGTGAGGTCTTGGCAGGTTCGAATGTTACCATGAGCTCGAGAAAAAAACCGCGATGCAACCATTTTCTAAACCTGGTTAGTTATCATCCTTTGAAACTCGACCTCTAAACGCCAATCGGTGTGTTCTAGCAGCGCTTGAAAGCCAACTCTGTCTATATTCAGCATGTGGTGAATATGTCAACCGTAGACCACATATTATAAGTACTTAGACTGGCATTACAAGATGATTTTGTTGCGAGTTTTACTGCGTGCATATGGATTTCCATCTGGCATGAACCACGTGCCGACTACCATGAAAATCTCACGGTCCCTGTCAGTGAGTTCGGACAATCAAATTATGTAGATTTTCATTATGCAACCATCAGTCACGGTCATTCACCATAACATAATTTCCATGGTCAGCGCGTAGTTCATGACGAAAGCAGCCAAATTCCAACCTTAAAAAGGAAGATTTTCTTTTATATTTGTCCACGAAACCGTCCGTGCTATCTTCAATTTAATCCCAGACTACTCCGAGAAAACAATTATTTCGTGAAAACATTGTGATAAGGCTATAAAAGATAAGTAGGTACGAGGTAGACTTACCGTAATTGCTTCTCTTAAACTTTAATTTCAGCTCTGAAGCTTAGACAAGCGAAAAAGTAGCTTGTCTGGAGTCAGGTCTCAGCTTCTGCCTGGAGATGAAACAATGAAAAGATATAAAGAAAATGCTTTAAAAACCGATGAACCCACTTCAGTGTCAGACGCATTCCGGATTGTATCACCCCGAGCATAGCCCTCTCCATAGCTCATTTTCATTTACAAAACATAAATTATAATTTTCTTGCTAATATTCGTTTTAATTTTTCATTAATCTGTTTCCTACATCGGCCAATTGCATTCGCTTCCATTTGAATAATTCTGTTTGTCTAGATTAAATCGGTGAGAAATCTCAACAATAAAAAGAACCTTATTTTTAAAACAATAGAGTTCATATTAAAGCGAGTTAAACATTCAGTGTGACACTGGTTGAATAAAAATTAAGTCTGATGAAGAGTTGTGCTGTCAATTAATTTAGATTAAAATAACGAAAGCAGATTTGTTTAAATTATTTTTCAAGGCAATTTCAGTTCAAGGATTGTTTTAATTTTATTTTTCCTACAAATAAGTCAGGCTTGCTAAATTTTGTTTTTTCGTTTTTATAGAGTATACGGACAGTAAGTGGAAAGTGGAATGTTTAGCGACAGCACATTTTTGCATTCCCGCCAAAACTCTACGAAAATATTTCGATAATATACTGGCCATTGTGTAGGCCTTTAGATAATCCAATCCGTACTAAAATGCGAAAGTGTGTTGGTACGTTTGTTGGTTTGTCCTTTCTTTCACGCAGCAACGGATCCCGGAAAAATGCACGGTTCCTGTGGGAACGTGGGTTAAACTGCGGGCAGAAGCTAGTAATTAATATTTTAATCCTTAAACTATTTTATATTATACTAGATATTGCCCGCAGTTTTCACCCACGTTCATGAGAACGTTCATAGGAACCGTCCATTTGTTCGAGATAAAAAGTAGATGTTACTCTCCCGTCCATAAACTATATCTATGCCAAAAATCACGTCACTCCGTAGCTCCGTTACTGCGTGAAAGAAGGACAAACCAACAAACCAACAAACACACTTTTTCGCATTTATAATATTACTTAGTATGGATATGGATTGCGATTGGTTTGTTCTTCTTTCAGGCAGCAGCGAACCAACGTATCGACGTGAGTTTTGGCATAGATATCGTTTATGGACCGGAGAGTAACACAGTTTCTATCCCAAAAAAAGACACAGTTCCGGTGGGAATATTCACGCGGATGAAACCGCAGGCAACAGCTAGAATATAATAAATCACAGGTACAAGGTAGTAAATTATTTATTTATGAATTTAGAATTGGGGCATTTCCAATACGGGCTATATGTATAGCGAAAATCATTTCACTCTGAATAAAAAGTAGGGCATCCACTGCTTAATTAGCAATTTTTGGCGAGGGAACTATTCTTGTATTTTTAATAACTAATTAACTTCTGTCTGAGCCTTTGGAATGAGGCGTCGGAAAATGAGACTAATATGTTATTATCGGGCTTCGGCGAACATTCTACATGATTGGAATAATAAGCTTTGAGTTTCATACTCTTTTATAGGGAGTACTGAGAATTCGAAAGGTACACGAGAATACGTGCCAAGTTTCATATATTATAATTATATGTAGTATGTCTATATAGTTTTGGTAATTTGTGACTGAGTTAATTAATAACAGAACACAATATGGCTAACGTTTTTTTTATATATTTATATGTGATTATTTAAACTCAAGCTGCTGCCCGCGGTTTCACCCGCGCGGAGATATTGGATTTCATGGTTTTTATTTTTTTGCGCGGAACCTTAATTCTTTTTCTAAAATAAAAGTAGCTTAAGTTACTCCTTGTAACATCAGCTATCTGCCAGTGAAAATCCCGTCAAAATCGGACCAGCCGTTTCGGAGATTACCCGGAACAAACATACAGACAGACAAAAATTTTCAAAATGGTTGTTTTGTTATAGGTCCCGTATATTCTTTCATATGCATTTGGTAAAAAGCTGTTATTTTGATATTACAAACAGACAGTTCAATTTTATTTATTTGTATAGATAGGCTTTGGTTACTATCTCACCTGATGTTAAACAAAAATTATTTTCACGATACAGCATTATCTAGATTCTAGGTCTATTAGAAACCGATGAATAAGACTGGTTTAGGACATTGAACATTCGTAACACGGTGACTTGACGATACTCATGTATATCGATCGAGATACAGACGTTATCAAGGACTTCCTTAGCAGTGTCAAAGCAGAATGGATCGTGCATCTATTAGAATACCAACCGATAAACATTTTACTTTAAACCTGTGCCCAATCAATATTTAAATCAATTTCGATCGTTGTTTGAAACGCCAAATAACTGAGCGAATAATAGATGAGATCTCAGGGTAATGTTAGTGGAGTACTGAATATTATGTGGTTCATATCGGCCATCTAAAGGCTGATATGAACGAATTTGAAGGCATGAAACGCTGACGGCTGACAAGGGAGAGTGGACGAAAAAATTATTGCGACAACCCTATATGAAATGCAGGGTTATACAGTCTGAGTTTGAATTGGTATGTTATCCTGCACAGAGGTCAATGCACTCTTGGAGGTCAACAATATTTGAATTACGAGTTTTTGAAATTCGGAGCTTTTCGTTGAAGAAAAGACATTTAAAGTTTACGTCAAAATTTTACTACAGAACTGGGCAGCCCTAAATCAGCAGATTCAGTTGAAAACTCTATTGAACTTTCTGCAATGATGATATTGATTATTAAAAAAAAAAACAGAAAATGTCGCGCACTTCACGTTGGAATGAATTAATTTTTTTGTATAGAAGTTTTGTATGACGTATTTTTAAGGGAGGTTCTCACAACTTGTCGACAACCATGGTCCTAATCACCCCTTATATACATAACATATCAATTCACACTCACCCTGTATAAGGGCAAGGAGATGATGTTGGGCCATAATGTTTTATTTAGTATTACGTAAACGAACTACCTGCTCGATTCATCACTTAATGTGACAGGTGGTCAAATACTGAGCTCATAATTTACTATACTACTACTAGCAACTAACAAAGATTTTAGACATTAGCAGTCATTAGTGTGTAATTACGAAATACCTACTCGGCTTGTCAATTAGTCGACACATTAGCGGTCAAACATACATCTTAATTACTATAAAATCTACAATTAAAAAAACTACACCTAGAAACTCTATAAATAGTAAATGTATAATTAATTTACCTTATTTTTCACCGTTTTAAAACCAAGACACTAACACCAGCAAAACCAAATGAGAACCACTGTCACAGTAAAAATACAAAACCACCGGCAAAATATTAACCTACATTACTCGCGTCACATACTACGAAGTAGCCGCAAAACTAATTTAATTATCCCTAATTCGATTAGTGTATAATCTGTCCGCACTCACACATAGAAACCTTTCACACACACATTTGACATAATCACCACAGCTAAGGTTATTTTTGGCGCGCAAGTTTTAAAAAAGGTTTTAATGCTTTTTTTTTCGTACCGAGAGATGGGAGAGAACCAGCTAACTTGAACGTCAGTGCCACTATAATACTATGAGTGTTGAGTGGACTCACCGCTCTACGCTCTAATTGAGTAAGAATGTATCATGCAACAGTCAGTTAATATGCTTTTTTAATAAACGTTGGTGTTCCTCTACGCCGCTGTTTGCGTGTATCGTGATCTCAGCGTTAATGATCCAAAAAATAAAGGAAGAAAGTGTGTGCATTTCTATTTTAACTCGCTAGGTTAGATCTGCGTTTTTATGATATCGGTATTCGTTTCACGTGATTATTTGTGAAATGGAGCCTAAGAATATTTCATATCAAGAATTGAAATTGTTTTCTTTGGAAACACAGGATATTGCACGTTAATCTGCCAGAACTACTTAAAAAAACTTCAAGACCAATAAAGGGATGCAAAATTAAAACGTTATCTAAAAAACTTCATGAAAAAATTCACACATACTGTGTTCCATCTGCCAGCTGTAGAAGGGCACACATATGCACATCTAATACACCCACACATGGACGCAGTGTCGGCACGTACTCGTTGCATATTGACCGTTTAATACTATGAGTTAGGTGAGCTTGTACGTAACCACTGTGTCACGGTTTTATGTGTAGATAAAATTGGAATGGCCAACGTCAAAAGCCATATTGCAATTTATTTTATTACTAGCTTTGCCCGCGTATTCGCGCACGTAGCCTAAGTTACTCCTTGTAACATCAGCTATCTGCCACTGAAAGTCCCGTCCAAATCGGTCCAGCCGTTGCGGAGATTACCCGGAACAAACAGACAGACAGACAGACAAACAAAAATTTAAAAAATGTTTTTTTTTTTTTTGTTATATAGGTACCGGTTATACTTTCATATGCATTTAGTAAAAAGCAATTATTTTGACATTATAAACAGACACTTCGATAATATTTCATTGTGTAGATTTTGTTAACTTTAAAAATTAATAAACGAAAACAATGTTTTTACTAGTAAGTCTGACGTGATTCTCTTTCTGTAAAAATTATAAGAACAGTGGAAACACACACAATCCTTCTCTAGTGGCCGACATACAAACATACAATTTGTATGACATGTATGTATGTTTGCGGGTGCATATGTAGGCCACTCCCCGGCCCTGTTTTCACTGCATATCTATTAGATATGGGGAGTAATCCATAACCTGTGAAATTAACCCTACCTATAACCCTACATATCAAGAATTTCGCAGTCAACATCGATTGCTCCCATAGTCTAGTTGGTTAAGGCGTCTGGCCCGGATAGCCAGAAGATGCAGGTTCGAATCCTGTTGGAAGCGAAATTTTTGTGATGTATATATTTGTGTGAACATCCACTAGTGTCAGTTAACACTATACAATATATTTCATAAACCTACCTATGTTTCAGAGGTATTTAACAACATACTTTTATTGATTTCATACAGTTCGTGAGGTCAATTAGGAACTTTGAAAATAGAGTGTGATTCTTTAAGAAAAAAAAATAATTACAACTTAGTATCGTGCAATTAAACCACTTATAATTCAGGAAGAATAAAAAAAAAATTTGGACTGGTTTCAATCACGGAAGTACAGTAAAAAGATATTTTGTAAAAAATTTAAAATTCTAAACCAATTTTCAAGCCCTACTCTTCTGTATACTTCTTTCATGTTTCATTACCTTTTATCTCTTTCGCTTGCTTTGGGTTCTGCACCGCTTTGCTCGTCAAGTCTGCCACCAAGCAGTAAAGTGCAAGCATAACTATGTTTCTATTTGATGTGCAAAGTAGCCAGTAAAATTACTGGGCTAATGAGACTTAATACCTTAAGTCTCAGAGTAACGACTAGGTACTACAAAGCGCAACAGCACAGGCCTTTGTGTTATGGAAAAAACTGTATAATAAACTTAACTATTCTTTGCCTTTAACTTTATAAAAAACTGAACTGAAAGGTAGATACTGCATGCAAAATACTATTTGCGCATATTAAAAGTATCTTGAAAAACACCGGTTTCAATTTTCTATTTCTGAGTTCTACTTTTCAACTCGTACAAATTTTCCTTTTAACTTTAAACAATTCTTCAATACCATACTCGCCAACAGTAACTCTCCCATTTATTACATTCAATAACCCGTACGTACAGTTCACAATAGCTCTACTACAAAGGCAAGTAGAGTTCTCTCGGAAAGTTAGCAGATTCAATACAAGGAATTGTGCCCTGTTATAATGGTGTAACAGAAACGTATGGTGTTTTGAACGTCCGTTGAGGCGAATTTGTTTTTTAGGGTTGTGATGTAAATACATTTGCTCTACATTTGTAGAGTAATGAGTGTGCTTAAGATACTGAGTGTGCGTAAGAGCCAGTGTGGCCGAGCGGGAACTTGTGCGACTTTCAATCCAACGCACTATAGTTCGAATCTCGACTCGGCTCGCACCAATGACTTATATCAAGTTATGTGCAGATTATTCACACTCGCTCAAAAATGGTGAAGGAAAACATCGTGAGGAAACTGGCTTGTTCAAGAACCACAAAATTCGAGGACATGTGTCATCCACCAAGCCGCACTGGGCCCGCGTAGTGAATTATGGCCCATACCTCTCTCTCTGAGAGAAGGCCGGTATCCCAGCAATGAGAGCGTAAGAGGCTGATAATGAATGTGATTTAGGTGGTAGGACTACCTTAACTCTTGCGAGCGTACGTCTGGTCTGGTACCACCGCTTTGCTTGTGAACTCTGCCGCCAAGAAGAAATGTGTCAAAAACTGTGGAACTTGGCGCGGGCGCCATATTCTTTCATATAAACTCGGTACTGTGGTTTAATTAATATAATATAGTGGTTGGACGTTAGTGGTAAGACTAACTCTTCTGCGAGTGTCCTTCTGTGTTGTTTTCACCGCTTTGCTCGTGAAGTCTGCCGCCAAGCAGTTATGCGTAAGCATGACTGTGTTCCGGTTTGATGAGCAGAGTAGTCAGTGAAATTACTACGCTTATGAGACTATCATGTCTCAGGGTAACCTGCGCACTGCAGCGCCACGCAGGCCTTTGTGTTTCAAAGTTCTGAGTGGCACTGCAATTGTTATGGGCCGGCGTTATGCTTACTACCAAGCAAACGACCAGCTCGTCTAGTTACCGAAAAGCATAAAAAAAATTGTTAAAGCGACACCAACTTGTTCATATCTTTTTTGTAGGCTAAATAAATATTATCCTTGTTAAAGTGACAGTTGGCAGCCCTAGTGGAACAATCGCAACACCACTGATTGTTTGGGTGTCGTCGCCGACACGGGTGTCTCACAATGGCGACGTGTCACATTTAGCGCATTGATTTAGCTACGTATATGGAGGCCGGGTAGACGACCCGATGCCTTTATTGTTTTACTGCGCAGGTGTTGAGTAAGTAATGAAAACAGCAGTTTCTGCGATGAAATACTTGCTGAATACATCTTTATTTGCACACTACATATAACAAAAAGAAACTTATTTTAACTTTATCTAGCAACACGATCTTATTGTTTAAATCGATTTCTGTCGCCATCTATCGGCGTGTTCCATTTATTTAGTCAGCTAGTTTATATTGTTTAGGTTTAGGATAATTATTCACCATTATCGATCACATCGTCGCTTAAAGCTGGCATTAGACGGTAATGCATGATTGTGCGTCAATCACGGATCACGCCAAACCATGGAATACTACGACCACCGCTGCTTCTACGACCTCTACTCAAAATAAATAGTTTTCACAAACACTTCGTGTTCAGTGCCGAATCAGTGGTGAATACGTGGAATAAAAATGTATTTATTTCTCACAACAGCAGATGGTACAAAACTTAAATGATAAATGACTCGTTTTTGGTGGATCTTAGAAGTTGTAACTCTGCTTTGTGTGATACTGGTGCCTCAAGTAGGTAGGTAGAAAGACGAGCCAAAAGACTCATTGGCAACGATACGCTGGTTGATGCCAGGCTCCAGAGCTTCGAGCATCGACGAAAGGTTGCTAGTCTTTCTGTCTTTAACAGGATACATTTTGGAGAGTGTGCAACGATACTGTTTGACTTGATTCCCCCTTCCCCTTTTCCATCATCGGACGACCAGACGTATGGCAATGCGACATCCGCTTATGGTTGACATTCCTCCTATCCGTACTAAGCGTTACGCTTCCACCTTCATCATACGGACAGCTAAAGAGTGGAACTCATTCCCGGCATCTGTTTTTCCTGAACATTACAATCTGGGAGTCTTCAAGAGACGAGTGAACGGGTATCTTCTGGCCAAACGTGTTACATCGTACCGCATCGTCGCTTAACATCAGGTGAGACAGCGGTCAAAAGCAAGCCCATTTGCAATAAAAAAAAAGTAAATACCTCCACTATCACCACCATCCCTTCCCACTTTTATGTTTTTCTTTAGCCTTTGGGTTGTCTGGAAGAGATCGCTATGAGCGATAAGACCGCCCATTGTGACACTTAGTTTCTTAAGATTTTAGTTTTAAATATTCCTTGTACTGTGTTGTTTCAATAAAGAGTTTATCTATCTATCTAAATACCTGTATTACAGATCACAAGGCGTCCACTCCGCGGATATACATTTATGTTTAGTTTAACCGTATGTTAAAAAAATAAATTATTCAACCATTGACATTTCTTTCGTACAAAGAAATTATATACTCAATTTAAAATGTGTCACTTCACTTGACCTCACTTAACTTTAATTAGAAATCTTTGGAATACCATTTCAACGACTAAAATATCTCATGAATGAAAAAGGTATTTAATGAGCCAAAATGTAAAAAGACGTAAGTGGTCACGTAGGCAGTAAACATAGAACTTTTTCATTCAGCGCAAATTGGCCGGTATGACTTGGAATGCTGGAATATGATTGGCTGTTAGGATTTAAGGGGAAGTCGAAGACACTTTTTACATTGAGAAAAACTGCTTTTACAGATTTTGCATTTAATGTAAAATTTATACATATAGGACCTTACTATAACGGTTGTATGCTTACACAATGTTTTGTCTTTGTTATTCTTTGACACTTTTAAACTGAACTGAAAGAGACACAACATTATGTTATGTAACTATACAACTGTTATACACTGTTTATTAGTAAGGCCCGTTGGCCCGAGTGTCCGTCTGGGTTGTTACCACCGCTTTGCTCGTGAAGTCTGCCGCCAAGCAGTAATGTGCAAGCATTACGGTGTTCCGGTTTGATGAGCAGAGTATCCAGTGAAATTACTGGGCTTATGAGACTTAATACCTAATGTCTCAGGGTAACGAGCGCACTGCAGTGCCGCGCAGGCCTTTGTGTTTCAAAGTTCTGAGTGGCACTGCAATTGTTATGCTTACCATCAGGCAAACGACCAGCTCGTCTCGTTACTAAATAACATAAAAAAAGGCCCGTAGTCTTCTCTCGTGTACCCAAAAGAGGATAGCTGTTTTGTAGCCACATGAAAAATATATGAAAATCGTAAAATAATCAGGTAAACCTAAGAGATCCTATAACAGTAAAAAAACAGCAGGGCTTGTGCACCGTGAGATATGTCACGTACAGTTTTGCGATGTAATTATAGTAGGGCACGGCCTTGGTTTTTGAGATCTCTTTATTTACAGTTTTTCAAGGAAAATGGCGAGACCAAAGCTATCTCGCCCTCAAAAATTACGAAGTTAAAATACTCGCGCAAAAGTGTCAAAATTCGAAATAAAATAGGTGTGCAATGTGCATGTTAGCGTTTGTCGACACAGGCAATATGGGAAAATAAGGAATATCTAGCCTTAACAATCCTTTTAAAAAACATAACACGCTAAGGTAAATGTGAGGGGCCTATTGAATAATTCCTGTGACGTGTCCCGTTCGTGATCGTCAATTATGAGCACGAGAGTTCTTCATTTAACGATCTGACGAGGGTTGTGAAACCCACCCGAGCAGAAGAGAAAATTGGTAAAAGATTTTTGTGTCGAAAATTTGGTAGAAATTTACGTAGAGAGATGTGTAGTGGAGTTATGTTTCGTAATTTGATCAATAATGCTCGATGATCACAAACAAGATTCTGATCCTTATTTGGAACACCTTATGGATATTAGGTACTGGGTCCATACAGTGTCAACATTTTTGTGTTTGTGAGTTTTTCTTAAATAAAACCTTCTATCATAATTTCCTAATGAAAATTTTACCATTGTGACACCTCCTTCCCTCTGCAACGTTGTTTTACCAGAGTTCTGTTTTTAATCAAGTGCCAGAGTAGCTTCTCTACACGCGCCAGCAAATATTGGCTTCCGACGCTACCTAATACGTTGTCTCTGTCAGTTCCAACCTAACCAGACAAAGCCTGGAGGCGTAATACAGGGCCAACCAACCACTAAACATCAGTTTAATATCACTAAAAAATTATAAATAAGTTGCAAGTCAGAATGCTAAGTCCAGTTTTACATTTTTTTGAGTGGTAAAGAGATCCAAGTAATATTATCAATAGTAATTTAATAAATTAAGTAGTGACATCGACTACTTTGCTCTTCATTAAATACACATGGAATACAGTAATGCTTGCATATTACTGCTTGGTGGCAGACCACAAACAAAGTGGCTTGGCGGCCGACCACTAACAAAGCGTGGTGCCCACCCATTCTGACACACGTATATAGAACAGTTAATCCTACCACTTGATGCAATTGTTATTTTTATGTCTCCTCTGTCACATTTCTCTTGATGGCTGTGCTTAATGCGCTGTCTACTCGTCTTTGTATATTAGGTAGTCTGTACGTAATTGGCTTATACCTGGGGTAGGGGATGTGATAAAGTTGTTAACGAAAAATATAGATGAACACAGGATAAGATTTACCGTTACGGTGACAATGTGTTTAACCCATAGGGTTAGGATTTTTCCGCTACGCTCACCATACAAAATTTTATTATAGAATGTGTTTTATATAAAGAACAGTAGCTCCGGCCCGCGTATCTCCTACAGGAACCATGCATTTTTCCGGAATAAAAATTAGCGTATGTTACTCTCCATAAACTATACCAAAAGGCACATCCGACCTTTGCCCCGTTGCTGCGTGAAAGAAGAACAAACCAACAAACGTACAAACATATTTTCGCATTTGTAATCACCTATCGATGACCGACTGACTGTTGCATTTTTAAATTAAAAAAATATGTATATGTAACATAGATCCACTATTGTAAATAAAATGAGATTAAATTAAAGTTTGCCCCAATCGGACTTCGAACCTGTGGTCCCCCGCTTTGCAGGTAGGGCTACAGCCAATTTAGCCATGGATCCGCAAAAACTACAACAATTTAAAGAAGTTGATGTAACATAAGTTACATAAAAAAACACGACTGCCCTATCCAGTGCACTCCGGTTGATGTAAGGATTCTAACGATACCCCATACATAGAAATCTGTCCAGGCATTTAAAAGTTATGGTGGGATAAAGAAACTCACATACATGCATATATGAACCCTAAAAACATTACACTCCTTTATTGTGTAGTCGTATAAAAACGGTTGTGTATATCACGCGTTTCTTTTATCAGGCTTTCGTTGTCTTTAAAATTACTATGAACAAAACTTACAACTTAATTTCGACATGAAATGCCAGCTTCACTCTAATTCAATGTTCCCAAAGACTTCACCGCATTTGTTTCAGTCAGTGTCAATTTTCGGGTTCACTTGAAGCCGCCATCAGCTCTAAGACATGCAACCTTGCAGTAATGAGAGCTAAATGATGGTGGCGTCTACGCTTCGTGTCTCCAAGCGATGGGAGACAGCGATAATAATAAGTAGCTATCGCAAGTAGTGTACTACAAACGTTTCCTTACGTTACTACAAACGTTTCCTTACGTTACTGCAAACGTTTACTCTGTAGGGATCAGCCGGCTTCTTAATAATAATAAATGAAGGAGGTTAAGGGATGCTCTCTCGATTCCCCATTTCCCGGTGTTGATCCAAGCCGAAGATCACACTGCGTAGACCATACGCGGTGATATTGGAATAGTTTACTTTAGTAAGAATGAATAAAATATGTATTCACACTTAAATTGTTTAAATAAGTATGGCTATTATTTATAAGATTGACATGTAAGATTTATCTTATTAATAAAGAATTGAATTGAATTGAATTGAGTCGACACATATCGTTTTTAAGGCTGAGCGCCATCTGTGTTCTTCTGCCGCGTTCGGTGTCTCTGTAAAGGTCGCTAGAACAAAAGCATGGTGAGAGTTATAAAAAAATAAGTTTTATGTATATTTTTCCACAGAAGCTTTTACAATACGTAGTTGGAACTGTAATCTTGAGGCCACCTTCCGGCTCCATCGTCTCTAACCCTGGAAATTATCTACGAACAGAGTAACTTGTAAAGAGAAATCAAAGGAGCCCTCGATAGGTTTACTTCAGTTTGTTACAGTTTCTATGGCCACCTTCCGGCTCTATCATCAGACCATCTCTGTCCAGGGCTGGATTAGCCATGTCAGGGCTAGGCAATGCACGTCTCGGGCCCCCTTTTCTAACCATAATAATATTATGCTATAAGAATTTGAAATGCGTTATGAAATAGGAGGATATTATATAAAAAATAACGCAATATTAATAATATTTTCATTGAGGGTTTGTTACATACAAATCTTCAAATTTCATTTGCACTCGAAGAAACATTTTCAATTTTTTTCTGGGGTGCGGGAGCCGTAGTCAGTGCTGGGTCCCTAGGCAGTTGCTTACTTTGCCTTATGGATAATCGGGCCCTGTCTTTGTGACATCATTGTATTGCATTTTCATCCGACTTACGTACATATGCAATAAGTCACAGAGCGAGTACAGATTGTACTCTGTCCAGTGTCCACTTGAGAATCCGTCTATTTGAGAATCTGACCTTGCAGTTGCTCTGGAGCCGCTTGGTGGTAGAGCATCTTCTAATGCTCGCAGTACTTAAGGGTATCGCTATTCTATTTAAGCTGCAATTAAGAACTTAAGTAAAATGCACTAAGCAAGACAACAGTGTCAAGCTTTGTTACCTTACAAAGACCAAAAAGCTGGGCAATAAGATTCAGCGCTGCAGCAGGTTTTAAACGTCCGCTTATGTCTTACCACACGCGGCGCCATTAGCGGCCGCCCATCAAAGTTCACTTAGCGTATTTCACGAGCACAGGCCAAAGTGTTCTATAAACTATTCACTTAGCACTTACATTTTAAACTTTGGACCAATATGTGTCACTTTACAGAACGAACATAGTTGCTTCTGATTCCTCATGGATCGGAGAATGTATTAATTTAGTAACAGTTTGTACCATATGGTACAGGCGTCTCCCCGGCTGTTCTGTACCTACCCGCTAAGAGAATATGCAGGGAATGGGCTGTAGCATTTTCCCCAGCTGACATCAAAGTCTACTGCAATTACCAAGACGCTGCCAAGCGTGGTGCACCATGGCACAAAGGTGGATGTCTTCCGTGTGATGATGGAGACTTGTAAATAAGATTATATAATGTGGGTAATTTATAGTTTTAATTCCGCGATAAAGAATGTCTAATGGCCTAATTTCGAGACTTGGAGACTTGTACCTTAATTTCATACTTTAATTTTTTTTAGGCTTTCCTCCTAATTTATTGACATTCCATAAGTCATCCGTTGTGCTTTTTACTTTCATGACGTTCTCGACTTGTCACTATTTCATGAGGACGTAGGGAATAAGACCCTAGTAGAGAAATAATCCAAATACAACCTCAAGGTCTCTGTGGAATAAAATCCAATTGAATTCCCCAGGGGATCTGTGGTGAAAAAAATCTAATTTAATCCCCCAGGGGATCTGTGGCGAAAAATCCAATTGAATCCCCCAGGGGATCCATGTTAGAGAAGCCAAGTAGACGGAGACGAATATACTATCTTTTAGATAAAAACAAAAGAAACGTGTTTGATTTGAAATTTTCGTTTATTATTTAACAGCATTATTCACTTCCTTCATCCCATCATGAGAATTAGGCGCTCGAGTTGGTTGTAAATTTTTATTTTAAGACTTTTAAGTTACAGTCCTTAAAGTTTATGTTATACCTGAGATAAGCACTTAAACATGTAAATTTTAGTATTATTAGTACTTTGTCTAATGAAAGTTATAGCGATATAAATTCGGTAGTAACGTTAGAATAAAAGTTTAATGAGCCATTTTGTTCATTTCGACATTTTATAAATGTTATTTGGTAACGAGACGAGCTAGTCGTTTGCCTGATGTTAAGCATAACACCGGCCCATAACAATTACAGTGCCACTCAGTACTTTGAAACACAAAGGCCTGCGCGGCACTGCAGTGTTACCCTGAGACATTAGGTATTAAGTCTCATAAGCCCAGTAATTTCACTGGCTACTCTGCTCATCAAACGGGAACACAGTAATGCTTGCACATTACTGCTTGGTGGCAGACTTCACTCACAAAGCGATGGTACCAACCCAGACGGACACTCGCAGAACAGTTAGTTACCACTAACAAATATTTTAGGTTGACATTGACAGCTGTCAATAAAGTTTTATAATGTTGACAAGTTGATTTAATTTGAGAGATCGGTTTGACGGTTCCTGTGGAAACGCGGGTGAAAACCGCGGGCAGAAGCTAGTAATATTATAAATGCGAAAGTTTGTGTGTGTCAATCTTTGTTACCACGTATCTCGGTAGCTGCTTAAAGCGGTTGCAAATTTGGAACGTAAATAGCTGTTTTGATTCTAAAATAACACATAGGGGCGGGGCCGCGGGCGGAAGCTAGTTTTTTTTTCTTCTTTCGTGGCCAGACACGGTTTGTGTATTTTGCCAATTTCAAGTTTAAGGAAGCTAGTTGGTAATAATTTTAAAATACAAATAAATGTCAAAAAAATTTTTTATTGTAAAATAAAACATACAAAGGTTTTATTCCCAAAGCTCCTCAGAGTTCGAAAGTTGAAATACTCAAAATCAGGCAGCTGAGAAAATTCATGAAAAAGTGTTATTTAATGGAACCAATATTTCCACCCCCTCCCACGACACCCTCCATCGTTTTAACGACGACTGAGCATTAAAAATTATGTACTTACTCCCTCTGAAATATTACAGAAAACAAGACTTTAAAAATTCTAGCATAGAGTTGAAATTGGCGTGTTTCATTGTAACATTATGAATTTTATTCATCTTTACGTCTCCCATAGGAGCTGTCTGGTTTCATTCCCTTTAAATTTTATTTATAGCCAGTCTTATAGTCTTATAATAATATATTTTAAGTCGTCTGGTCATGTTTGCCACGCGTTAATGCTTAGTTAATATCTGCAATTAATAATGAAGACGTAATAATTTGATTCAGCCTTATTAGTAAGCTTCCAGCGTACGGCTTGCCTACTGGACTTTGCGTTTGGATATCTGACTGTTTGAGGGAAATATCAATTCGAGTAGTCCTTGAGGGCTGCTCGTCTGATCAAATGGCAATCAATGCCCGGAGTACCTCAAGGGTCGGTTCTCTCTGCGACACTCTTCTTGCTACACATTAACGATCTGCTCAAACCCGGTATCTTTAGGTATACAGACGATAGCACGGTCGTTGAGAGATACACGTCCGATGCACTTTCCAGTGGAGCACAGATTCAGGCTCTTAGAGAGGCCATGGTTGACCAGATGTACTTGACACTGTCGGCTGTCTCCCAATGGGGTGACGCTAATCTTGTCAAGTTCAATGCATCGAAAACCCATGCGTGTCTAGTCTCCGCTAAGAAGAGTCAATTTCAGCTAGCTCCCACTCTCCAAAATGTATCTTTACCTATTACTGACCAACTAGAGCTTTTAGGTTACTGACTCCTACCCTCAACTTTGGCTCCTTCATAGAGTCCAAGGCTTAACTATATTATTAAAATGTTCCCTAATCCACTTGCTGTTCACGAGTACAACACAATCAGTAGTTTATACAAGACAATCATTGTTACTTAACAAATTAGCTTCTTACATAGAGTTAAACATGCGAAAATGATTGGTTATTGCAAAGATTAGATATTCAGAAGTACCTACTCAGTGCTCAAGAATACCTGCCTACTCGAAAGTATAATATTTAGCTATTGGAAATTTCAATGAGGACTTTGATGATTTGCATCGGGACGGGAGGTTGAATGAGACCCCCATTGCAATAACTTTGATATTGGTTCGTTCGTGTACAAAGATTAGATATTTAGAGCAGAATAGACATCTAGTTTAAATAGTTGCAGTTATTTGAAGTGTGTATATATAGAGGTGCCATCTTCTGTGAAAATGAATTGAGAATACTCGTATTAAGTTTGAAAAAAAAAAGAAATTTCGTAAAAAAAAAGACACAGGCTAGGAATTATACCGCGTTACCTTATTTTATTCTTTTAGTTTTGAATACAAATAGTAGGCATAAAACTACATCCAAACAAACGACTGTCGTTTCTGCGCTACTCAACCGTCCCTAATCCCTAGTTGCGCAAAATCTGCACGGATCACTTTTGTTATTGGATCTCGGCTTCATGATGTTCCTCTTGGAACAAACGGTTCTGCCCATTCGGGTAATATTTACATTTGTAAGCCCACGGTTTAAGCATTGCCTATGCGGGGCTAAAGCGATTAACCCTAAATTTCTACTTTCCCTATTTTTCATGAAACAAAGACGACAGCTTATACGGCAAAATATTTTTAGATTAATTAAAAACTTGAGATGAATTATGCTAATATAAGTAAGGACTCTTTTATTCATAAAGGTTACACAATCTCACCTGATTGTAAGTTACAGAATACGTTAAACATAAAACTGGGGTGGTTAATCATGTTATTAAAATGGTGAATGGTGATCGGCGCTTGGATTTTAATTTGTAATGTAAGTGACCGGCAATTGAACCCTGAATACTTTACCATCCATACCCATTGAATGCCTTAGGATCTTAGAGTAGCCATACATTGAACCACCGAATGCGGCCACCATTTGCGGCCAACAGTGGCTGGGTGCGGCCTCCAGTCAGCGCCACTGCTACCCACAAAATAGAGAGAACAGAAGGGGCTCTGGAGCGCTTTTCGATGGCTTAAGCGCCCATGCGCCTCTTCTGTTCTCTCTCTCTATTCTGTGCGGGAGGGAAGAAGCCAGCGTTTGTGGTCTCTTATCCCACGCACGTTCATGCGCACAAGAACGACAATCGATAACCTGCATCAGTCCCTTCCTATCCCTAGTCTTTGTTAAGAAAAGATAAAGAAACTTATTGAACTTAAACTTTTATTAAACATTAGCACTAACTTAAATCAATCTTCTCTTAAAACAGAAATAATTTTATTTTCGCCTTCTTCACCTTCTTAAATTATTTCTTCTTCGACTCTAGCTTCTTCTTAGTAGCAGATAAAGTTCGGTTTAGAGTTTCAGTGGCGATAGACTCATCTCTCGCTTCCAAAACTTCTTTTAGTTCATGACACCATTGAGAATCTGAAATACGACTACTTACTTAGAAAGGGAGACAAGAAACGATTTTTTTAAATCTCCGTCTATGAAGCCGATTCAAACGACTAAACAGTTTTTTGAATCATAGTTAATAACAATCTCGAACAAACCAAATTAAAATGAAAACCAAATCAAAATCGGTCCATCCGTTTAGGAGCTATACGTTGACACAGCAGACACACAGATAATCATAATCATAATCATAATCATTTATTGATAAAATACATTTACAAGTCAATTTAAAAATAAAAACAGTTAAAGCATACAATTGTATACAATCTATAAATAATATTATAAACGGAAATAAAAAAAGAAATATATAATTCAATGTCAAAACTAAAAATTTAAGTATATAAGTCACACGAAAAACTTGCAATTTACAAATTAATAAATTCGTCGAAGCTGTAGAACGTCTGCTCGATAAGCCAGCATTTTAGTCGAGTTTTGTAACAGCTCAGACTCGGCGCTGCGGTGATATGAGCTGGAAGCTTATTGTAGACTGTTGGGCCCATAACATGCGAGACCTTCGAGGATTTCATAAGAGTTCGAGACACAGTTTTTAGCTTGTCTCTGCCTCTAGTGCAGTATGAGTGCACACTACTGTGCTTCGTATAAGAGGCCAGGTTTATCCTAACATACACAGCAACCTGGAAGATTACAAGTGCGGGCAACGTAAGGATTCCCAGCCTCTTAAAATGCGGGCGAGCGGAAGTGTCTTGTGGGATCTTTGCGATGGTACGGACGGCGCGTTTCTGCATTCTAAATGCTCGCTGCCAGTCCGCTGCACGCCCCCAGAGCTCTGCTCCATACTGCAGCAGTGAGTGCACTGTTGCAAAGTAGCAGGACCGAACAACCTCAGCAGGTACCACTCGTGCAGGTACATCTGAGATACACACGTTAAACTTATAACACCCCCCTTTTTTTCGTCGGGGGACATTTTGTTGTTTAAAAACAGCTTTATCGATGTCTGCTTCTCTTTTTTTATATTTTTCTAAAAAGCCTGCAGTTAGTAAAAAAAATGTTCCCAATAAGTCGCCACGTCTTTTGCCTTGTCATGAGCCAGGTGGTCCTGTGGCCACCACTAAATTCCTCTTGGAACATGATTTGTATATCAATGTGTGGATGGAGGCATTTTCCTCCTTTTCAGAGGTCTGTTTGCACAGCCAAGGCTCTCAATCGCCTTTGAAGCCAAGTCAGTACATTTTCATTGTTGCTCTTATTTACATGATGTGCTTCTTATGTAATTTCTCTCGAGCCAAGTTCCGAGGATTAGGAATATTTTGATTACAGTAACAGTAACAGATAATTAAAAAATATAGCAATTTTAATTTTTAATTACTATTTTACTGTGACTGGCTAGATATCGTTTATTTGCGGAATTTTAATTGAATTAAGTTATGTCATTTGATTATTATTATTATTTTTACTTTACAATTTTATATCTAATACAGATTTTATTCAATGCTAATTGTTATTTATATTCAATCTTATGTCGTGCTGTAAAATCTTTCCAACTACTAACTGAATTAATTCTTTATTAAAATTTAATACTTTTTAATACTCGCATTTTAATATTTGTACCTATGCAATCTTCGTCTATGATTATGATGGCATTAAGCATGTATATTTTAGGATTTAGTTTAAATGAATTGTAATAATGTAGTCATGCAACCTGAGCCCCGTCTTGCTACGTTCACTATTCGTACTTAGTCAGCGCATCTGAGTATGTTCCTAGAAATTGCATCGTACGACATGAGATAAGCGGATGGCTCTGGGTGGCCTGACTGTCGAGGATGTTTTTAGATTATATTAAAATTAGTTAGTCTTAAGCGATCCGTCGAATAAACGACACTTAAAATTAATCGAAATTTGTGTTTTTAAAAAGTCGTCCTGAGGCCGTCCCAATTTGACTGGCGCAGCCGGTAGGATACCCAAGTGTTCTACTGCCGTTCTTCCGCCAAAGCAGAGCCCCGAAATCGGTTTTGTGGCTAAAAAGGTTCGGTGAAGTGTAGTTCGGGTATCTTACGAACCAAATAAATAAGTCTCTCGCGACGCGCAAACCAGGACCAAGGATCCGCTGCAGACTCACTTGGAGGATGATGGGTGGCTTGTGAGTAGTCCAATTCACTATTCCTTGTTTCCATTATCTATTCCATTTTAAATTGTTACGAATTATATTATTTGAGGTCTAAACTTTACCTTGTCTAATTAAAATTTGTAGCGTGTTAACTGATTTTCGGTATAATTACACCAAACATCGGTAATTATACTTAATAGAATAGAATAGAATAAGGTTAGGGCTAGACTTAAGTTTTTTTTTAAATAGATTAACAGTGATCTTAAGTAATAGTAGTTCAATCGTGAACATCTTAATATTGCAAGTAGATATAATACACTTAAGTTAAATCGATTGGTGTCCTTTTGTGAATTTTGTGTGTTTCTGTGTTTAAGTATAAATTAAAAATGGCCCAATCGGAAGTTGTTGCCATTCCTAAGGAAATCTCCTGTATAATACCTAAATTTGACGGAGATGAACGACTTCTCAATATGTATGTAAAAAAATGTGAATATGTTATAAAGTGTTACTGCAGAGAGAATAATCCGGCACAGGATCTATACGTTTTTCACGTACTTTCCAGTAAATTGATCGGTAAAGCCGCTCACCTCATTAGTGAAAGACCGGATATTGAATCCTGGGTCGAATTAAAATCTGTTTTAACTCAACACTTTGGAGACCCGCGTTCCGAAGAATGCATTGCTATACAACTAGAGACCTTGAAAATTAATCATAACGAATCCTATCTCGATTTCTGCAACCGCATTCAACAAGTAAAAAGTACTTTGATTGCCAAGGTCAACCTTGTGTCAGATGACCATGTTAGACGGAGTAAAATCACAATTTATGACAATATGGCCATGAATGTGTTCCTCTATAACCTATCGGAGGATCTCATTCGTGTAGTAAGGCTTAAAGGTTGCACGACACTTGAACAAGCACTAAGTATCGTACTGGAAGAAGTTAACTTCCAATTTCAATACAACTCTCGCAACAAAATGATGCGACCTGTACAGCCTTCATCTTCAAACAACCCATACGTAGAAAAGTTCGGTTTAAAACCATATTTTAGAGCTACCGCTAATCCAACAAATCAGGGAGGTTTTCGATTCGGCGTTCCAAACCAATTCCGACCAAATATTCCAAATTTTGGAACTCAACAGCCACCACAATTTAAATTTGGTATACCTCACGCAAACGGATTTAGGCCTCAGCAGCCACACCAGTTTCAACAGCCGCAACAACATTTTCAATTCGGCATTCCTAATAATCAAAGGCAAAGGTTGGGCCCACAAGGTTACAGACCATCATTCGGTCAAACACCACCTAAACAGGTATTTAACCAGCAACCAACAAATCAGTTTAAATTCGGAATTCCGCAAACGACCCCAAATAAACCACCAGGTTACGTTAACACAGACGTGTCCATGCGTACGGCATTACCAGCTCGTCCAAGTCAAACTTATAATAACGAAATTCAAATGTACTCTGGTGGCGATAAGGAACAAGGTTATGACTATAACGGCTACTACGACGAACAGGGTAACACTCAGGAGTTGACTGAAGTAGGCGAAGGGACAATGACCCGAGACCAAAATTTTTACGAACCAGCCTCGGACACGAATCCCCCCGAATCAATAAATTTGAACTGTGACAATTTTGCGAAATTACCATATATTTATTTGCCAGAAATTAAAGCAAAGTTTATGATCGATACTGGAAGTTCGAGATCATTTATAAGTCCTAGTAAAGCAGACGAGTTCTTCAAACAATTTAAATTTGAGGTTCCATTTGAGGTGATTAGTACTCATGGCCGCAGTTCGCATAGCGAAGCAATTCACATCCCTCTCTTAGAGACTTTTAGATGTATGGATGAGCATATGTTCTATATATATGATGTAGACAGAGACTACGATGGTCTGATAGGTTCAGACCTCTTATCACAGCTTGATGCAAACATTGACATGAAAAATCAAGTACTTCGAACCCGAGACACTGAGATCCCGTTCGTGTACAACCCACAAGTTAACATACGACTAGAACCGCGATCTGAAACCCGTGTGACCTTACCGACTGACTTACTTGACGGGTCAGGTATAATAGAATATCGTGAACTTGAAAGCGGCGTTAGGATGCCTTGTGCACTTATTAATTGTGTGAATGGACAGACATGCACAGTTATACAAAATACACTAGAGAAACCAGTAACATTAAAAATTCACCAGCTAATTAATGTTACTCAAGACAAGCCGCAAGCCGATGCTCTGTCAAGAGTAAAATTAAATGCTATAGGTAAAGGTCAGGAGGACAGTAGTTCACTACAAGTAAATTTAGGCGAAAAGGAGTTGGAATTACAAAGACATTGCGAAAGTATTAATGATAAAATAATTGAGATAAGTGGGACAAATAAGAAATTTACCTCATCTGATTCTGACGATACTATATCGATATCAGATCCCGAACGTACGTTAAGTATTTGTACATCGGATGAAAATCAACGCCGTTCACCGTACTCAGTCCGACAACAGTCCAGTGGTACTATCACAGCTTCAGAATCAAACTCAAATGTAGAGTCGGAAACTTTACACTCTGCGCGAAACACAGATTCTGCAGGAATTCCTATTTTAAAAGAAGCGGTGGATACAAAACCTAACCAGATATTAGTGTATATGTGGTATAGAGACGAATTTGCAATTAAAGATATTTCCAATAAAAAGCAAAAAATAATGGAAGTGCATATGCCACTCAATAAATCCGATTTAATTAAAGATTTTTTAAAACGATACATTCGTACTAAAATTAAACATTTTATGTATTTTAAAGATCCGGATTTACGGAAGCAGTTTTAGCACTTTTTAAAAGAGGAAAGGAAAAACCTCGCTACGATAAAGCTGTAGTAGTAGGTGAAGCCAAAAGAAACGTAGTAACAATAACCACAAAGAATCGCGAAGCCAAAATCCCCATTAAAGATATCAAACGTCCTTCACAGGAACGTCCAAGTCATGGTGCTGGTCCTGATGGTAGCAACCCAACTCCAGGCCCTTCAACTGCAGTCCCTTGAGGGCACTCCAGGTGTATTGCCTATGAAAGAAGGAACCGCGGTCATTAGCTCCGATAAGTGGACAATACTTAAAAGGCTAGATCTTAACTTGATAGCTGAAGATTTAACTAGTAGCACTGTTAGGTTTAGTGACCTAAATAGTATTGTAGACACTAATTATAATGAGACGTATATACGACTGGTGTTCTCTAATTTTAGAATTCAAGTAGATTATATGATGAATCTAACTATAAGTAAGTATAGACATAACTGTCTATACTTACTAACGTAGGAACTAACGTTCCTAGTTATAGGGTAAAAAGAGGCCTTATTAATCCCCTGGGCTCCATTATTAAGATAATTACGGGAAATTTAGATAGTGAAGATGCTTATAGATACGATAAACTTATAGACAGCATTCAGTCAAAACAGGAAAATACGTTTAAAAAGGTAACTCTGGTCTCCGAAGTCATTGAGGAATTTTACAATGTAACCCATTCGCTCAAGAATAATGTACTGCTACTTGATAAGGAGTTAAAAGACATTAAAAATAGTTTGGATAACACCATGCGATTGGAAAACTTATACTACACGAGTAATATGATAATTAATACATATTCCATGATTTTACATAATTTCCAGACTATTTCTGTTAAGTTAGGTGAAGTAGAAACCGCAATAGCCTTTAGCAAACTAAATACTCTGCATCAATCAATAATTAATTCTGACAATTTATTAGTATTACTTAAAAATATTGAGGAAACAGAGAAATTAGTTTTTCCAGCTAAACAAGAAAACCTTGTAAAGATTGAACAGAGTATTGGTATTAAATCGTTCTTTAAGGAAAATCAGTTAACATTTTTGATGGAAATTCCACTAATCGGTAAAGAGACCTATATTTACTATAAACTGTATCCTCTCCCTGTTATCCATGATCATAAAACTTACATTATCCTTCCAAAGTATCCCTATCTATTAGTGAAAGGGCTAACCTCCGAGCCACTCGCCCAACCATGCCAGCCAGTAGGTGATTCCAGTTTCGTCTGTTTTGAGGATAACACCGCCCAATTCATTGAAGACCCGTGTATTTCCGATCTGATGCAATACTCTAAAAATACAAGTTTCTGTACCCTGATTCCAATAAAACTTGAAAATCTTGTGGTCCAGCATATACAACCAAATCGGTGGATTGTGTTTTCCAAGGAAAATACACTCATACAAAGCATCTGTTCAAATGAAATACACCAAGAAAATATCCAAGGTACATTTATAGTCACGCTGGAAGGTGCATGTGAAGTAAAAATTGGAAAATTCTCTTTAAAACTTCGACCACACCAGATAGCGAAATTAAACTATGCCAGACTACCAATTGTTAACCTACCACACATAAGCGAAATAAAAACTAAGAAGGAAAGAAAACCAATAGAATTAGAAGACATAGATTTGGAAAACGTGCAATCGATGATTAACGCGATAAATCTAAAAAGTGCCAGTGAAAGTGAAATCAGTGAAGTAAGAGTCTATAGTATCAGTGTCTGGACAATCGTATTATATTTGATTATAGCAGTATGTGGGGTGATTATTTTATATTGTAGGCTTGTAAAATTAGGTTATAAATGTAAAATTCGAAATTCTCCGAATCCTTTGAATTCGGATAATCTCGAATCTCAGGAGGGAGAAGTCATGCAACCTGAGCCCCGTCTTGCTACGTTCACTATTCGTACTTAGTCAGCGCATCTGAGTATGTTCCTAGAAATTGCATCGTACGACATGAGATAAGCGGATGGCTCTGGGTGGCCTGACTGTCGAGGATGTTTTTAGATTATATTAAAATTAGTTAGTCTTAAGCGATCCGTCGAATAAACGACACTTAAAATTAATCGAAATTTGTGTTTTTAAAAAGTCGTCCTGAGGCCGTCCCAATTTGACTATGTACATTGTGTTGACGTTCAATAAATAAATAAATAAGTAATGGTAGAGACAGTTGTTATTGTTTGAAGAGCCTGGCGTGGATTTCATAGCATTGTTTCTCGCGTGTTTCAGCTAAGTTACCCTGTAGTGCTTGGGCGGTAACTTAGGCAAATTGAACCCAGCCTTTATAGCTCAGTGAATTTATTTTTTTATTTGAATTTATTTGAGTTATTTACGTATTTTTTTTGTTTTAAAAGGAAGTAGGAATAACTCTTCTGAGAGTAGCCGTCTGAACAGGTGACAAGCTACCGCATATGGCTTTGAGTATCAAAGTTCTGCAATTGTTGGGCAGGCGTTATTTGTATCATGAAGTAAAGAACTTGCTTGCCTCTTTATTTAGCATACTAAAAACCTAGTTAGCCAGGTAGCATCAACATATCTTACCAACAAATAAGGTTTCCAGCAGTTGGCATCGTCGTTTCTGCCGCCTCAGCACAAACTCCTCGTTGAAGCTCTGCAGCTCCTTCATTCTTTCCAACGCTGCTTCTATGCGAGCGTTCCGGTCTTGCTTTGCAGCTTCTGCCATGTCGCTTGACAGCAGAGCGCTAAACCAAATGTGTAAAAATTTAAAACAATTTTTTGTATGCTCTTTGGTAACGAGACGAGCTGATCGTTTGTCTGATGGTAAGCATAACGCTGGCCCATAACAATTGGAGTTCCACCCAGAACTTTGAAACACAAAGGCCTGCGCGGACTGCAGTGCGCTCGTTACTCTAACACATTTTTTTTTTATAATTAATAAATCTACGTTTGGCCACCAACTCGCCTGATGGTAAGCGAAGATGTGGCCGAAGATGGAGCACGTAGATCTAGAAGATACCTATTCACTCTAGCCTTGAAGATACCCAAGTTGTATTTCGAAGGGAACAAGGAACATGGCAATGAATTCCATTCCTTGGCGGTACGTACAATGAAGGTGGTACGTACATTAGATATTAAGTCTCATAAGCCCAGTAATTTCACCGGAACACAGTAATGTTTGCACATTACTGCTTGGCGGCAGACTTCACGAGCAAAGCGGTGGTAACAACCCAGACGGACACTCGCAGAAGATTTATTCTTACCATTAACAAACACCACACAATGTCTACCCAGGCAGGAAATTGAACCCGGGCCTTGAACCTTGCCTTTGCATACAGGTTTCTAACAACTTCTAGCCATGTAGCCGTGATTGATTTTTAGATTGAATACTAAGGGCACAACAACAACACAAATGGTTCTGACAGTTCCGAAACTCCTTAAAATAAATAATGGATCAGTAACAAAAGAACACAAAGCTTACGTTTCATCCTCGTTCTTCTCTTTCATGCAGAAAGGCAGGAAATGAAGTGGGACAAATTTGTCTCTGAGTTGTTCCGGCATCGAGAGGTATCTGGCTTCCTCTTCGCTTTCCACTGTCATCTCCATCACTAGGATAAAGTATTACTATGAGATAATTGGGTATTAAGTATTTACGGAACACAGTAATGCTTGCACATTACTGCTTGGTGGCAGATTACACGAGCAAAGCGGTGGTACCCTCCCAGACGGACGCTTGCGGAAAAGTTAGTCCTACAGCATGGTAACATTTTTATCACCTACTTATAAACTACCAACTATATCATCATAAGTCAATGTTCATCTTCTTGGCGGCTCATCTCTCGATGATACTAGAATTGAACAATTAATAATATATTCAATAGCAAGCGTTTTTACTATGAAATACATTTTCGTCGATTTTTATGTTTCCGTTCCATAAATGTTTATTTTGCACTTATATCATTTTTTGAGTGGGTTGTAAATTTTTGCTACTAAGATTATGGTTCTAAATTTAAAAATGATTTTGTGATTATGAATATGTGATTTATTTATTTAATATATACAGAATAAAAATTACAAAAATGTCAATGACAATCTAAGAAAATAATTAAAATCGTTTGAAATATCAGACAACAAAATGGTCTAAATATAGTTCAAACGATCCTTAATATCAGGCAGACTTCCCAAAATGCTGCGCGCGTTGCCTCGCTGGATGGCCAGGCTGATCCTTTGAGCGAGATAAAAGCCAGCATTTTGGTGACGCGTCGATTCTACAAGCCGCCCGCCAAATCTTTATAAACTTCGAATGCTTCCGGTCCCCAAGGGCCTAACGTCTCTACCCCAAACGGCACAAATATATAACCTCTATCAAGGTTGGAATATTTGAGCCGTTTGATGAATTCTACCGCTGCGTTGTAGCAGCAGAATAAAAAATAAATTATAATTATAAAGTAAAATCTATATAATACAAAAATAAGATTAAGCTACCACTGGATGCTTCTAGTATAAACTAAAGAAAACTCACTTTCACTTTTAGTTTCTGGCGTGGGTCCCTGTTGTATCATTTTTTGGTTATCTGCAAGATAACAGAACAACAATAAGATCAAACGCATATTCAAAATAATATCACTAATGAGTCAGCTTACCGCTTTCTTCTTCACCGAACCCTTCCATATCTATTTCCTAGAATATAAATTATTAAAATATTGATTGTAAAATTCTAAGACTCAGCCAATCGTGTTAAAGTATCATTTTAATTCCTACACATAATCACAAATACATACAAACAAAGCGGGCAAAGGCTAGTTTAAGGGGCAGAATCCGGCGCGCCGCTATCTCCCTCGCGCATCTCAACATTTTTGAAGATAAACAATCACTTAATATAATTATGAAAAATCGCATTCGGTGAAATTGCTGACAATGACATTACAAAGGTTACACAAAAATTTCAGTTGGTACCATTCAGGTTTTCAAACCTAAAAATGGGATTTTATGTTTTGCCCATTTTCATGTATGAAAACTTGATCGGATCAAAATGATACTTTTGCCGTACCTTTGTAATGTTAATGCCAGCAATTTCACCGAGTGCGATTTTTCATAATTATATTAACTGATTATTTATCTTCAAAAATGCTAAGATGCGCGAGCGAGATAGCGGCGCGCCGGATTCTGCCCCTTAAGATGTGTTACCTCATTTTCCATTTGTAAGCTTTCAATTGAAGGTATAGGTAGTGCCTCTAAAAATTCGGCTCGAAAATCTTTTCTGCAATAAAGGCGTGAAACAAAAATAAAACTTAAAACGTTCAATGTGGGTGCATACAAGACTTAACTAAATCGCCTTTACTTCGCCTTCTTAAATTCTGTATTCCAAAATGTTTTAGTAAATGTTTTGGTAACTCATATGTCGGAGTTTTGGCGGAAATGCGAAAATTTGCTGTTGTTGATTTTGTGTTATTTCCTAAAACCTGTGTTTTATCGAGTGTTAATGTGTAATAATAGTGGATTATTAACCATTAAGTGTTCGTAAACGTGCATGAGTGAAAGGCAAATAATACAAAGACGAAAAACGTGTAGGTATTTTCGTATTCTATCCAAAACTCCATAGAAGCTTCAGTAAAGTATCCACCGCTTTAATGAAGCATCACTTCGACTCGACCGCGCCTAGACTAAACTTTAACGTGACTTTGACGACTTTCATGCACCAAAATTAGAGATTTATTATATAGCATTATTTATATAACTTGACACTGGCTAAACACGCTAATCGCGTGGAGCCAAAAACAAAAAAAAAGCAAAAATAAAAAACTCATATGTCTGGACCTCTCATCTGTCACTGCCAAACTCATCTGTCACTGTCAAGTATGGCCAACTGATTGTGTGTGTGAGACAGTGTACTACACATAAAATAGGTACAAAACTACAAACACTAGGTACACCTACTACGTCAAAATACTCATTTCTTACCTGATCTGAGCGCCTCTTAAGTTTCTCCCTGGTTCATTAGCGTCCCATTGCCTTCTAGCCGCAGCAAACTCCTGATCCCTTAGATCATCACGCCTGGCTACTGCTCCTCCGCCAATAGCTATGGAACACTCCAGTTCTATGAACGCGTCATCTAATTGGGGCGCGTGTAAAACCGGTGATGCAGGAGCCTTCTCCTTCTCTTTAGTTAATGAAGGCTGGAAAGACAGTTAGATTGTTTAGTATTTTGTAAGGTTTTCACCATTATTACGTTGAATTAAACATTGAGCGAGTGTGGCCGAGCGGGAACATGTGCGACTTTCATTCCGACGCACCATAGTTCGAATCTCAACTCTGCCCGCACCAATGACTAGACAATGTGCGCATTATTCACACTCGCTCTAAAACGGTGAAGGAAAACATCGTGAGGAAACTGGCATGTTCAAGAACCACAAAATTCGAGGACATATGAGATCCACCAAGCCGCACTGGGCCCGCGTGGTGGATTATGGCCCATACCTCTCTCTCTGAGAGAAGGCCGGTATCCCTGAAGTGGGAGCATAAGAGGCTGATAATTGAAACTTTATACCGCGTATATTAATTTGTACATTACATCTTACATATTTTTGACAAATCGGTTTTTACCGCGTATGTTTGTATATTACATCTTAATTCTGACATTCCGAAACCTTTGCAATCATTTTATTCCATTTCTTCGGCGTTAATACAACAGGTACAGGACTAATTGAAAACTATAACGTTTACAAAAAACGTGAATTCTTTTGACAATCACTTGGAGAAGGGTCTGGTATGCAATGACGAACTTTTTGAGCAAGCGGTTGAAAAAAATGTTTGTCATGTAATGCCTCACCTTAAGCGGTTTCTTTATACTAGGTTCGATCTTTGCAACTTCAATTGTATTCCTCACTTCGTCTACTCTCTTCCATTGTTCGAGATTCAGTGGCCATCCTGCAGGTGCTGTTACCCTTAAAAATACAATAAAATACAATAAAAAGTGGTTTATTAAGTAGATAGGTACATAGTAAGTATGTAATCTGCAGTAACATACTTACTCAATTGAATATTGTTTTGATTCAACAGTTGTAATTTTTATCTAGAACAGAAAAAGATATTTTGTAGTGAAACTTATCAAAATAAAGCTAGGTATTTATATAATTCACAAAATATATGTATTTATATTTGAGTAGAAGTACATATTATAGTCACGAACCTATACATCTATATCTAAAATTCCATCTCTAGCGTGGTGGGTCTACGGGGAAAAAATTCCCTAAAGTCCCACCAGTGGGTCAAGCCAATGGGTTCTCGGGGAAACCCCATTTATTTATGTTAGTTAGTGTAATATAGAATTCAAAAATTACTGATTAATTAAGCACCCGTTTATTAAGCACAATATAAGGCATGGTACTAGGCGACCATAAATGTGAAAGAGGTAGTGTAAGAGAGTCTTACTCCTTTATTCTACGATAGCCTGGTACTCCTAGTTGTAGAAAAGTTTTATTGTATATCTAGGTAATCAGAAACTAAGATAGTCATGGTCCCAGTGGGAACCAGTGGGAGAATAGGGATGTTGACTCCATTTGTTTTGTGATGTGAATTCGTTTTCTCATGAGAATCAAATGTCTATATCGAAAAAACTGAAAAACGAACGCCAAAAACGTCAAAAGTGAGAGTTAAAGTCGAGCGTATCTACTGAGCACCTCCTTATATAGCTTCCTAAATTAAAAAAAAATGAATCCAACAACTTCCTTAGTCGGCTCTTACGGGACCCACAGGAAGAGATGGAGTGGGTGTTATTGATAAGCCGGGATCACACGGCCAACAAAATGTAGGAAGTCTGTTGACGTACTTTTGATCTGATTTTCGTCTTCGTCAATCTCGGGGACTTCGGCAACGATCGTGCGCTTATCGCTGGGGTGGTATCAAGTGTTTGCTGAAAATTACGAAGTAAGATCAGTCGAATTGCTGAACATTCAAGATGGATAATGAGAAAACAAGATATATTACATAGTAGAAAAGTGGAATAAAAATAATCTAATTACTCAAACGCCTCCTGGCGACCACTCTTGATGGTAGGACTAACTCTGTTGCAAGTGTCCGTCTGGGATGGTACCAACGATATGCTCGTGTAGTCTGCCGCCAAACAGTAATATGCAAGCATAACTGTGTTCCGGTTAGATGAGCAAAGTAGTCGCGCCACAATCGTCACTTATTCTCCACTCTCCTACCAATCGTCATTTATTCTCCACTCTCCTACCAATCGTCACTTAATCTCCACTCCCCTACCAATCGTTACTTATGATCCACTCCCCTACCAATCGTCAATTATTCTCCACTCTCCTACAAATCGTCAATTATTCTCCACTCCCTACCACACGTCACTTATTCTCCACTCCGCGAACCAATCATCACTTATTCTTCTTTAGTTAGATGATGGATACATTACTTCTGGGAATGGCCGCAGCCGCATGTAGGGCCAGTAGATCTCGCCCTTGCCACTGCAATGCGCCAACTCCACTTTCTCTCCCTGGGACGTGGTGGTGCTCAGTGTTGCCACTATATCCAACTGTGGATTGTAAATTTATTATCCACTTTCAAAAAGGAGGAGGTTCACCATTCGTCTGTATTTTTAACCGACTTCCAAAAAAGGAGAATGTTCCCAATTCGGTGTGTATTTTTTTTTATGTTTGTTACCTCAGATCTCCATCATTAATAAACCGATTTGGAAAATTCTTTTTTTGTTTGAATGGATATACTTTCATATTGGTCCAGAAATTTCATCAAAATCGGTTCAGTAGGTTGTCACTGAAGACGGTAAGCAATTTCACTTGTAGATAGAAAAGTTTATTATTACAAGCTTTTATTTAACTTACAATGTTTGTATGTATGGTATATGTTTGTTTGTTTGGGTCAGATCTTGCAAGCTAAATTTAACCCACTTCCCGGTGTTCGATTGAGCCGAAATTTTGCATGTATGTGTAAATCGGATGACAATATAATTTAATGATGTCACAGAGCTGGTCTGATGATGCCGCCGGAAGATGACCATAGAAACTCTGTAACGAAACGTCAAACGACATAATCCCATCGAGTGTGGGCTTATTTGATTCGTCTTTGCAAGTACTCTGATCCTAGATGATGTCCAAGGACTTGGTTATGGCGCTGGAAGATTCAACTAAGCTCAGCAATTGATTAAATTTCAAAAGCGGTTTGTTTTATACTGATATCTCCAAGGCTCCAAGTCTGCCTGTTCCATTATTTTGAACTAATTCATTATTATATTGACTTACTTCACGTGACGTTGCAGCAGCCCTAAAGCTGATCGCCTCATGCTTAGTCACGGATATCAGTATCCCTCCTAGAATGTTCCTTCTGTTTGGGAGGAAAATCTCATCAATATGAAGCTTGTAAGCTCCGTGCATCTGTAGTTCCTTGCACCCATCGAAGTCATTGTCACAGACGTGGAAGGCTCCATTGATTGAGGATAGGACGGTTAGTTGCCAGTGGACGTCTGAATGATGAGTGGGAGGTTGGGTCAGAGTTCCATGACCCATGACCGTGTAGCTATTGAAACAAGAATTTTATTTATACTTATTTGATGTGGATTTTTTTATGCTATTTGGTAACGAGACGAGCTGGTCGTTTACCTGATGCTAAGCATAACGCCGACCCATAACAATTGCAGTGCCACTCAGAACTTTGAAACACAAAGGCCCGCGCGGCACTGCAGTGCGCTCGTTACCCTGAGAAATTAGGTTACTACCTAATTTCTCAGGGTAACACTTACTAGTCTCATAAGCCCAGTAATTTGACTGGCTACTCTGCTCATCAAAACGGAACACAGTAATGATTGCACATTACTGCTTGGCGGTAGACTTCACGAGCAAAGCGATGGTATAACAACCCAGACGGATACTCGCAGAAGAGTTAGTCCTCCCACTAACAAATGTAGACAAATGTTGAAGTAGTCGGTGATATTACTGGCCTTATGAGACTTAATACCTAAAGTCACAGGGTAAAGAAAGCACTGAGTGGTAGTGCAGTTGTTATGGGCTGGTGTTATGCTTTTCATTAGGCAAACGACCGAGAGACGTCTCCAATATTATAAAAAAACGATTTAGTTTTTACCTACCCATAATTGTTAGGGGAGAAATCAAATGTGATATGAGTGTTATAAGCTTGAGGCATCTTAAGTTCAGTATCGTTGTTATAAACCAACACAGTGCTGTTCTGAAGTGTGGATTGGACAGTCATGTGGACTTTGACATGAGCATGGCAGTAGAACACACCTGGGAAACGAAATAGAAATCATTAGTTAGCAGCAATGTAAAGAAAATATTATTTAAGGTGCCTCCCCGATCCAACGACCTTGAACAGTCTGTCCTTCTTGCACACACTGTCGGTTTGCACTGATGTAGAAGAGAAGGAAAAACCACGTGCGCAAAAAAATGCGCAACGACTTCTAAATGCCTAATCGAAAATGTGCCACAACCAAGTTTTTTTATCATTGTATAGTACGTAAGTCTTGTTAATAATATCAATATACATTCTTAACAGATAACAGACATATTTCATTGCTATCTTATTTTTAGAAGTATTTTTTATTTTATTTTTATCAAGTAACTTTTGTAAAAACTTGTTAATGAAAAATAATTATACTTATATTTTTCTAGTGTCAGAAGCTCACTTAATTTTGCTAAAAAAACCCTTGAAGTAAAGCTATTTGGTTGCTACATTGTTCGAATCTCACAATAAGTTATCTATATTAATAATTAGCAATGCATTTCGTTCATACAATTATTCACTATTCTTTTACTTTTTGAGACGACATCATGTTGCAGCGGGATCAATAATTCCCTGTAAATTATATATTTTGAAGGTTCAATAAACCCAAGTTTTCTATGTATCAAAGCTTTTACTTTCGCATCCATAATGCGCAGTGGTACAGCTACATACGCCTTAAGAAGTTTCAAGACGACCGTTTTATAATCATCAAAGAAAGATATATTACCGTTTATTGAAACTGATACATTTGTTTAGCGTTTAAATACGTCATAACCTTTCATACAAATTTTCAAGTTCAAAATCTCCTAAATGAATAAACCGATTTTGATTAAACTTTATACGTATGCAACATACATAAAAGCAAATAAAAAACTAATTAAAGTTATTTAATTTTTACAATTACCTTTTCTTAAATGAAACAGTTCAGACATGTTCTCTATAATTATGAACTATTTATACTTACGATCTACAAAGTTTAATTAAAATTGATTCGTTCCTGTCACATATTTGAACTTTAAAATTTGTATGAAAAGCTGTTAGGAGTAAACTCTTCATAGTAGAAAAAAAAGATGTAATACTGCTTGTAAAGATAATACTGGTTGGTAAGATATAACATACTTTGAAAGTAAGGGATCCAAGTGCATTTAGTTGTGACACTTGAAGTACCCTGGTACTGCTGCAAGCCATTGACTCCACTTAGTGCAGAGGCGACGGAGTACGCTGACTTCGCTCCAGGATACATCCCAAAGAATTCGTTCATAAGTGCTGAGAGGGCGTCTAAGTTACCGAACGAGTGGTCCATCACCTATGCAAACGTATAATATTGTTTGATTAATTTAAATAAATTACAAAGTAATTATTTCATTATTCAAAAATACACATTTTAATAAAAATTGCCACATGGATGTGTATGGCCATCTCATTCAGAACGGCTCGACCGAATTGGCTGTTTTTTTCGTTGTGTTCGTAATTGTCATGACAAGGTTAATGAAAGAAAATTATTGCAATATCCACGGGAGAACGTGAAAACAATCGGATTTTTATAAAATATGAGGCATGACTGCGCTGTCACTGGTTTGTACTATATTTCTCATGCAAACAATTATATTTCAAATTTAATTGAAAGTATTAGCACCATGAGACTGCCATAATTTTTGCATCCAATTCAATTTGAACTGCAGGAGCAGTACATACTCATACTACTCATCTTAATAAGGCAAAGTCTCAAAAAGCTCCCACTTATGCATCTAACATTGGGACGCCCGCCAGTTCCACCTACTACACGGAATTGATAATTTTGATTAAAACTTCTAGCTCGCTAAGCAGAATCAACAAAGTTCTGATGTGAAAAGTTACTCAACAAAGAGTTACGCGAATTCCGTGATCCTTTTCGAGTTTTGGGAGTTCAGAAAGTACTTCCAACTCATTACTGAATCGCCTCATTAGGATATCGTACATTTAACTCGAGTTTTAAAGTCTTAAGGTTTCATGACATAGAGCGAGTTTACTAGCCACTAGATCCGCAAATTTACTATCTACTAAATCCTACTATCCTACTTCCTACTAATGTTATAAATGCGAAAGTGTTGTTGTTGGTTTGTCCTTCTTTCACGCAGTAACGGAGTTACGGATCGACGTGATTTTTGGTATAGATATATTTTATGGACTGGAGAATAACATAGGCTCTCGGAAAATTGCACGGCTCCTGTGGGAACGCGGGTGAAAACCGCTGGCAAAAGCTAGTAGTCTATAATATAAACTGTAAAACAATATTCTCACGAGATGATACGTTAATCTCGATGTCTTCGAGCCTTTAGCTAGTTAATGTGATTTATACTTAGCTAGCTTTCTAGCAGATTGTGACACGCAATCTGCATTGTGTGTCATCAGTATCGCAATAGCTAGCCCGCTTTTAAATTCACTGGCTAGTAGCTAGTAAATTCGCTCAATGTCTTTGAGCTTTACTAGCGGATTATAGTGTCATGATCACTATCACACTAGCTGACTGGCCCACTTTTAAACTCGCCAACTAGTAGTTAGCAATCTCGTTCAATGTCATCGAATTTTACTAGCGAATTTTTGTGTCCACCTCATTATCGCACTAGCTGACTAGCCCGTTTTTAAACTCGCTGGCTAGTAGCTAGTAGACTCGCTTAATATCATCAAGCTTTACTAGCGGATTATATGCGTTCATCACTATTGCACTAGCTGATTGGCCCGCTTTTAAATTCGCCAGCTAGTAGCAAGTAAACTCGCTCAATGTCATCGCGTCTTTAGATTCGTATTTTGTGTAACTTTGCGGTACGTTTGGGAATCCTCAAAGCTGGGTGAGAACATTTAAATTTACTCGCAGTAGTCGTAATATATCTAAGCATTGTATCAAGAGGCGCTTTTCATTTCTATCTCTCTTCAATTCATTTCAATCTGATAAAGACAGCACTAGTTTTAGACTGTGATTCGGGTAGACGGACGTTACAGAGTCCCGCTGTTAGAGTCATTTATTTAAACCTTCATAAGTACTCCTATGGGGCCTATAATATTTTTTTTTTTTTTTTTTTTTTTTTTTATGTTATTTGGTAACGTAATATGAATAAAGCATTTTGAATTTGGATTGATACACTGTATTCGAATTTTCATACATATTTTGATCAATATAATATGTTTCGATTTTTTTATTGTAGAAAAGTTAGCGTATCACTGTCACCTCAACAAAGTACTTGTACTATTACTCATTATGTGCCTAAAGCTAAGAGATGATATGGTCGAAACTAGTATCACGCGTGAGAATTTCCAGTTAGAAGCGAACATTTTAAGGACTAATTCTTCTGCGAGAGCCCGCCCAAGTGGACCGCCGTCGCTTTGCTCGTGTATCCACGAGAACACATTACTGTGTTCCAATCTGATGTGCAAAGTAGTCAGTGAAATAACTAGCTTTATAGACCTAACACCTAAAGTCTCAGGTAACAAGCGCGTCGTAGTGCCACGCAGACCTTTGTGTTGCATAGTTTTCAGTGACAATGCAATTTATTATGGACAGACGTTATGGTTACCACCAGGCAAACGACCTGCTCCACCAATACTTATATAATAATGTATGTCCACAAAATGTCACCCTAAAACCTACTAACATTTTTAAAAGTTTCAGGCGTAAATGTAATTCGGTTATTCAAACACTTCCTCGCCCAGAACCCTCTCCAGTATGCCTGGATAACGGTGGCGGCTTCGTGTTTCTTTATCATCTTCTCTCTCTCATCCTTCAGGACGCCACAGGGTAGCTCCTCGGTAGCTAGCTCGCAGATTTGAGATACGATTGGTTTGGTTGGTTCGATCAGAAGCTTGGCCATTAAAGAAGAATGTACAACAGGCTTTTCTTCCACTACTTCCTAAGGAAAGAAGCAAAAAGAACATATATTATAGGCCTCATATCGCATGAGCCACGTCGAGTGGCTCATCCGAGTCAGACAGAGTATCAGGAGATGTCACGGCAGGTTCCAAGGAGAATACTTATACTTATTACGTGCAGGTTCAGGAGGAACAAAATGAATTCCATCAATGTAGCAGCAGAGACCAGCATGACCAGAGTGCCAAGTTCAGCACTTTCAAGTATCAACTAATGTGCATTATTGAGATCAAACCTTCCTGCCACACCTTGTAATCCTATCCGTGCGACTCTGGATAGTCTGGGTAATATCATTCACATCCAGTTTTGGTCATAAGATACCATATTAAACCAGGAAGTAAAATAAAAATGATGCTAGTCGGAATTTTTAATTTGTATTTAAATATTACCATAAAAATATTTAAGTACCTCTTCTTCTAAAAACTCTTCAGTTTCTTCCATCTCTTCAACTTCTGGCTTGACACAGTCACAAGGGTCCGCCATTGCTATCTCCCTGAAAGATTTTTCTGCGTATGGTTTTGGAGGCAGCCCAAAATTAGGGTCACATAAGTAATGCCTGAGGACTGCGCAGACAGAGTGGAATTCCAAAGTCGGAAGTTTTTTTCGTAGTAGAGACTGTAGAGCTTGACGGAACATCCAGTGGAGCAAAGCTTTGTTGTACCCAACTGTTTCAGGATCCCATTCGAGGTCTGGTTGGTAGGATCTATAACACCAATTTGTGTTTTACTATAGCTCAATAATTTTAGCGTGACCAGAGCGGGAAATACAATGTTTCGAAATCTCACCTGAAAAAGTCTGTGTCTGGGGTCAAAATAGCCGAGTTGCGTCTGTCCCCTCGGATCCAGCCCGTAAATGCAAGTGACAGGTTATTGAGAAATCTGGATGCCCAAGGGCATTCGTGAACGGCTGCTGCTAGGATGACGTCACGGGAGCCTAGGAGTAAACTGGCCTCGCTGAGCAGCGTTACATGCCAGTTCGTTGGAGAATGAACCCAAAGGCTAAAAGATAAATAAATATTATATTAAAAATATTTCTTTGTTTTCGATAGGTTAGCGATTAAGCCGTAATCTTAAGTGAGAATGAGGTCGCAAGTGGAACACATGCAATACCTATATGACTAGGTCTCAAGTGTGGCACACACCTATAGGCTTTTAAAGACGGATTTTCAATTTTGTGTAGCTGGCTAGCTTTGGCCACTAATAAATATGCAAACACCAAGCAATTATACAAAATTTTCCTTCACCGAAAGCACAAAGTACCTAAGTAATTTACAACTCGAAACCACCAGCTCGGTAAAAAAACAAATTTTCAAATAAACACCATGTCGACTCTCAAATATATGGCATTGCGCTTATCTTTGGCATGGCTCAGCCAGGCAAAGAGTATAGTTACTGTCTACAGCGGCCAAGTACCAGGTTGGAGTACCGGACTCAAGAAATGCGACGGGAAGCTCCTAGCTGGAAGCTAGCGATTGCGTGGATTTGCTAGTTTACCTTCTATGGTATTAGCCTAACCACAGTAAAAAATTGCTTAAAATGTCTAAATTACCGATAGTGAGAAAGAACATACCGGCAAAAGTGTCTTCCTGGCTGAAAATTTATTTGAACAGAGTTGTACCCATTGGTCTCCACAAACGCCTTAGCAGTAGGGATCTCTTGATCAACGAACCAATCGAACTTTTCCAGCAATAGATAAGCTGACTCCATATGATCCATTAATGGTATCCCACTGTTCATAAGGATGTTTGGGTCAAGCACAGCCAGAGACATTCTGAGATAGATGGCGTCAGGTCCGTCGATTTGCAAGTACAATGGGGCATATTTAGGTGCTGTTATATCTAATGCCCTGTTCGGAACAGCTTTTAAGACTCTAGTTGGCGGGTTGTTACCGGCTGTCGTACATTCGAACATAGAAGGGTAGTACACGACACTAGTTCTATTGATCAGTGTTTGCAGCTGGAATAAGAGTAGCTCTAATTACAGATCTAATTGATTACAATTTCTTATGAAGAAAATAAGAAAACATTACAAATCGGGCCGTAGTAAGGTTGTATGCTGATCTGTTGAAGTTCGAATTATATTATTATTGCTAGATGGAGCTACGGCTTGTAAACCGGAAAGAAAAACATCATCTCAAGAACATCGCAGTTAACATAGATCACTCCCATAGTCTAGTTGGTTAAAGCATCTGGTCTAGATAACCAGAAGACGCAGGTTCCGTTTCAGGAATCCGTTTGGAACTGAAATTTTTGGGATGTATATATTTAAGTTCGAATTACATAGTGAGCATAAGCTTTTCTCATATGGAAACTTCGTGAAGCGTCCATATATAATGGTTGGTATTTTTAGTAATGCCATGACTATAAATATCACCAAACGTGTCTGCTATATTCATTTTAATTGAAAGAAAGAAAGAAAGAAAAATGTTTATTTGTAGCAAATAGGTACATTACAAAAATACATAACATAGGCACACGTTATCCCAATAGCTTGGGTATGCGTGAGCATTTCTTTCTTTCTTTCTTTCTAAACATTTTAATTAAATTTGCTTTGATTTGTTTTTCTTTATCCATCTCATTTTGGTTACCTACAAATCTATAATCTATTGCGATCACCAAGTGTGATACATTATGACAAACCCCAATTTGAGTGAAAATCATTACTAGAACATTACCGTATCAAACTTCATCCACTCACGTAGTTCTTCTTTAAGCTGCGTCGCTTGCATCGAGTTTGCTGGTTTAGGTCCAGTCTGCGAACGATTTACATCACCTTTACCACCTTTCTTTGCCTGTACATAAACAACTAAAATGTTACTTACCCAGATGGGATAGTGACGTAGCCAAAATAACAAAATTAAAAACGAAGAATTATTTATTTCAAACAATCACATCCATACAGATAAATAAAATTGAAGTGTCTGTTTGTAATATCAAAATAACAGCTTTTTACTAAATGCATATGAAAGTATATACGGGACCTACACCAAAACAGCCATTTTTAAAATTTTTGTCTGTCTGTTTGTCTGTCTGTTTGTTCCAGGTAATCTCCGAAACCGAATTTTGACCGGACTTTCACTTGCAGATAGCTGATGTTACAAGGAGTAACATAGGTTACTTTCATTTTGGAAAAATATTAGGGTTCCACGCAAAAAAATAAAAACCATGAAATACAATATCTCCGCGCGGGTGAAACCGCGGGGCAGCAGCTAGTTTATAATAAAAATAAAAATAGAAAATGGGTACCAATCTTAATCGTAGCATGGACTTTCATTCGTTACAAATAAATAAATAAATAAATAAATAAGTGACATTAAAAATTTCCGAGGTCTCAGATCAGATTATCAATAATTTCAATAATGAGTTAAGGAACTTTTCTAATATATTATCATAATCTGAAGGAGAGATGTTTCTGAAAAATGTGTAAATGCCACACATTACTCCGTTTGTTGCGAAAACAAAAGTTTATTCGTTTTTACACACAGCAAACTATAACATTGATGGTCCGAAAATGACTGAATTGATATCTTACCGGTGGGTTCGATTTTTCGTGTTCTACCCTGAACCCATAAGTGATCTGCAATACAAGCAATCAAATTAATAGAGTGCAACGATGGCAGAAGTCCAAGATGTTTCACGTTGCATTAGTTCCTGAAATTGTATGGGAATGACATTGAAATATACGCCAAATATGTCCCTTTCAAACTGGGTGAAAGATAATTGTTAAGTATTGCAAATAAAATAATTGTTGTAAGGTTTATTTATTTTAAAGTTTTTACACTAGCGGAGACGCTAGATGGAGCGACGGCTTGTAGGCCGAAAGAAAGTTACCATCTCAATAATTTTGGGGCTAACATCGATCGCTCCCGTAGCTAAGATAGTTAAAGCGTCTGGTCTAGATAACCAGAAAGACGCGGGTTCTAATCCCGTTGGTAGCGAAATTTTTGAGATGTATACAGCCTGGGTTATATTGTTATGTTCTCCCGAAAGTGAGTCAAACTTCTCCTGGAGATCAACAACATTTAGTTTTTGATATTCGGAACTTTTCATTCGTCAAAATTTCCGGGTTCTACAGAACTTCTGGGCAGCCCTAGATCAGCTGATTCAATTGAACTTTGTTAAACTTTGTTAAATAATGTTGATTAGAAGAGACTTAGAACCAATTACTAGGTGGTAGGATTAACTCTTCTGCGAGTGTCCGTCTGGGTTGGTACCACCGCTTTGTTCGTGACGTCTACCGCCAAGCAGTAATGTGCAAGCAGTACCGGTGTTCCGGTTTGATGAGCAGAGTAGCCAGTGAAATTATGCTGGGCTTATATGGGCTTAATACCTAATGTCTCAGGGTAACGAGCGTACTGCAGTGCCGCGCAGGCCTTTGTGTTTCAAAGTTCAGAGTGGCACTGCAATTGTTATGGGCCGGCGTTATACATACCACCAGGCAAACGACCAGCTCGCCTCGTTACCAAATAACATAAAAAAGTCTGATAAGTTCAGTAATTTCAACAAAAATCTTCACAAAAGAAAAATAAAAGACAAAACACAAATAGCAAAAGATATTCTCGGATAAGTTTTCATTTCCACCGCGGTAACATAAGGCGTTGTCGGTTGCCCAACTACCAGTGATATTATTACATAACACATTATTGAATGTTCCATTCACTGTCAGAAATCTATTTCAATTAGCACGTTTTTCTTTTCTTTCCAGCTATACAGAACAAGCAAATACAAACGACCAGCTCCTCTCGTTACCAAACAGCATAAAAAAAACAAAATATGCTGTACACTGTGTGTTTGAAGTGCATTTATTTATTTGCCCTTATCACCCTTCTGGGATATCTTATCGATTCCAACTTGCTCTGTATTATACAGTAAATACAACTATGTCAAAGACAAGCCTACTTTGCATACCGACTCGGTGCTCATAACATCCAGTAAATGTGGCGCATGAGACAGCTTCATTAGACCATTCACTTTCAAGAACCTCGTACGAGGACAGTCGTATGCTTCGTACAGCCCGTGACCTCTAGCCCAGTCTACCCATCGATAGTGTTTCCACAATGCCACTTCTGAAAATTTACACTTCAAATTTATCATAATACAAAATTAAAGGGATAGTCAATATGACTAGTTTCTTGGAGTTCTCTTCTTTATAGGGTGTGTTTGCGATAGACATAAATGTGGTATTGTGTTCTGCTAGAATCGATTATCGTATAGTTCCTAAACGGATACAATATACCGCTTGTGTTTTTTTTTAAAGTTGACTTGATAATTATGACTAAGAAGACACTCAGTCTTCTTAGCTATGATTCAAGAAAATCTATTCAGCCGGTAAATCAACCAATTTTTTTTGTCGGAGGTTTTAAGATTTTTAATTTTACAATTTCACCTGGCTCAGGCAAAGGTTTCTTCATAGGCACATCTCTGGCCATGGTGACAAGTAGACTCTGTTCGTGTCCAGGGGTAATTCCTGGTAGCACGTATGGTGGGCAGTTCTTCGTGTCTTCGATCAATATAGTCACAAGTGAGTCCTGTTGGTGAAAATGAGCAAATTATTTTATTTGAGGGGCTTATAGCTGACAGTATACATTATTTGGAAAGCTATTTACAAAGCTCCATCGTTAACAACAAGTAATATTAAATATATTAGATGGAATCAGGCGTTACTTTGCAGAAGTCCATTTTAAATAAGATATTGTATAATATGGGTAATTCATAGTTTTAATTCCGTGATAAAGAATGTCTAATGGCCTAAGTTCGATATATACTGAATTTAACCAAACGTAACGCGCGACGCTGGACAACGAAACCTGGGTTAGTTTGTTGTAAAATATATTATTATAATATATATATGTTATTTGTAACTGCAAATACTCCCTCAGCTATATAATAGCACTAAGTATAATCTGGTTACCCTTCTTAGGAACACAGCGAGTCCAATGGTATAATAGATTTTTATATACGAATAGGTACACTATTCAATTCAAATCCTCATAATGATTTGCTTAAGCCTACCCTGGAAACAACTTCTTTAGTGCTAGGTTTTTTTGTCTTGGATTTGATTGTACTCGCAACCGTCTCATCATCATCGTCCCAACCAAAAACTTGTATCTCAGATACCAAAAGCTTCCAGAGTTCATCTGGATCTGAAAAAAAAAACTTTTTAAAATTAGTGAGGCGTTACTTTGCGGAAATCTATTGCTTAATGGCTGCAGAAGAATTAAATTTTTTTCCACGACTGAGCTTACAAAAGGCTAGATATTTTTTGTATCTTGTTATTTATAACAATCGCTTATTAGCAAAAGTAAACGTTTATTAACTGGTGCTGCAGATTGGCTCGACTTCCTACTATCATTATAAAGGCGAAAGTGTGTTTGTACCTTTGTTGGTTTGATGATATGTTGGTTTCTTAGTTTTTTCTTCTTTCACGCATAAATGGAGCAACAAATCGACTTGATTTTTGGCATAGACATAGTTTATGGACCGGAGAGTAACGTAGGCTTAATAAGATATATAATGTGGGTAATTTATAGTTTTGATTCCGCGATAAAGAATTTCTAATGGCCTAAGTTCGATCTATACTGAATTTAACCAAACGTGATGTGCGACGCTGAACAACGAAACCTGGTTTAGTTTGATATAAAACAAAAAACATCTTTCAACATAGGCTCACTACTATACTATACTAGCCTTATTTTACTGGGATAAACAGTATTTTATCCCAGTAAAATGCACGGTTCCTGTGTGAACATGGATCGCGGGAAGAAACTCGTACTTTGTGTATAAAAACTTCACATGCACTCACCAGGGATAACATATGCAAGCTGCATGCCCCCAGTTAAACTATGCATGACGTCAAACTCTGGCATCGTCTCATCTTCCACGCTTTCATTTCCATCGTCGTTGGTCATTTCTGGAGCAGCCAACTTCAGTAACGCCTAGTGGATTTGAAATAGCAAAGAGGTACATTAGAAATTGCTTTGATTGAGTTGCCAGGTGCACGTGGTTAAATCGTAAGTGAATTTTGTTTTCAATCTATACATCTATATTAAATAACAGCTTTTTACCAAATGCTTATGGAAGTATATATGGAACCTATAACAAAACAACCATTTTTACAATTTTTGTCTGTCTGTCTGTTTGTTACGGATAATCTACGAAACGGCAGGGCCGATTTTGACGGGACTTTTACTGGCAGATAGCTGATGTTATAAGGAGTAACTTAAGATACTTTTATTTTAGAAAAATAATTAGGGTTCTGCGCAAAAAAATAAAAACCATGAAATCCAATATATTCGCGTGGGTGAAACCGCGGGCAGCAGCTAGTTAATAATAATTATCGATAAATGATTAATGTCAATAATAATAATAATACATAGGTAATTTTATTGTAATAATTAAACAATTTTTTTTTCTAAATTTCATATGGTATGATGGATTTCTCAATAGTTAATGTTAAATTAATTTAGTTTTAAATTAAAATTGAGCGTCAGAGGTAAAGAGTATTCAAATTATACGTCACGCATTTAAATATAATTTAGAATTTATTTTTAGATACAGATTAACTTTGTTGCTTTCTTCAAATTCTTCTGCCTTTGCTTCCAATAAGAAACGGTTTTATGCGAAAAGCAATAAATTTCAAGACGAGTTTAATACATTATACTAACATTTTTAATCGTAACATTAGTTAGGTTTACCTACCAATTTTATAACCAACGATAATAGCTTGGTTTAATCACTACGGCTTCAAGATAGGACCGTAAAAGCATATTATATTCCGAGTAAATAATAAGCTTGTCAAAGCCACTTGCATTACTTGACTGGGATCCATCGGTGTTCCAACATAATCAAACAGTTTCAATCTTTATATGAAAAGACATAAAGTCGAAATTAGTAAGCATTGCGAAAAAATATCTTTGTAGGAACATAGAAAACAGTGAAGGTAACAAGAAAGACAGCCATAATCGGTGGTTATTGCGTTATAAATTGAAGATTTACTGCATTTTAGTCGCAGTCTACAATAATTGGATTGTGGTCTGAAGGAATTCGTAACAAGAATGTATTTGCGCTTGTTACTTTCAAAACTATTAGTACCTACATTACGCATAAGGGTGATTTCAGATAATTTGAAACACAACATGATCTTCCTAATGTAACATTTTACATACTTATTTCGAGTCATTCTAGGTCTCCACGACACAGGCCCAGAGCCTAGTGTGGGACCGCCGGTTAAATCAATGGAATAATGATTTACAATAATAAAATTTTGTTGTACTTAGTTATAAGCTTCCTTTGTACATCATTTAGTAAATATATATTATTATTACTTACTATATGGTAGTAGTAAAAGGCATCCTGTCAGATAAAAAACCTCACTATAATTATTGTAAGTTCTAACATTAGGTACTTACAGTGTATGTGCTGAACGCACCTCTTTTGTACAGATGTTTGTTTTTCAATACTTTTTATAGATATTGTATTGCTTTTTGTTTCTGGCTTGATGTCAATTTTCAGTTTATTATAGAGCTATCACTAGAACACCAGCGAATTTTATTACTTACTAGCTGCTGCCCCGCGGTTTCACCCGCGTGGATATTTTGGATTACATGGTTTTATTTTTTTGCGCGGAACCCTAATTATTTTTCTAAAATTAAAGTCGCCTATGTTACTCCTTGTAACATCAGCTATCTGCCAGTGAAAGTCCCGTCAAAATCGGACCAGCCGTTTCGGAGATTACCCGGAACAAACAGACAGACAGACAGACAAAAATTTTAAAAATGGTTGTTTTGTTATAGTTACCGTATATACCTTCTTATGCATTTAGTAAAAAGCTGTTATTTTGATATTACAAACAGACACTTCAATTTTATTTATCTGTATGTATGGATATCTAAAATTAGCTTCAGTTCTGTGTTCTGTACTTACAATAAAGAGTTTTCTATTAGTTCGGCCTATAGGCTTGATATACCTAGTACTACACGTAATCAAACTACCTAGTCAGAAATAATGACAATAGTAAGCCAATGGTGGTTAGATTGCAATGTCTTGTTAACGTAACTGGTATTTAGGTTGGTGCCTACTCTTAATAGAATGCTGGAACTTGCTCGTGAATTCTGCCGCCAAGCAGTAGTGTGCAAGCATTGCTGTGTTCCAGTTTGATGAGCAGAGTATCCAGTGAAATTACTGGGCTTATGAGACTTAATACCTAATGTCTCAGGGTAACGAGCGATCTGCAGTGCCGCGCAGGCCTTTGTGTTTCAAAGTTCTGGGTGGCACTGCAATTGTTATGGGCCGGCGTTATGCTTACCATCAGGCAAACGACCAGCTCGTCGCGTTACCAAATAACATTAAAAAAAATTACATCATCAAGATACTAATATTATAATCTGTATTATTATAAATGCGAAAATGTGTGTCGGTTTGTCCTTTTTTCACGCAGCAATGGATCGACGTGATTTTTTGCTGTAGGTAGGTACTGTCTCCTGCGCGCGGGTAAAACCGCAGGCAGTAGACAGTATTATAAATCATAGTGCTAGCGTGTAGTGAGCGTGCTTACACCACTTACTGCGAAAGTACATATGTCAGACACTTGAGAGCATAATGAACGACGATCTCGCCAGTATCCGCTGCTATGGCTAAATACGGTCGATATTAGATGATGATGATCATCATCACCATACAATTTAGTGCCTCATTATGACTAGACAACAGTGATCATTGTTAGGCACTAAATTTTCTTATCGTATAGGAATCGTCTCAGGTCATTTAATTACCTTACAAATCAACAGTGGCCATAGATACACCATACTGTCCGTCACCGTGGCAACTGTCTTCGCTCCCTTGACTGGCGAGACGCGGCTGATGAGTGGAGAGAACGGCAAGAGAGGAGCGTCAGTAGCATCCACTGGAATCTGATCGTTGACCCAAACGCAGCGCCAAGCACCGAGATAAAACAAGCGGACCAGGTAACATCCTGAAATAACAGCGCGAGTGTTTTGTCTTATGGTTTAGAGTGACAACCAAGCAAGCGGCCCGCCTGATGCTAAGGGCATGATACCGCGCGCCGCTTTCTCGCTCGCGCATCTCAATATTTTTGAAGATAAACAATCACTTAATATAATTATTAAAAATCGCATTCGGTGAAATTGCTGGCAATAACATTACAAAGGTACGGCAAAAGCATCATTTTGATCCGATCAGGTTTTCATACACGAAAATGGGCAAAAGATAAAATCCCATTTTTAGGTATGAAAACTTAAGTGGATCAAAGTGAAATTTTTCTTAAACTTTTATAATCTTATTGTCAGCAATTTCACTGAATGCGATTTTTCATAATAATATTAAGTGATTGTTTATCTTCAAAAATGTTGAAATGCGCGAGTGAGAAAGCGGCGCGCGGTGTCCTGCCCTTAAGTTGTCACCACCGCTTATGAACGTCTGCAATTCCAGAGTCACTGTCAACGCGTTGCCTACCATTTTCAGAGAGGAATCTCCTCCTCAGTTTTTAACAAGTTCCAAAATAAACAACGCCTAAAGATTCACGTACTTACATACTAAAGTGCTCACTCAGTAGAGAAGTACTTCAGTAATAGTTACTCTGAGTGTTATCCGCAGGTGCTTACTCTCAGGCCAGAAGTATAACCTCATCGTCTCATTTACCTATATTGTAATGTAAAACAACCAGGGATTTTTCCCAATTCAGTCTCTCACTCTATCTATCAAAAAGTATGGGTAACGGAGCTGAAAGAGTAGAGTGTACCATTTTTGGACAATCCAGGACGGTGTTGTGGTCCACCTCCTGCCTTTGTTCCCGGACTGTAGATATGATATCTTGGTCGCCATCCTTCTGGGATATAGCTGCACAAGAAGTTTTCCCATTGATGCTCAACCTGGTGATGATAGATAAACAACTTAGCTCAGTTTGACTATTGCAAAGTGGAAGATTAAGAAAATTGGTGGCCTGATGTGCTGACCTGACCACGACATGAAAACATCATTGTCTACGTCCCTTGCACCATAGTTTACTGCGAAAAAAGATAGCCCAACATAACTTTCAAACCCACTACGCACCTTAAGTTTTAACTGTGCGATTTAACTATACAGTCGGACTGTTCAGATAAATCGTTAGATGTGTAGATCAAACAGTTGAACTGTAAAGTTGAACAGAAAACTAACCAAATTATCATTAGATAAAACTGTGCTGTTAAAACTGAGAGTGTGTAGCAGACAAACTGCGCAATTCCTTCAGTTTTTCCGCAGCAAGCGGGACGTACGATTTATCTGTACAACCTGACTATACAGTTAAAAGGGAAGTTGTGTAGGCTCTATACTATAGTCTACACACCTAAGTATAGATTATTTGAAGCAGTATCCTTACCGGTAACCCTTCCACTCTCTCCAGTATGTAACAGGCCGATAGGACCTTTCTGCAGAAGGCAGATCTCAAGAGCACTTGCGCGTGACTGAGCTGCATGTCGATCACGGACATCTTGCCGCCTGGATTGTTCTCCTGATGGATGACGAGCTCATTAACGATGAATACGGACAGGGAATCCTAGTGCAGAAGTATATGCATGTAAATGTTAGTATTTATTATTTTGCGCTCAAGCAAATTGGTACCTCAAAAACAGCTACTTCAGCATCCCACCGATCGGCAGCCAGGTCTTCTGCTCGTACCCATCCATGCAAGTATTGACGAACTGACCTTGGAAGCGGTTGGGTCTGGTCATCCACCCAGATGTAGTCCGACGGTGGCTTCGGTACTTTACCACTCAATAGACTAGCTGCTCTAGCAGCTGCGGGACCCTGGAAAAAAGATATCTGGTAAAGAAACCTACGCTTTTTAAGTCATTGGTGAAAGTTCAGCTCAGTGCCATATCTTGCCACCGAACAGTAGTTTGCGTTGCCATTCCTTTTGATGGCTCCTTAACTAAGTTGGCCGTAACCCTGCCTGCAACAAGCCCCGGGTTTGGACCCCGGCCGGGAGATATTGTGAGGTGAGCATAAAGTTCTCGGGTCCAACAATGGATAAAAGATGCTAGCTTACCAGACCCCAAAATTCCGGGGTAAGTTCCTGATCTTTGAACTCTCTGAAGGGACATTCGGTGGGGTCCAGCTCATATACTAGTGCAGCCTTTGCCGCCTCGGTATCCTTTTTCTTCGACATAACTGCTTTTCATTCGAATAAAATAAGTTCGCTTATTTTTTACACTACAGTAAATGTCACTTTTCTCTGTAAATGTCAGTTGCACTTGTTGCGAACCCATAGCCAATCTTGTTTTAAAAGGAAACTCGCTTCTTTGTACTGTAGGTAATGCAAATAACCTACTTCCTTGTACGTAATGTTTTATGCAGGAATTAGTAATTAATTTCTCTTTGCCAGAAAAGCTGGGACCCCACATTGACTACATACCTTAGCCACAGCACAGACTAGTACTTTACCTACATGCTTTATATACCAAGCCACAGTGAGCGCACTATATTTTTTGCGGCGATTGGCAATAGGCATACGCGTTTTATATACCTACTAGCTGATCCCCGCGGCTTCGCCCACGTAGCTTAAGAGTTATCTGCCAAAGTCCCTTCAAAATCGATCCAGCCGTTTTGGAGATTTCCCAGAACAAACAGACGGACAGACAACATTTAAAAAATGGTCGTTTTTTTAAGATACCGTATATATACTTTCATATGCATTTAGTAAAAAGCTGTTATTTTGATACTACAAAGAATAGTTAGTCCTACACTGCAAGCAGTCGAATTACATGACTTCTAGGAACAACCAACTGCCTAAACTGATCAAATTGTTAACAACTGAGTCAGCAAGCGTCCGGTCAAAATTAAATACCTCTAGTTTGTTTTTGTAGCCGCTCACACTCAAGACTAATATCGTAAGTTACGACATATTAATATATTTCTAGAAGGTGTATTAATCGCGAGGGACCAACAGCCACGCCCGGCCCACGCAACCGGGTAAGTTATCTATCGTACCTTATATTCCAATCTGTAAATTGACGGTTTGTCTGTTCTTGGCGACTTTCAGATGTTTTTTACTGTGTAAAATACAAAGAACTGAAAGTCGTCTTATAGGTATTGTAGTGTTGCATTTGATCACTCTTTCACCTGTTGCTAAGCGATGACGCGGTCGACGATGAAGTATGCCTAGATGATAACTTTTAACTTGTGTCTTGAAAAAACTCCGGTTTTATCGATCGGGTAACAGAGTCAGGGAAGAAGTTCCTTTAGTTTACTTAGTTTTGCAGAGTTTTATAGAGGCTGGCAAGTTTGTATTATGAACTAATATAAAACCAAGCAAGTCCAGGAAATCCCGGTTGATTCTCGAAAAGCTCTAGTTTATTGCAAAAATCGAATATACTTGATCTTAAGTTTGATAGTCATCAAACTTAAGCGTCTCTCACTCGATCATCTTGTTTATTTATTTTATTTAATCCATAGCTCTTGATAAAACTTTTAGAATAACTTATCATATACACTTAATTTAGAGCTAAAGAAGGAATTTCATGTTATATAGAAAGGAATAACAAAATTAGTAGTTGATCAGCGTGAGGGGACTCATTGTATTTATGCAGATCCACATAAATACTTAGGCTAGGAGGTAAGGTAATATGTAGGTAGAATAAGTATATAATATTATATTTAAAGTGTGTGTGCATGTATGTGAATGTGTATATTTTTACTGTACTACCAACTGAGCCATCATTGTAGGTTCATGTACTGATGAGCGCTGTGGAGAGCTTCGCAGGAGTTTGATATTAGACCTCTGTACATTAGCATAAGAATACAATACAAAAAACTTTATTGTACACCAGACTTAAAATAAAAACAGTAGAGATTTAAAGGTCTAATAACTAAAGTACCATGAGGAGATAGAGACTATCTGATCTAGTACCATAGAGAGAGGTGGTGTTAACAAATAAAACAAAAAATTAAATATACACGTGCATAACTACACATAGAAATAGGATCATCATCATCATCATCATCATCAGTCGGAAGACGTCCACTGCTGAACATAGGCCTCCCTCATAGAACGCCACTTGGATCGGCTACTCGTCTCTTGCATCCAACGGTTCCCCGCGGTTTTGACAAGGTCATCTGTCCACCTAGCGAGAAATAGTATACTAGCTTTGAAAAAAAAATAAGACTACAAGCACATCCGCAGCGCTTAACTAGTTAGTAATAACATCGGATATTGCGTTTTTTTCCAACCATTGGCTAGCCGGAGGCTTTCACGGCGAACCAGTGTGAGTTTCCTGCACTAAATGTCGACCCATATCCGCCTTCCACTGGCTGGGGCACGAGTGGGGGCACTTGACTTAGTAATAGGATCTTAGTGAGTGAAATCAATCAAGCTTAACTATGTTTATATATTCTTACTAGCTTCTGCCCACGATTTACACCCGCGTTCCCACAGGAACCGTACATTTTTCCGGGATAAAAAATGATGTAAGGATTCTAATCATACTCCATACATCGAAATCTGTTCAGGAATTAAAAATTTATAGTGGAATAAAGAAACTCATGTACATACATACCTACATGAAACCGCAAAACATTACATTCCTTATTTGTGCAGTTTTTAAAAATTAAAGGAAAGTTTCGAATAAGAATAAAATACCAACTTATTCTACATGTTCCATGGCCACGGGACACATTGTGGTTTTTTTTACTATTTGGTAACGAGACGAGCCGGTCATTTGTCTGATGGTAAGCACAAAGACAGCCGATAACAATTGTTGTGTAATAATAATAGTGCACTCTTTACCTGAGACGTTATGTATTAAGTCTCATAAGCCCAGTAATTTCACTGCACTGGCTACTCTACTCATCAAGCCGGAATACAGTAATACTTGCACATCACTGCTTGGCGGCAGACTTCATGAGCAAAGCGGCAGTACCCACCCAGATAGACACTCGCAGAACAGTTTTACCACCTGGTAATATGTCACTTTCATAGCTTTTAACTTTAAAGTAGAGGCCTAAATTCTGCAATAAGACTTCATAATGACGATAAAACAGTAATTGAACGTATTTTTATAACTTGATACTAAAATGTTCCAAGCTGGTACTTTGGTTAAATTTTATTGTACCAACGACCTTGCTCTGCGACCAAACTGTCTGTTGAAATCGATATAACTTTGCAGAGTAACTATAGAGTTTCTTTGTTAATGTAGTTATAATTGACAAGCATTCAAGTCTAAATATTGCAATTTCGTGATGGACCTTCCATCCCAAACCATTACAAATGTTTGAGATGGAGGTCATTGGTACCGTCTTGCAGACTATTCAACAAATGTAAAATGGAATATCACAATTTACAGTAGAGCTTACACATTTTTATATAATATTGGGTTGAGATGATGAGCGGGTCATTGGCCTAATGGTAAGCATAACGCCGCCCATAACCATTGCAGTGCCACTCAGAACTTTGAAACACAAAGGCCTGCGTCGCACTCGTTACCCTAATAGGTACATTAGGTATTAACTCTCATAAGCTCATGAATTTTTTTTTAGCTATTTGGTAATGAGACGAGCTTGTCGTTTGTCTGATGGTAAGCATAACGCCAGCCCATAACGATTGCAGTTCCATTCAGAACTTTGAAATGCAAAGGCCTGCGCGGCACTGCAATGCGCTCGTTACCCTGATACATTGGGTATTAAGTCTCATAAGCCCAGTAATTCGTTAGTAGTTTTCGTGATATCTTAGCGTTGGATCACTATTTTACCTGATCGTAAGTGTGTGATGATCAAAAGCGGTGATTATGCAAATCCTAAAATAGAAATGATTATCTTGTGCAAGTTTCTTTTTAATATAAAATAATACCTATATTCTTGAAATTTATACATTACGGTACGGTAACGGTAATCAGGGTGTTATTAATAGCATTATATTATATTTGGGCATAATTTGGATGTTATTAGATGCTTAAGGTATTTATTGCAGACCGTAGACGCTTATGCAAACGTACGTTTGCTTGTCAGAATAACAACGCTTTTACATCAAGTGCGCATTTCGAGTATCATGAAATCCGCGCTTGACGCAAAAGCGTTGTTATTCTGACAAGTAAACGTACGTTTGCATAAGCGTCTACACTGCCCCTATGATGGATCAACATACTACCATTTGTTCTGCGACCCTATTAGTTTGGCTTGTTCAAAGTGGCGATTTATATTAAATAATATAAAGCCGTTTCGGCTGATGATGATAATATTTTATGAAAATACATATTCTCATTAGAATCGAACCCAATTCTTTAACTAGTGCTTAGTATAAACATAATCCAATAAAATTTACGGAAGAATGAAATGAAAATATCACCGACTGGGTCACACAGTTCATTCAACTCGATTTCTGAATCACTACAGCAAAACCAAATAATTGATTAAATCTTTACATAACACGGTGACAAATTCAATTCCTCTTATTTTCCTGCATTTACGATAAATGATGATTCACTTACCTTTCTCTAGACCTCAATCAAAACAGCATCCGAGTGGCAAATCATCTGATGATTCATGCAAAACATTTACAGCTCGCGATGTTCACTACTTGTACAGCAAGCACTTTCTTCAGTTTGAGATGCTGCACTTAGATTGTATCGATAAATATGAAAGTCATGTCTTGTTACTCAAAATGTTTGATAGCGGTGCATTGCTGGTCGAAATCCTACTAATATTATAAATGCGAAAGTGTGTTTTTCGGTTTGTTGGTTTGTCCTTCTTTTACGCAGTAACGGAGCAATGGATCGACGTGATTTTTGGCACAGATATAGTTTATGAACCGGAGAGTAACATATAGGCTACTTTTTATCCCGGAAAAATTCACGATTCCTGTAGGAACGCGGGTGAAACCCGCGGGCAGAAACTAGTAGATGTATAATTTAAGAAAATTAAAGTCATGGACATCACTTGCTTGCAAGCTGATTGGAGACAATATTTATCATATTTACGTCGATCTAATTGTGAGATTCTGCTGCTAGAATTGTAGCTACCGCTCAAGCCTTGTTCGTAATGTCGTTAACGTCCAAGGCAAACGTGTGGACTCCGAAATGTCACAATGTGCTGGCAATGATTTAAATACACCTGTTTGTCCGGTGTGCCGCTGCTTGGCCGCCGCCAATGCAACGTGGGAATAAATAATCCTAAATATCGTGTGTAAATCGATAAGATTATGGCTTAACTTTAACGACCCGAAAACCCCACGTCTTCTATACAAATATAAATAAATTTGAAGTGTCTGTTTGTAATATCAAAATAACAGCTTTTTACTAAATGCATATGAAAGTATATACGGTAGGTATAAGAAAACAACCATTTTTAAAATTTTTGTCTGTCTGTTTGTTCCGGGTAATCTCCGAAACGGCTGGACCGATTTTGACGGGACTTTCACTGGTAGATAGCTGATGTTACAAGGAGTAACTTAGGCTATTTTAATTTTGGAAAAAGAATTAGGGTTCCGCGCAAAAAATCCAAAATCACCACGTGGATAAAACCGCGGGGCAGTAGCTAGTTAGACAATAAAAGATAGAACGAGTTTTCGTCTGTTTCTATCTGATATTATACATTTTTTTAATGTAACTGTATATTGGACTTGTTTATACATAAATAACAATATGTAGTCAAGCACCTATTAATATAATAATATTACCTGTAGTGGTGTGTAGCTATTTTATGTTACTGCGTCTTCAGAAAAGCCAAATTGTGTTTTAAAGTTAGTAATAATTCTGACGATGAAAGTAAGTTTTTTATGTTTGGCCATTTTAAAATGTTATATTTTGTGATTATAACTGCTTTGTCAAATTTTCAACTTGAAACTTAAATAGGCCTTGTAATAGCTTGTCTCTGTAGGTATATTTCTGAACGCAACTTTATGTACAGACGTTTAAATGACCTGAGTCACTAACTGTAACGTTGACATAATAATATGGTATGATGCGTTGGCGATTGTACAGACGGCAATGTATTGAGTAACAGAGAGTGTACGCTGTTCATATTTGAGAAATGTTTATGGAAATAAATGTACATCAATAGTTTCCCCAACGAATTGTTTTATTGAAGATCCAGAACATTACTGTATCGTTTGGAACATCCTGAATCAGTGTCCCCTGATCGCTATAGCCTGGGTATCTTCAAAGCACGAGTTAATAGGTATCTACGTCATTGTACACTAAAATGATACTTAATCCCTACTATCCCTACTAATCCCTACTAGTCTCTACTAGTAATATTATAAATGCGAAAGTGTGTTTGTTGGTTTGTCCTTCTTTCTCGCAGTAACGGAGCAACGGATCGACGTTATTTTTGGCATAGATATAATTAATGGACCGAAGAGTAACATAGGCTACTTTTTATCCCGTAAAAATGCACGGTTCCTGTGGGAACGCGGGTGAAAACCGCGGGCAGAAGCTAGTACATAATATGAAACTTAACACCTTGGGCACTAGCCCAGGAGCTGAGCACTGGGGTAACATGTAAAACGGTATCATTGATACGTAATAGAATTGCTTTTATAAATGCTTGTACTGACTTTGTCGAAAATATTGTGAAATAAGTGATATAATTTCCCGTTTTTCTATCCCAAGGGGTGGCACTGTTTCATAAAATTTAAGAAAGGACCACTTTTGTTTTATACACTACTCAAGATAAAAGGAAAAGTTCAAACCGGTTCACAATTGCCAGAAATATCGAGTAACATCGCCACAAAAAATACAGCCTAATTAAGAACCTCCTTTCAAATTCAAAATGTTTTATTCATGTGGGCCCAAGGGAGCACTCATAAAGGTTAAAATAAATAACTTTTAAGTGCTCGTTCCGAACCGATAGGTCGAGCAAGAACAAGGGCAAGAAACTCGTCTCGGCACTCTTTATAAAAATAGTTTTTCACAATGATTCTAATGATAACAATCATGTTTAAAATTTAAGTCTAAGTATTACAGTAGTTGCCAGGTGGCGTCCTCTTTTTTGAAGTCAATTAAAAATGGATCATCAATTCACAAAAAACTTTAAAAAAAATATAAAGGTAATGATGCATTAAAGCATCCATAACTTTTTTTTATGTTATTTGGTAACGAGACGAGCTGGTCGTTTGCCTGATGGTAAGCATAACGCCGGCCCATAACAATTGCAGTGCCACCCAGAACTTTGAAACACAAAGGCATGCGCGGCACTGCAGTACGCTCGTTAGCCTGAGACATTAGGTATTATGTCTCATAAGCCCAGTAATTTCACTGGCTACTCTGCTCATCAAACCGAAACACAGTAATGATTGCACACTACTGCTTGGCGACAGACTTCACGAGCAAAGCGGTGGTAACAACCCAGACGGACACTCGCAGAAGAGTTAGTCCTACCACTAAAGCGCCCAAATCTGTTACAGTGTTGTAATATGCACTCGCTCGATATGCCGCAAAGGTCACCCTGCCAACATACATTCCTGCAACCCTTCCTGGTTCAACTACGTAATAACACTTAACGCATTGCAACTCTAATTGTCTCAATGCACTGTTTGCAACCAACTTTATAATATTAAGGCCAATTGCAAAACGCCGCGTGCAGTGAAAGTAGTTTCTTTAACACCAGCTTTGAAGACCTCCCCCGCCTGCTGCTACTGAAGACTTAAACTATAGTTAAGAGGAAGTGGTATGGTTCGTTGGAGGTCTTGTTGGCTGGGCTTGAGCTATAGTGTGCCCAGATGGCTTTGTCTTGTTGGTTACAAATGGCGTTCATATGATAAATGATACTTTAATCTATAGTATCTCATACGTGATCGAAAATTTGGCTGTTTTTCTATCGTGTCGTAAGGTTTCTGTCAGTTGAAATCTAAAGTTACTTGGATTAGAAGGCTTGGAATTTAGGTTTGTTAATTCAAATAATAATTCTTTAAAATAAATGAAGGACTAATTGATTAGTAATTTGAGGTCAGGGTCTAAGGATTTGATCGTTGGGCGATAAAAATATTATCTTCCTGTACTTACCTACTTTGTTATTTGAACTTCTACTTATTTTTTAATAGCTACTGCCCGCGGTTTTACTCGCGTGGCGAGATTCCGATACCGTGCATTTTCCCGGAAAAAAGTAGCCTGCTTAACTTTCCAGCCTATACATTTTTCCATGCAAAAAGACACCGATTTATAGATCCATTGCTACAATGTCAGCCTCCTCGTTCACCCTGGTTTATTGGAAGTGAGTTAAATAGAAGCAACATTGTTTTAGTGCATAGGTTACGATCTGGTCACTATCCCTGTCAAAAATTTAATTATTTAATGAAAAAGTCAGATTCTCCAAATTGTGAACAGTGTGGTAGTATTGAAGATGTTCAACACTTGCTTCTAGAATGTGTCAAAGGTGCCAGAGAAAGAAAGGAACTAATGGACAAGTTTAATCTAGTTCGCACAGACATTGGTTTGTTTACAAATATTTTGGCATCACCAGATAGTGAGGCAGCAAAATTTTTATATAAAATGTTTAAATTAAATTAAGGTTAGTATTTAAGTTCAGGGTATGATGGGGCTGGCATACCAATGTGGGAAAAGCCCCTAAATAAAAGTAGATTAAAAAAAAAAAAAAAAAAAAAAAAAAAAAAAAAGATCCATTGCTGCTTGAAAGAACGGAAAACGAACAACCGTGTGGTTGTTTCGCATTAATCTATATTATTGAATTATGAGCACTTGGTACTTTTTCTCAATTCGTTCACCTTTGCATTTCGTCCAATTCACGATTCGTGCAATTCGCGACTTGTGCAGATTATTATAACATAGAAAAACACACAATTTAAAACATAGGACATACAAAACAAACAACAAAGTAGTGCTGAAAAAGCCATGGCTCAGCAAAAAGTTGATTGTAAAATGACACTCAGCACTGTTTTTCAGCCACAACCCAGAAAGCGATGGCAAAATAAAAAAGACAAGTCATGGGAGTCCCACACAAGACAAGCGCTACATTTGAAATTATCAGCAGTGGTTATGAAAATAATTATCAATACTCAGATTTACATAATCTTAATATATATAAATTACGCGTCACGTTGTTTGTCCGCGATGGACTCCTAAACTACTTAACTGATTTTAATCAAATTTGCACACCGTGTGCAGTTTGATATAACTTAAAAGATAGGATAGCTTACATCTCAATTTATAGCCGCAATATTGTTTTATTGCAAATTCTATTAGAGTTCCGCGCAAAAAAATAAAAACCACGAAATCCAAAATCTCCACGCGGGTGAAACCGCGGGGCAGCAGCTAGTTGTAAATATAACTTGAATCAATACGAAAGATACTTATGCGATAAAATGCACAGCTCCAGTTAAAAAATAGTGGAGCCTCTCGGCTCAACAAGGAACATGCTAAACTGTGTTTTTAAGTACCTAGTTTTTGAACTGCATTTTATGTAACACTGTGTAACATTTGTACGTCATGGAAGTCCAACATAAGACAAGCGCTACATTTGAAATTATCGACAATGGTTATAAATTACTTTCTTTTGTCTTTCCAAACTTTCTAGCATGGCGTTCCGGCTTGCCTTAGTTGCGTATTCAAAACCTTATTGCGTTGATGTATTCTACGCCTTATTTTAACTGCTGGAATGAATTTCTTGTTTTAAATTATCTTGGCTGTCAAATGTCTTTGTTGACAAAAACAAAGTGCCAATTACGTTGGTTTTGGAGTCCGCAGATCTTAAATGGAACTCTTTTCGCGAGGTGTCAACTTATCAGTGTTTTTTTTTAATTTAACTGATGCCCTCGCCAACCTCAGAAGTTAAGTATTAAATCTCATAAGCCCAGTAATTTCACTGACTACTTTGCTCATCTATCTGGAACACAGTAATGCTTGCTCATCATGATTGGTAGACTACAGCAGAAAAATGGTCGGTACCCATCCAGATGGACACTGGAAGAAGAGTTAGTCCTACCACCTGATGAGCAAACATAATATTCTATGTTTTCATTGTCTGTGCTGAATAAATTTGTTACTATTCTATTCAGTAGGATGAGTGTGAATTGGTGATTATGGACATGGTTGTCGACAAGTTGTGAGAACCTCTTTGGAAAAAGTAATTCAAAGTTTAATTTAAAAAAATTCGTAAGTGCGCGGCTTTTTCTTGTTTTTTTTAGTCTTTTCTAATCAATATTATGGACCATACATGTTGTCTGAATAAATAAATATTATTATTATTATTCTTATCATTTGACAAAGTTCAAGATAGTTCAAGTGAATCAGCTGATCTAGGGCTGCCCGGAAGTTCTGTAGTACAATTTTGACGTAAACTTTAAATGCCTTTTCTCCAATGAAAAATTCTGAAATTCACAAACTTGTAAAACAAATGTTGTTGACCTCCAAGCGTACACCTTACCCCCTTTTGGGATATCATACCAATTTAAACTCAGAGTGTATAATAATTAATTTCCCCTTACTCTTTGATTCTTAAACTACTCATCGATTCTAAAATAGATTACTTCTACAAGCTTGTTAGTGGGAGGACTAACTCTTCTGCGAGTGTCCGTCTGGGTTGTTACCACCGCTTTGCTCGTGAAGTCTGCCGCCAAGCAGTAGTGTGCAAGCATTACTGTGTTCCGGTTTGATGAGCAGAGTATCCAGTGAAATTACTGGGCGTATACCTAATGGCTCAGGGTAACGAGCACACTGCAGTGCCGCGCAGGCCTTTGTTTTTCAAAGTTCTGGGTGGCACTGAAATTGTTATGGGCCGGCGTTATGCTTACCATCAGGAAAACGACCAGCTCGTCTCGTTACCAAATAACATAAAAAAAGCTATAGTACCCAGGCAGGCGTAACTGCGGGATGCTGCTAGTAGATTTTTTTAGCATTAGGTTTTATTAATTCATTTCAAGTTTATTAATGATGTGAATTAAACTTCAGTTCAATTTTAAGCTGTGACCCTATTACGGAACCCTCAACGTGCGAGTTTATTTTTCGCTTTGTTATTCCTATTGTTACCCATAGCACTTTATTTTCATTAGCATTAGAAATTTCTTTACCAGAATCATTAAGGCTGCCAATGATCTCTATTCCACTCTATTTAAACTTCGTTTTTGTTCCAGCCGTTGTTGTTATTCATTGGATGGCATTATTTTTGTTACCATTGGTTTTTTTTGTCCACCAGTTTGACCTAGTGGCTTTTGAAAGACTTTTCCTTTCGTTCTTTTTAATGAATTGTCTGAGGCCACGATGGGCTTGACCAATTTGACCACTCAAATGGTTATTGATAGTAGGTTGACCGGTTTAAATTTATTTTTTAAGTTTCGTCAGGTTCATTTTTCCTTTTTAAAGTTTGGGTTTTACTATTTTTATATTCGGTTCTCTTAGACTGCAAGAATAGGATTGGAGGAAATAAGAAGCATTATTATGTTATTAGTTTTAATATCTCAGCCTAAAATGGTTTAAAATACTGCACAAGACAACTTCTCCATCACAGGAGCTGCTCCAGCATTTCTTTACCACGCTGATAACAATCAAATAGGTTAAACACAAACAGGTTTGACTAAAACCTATTTATAGCAAAATCTATTTAGTTTGTGGCAGTGGGAAAAATGTATTAGTCTTAATCATATTTTGTAATAGGGCTATTGTTTCCAAAACACTATCACAACATTGGCATGCATAGAAAAAAGATCTAATGTTACCTACCTCTTAAACTAGGTACGTTTGCAGTCTAAGCACGTCTGGCATTTCATAGCGTGGTTTGACAAAATTATAAATAATATCTTCTCATACTTTATTTTAAAATTTCATTGTTCTAAATGTTTGATTTAAACTAGTTTTAGGGTAAATAATGTTAATTTCATGGTATTTAACGCTCGGACCCCTATGACGCAATAGTTGCTTCTCTTTCATTCTTATGCAGACTGACAGGGACAGCGTTTCGGCTGTTGTCAGCGTCTCACATTTCTGTACTCGATAGGTTAGCTATCTCGCCAGTTGTTAAGCAACGATGTGGTCAACGATGGTAAACACGCTAAGCCTATTAGGTCTCGCTATTAAGTGCATCTGCACTTAACTGCGCACACTGGTAGACGCTTGGTGACATGTTTTCAAACTGAGGGTAGTAGATAGTTAGATAACACTAGAAAATCCTACTAACGTGATGTGATTGTCTAACGGTGTTTTACTCGTACTTCACCGTAAGATCGAGCTGATTTGAGCTACAGATCGGCTCGCTGCACCAACATCACAACCAGTTTTAAATTAAAACAAACGATTTTACGCTCATAAAAGCAACTACCACTACTTACCTAGTTAAATACCAGGTAAAAAAACATTAACAGCCACTAACCGTCGAGTTAACATCGTATGATTGAAGACCGGAATTTTCGCATCCATTTTCGGCCGGCCGGCGGAACTGTCGGAAGTGTGGCCACTGACCACTTTCACTCTTCGGCGATGTGTGTGAGGCGAGTGTTGGAATAAACACACATAGAAACCTTATCCGTATCTACTAAAATGTTCTAAAATATTTTTAATAATTACCTACATTTTGATAACGAGCGAGCGGGTGGCTTGCCTGGGCATAACGCCAGTTTATAACCATTGCAGTTCCACCAAGAACTTTGTAACACAAAGGCCGGGGCGGTACTGCATTGGGCTCGTCATATTCGATGTCTCAGGAGACATCGAATATGTACTTCATAAAATTTATTAAACTTCGCGCCATACAATTAACATAACTGGCCAAGTTGTACCAATGTACAGTCCAACTATATAAGTACATGACTAAACATTAACTAAGTATTTTGGGAAATAATTTGAATCAATATTAGATTAATTAATTATTAGTAATTTTTAAGTATTAGTTGGTCTAGCGATCTTTAGAGCGTCACTAAACGGGGTACAAATCACATTAAATTTAAATAAAAAATAGTATTGCAGCTTGCGCACACCAAAATAAAACGGCTTCAATTTTAATATTAGTGTATTCGAAGTTGTTCATCTATGCGTAGTTATTTATTTATTCTAAGCAGTATGTATACGATTGATTATTTTGTAATTATAATAATTGAGTGACGTAATTTAAGTGACGTCATATGGGTCGTGTTAATAGGGATAGAAAGTCTCTGCTAGGTCAGATCGATCACGTCATTATGTTGATGGTAAGCTGTTGTAAGTGCAGTACCTTACTATCTTCCGAAACTTAGCGTAAAACCATTATCCTGCCGTAAAAGTAATGCAGCAGAATCTTTCGAGTCGTTAGTATGTCTGATGAAATAATAACAAATTTCGTTTTTTTTTAAAGAATAGGCTCATGGCACTTGTTTCTTAATTGCCAAATATTGGTGGTAACATTTCACCAACAAGCTATAAACCTTTTTATACGTTGGGAAATAAAAAAAACAAAATTTTTTATTGATTAAAATCTGATGGTATCATTTAAATTACTAATGGATAATAAAAAAAAACGATTGTTGAATTTGGGAAACTTTTAGATGCAGTATTTTTATTGAAACTATATATTTTTAGTGAATTTCATTTTTGATCTTCTTCAAACTGTATAACGACAGAATATTTTTTTTGATGTGTCTATCTCTTTATTATAATAACAGAAAAAGTAAGCAACATAAACTAAAATAACTACAACGTTCCCAAAATGCTGGCAGCATTGCCACGTTGAATGGCAATGCTTAGTCTTTGACCTAAGTAGAGGCCAGCATTTTGGTCACGTGTGGCTTCGACCAGACGCCCTGAAAGTTCTTTAAAAATTCTATGAGCTCCAGGTCCCCACGGTCCAAGTGTCTCAACCCCAAAAGGCTTAAATATGTAACTGCTATCAAGACTACTATATATACGACAGAAATTATTTATTTTTTGTTTCATGCAACATCCCAATTATATCCCTCAATACCGTTACGAAGCAAATCCTTAACTCTACCCAAGTTTACCGTAATATGTAAAGCAAGGCAATGTCTTGCAAAATCGTTGGGATAACAGCTCTCCATGGGCAGAGCGCCAATTTGTGACTTGTTTTATATCAGGACTAGCTACTGCCCCGCGGTTTCACCCGCGTGGAGATTTTGGATTACATGGTTTTTATTTTTTTGCGCGGAACCCTAATTATTTTTCTAAAATTAAAGTAGCCTATGTTACTCCTTGTAACATCAGGTATCTGCCAGTGAAAGTCCCGTCAAAATCGGACCAGCCGTTTCGGAGATTACCCGGAACAAACAGACAGACAGACAGACAAAAATTTTAAAAATGGTTGTTTTGTAGTAGGTACCGTATATACTTTCATATGCATTTAGTAAAAAGCTGTTATTTTGATATTACAAACAGACACTTCAATTTTATTTATCTGTATGTATGGATGTAGGTTCCGCCTACTCTACGTAGAGTACCTCTATTTATTGGCAGCAATCTCTATTGCCTGTCTTTCACTTCCCAACCAGACAGGAATAATTCAAAGATATGATAAATGTGGGTGCAATTGCTGTGTCTATCGCAACTATAACAATAATTGTATGTAATTTACAGGAACTAAAAATACACTTCCACTTCCAGACTCCATCATTAGGACTTTAACATTAGAACAATTAGAATCATTAGAGTTGGGTAGTTGCATGATACAAAATACATAATTTCTGTCGGTATACAGTTAGAAGATCACAGTTTTAACAAAATAAAAATGAAATTCACAAAAAACATATAATTTCCACAAAGATAACTGTACTTATCTAAAAGTTTCCCGAATTCAATTATTTTTTATCGTCCAATAGTAAATTAAATGATGCCATGAAATTCTTTACTTTTCATTGAATAAAAAATGTATGACAACTATGTACTAAAACGCAGTTTTTCACGGCTGAATCAACAAAATGCATGTTTTTAGTACATCTTTACGGCCCGCGTTGAACAAGTGACGTCAGATGTTCCGTCCAATTTTTATGGGGCGTTTTAACGCTCAGTAGATACGCCCGACTTTTACTCTCATTTTTGACGTTCCTAGTGTTCGATTATAAATTTTGCCATTTGATTCTAGCAAGAAAACAATTTGATTGACATCATAAAAAAAATTGAGTCAACATCCCCATTTCAACTTGAAGATGGTAGCCATCCAGATGAGCACTAGAAAATGCCCTTCCACCATGCTATGGTTGCAGGTGTTTTCCTTAATCAAAAGCTCAAGCTCATAATAAGATTCCAACCATCGACGATCCACGCCCGCCACTGAGCCGTCATCGCTTCCAAACAATACCCAAATCTTTCGGGAATTCCATCCAAATAATATATTCAATCCATACATGTGTTTGCACGTTTGTTGGTTTGTTGGTTTGTCCGTCTTTCATGCAGCAACGGAGCAACGGATCAACGTGATTTTCGGCATAGATATAGTTCTGGTCTAGATAACCAGAAGACGCAAGTTCAAATCCTGTTGGAAGCGAAATTTTTGTGATGTATTATATTGCTCCCATAGCCTAGTTCCTTGCGTCTGGTCTAGATAACCAGCAGACGCAGGTTCGAATCCTGTTGGAAGCGAAATTTTTGTGATGTATGTATTTTTGTGTGAACATCCGCTAGTGTCGTTTAACACTATAAGATATATTTCATAGATATAGTTTAGCAAAAATGCACGGTTCCTGTGGGAACGCGGGTGAAACCACTGATTGAAGCTAGTTAATTATATTTTTAAAATGAGGAAATAAACAAAACTAATGTGACCGTGTTATGAACCAGTTCTGAACATCTTGCGTCCCTCTCGCAACTCATGCAGGGGTGAAAGGAGCATGGATTGTTACTTGACATAAACATAATTATGTTATATGTGGTTTGTTTGATCTTGATACTTGAAGCAACTTACTCACTACACGACTGCCTAAAAAAGGGGTGTAACATTTTCACTTAAAGGTTCATGATATGTATGTACGTTTCTTTATTTCACCATAACTTTTTAATCCTTGATCAGATTTGTATGTGTGGGTTATCGTTAGAATTATCTTGAGTGACACTGGCTAGAGCAGTCGTTTTTTATTATTTTAAATAATTAAAAAAAAAAATATCAAAGCAAACTTTGTTTTCGTATTTTTTTTAATACGAGTACTACTAAATGTTTCGGCTACAATCACATACTTTAAAAAAAATTGTTAGGCAATTAATGTGAATTATTGTTACGCACAAACTTTATCTAAAACCTAAATAAGAAAGGTTAGGCTCGCCTTGCATCCTCTTTGTTAGCTAATTTTTTATCATTTAGGTAGATACTTTCATTAAAGAAATACTACTTTACTTCACTTACTTTACTTATTATTCGTAATCCGCACTTATACATATTTGTACGTATGTTGCTTTGTCCTTCTTTCACGCACTAACGGAGCAACAAATCGACGTGATTTTTGGCATAGATATAGTTTATGCACAGGAGAGTAACATAAGCTACGTTTTATCCTGGAAAAATGCACGATTCTTGTGGAAACGCGGGTATAACCGCAGGCAGAAGCTAGTCAAATATAATGTTAACTTTACTTTACTTGGTGAGCCAGTTTTAAGCTAGGTTTATGGTATTCACCGTCGTTTTTTATTAGGGTACTATTACCTATTCTGTGTTTAAAGTAAGGCGAGATAGAGATAGTGCTCAAACTCTAACCTATCGAGTAAATCAAAAACACTAATATTTCATTATAACATATTTCGTTTACGAAACCAAAATAAAAAAATTATACTATTTTTTGGTTCCAACCACAAACACATCCTTTTACTATTCCAGAAACTAATCACACATTCCCGCCGCACCATAACACACACATCAAAAACTAAAAACAAAGCACTCTCGTTTTCAAATCAAAATTCAAGCCAAGCTTCAAGACAGTTAGGTCCACCTATCGGCGCACGCGCACCTCCAGAATCTTTAACAGCTTACCGCTGCTTGTCAGTCCAACACTGTCTACCGAGCCGGATAGACGAAAGGACAGCCATGTCAACCGAATAAAATTAATTAAATAATTACGAAATTGTCATATACATTTTAACGAATATACGTTATAGTGCTGGAGGATTTTGGTGGTAACGTGGTTGACTGTGACCGACTGTACTCGCGGGTGCAAGTTCAGTGGTGCGGATTTTTTTTTAATTTTTGAAAGTTTGTGTTTGGTCAAGGATATCTTGTAAAATGGTGAGTTGAGTTTCTTGTTATAATATTGGTTTGTAGAATATTTGAACTGCATTTTTATGTCTCCTACTAAAGCAGATAAAGCAAATGTCTTTTTTAAATTTGACCTTGATGATTTAGCACTGCAAGGAAAAATTAAAAAGAAAAACCCAAAATCTATTCAACAAAACTATTTTAAAATTAGAATATCAAGCACAGCAATGTAATCGCCATTTTTAAACTTATGGAGGTACGATATTAGGATTAAGCACAAAAAGCTTTTTCACACAACGTTTTGTCCATAAAAAGCTGTCTTCATTTACATAAATTCTATCTGTCTCGAATATCGTATTATTATCTGCTTACCGCACGTTTTTATATATGTAAAAACTACTCGCGAAATACAAATTTTGAATTAAGAAAAATCCGTTATGTACCTATTTTCGAAAATCTATCTGCATTTTTATACGGATTTGTAAACTGCCTGTATTTTCTGTTCTATTAATCTCATAAGCTCATGGGCAAAATGAAATGTTTAATGCTTTAGTGTGAATTAAATGGCTGGAAGCCACGGGAAGCCGTTGAATGTATGAAGCGAGTACCTAGTCGATCTACGGGGGAACGTTGGCCAGCATTGGACGTCTTCCAGCTAACGATGATGATGAAATGATTAATTAGTTCAAAACTCACTTATCACACACCTTCCTTCAAACAAGTTATTATTTTTAATATGTGCAATCCTGGTTATTTTCTAACGTTAGTAGAACACGACGTAGAAAAATATTCGAAGTAAATAATTTTATACTTAACAAAATATATTCAAAGTTTTGTATCAACGAAATTTTGTTATAAAACCAGTGTGAAACGTCTCAAAAGGATTTATAAGTGATTAAATAAATTTGTTTTCATTCCGAATTCTTGTTCCGTACACTGTATATTCTTCATTCATTGTTAGAATATTTCCAGGTAAAATGCTACGTCGAATTTTAAATTTGATACGATTCGAAATTTCAAAATGCCTCGGCGTTCGATATTCGAAATCCGCGACGGTTGCAGCGCGCGGAACAAAAACTCACAGTTTCTCTGAGTGAAAGTGGCAAACAATCGACTCGTAGAAATCGCCTTGCGTTCACACCGCTCGGTTGGCAGCACTGTATGTAAAGCGTACACAACTACACATTATGTTAAAAAGAGTTTTTGCTTTGACGGCTGCTTAAACAAGATAAGGTACAAGTAATACAGTTTCTGATTTAAAACATAAAGAATAATTATGTCTCAAAATATGTTGATAATTCTATGTACACTACTTGCATTAAGCAGTTCTATATGAAAAGTTTGCGAAAAGATAGAACGAAGGTATATATAGAACAGAAAGAAGGCCAGCAAGCAGTTGGCTCACCAGCTGGTGATGAGCTTGCATAATGAACGTGTACTGGAATTTAACCCACAACGCCACCGTCCACGCCTTTATAGCTTCCGAATAAAGCTCTTCAAAAAGGCTTGTACGAGATGTTTACTAAACTCCTCAAAAAAGACCTCATTTGAACTAGCATTATCATACATTCCATTTTTAAAATAACTCAAGCTGTGATTAACAAAATAAATAAATTGGCACAGATCACAAATCGAGTTTGGCCATCGGAAAATGAAATAAATGTGTGGAATGTACTTGAAGTAGGTACATACGTACTGCTAATAGGTTATCTCGTCAAAGGTAGGTAATGATTCCCAATATAAAGTCAATATTATATTATTGCAAAAATGGAATCCATCTCGACTCTTGTCCATTTTAATAACGCAGAGCAGCTGCGTCTTCACAAAAATTTTATGAAACACATTATTATTTTGGCCTGCCTCATAAATATCCAAGCAAAAACATAAATATGTACCTAAAAGGCCAAAGCTACGGCCTTTCAATAATAGTGGAGGTCGGATTCAATATCACACGAGTTATTTGTTTGTGTCTACTTGAACATGCGAACCATTCGTAGCTAGAATATAAAAATAGTTTTGAATTTAGTAAAAGAAAAGACGAATTATTTCTGACAATTCCCGTGGTGTAGTTGATAGATCGTGATCGGTGGAATTAACTTTTGTACTTTTCGAATCTCAGATTATCGTGGTGTAGTTGATATATCGGTGTTTAACTTTTGTAAAGTCTAGAAAGGTTTTTGGCGGGAATGCGAAAATGTGCTGTTGTTGATTTTGTGTTATTTACTAAACACCTATGGTTTAATCGAGTGCTAATGTGTAATAATGGTGGATTATGCGTACAAAGACGAAAAACGTGCATTTTTGTATTCTATCCAAAACTCCATAGAGAAGCATTCAATAAAGTATCCAGCGCTTTACTGAAGGCCTAGACTAAACTTTAACGTGACTTTGACGACTTTCATGCACCAAAACTAGAGATTTATTATATCTTGACACTGGCTAAATACGCAAATCGCGTGGAGCCAATAGCAAAAAAAAGTCTAGAAAGACAAAATGTCAAGTTACGAACATTGAATCGAACGTCAGATTTGAAAACTGATTCGACCAAGAAGGTTTTAATATCCGACACTTGATGTTCGATTTACGGAGAAGGCCCCGCACCAATGACTTAAATCAAGGTAAAAAATATGGCGAGAAAATCCGTGTGATGAAACTCTGTTAGATACATGATAAGTTAGTAAACTTTAAATATTATATTTATGACAAAACCAAGTAGCTTCGAAAAAGAAATGAAAACGAAAAGGACCAAAAGTAAAATCGTAATAAAAAACCGAGCGAAAATAACTTTCCAATCAGCTTAATTCGAAATTTGAAACTACAGATTTTTAATTAACCATTCCATTACCAAAAAGTTTTTATCAATAAAGATACAATCAAAGATAAAACTGTAATTTAATAATCACTTATTAAAATTGGTTGCAATAATAATTCGAAATTAAGATTCCGTTTCACCATATATGATTAAAAAGCATCGGAACTTTGTGGATATTCCTCCTTTACGCACGAAGAGTTTTCCTTGGAACTCCTTGCCTTCTCCTTGAGACTATGTTCCCTGATCATTATAACCTGAGATTTGAAATCAGGACTACTATTACATATACTTATTAAAACATATAAATCACATGAAATTTATAAAAACATTCGGTTATCTTCAAAATACTTTTATATTACATTTTGCTTATTTAATGGGATTGCGAAAGTGTACAGAAAAATAAATTTGCCTTTTACATGTTTATTATGAAATAATATAATTTATTTCATTATGAACACTTTACACACTAAATTTCATTTTATTACACAAACAAAGCGAGAATTTAGTTTCGAACATAAAATATCATATTACCACAAGAAATTTCTTATATAGACATGACAAAGACTGAATGCTAAGATAGTGTGAAGCCAAAAACATCCTAAAAAATTATTCCAATCTCTAATCTCTGCTTTCTGCCACTAAGCTCTTACACTTTTATGATAATTTTTAGCCTTAGAAATCTTTTCGCGTAACTAATTATGAATATTTAGTTCAAGAACACACTTTCTTCATTACATGCACATTGAGTTTACGGCAGAATTGCATTATCAGCGGTACTGTATTTAAAATGATCATTCTGTCGCAAAAAGACGTAGACAGATTGTGAAAGCTTCTAAAATATAACATAGGCATAGCTTCTAAAATATAGCAGCAACGTTACAATTTACCGAATTATTGTAGAACGTTAACTCGTACTAACACTAAGTTAAAAAAATAAAACAACCATTTCAAAGTAACGCAAGGACAAAAGTGATAGGTTGTCATTTGTTTTTTCTAATATCTTTCGTTTGAGGTTTGTGTTTCTATTTGTGTTAAGTGACAAATGTCTCTGGCCAAAACAAAAAAAAAACGCCTTACGTACTTGACACTAGCTGTACGCATTTGCGTATGTACGCAAATCACGAGGAGCCAAATTGAAAAAGCGGTCTAAATGTACATAATTGGGATGTTGACTGATTTTGGGAAAGTGTTTAAAACGATGCGTATGTGCCTAATATAACCCAAAATATTTAAATTTACTTTTTAAAACAACTAATATTTTAATTATCATGTATTTAAAATGCCGTTTTAAATTTTGCTCCAAAACGGCAGTGACGTCACGTGTTCAATTACCACAGAGTAATTTTCTATAACACTGTAAAGTGACAAGCAAAGAGAATATAACCACTACTACCTAGTCTGTGCTACGTTTAGTGACAAGTTCATTCGATGCTTTCTGTGTATGTATTGTTATGTATTAAAATATGAGTTCTAAGTTTTTTGAGCTTATTGATTTATATATATGCTTTGGTTAATTAATACACTTTGGATCTTAGAATCTACGATTACTGTTATATATATTCATTGTTAGTTATAGAAATAATGATTTTTGGTATAATAAGTAGGTACTTACACGGAGGTCTTCACATTTCTAAATTCTGCAGAGCAGAAATTATCGTTTGTCGAGAAGAAATTGGCCACCGTAAAACAATCAATTCTCGGCAAATTGGAATTATTTGCCTTTATGAAGCCACTTTCCATCATGGGAGAATATTCAAGAGTCGAAATAAATTTAGAAAAATAGGCGCGGAATTCACAGCACAGATAAATAATCACAGAAATCACTCTAAAATACTAAGCAGTTAAGCGCAACGAGCTATATACTCATTGGAGTTTTGGCGGGAATGCGAAAATGTGCTGTTGTTGATTTTGTGTTATTTACTAAAACCTTTGTTTTATAGAGTGTTAATGTGTAATAATAGTGGATTATTAACCATTAAGTGTTCGTAAACTTGCATGAGTGAAAGGCAAATAGTACAAAGACGAAAAACGTGTATTTTCGTATTCTATCCAAAACTCCATAGAAGCTTCAGTAAACTATCCACCAATTTACTGAAGCGTCACTTCGACTCGACCGCGCCTAGACTAAACTTTAACGTGACTTTGACGACTTTCATGGACCAAAACTAGAGATTTATTATATATTATTACTTATATAACTTGACACTAGTTAAATGCGCAAATCACGTGGAGCCAAAAACAAAACAAAAAAAATATATATACCCATTCCGATTGAAACAGTGACGTCACGGGCGTTTTAGGTCACGTGACTTCGGATTGATGTGATTACATTTTGATTATTTAATTTAAATTAAATTCCTTAAAAATAAACAAACATATTGTGTTTAATAGGATTTCTGTCACAAAAACTACCGTTTCGCGGCAAAATTATATTTTTATTTGAATACAGTCAACAACCCAATTCTAAAACCGAGATTCCTAATTTGGTTTCCCGATTGTTATTATCTGAACTTTTTTCAGTTACGAGTGAGAAAGTATCTTGTGTGTTTCGTCTTCGACCGCATTGTTGTTTGGTGTAAAAATAATGCATTTATCTGAAACCTACACAGCAATGTAGTCTTCACTACCAAAGTGATGACCGGTTTCTTCCCATCGCAGCATAATCAGGGTCACGTGTCGTATCCCGAGATCGTATCGACTTTCGACATGAGATTGTCGTGCCGGCCAGAATACCGTTAGGATGAAATTGCTATATTGAAACATTTGTATATATACAAATGTTTCTTTTTTTATGTTATTTGGTAACCAGACGAGCTGGTTGTTTGCGTGATGGTAAGCATAACGCCGGCCCATAACAATTGCAGTGTCACTCAGAACTTTGAAACACAAAGGCCTGCGCGGCACTGCAGTGCGCCCGTCACCCTGAGACATTAGGTGTTAAGTCTCATACACCCAGTAATTTCACTGTATCCTCTGCTCATCAAACCCGAACACAGTAATGCTTGCACACTACTGCTTGGCGGCAGACATTACATGCAAAGCGGTGGTAACAACCCAGACGGACACTCGCAGAAGAGTTAGTCCTCCCTCTAACAATAGTAAGTACTAATGTAGAAAGACTTAGTAAATAGACATAAAAAAAGCTTCCAAGGTGTCGTTCTATTCCGGGATAATATACCAATTGAAATTCACTTTTGATTTGTCAATTAATCTCTAAGATAAAGCGCATCTAACGCCATAATCAGGTTTGGAGTTTAGAACTAGTAAGGTATTGTTCACGAAGGTGATTTCAAAGAAGTGGTGCAACGGATAAATGCAGTTTGAGCAGAGGTTGACATTTGGGTGGATTACAGACATGAGCCAAGAGGTACTTGGTCGTCTATATTAAATTTGATGTATGAAGGAGTCTCAGGAGTCGAGGACAAACTATATTTTAGTATTATAATTCTTTATTTTCTAGAACACGCTTTCTACATTTTCACAACGGGAAACAGAGAGAGTCAACTAGACTGTGCCACAGAGTATAGCGCATTAGCCAGAGAGGCAACACAGATAAACAATAATACTTAACAGTCTAATCATGTGTGCAATTGGAACCAACATGATCAAGTCTTAGAACTTTATGTGCTGATGATGGAGCGATTATATGCTCACTTGAGCACTCACACTTTTAAAACCATCCATTTTATCAAAGTCGTAATTGGTTGGTACATAGACTTAAATTCATGATAAAATAGTACTCTTTTAAGTTACGTCCCAAAATATAAGGAACAAATGATAATGTGTTTGTTAGACAACGAGTTCGGAACTCTTTTAAAATACAGATTTTTTTTCTACAACATCGATTGAAGCTTGATTAAAAATCAACATGCAACTTGCTTGTTTATTTTACATGGATTTATAAAATGGAGAAATTATCTAGTTTAATTTTTTATATTAGAATACTAGCTGCTGCCCGCGATTTCACCCACGCGGAGATATTTGTTTCATATTTTTGCATGGAACCCTAATTCTTTTTCAAAAATAAAAGTAGCCTAAGTTGCTCCTTATAACATCAGCTATCTGCCAGTGAAAGTCCCATCAAAATCGGTCCAGCTGTATTGGGGATTACCCGGAATAAACAGACAGACGGACAAACATTTTAAAAATTGTGTTTTTGTTATATGTGCCGTATATACTTCCATATGTATTTGGTAAAAAGCTGTTATTCAGACATTACAAACAGACACTTCAATTTTATTTATTTGTATAGATTTAAATCCGTTTTGGTATGAGTATGCCTCCTGTACATAACCATTAGAATATATTAAAATGCGTAAGGCATAGGAAATAATCTGAAAAAATATTTCATCCAATTTCTTATAATTGGGTTGTTGACTGTATTCAAATAAAAATATAATTTTGCCGCGAATCGGTAGTTTTTGTGACAGAAATCCTATTAAACACAATATTTTTGTTTATTTTTAAGGAATTTAATTTAAATTAAATAATCAAAATGTAATCACATCAATCCGAAGTCACGTGACCTAAAACGCCCGTGACGTCACGGTTTCAATCGGAATGAGTATATATATTTTTTTTGTTTTGTTTTTGGCTCCACGTGATTTGCGCATTTAACTAGTGTCAAGTTATATAAATAATAATATAAATAAATCTCTAGTTTTGGTGCATGAAAGTCGTCAAAGTCAAGTTAAAGTTTAGTCTAGGCGCAGTCGAGTCGAAGTGACGCTTCAGTAAATTGGTGGATAGTTTACTGAAGCTTCTATGGAGTTTTGGATAGAATACGAAAATACACGTTTTTCGTCTTTGTACTATTTGCCTTTCACTCATGCAAGTTTACGAACACTTAATGGTTAATAATCCACTATTATTACACATTAACACTCTATAAAACAAAGGTTTTAGTAAATAACACAAAATCAACAACAGCACATTTTCGCATTCCCGCCAAAACTCCAATGAGTATATAGCTCGTTGCGCTTAACTTCTTAGTATTTTAGAGTGATTTCTGTGATTATTTATCTGTGCTGTGAATTCCGCGCCTATTTTTCGAAATTTATTTCGACTCTTGAATATTCTCCTATGATGGAAAGTGGCTTCATAAAGGCAAATAATTCCAATTTGCCGAGAATTGATTGTTTTACGGTGGCCAATTTCTTCTCGACAAACGATAATTTCTGCTCTGCTGAATTTAGAAATGTGAAGACCTCCGTGTAAGTACCTACTTATTATACCAAAAATCATTATTTCTATAACCAACAATGAATATATAACAGTAATCGTAGATTCTAAGATCCAAAGTGTATTAATTAACCAAAGCATATATATAAATCAATAAGCTCAAAAAAGTTTAGAACTCATATTTTAATACATAACAATACATACACAGAAAGCATCGAATGAACTTGTCACTAAACGTAGCACAGACTAGGTAGTAGTGGTTATATTCTCTTTGCTTGTCACTTTACAGTGTTATAGAAAATTACTCTGTGGTAACTGAACACGTGACGTCACTGCCGTTTTGGAGCAAAATTTAAAACGGCATTTTAAATACATGATAATTAAAATATTAGTTGTTTTAAAGAGTAAATTTAAATATTTTGGGTTATATTAGGCCCATACGCATCGTTTTAAACACTTTCCCAAAATCAGTCAACATCCCAATTATGGACTCCACTACCAGTCGCCACTTTCAACAGAGCGATTTTTTCCCTCTATAAACAGAGAGACTGAGAAACAGTCAACACAGTAAACTTGCACGCATTAATTTTCCACGGCAGTTTTGAACCATCGAAGTTAATAATAATAAACGCTTACACTCGTACTCCAGCACTAGGATTCCCTGTGTCGCAGGTGGCAAGGACACACACAGATACACATCACAAACATCCCCCGAGAGCAAACTTTATGTTTACACAAAATCTGCCCCGGCCGGGAATCGAACCCGGGACCCCTCGCTTTGCAGGCAGGGTTACTACCAACTTAGCTACGGAGCCATCATTAACCGTCAGTTCGATAAAGGGCACTTGATATTTTATCCGTTCACCTATTAATACCTAGCAATTCTAAGCCTTCCGCACCATGATCCTTGCAACACATTTACTTAAGCCGCTGTTGCCCAAGCCGAGGTTCAGTGGGTTACCAGTAACTGGGCAAAGCGATATTTACTTTTCTTCTGCTGATATTATAATGTTGAATGTTGCAAGTTAATATAATGAACGAGAACTGTTACATCAGAGAATGGCAAGTTAAAGATATAATTACGTCGATAAACACTTTGTTGAAATGCCACAATGAAAAAACCCTAAAACTAAAACAACTTTGGAAATAAAAAAGACTTGTTATAACAATTAATTTTTACTTCGACAAAATTGAGATTTACGTCGATACCTACTTTAGAGTTTAATATTACATAAATTCATGGTTTTGTGCTATAATAATATCAGCAGTTTATTATTTCCAGTGAAATTACTGGGCTTATGAGATTATGCTTACCATCAGGCAAACGACCAGCGTATCTCGTTACCAAATAACATAAAAAAAATAGTAAGCATAATTATCACTGTAGATTCCTGGCAAAAAAACACTCATTTTTTTAATAATTAAATTGACAAAAACACTCTTGTCCATTACCTTTCATTCACAATAGTATAATGTTACTGCACTTCCGATAACTCACCTCAATGTTATGCTGATGGCTTGTTTCTCTCTGTTGGACACTTCAGCAAAGCTGTCACCACGCTCATACGGTATCTCAAATTAATTGCATAAAACCATTAGCAGTTACGTCACAGCTAACTTATGAGTGGTACATTAACAACATTTCACGTTCTCCAACCCCATATAAGGTAGGTCCATAATAGGCATGGATGCTAGTTGGCAGTTTTCACCGAGTGGTCACGGTTGGGCAGTCAGTCCGGTAGACCGTTGTGCTTGCGACACGTCTATTAGACGGACATAAGAGAAATGCTTTAATGATGACCAATAACTTGCTGATAAGATCACACGTTGTTAGTGGTGTTTCCTATGGGAACCACATTGTGAAGCCAGCTTCCAATGCAGACTGTTACCGGTCGTACCGTCGAGAGCACTCTCGAATGAAGTCTAGAAGTTAAGACAAATGCTTCCACACTTCAGACTCTTGCACTAGAATTCCTTGTGTCACGACTTACAGGTACATCCAGGGCGCTCGAACAAAGCATGCTCATCACATAGTTTGCCCCAGCCGGTGATAGAAACCAGAGACCCCGCTTTGTATGCAGGGTATGTACCTACTTAGCTCTGGAACCGCAATGTTCAAGCCGTTGAAGTCTGAAATGAAAACCTACTGGCAACCCTCAAGAGCAGCTGCTAGAAACATTGATATGTGCTTGGCAACACTTTTACTTGAGAGTGGCACTAACTAAGGGGTCACTAAGAAATTGACATCGCGATACCTTCCTTCACCGAAGGCTTATTCTCATTGAACGTTCATACTGGACACAGATCGTTGAGCAAGCTCACTACTGAGGGCGGTCACTATAAACCACCCCCATTATTATTGCTTAAATTATACATATTAGATTAACATCTTCTGTTTAACACAATAAAATGCTGATCTGATAACATTCAACCAAAACTATTGCTACAATAACTTGCCCTTCCTGACACGCCAAAAACTTGTTCCGTTTTTTCTTGCGGAAGAAATTAACGACTATTGTTCTGTTACTGGATTTATCGGCGATTGTTCTTCTGTCGGTACATTTAGCAATTTTGTTCAAGCACTGGCTTTTGCCTGTGCCTTCTCTGATATTTAACTTTTTGAAGCGACGTCAATCAGTGCAGAAGGATTTTAATTTGAAACCGTATCTGGATAGCACGCCATTTTAACATGCTCGCGTGATTGGCTATCATCCTCATGGTGAAAGTCTATTACCAAGCAACAGATGGTGCGTTTCCAGTAGCGGAACTTTTGAGCTAGTTTCCATTCCAGTGTTCTAAAAAAAACTAGAGCTTCGCCTAACCTACAACAGACATACGGAGGCTCAAAGAGAAGACATATTATATGTTTTTATATATGTATGTTACCAAATCAATTGATTGTACGCATTGTAGCGAATGATCCGATTGCGTTACGAGTTCGGCAGACCGAAGCTTTCATGTTTCGCAGTTATTCGAGAATGTTCTATGAACTTAATTGGGTGTGATTTGATGGATAAAATGTCTTAACAATTTATTGCTTCTATTAATTTTATTTCATCTAAGATACTTTGGGTATTGCGTACGCACTAGTTACAAAATTATTACTTGTACCTACGCGCACTCTCAGTGTTGGGATTTATTTAAAGACCTGAAATGTCTTATTTTTTGTTTTCTAACTTATTGTAAACTAGCTGTGCCCCGCGGCTTCACTCACGTAGCCTAAGTTACTCCTTGTAACATCAGCTATCTGTCAGTGAAAGTCCCGTCCAAATCGGTCCAGCCGTTTCGGAGATTACGCGGAACAAACAGTCAGACATACAGACAGACAAAATTTTTAATAATTGTTGTTTTGTTATAGGTACCGTGTACACATTCATATGAATTTAGTGAAAAGCTGTTATTTTGATATTACAAACAGTCACTTCAATTTTATTTATTTGTTTATGTATATAGATAGGTTACAGATTAACAACTTACCCTACTTTGTCTTATATTATATTACTTGCTCATAAGTGACGATGCGGTCTTATGGTTACTGGAATAGGAACTAGCTCTCAAGAGTCTCTCACCACACTGATAAGTGCTTGGCGAAAAATTTTCACTAGAGGTTAGTAACTAGGCTAGATGAGCACTGGATAGTGCCCTCCCACAATGCTAGGGTTACATTATAATGTTATCCTTTAAGGGGCACCTTAGACGCTCAAGCAAACGTACGTTTGCTTGGCAGAATAACAACGCTTTTGCGTCAATCGCTCATGTCGAGTATCACGAAATCCGCGCTTGACGCAAAAGCGTTGTTATTCTGACAAGCAAACGTACGTTTGCTTGAGCGTCTAAGGTGCCCCTAACGAAAGCTCAAGCTTATGTTGTGATTTGAATCAGCTGAACTCACTTTACTCTCAAAAACATAAAAGTCAAAGCTCAAGTGTCTCGTTGATGTCTTTTCCAACGCGGTTGGGTAACGTCCGGTGTACTTGTCAAACGTTTCGATAAGACCTTCACTTGACTGTACAAGTTGTGTAGTTAGACACGTATTTACAAATGTTTGAAGCAGAAACATCTTCAATGTTTGAAGTTCTGAAGGGCCTTCGAAGTGTTTATGGTTATCTTTAAGGAAGATAACGTAGATCTACAGTTTGTGAAGCTCAAATTTGACAGAACAAATATAAATATACTATATCAGCTGCTAAATGCGAAAATGTGTTTGTCGTGGTGTTTTGGTTTATTCTTCTTCTGACGTTTCTAATCATTTCCGACGTTTATTTTAGAGACTATCTAGCTAAATAGGAGTCTAAAACTAATTGTTTTTGTGGTAACACGGGTCACATTTGTGGAAAATATCATTATATCATATTTTATGTCATATCTATTTTTTTTCGATGGGTAGCGTTGGCTGCTTGACGACTTTCCTACATAAGAATGTTAGCTAGCAAGGTTAATTTCAGAAAATACCATACCACCAACTTAAGCTATTTGACAATTTGAACTCGACCCCCTATTGAGCGGTTGATTTTACTGCCATAAGTCATAATTACTTCATAACATAGTTGTTGAAGTAGTGGAAACTGCAATCAGAAGTTATACTACTAAACAAAACATAAGTTTCATAACTCGTACGCCGTGACATTTAGACAAAAACGGCTAAAGCAGAAACGTCTTAACAACAAGATTGAAACCAATAAATAATTGTTTTTATTCCGGAGCGGTTAAAGTTCAAACTGGCATAAACGAAAACACGAAGAAGACAATATTAAAATGCAAAATGGTGTCGAATTTCGGTTATGTATACTATTTATATTAAATTGTTTTGTGAATGTAGATGTTTACATAATTTAGAATATTTAATTGGTAGACAGAAGTTGTTTGGCAATGTTGCCATTCCTGTTAGCTAAATAGTGTTGATGGATGATTGGTTAAGCAATTAAAACTTCACTTATTAGTAATTGCATTGGTTTTTTTTGAATTGCCTGTTTTCAACGTGCTCGCTATTAAAATACGTGAATGAAAAATGTGAATATTTATTTGTTACAAGACTAAAGATTTTTAAATTTTCGATTTATATATTTTTTTTTTATTTGGTAACGAGACGAGCTCGTCGTTTGCCTGGTGGTAAGCATAACGCCAGCCCATAACAATTGCAGTGCCACCCAGAACTTTGAAACATAAAGGCCTGCGCGGCACTGCAGTGCGCTCGTTACCCTGAGACATTAGGTATTAAGTCTCATAAGCCCAGTAATTTCACTGGATACTCTGCTCATCAAACCGGAACACAGTATTGCTTGCACACTACTGCTTGGCGGCAGACTTCACGAGCATATGTTTGTTATTTCTTTTAATCGTACAAGTGAAGACAATAATAATGTTCAAAGGCGGTGGACACAGAACTTACTCTCAAGTTAAGTGTCAACTAGGTGTAGACTAACTCTTCTGCGAGTGTCCATCTGTGTTGGTACCACCACTTTACGCGTGAAATCTGCCGCTAAGAAGTAATGTGCAAGCATTACTGTGTTCCGGTTTGATGAGCAGAGTAGCCAGTAAAATTACTGGGCTTATGAGACTTAATAGCTAATATCTCAGGGTAACGAGTGAATAGCATTGCCGCGCAGGCCTTTGTGTTTCAGAGTTCTGAGTGGCACTGCATTGTTATGCGCCGGCGTTATGCTGACACACTTATTTTGCACGGGCTCTTCCCGTAGCTTACCTACGCATCATGATATCAGGATACGCATCAGGATAAAACGTATCCTATAACATAGATAATGTAACTTCCTAATTTTTTTAGAATCCAACCAGTGCACAGTGGTTGTAGAGGTAGCGGTTATAAATATTAATGCTTACCACAGATTATTTTAGTTTCCTATGAAAATTAAATATTTACTTAAACAAACAAAAGTAACAAAGTACATTATTATTCTGAAATTGTATTATGCAAAACAGATAATAGTTTTGTAGTCCGTAATGTTCCAGTTTCGGTCAAAGGCCTCTAACTTTGTAACTTTAGAAGGTTTCTCGCGTAATCCACTTACAGCGTGCGACAAAACGTTTTGTAACACAATTTGTTTGCGACTTTATGTAACTGGACGAGTTGCGTGAGATTTTGTAAAAATATTTGTTAAGCAGTGCTAACTAAGTTTTGGTGAAGAACAAACAACATCGTAATGAAATGTGTATAGTAATTTGGGTTAGTTTAGTTGTTAGTTTTAAGACAGTGATGTGTTTCCCATATGGATGCTTTATATCGTGGCAACAATTTACCGTGTTACCACAAAAAATACTTTTAGACGCCTGTTTAGCTAGACAGTAAGGATATACGTCTAAAATGATTACAAATGTCTCAACAGAATTGCTTTAGACAACGGTTAACCACTACTAAAATAAAGATTTGTGGTTGATCATATTCAAACACGCTACTAAGGCATGTTTAGCCCTAAGCGAGAGTTTAACACACGTTTCGGGTGTGTTTAATTTTTTTTTGTGGTAAAACCAAACATTTTCCTGTAGACTAACTAAAGTTTTGAAATTCAAATTCTTTATTCATGTAATCCCAGAAGAGCACTCGTGAAGATAAGAAGAGTCTACACGTTGTCTAACTCAATTCTATTGTGACATTTCTAATATGTTTAGATGTTTATCCTCGGACACTGTCTTGCTAAACAGGCGTTTAAAAGTTGTTTTTTGTGGTAACAAGGATTATGTTTAATAAGGTTCTGCCAGAAATAATCTAGCCACATACAATATAGATGTTCACCATGAGCAAAACTTTATCTTTTCTTATTTCTCCATTTAATTTAAGCAATAACGCGATACCCTCTCAAGGGTGTAAACGCCGCGCTTGGTTTTTGTATGTAAATTTCCAAAATATAACACTAATTTTAAAATGTTAATTTTTACCCATCTCAAGCCATTTTATGATGAAGGTTTTGACATTACCTAGCAAGCTTATAGCATCAGCTAGCCTAGTGTAGCTAATTTGAATAATTACTAGTAAAACTGTGTTTCAGATGATCAAACATATTCTCGTGCTAATTAAAATTAAAAGGTTAACGATATGAGTAGTTCTTCAGTTACATAAATAATTATTTTGAGATTTTAGTTTGGTAATACGTATAGTTTTTTATACTCTATTGGATGACGAGTAGAGAGGATTGTATGCTTGATAAGATGCATAATACGAGCCCGTAACAATTGCACTACCGAAACTTTGAAACGAAAAAGCCTGCGTGGCACTGCAGTGCGCTCGTTACCCTGAGACGTTAGTTAAGTCTCATAAGCCCAGTAATTTTCTACTTTGCTCATCTAACCAAAACACAGTAATGCTTGCATATTACTGCTTGGCGGCAGACATCACGAAAGCGGTGGTACCAACCCAGATGGACACTCGCAGAAGAGTTAGTCCTACTACCTAGTAACTTAGTGTTACATTTTCGCAAAATAATGCTCTAACCTGATTATCGAAAAACCATTATGCAAAATCGGTGTCAGCGGCGCAATACCATTCAATTTACATTAAAACAAATAGAATATCCAATTTCGTCGACCAAAAAATAAAAAAAAAACAATTACCTCATTTTATTTACTCGGTCAATTGGCTCGACATTATTATTTTATTCGCTCGCTCAATTTGATCGTGATAAGAAAATAAAGATTGTTGTAAATTGAGTAACTTCACGAGCGATTTGTGCATCAACGATTATAATAATAACAATTATTATTGCATAACGAATCCCCTTCTGGTTGCGATTTTTTTTTAATAACCATTGAATATTATACTCGTTTATACGAATATTTTAATAATTACTTATACCTACCACTGTTTACTAATTTAGTGATATTTTGTTGATTTTTTCCGGGTTTAAATTGCATAAGAATTAAGGTATTGAATCACTAGGTGGAACCGCACTGCAACGAGTGGCTTTGGCCACGTTGTCCGACTGCTTAGTCCGATCGAACGGAGTAACACGGAATTCAAAATTCTTTAATTACAGAGGTACCAGGAAAGCACTCGAAAAAATTAAAATAAATGTCTGAAAACTCTTCCAGATGACAGTTCAAATATCACGATATTTTCGTAGAAGTCGGTTCCCGCATTTTTAAAATCAATTTTTCATTCTCAATTGGTTAGCGTTCAACGATTATAATATCTAACCTGAGGTTAACTTATGATGTGGTGTAGGTAAATGGTGGTAATCACGCCATAACTAGAATGTAACTGGCTCTCTAATGAATTGAAAACCATCCCTTTCACGTAACTAGAGAGGACGGCAACTTGAGGGTGGTACCTTACAAATTGGCCTAACTTCATTAACCTGACTTCCAACTTGACATAACATGGAGACTTGTCATAAAACCACCTAAAGTGAACGTACGAGTATGTGATACCAAGGTATCACTGTGAAACATTAGTGAGAAAACCAAATTGCAAAATAAGACGCCTCCGCCTAATGCATTCGTACCTTTATCAGTTTTTTGGGGCATTATTAAAACTTGATTTTAAGAGATTCCTCACTTTAGTTCCATATTTAATTTTCCTGGTTCCTATAGTTTTTTTTTTAATTTACATATTCGTGATAATAATTATGATGCAACAATCGTGTAGGAAAGCTTTTTTGCATTGAAACATTTAGTTACTAGTTATTTAACGCTTTTAAAATGCCGTTTTTATTGTGTTTTAATTTTGTAACAGTGATTAGACGATACAAAAATAGGTATCGAAACATCTAGTAGGTATGTTTCGGTACTTACTAGTTATCACAGATAACAAAAAAATATATGACAAATCTCTCGATAGAACATTAATTCTCGATAAGTAGATACTGATACTCCAAATCATTAAATTATTATAGACAAAGGCCCTATTTTTTTAGATATTCTTACTAAATAATAATGTCTCAGGGTAACGAACGCAGTACAGTGCCGCGCAGGCCTTTGTTATTCAAAGTTCTGAGTGGCACTGCAATTGTTATGGGCCGGCGTTATGCATACCATCAGGCAAACGACTAGCTCGTGTCATTACCAAAGAGCATAAAAAAAGAAATCTTTACGAAATCTGGTTACTTATTACCTACAAAATCAGTAAGCTTTGTCACTAATATACCAACAGCGAATCGAACCACTGCTTAATTAAGTGTTTAACAAAATCAGGTTAAGTCCTTTCCCATGATTGCGAACAACGTAGTTACGTGACACTACGTGGTTACGTGACAATAACTGCAGTCGATACGTGTGTGACGCAGAAACACGGTTGGTACTGCTTCCGTGTAGGCTTTTGTAGCTAAGCAAAGTATGAAATAAAAATCAGGCAAAAAACAACAAACAAGTTCAAAAAGTAGGTATAGTTTGTATGGGTTGATATGCGGCCGAAATCAATAATCCTGAAATAAATTAATATTTTGATCGTTTGAACATTTTGGTTACATTTTCAATGTGCTGCCTTTGATTGATCCATTTTGAACACCTCTACTCATTCGTATTTACAACTAGCTGCTGCCCGCGGTTTAACCCGCGCGGAGATATTGGATTTCATGGTTTTATATTTTTTAGCCCGAAACCCTAATTCTTTTTCTAAAATAAAAGTAGCTTTAATTACTCCTTATAACATCAGCTATCTGCCAGTGAAAGTCCCGTAAAAATCGGCCCAGCTATTTCGGAATTTACCCGAAACAAACAGACAGACAAAATTTAAAAAAAATAGTGTTTTTGTTATAGGTACCTACCGTATATATATACTTTCATATACATTTGGTAAAAAGCTGTTATTTTGATATTATATTCAAACAGACACTTCAATTTTATTTATTTTTATAAATAGAAAGAAACTTGAATGTTTAGCAACATTTTAAAGTAATAGCAAATCTTAAAAAAATATTGCGTACTGTTCTGCCGAAAAGTGTAATTGACAAGTTGTGCCGCTGACTGCAACTTGTTGATTATAATTGAAGTTTTTTTAATTAAGAGATCGGTCTAACCACTTCTCCTCTCTCATATATCTTCAGGTAGGCATAGCTAGACTGCCTAGCAGTAAAGTGAGGTAAGCTAACCTTCTGAACTATGTGAAAGTTTGCAAACCCGCGAAAGTTGTGTCAACATAATCACAGAGTCGGTGCGATGCGGCGGTGCGGTGGTAGAGAATGTAAGTAATATTAGTGCGTAACTGCGTAATCAAAGGAAGTAGTTAGGAAACTGAAATAAAATAGAAAGTTGGCTGATGAGATCTAAAAGAAAAGACTGTCTAACAAATGAATCAACGGCGACATCGATACATAGTTGATATTCCTCCTTTACGCACGAAGCGTTATGCTTCTACGTTTATTTGACGTACCGCTAAGGAGTGGAACTCTTTGCCTGAGTCTGTGTTTTCTGATCGTTATAAACTGGGTTTCTTCAAGTAACAAGTGAACAGGTATCTTCTAAGTGAGCGTGCTACATCGTCGACCGCATCTTCACTTACCACCAGGTGAGATAGTGGTCAAACGCAACATAAAAAAAACAACTAACTGATGTTAACGTTATAGAATAGACAATTCAAAAAAAGAGAATACGATTCTGGCCTTTCAAACTTAGATATAATTTTAGTTTCACTCTTTTTTTAGATAAGTTACAACGTGAAAGAAGGACAAACCAACAAACGTGCAAACACACTTTCACATATATAATATTAGTAGGATTTACTAGGTTCTAGATTTTTGTTTTTTATTTTAGTATTTTGTGTCGCTCGAACACTCCAGTGTACGAAACGCTAGAAGTTGAAATAATGCTGTCACTGTCATGGTCAAACTTTTCCCCAAACAATAAATAAAAAAAACTATGAATGGTTGCCAAACACAAAAAGTACAGTCACTTGAAAAGATTTAAATCCAATTCATAAATAAAATGGCCGTGACTTTTCTTTTGCCGTTACTTTTCTATGTCAGTCCGTTTAAGAATGCATCGTTAAAAGTTGTGCAAGGTTTCGAAACTTACACTTAGATAAAGGATATATATTCTTACATACATACAAACACTATTGCAACAAGACATATCATACAATGGACAAAACGATAACTAACAAAATACGTTACAACAGTCGGTGATTTTCTAGTTAAAATGATTTTTTTTTACTGACAACACTTTTTACAAGCAATCAGAACTGGAGTTTTGGCGGGAATACGAAAATGTGCTGTTGTTGATTTTGTGTTATTTACTAAAACCTATGTTTCTTCGAGTGTTAATGTGTAATAATGGTGGATTATTAACCATTAAGTGTTCGTAAACGTGCATGAGTGAAAGGCAAATAGTACAAAGGCGAAAAACGTGTATTTTCGTATTTTATCCAAAACTCCATAGAAGCTTCAGTAAAGTATCCACCGCTTTACTGAAGCGTCACTTCGACTCGAAAATTGTTTCTAATATTACGACTTAAGGACTATGTATCCAGGTCAAGAATAAATTATAAAAAAAGCAATCAGAACTTTCTGTTGTAGATGAGCTACATTGAAAAAATGGTGTTTGAGTTTCACGTTTTATTACTAAGACGTACTTTAGACAATTTCATCTTTGTTTTTCTAACATTATATGATGTTTTTGCTGTTAATTTTTCTACAGTCACGGACGCATAATCTACCGTCTAATTAAATTTAGTCCATGACTGATAATTTTAAGATGAAAATCTGGATAATTTGTTTATCTGACCGATGACTGGCGGTGTTCGTGGCATTTCCATGGAACACATCAATCCTATTTGAGATAAATTTTTATAATGTACAAAAGCAACCGATTTAAGCGGCTTAAATGAGAAAGTTTAGCTAAATTTCGCTTTGAAAAAACAAAACTCTATACATCTTAATAATTATGTATCGCCTTTGTCATGTATACATTACTAATCCATTTAAGTTATAAAATGAACTTGACGTGTGACAACAAAATGCACAACTCAATCGATCTCATTCATTTGTTCACCCAGGGTCATTCCGTATTTTAAACTTCGCAACAGTCGCCACTATACTAAGACCTCTCAACTGAACTCCATAACACTAGCTCTAAATTTAACAGACAGGTCTACGTAATTTTGCTAATTTATCGACTAGTCACAGTTGAACTTTGTTCTTCTGGAAGTTAGGGTGTATAAGAGGTTCAAGTAACGTTGGTGTTTTGTTGGGTAAGCGTGTGTTGAAAGCTAGGCGCATACGCAAGGCCGGTCGGTTAGTAAGGACACATACGTGTGTTGGTCCGTTCTGTAAACGTTCGAGAATGATTTATGTTAGGTTTTTTAAACAACCAAATGGCAACTTAATCAAGCTAATGCGGATATGTTTAAGGATAAAAACACAATTTACATTGGACAGAAAATTAATGATCATAAGTATTTCTAACTTTTGTAATTAGCTAATTAGGTGCTAGTAAAGAGAGCAAAAAGACAAAGTCTAAGTTCATCAAATGTGAAATGAATAACGTTCCCGTGATTGGTATGATGGCGCCGAAGGGTGGCCACAAGATTACAGTACCAATTACGTACATTTTAAAGCTCGCCTGGCAAAAAAATAACCTAGTCCAAAAAATTAACCAAGTCCAAAAAATTAACCATGTCTAAAAATTAACCATGTGTAAAAAATTAACCAAGTCAAAAAAATTAACCAAGTCCAATATCACATCATAACTTCACGATAACTGCGTCATATCCGACACCGACAGTACTCAGAATACATTTGCATTAATTGTGTATGAACTTGATTGCTGAAGAAACATTGCTTGATTTATGACCATTTGATAGGTATTTCGAATTACTAATAAATAACACGTCAGTTAATAATAAGCAGTAATAGTTACTGGTAATAACGTCGGTATCCGATCTTAAGGTTGACAGCAGGAGGAAGGCATAATATCTGCGAGGTTTGAAGTATAATTTTCAAAGCGACCTCGATGAATTGGATTACAATCTTGCAACTGACTTGCAAATATTATGTGCCACAGTCCTTCAAAGGCGTTTAAATTAATATATAAAAAAAACTACGCATCAGCGTACGGTTTTTGCGTGGAGTTTCACATTTTTCGGGATAAAAGTCGATGGCACTTATTTTTTATGTTTTAGCATTATGGTATGGCATAGTTTTATGGCATTATGTTTTAGCTAATTTTCTTTCACCGTATTTTTATTTTGCATTTTGTTGTTCTGTGCAGTGTTGTCTGAATAAATGTTTTCTTTCTTTTCTTTCTATATCAGTCTTTTTCATCAAAGACACTGCGACATCAGGTCAACACACGACGCAACCACGATACCTACATACGATATCTAAGACTATATGATATCTACTACATACTATAACTAATATAGATACCTATACGAGATAGATAACTATATAAGACTTGCAAGACACTAAATATATCCCATACGTAGTCACTGGGTTTGGAAAAAAAGGACATACAGGAAATCTTTATGAAACGTCGAACAAGACTGTCGAGTGCATATTCATTAGGTATAATAGTTCTTCTATAACCATGGATGGAGATACAGGAAAAAAGTGGTATCATCCTTCTTTACCTATGTATTACTAGTAAACACCTATATACATATTTAAAAATTTCGCCCCGAACGGCTAATAAAAATTTAATAAAGCGAAATCTCTCGCCATTTGAGTGGTTCTGAAAAGTATCACAATTTGAGTAGGCAACCGCTGCAAAGCGATGTCTGCTAGATGGTGCCACGGCCTGTAAACCGAAAGAAAGTTATCGTCTTGAATTTTGGGGCTAACATCGAAAGCTTCCATAGCTTAGTTAGTTAAAGCATCTGGTCTAGATAAACAAGAAGATGCGGGTTCTAATCCCCTTGGCAGCATAGTTTTTGTGATGTGCAAATTTATTTGAACATCCCGCTAGCGTGTGTAATAAAATAATATTATCAAAAAAGCAAAATTATAAATTTTGTAAAAACCCACGATGGTTGTAATCGAAAAATGATCAAATAATGTTCTCACCTTAAACACATATACCTCTTCCGTTCCGTCGTGTGTTAAACAAACACAAGATATGACGAGACTTGAGAACCGAAACATGGTGTATTTCAAGTCTGGTTTAAGCTATAGATTATATCAGTCACTTCAAGTTAGGATAAGTTTTAATGAAACAAGCCGTACCTGACTCAATACCGGAACTTTCTCGCACGGACCAGTTATAAATCCTGCTTTTCTTAGTACCTGAACAACTTGAAATAACTTGGAAATTATGAGCATTTCCTACGAGGCTAGGGCTATTTCTATATTTAATTTGACGACTGACGTTTATCTAGTTCCTGGCACACTTTACCTTTTTTATACTATTTGATAACGAGACAAGCTGGTACTTTGACTGATGGTAGGCATAACGCCGGCCCATGACAATTGCAGTGCCACTCAGCAGAGGTCCCCTAAATATGTTAAAATGTTGTGAAAAATGTTAAAGTAAGGTTTACTTATGTACCATTCTAGCTATTTTAATAACTATTATTTTTATATTTTTACAGGTATGTTGGATTGATATTTCTAAACGTCGGATAAACAGATAATTTAAATGGTAAGTGTTATTATATTAAAATACTATCTGTTCCAAAATCCCAACAAATGCAATAAAGAGTTAGGTCTATTCTAGATTAGCGTTTTCATTACTTCCAACCGCATCGTCGCTAGATTAGGCGGTCTAGAAAAAGTAGCTTTTGGCGATCATTATAATGATAACAGTAAAATTACTCCACGGCTAAGCACCACTAATATTTCCACCACGTACCTGCAAGATGTGGAATGGGCTAGATTTTCCCTCTGAACTATAATTTGGCCATATTTAAGAGAACGGTGAAGAGACACCTCTCTGAGAAGGGTATAGGCAAGGCGCTGACACTCCCTCTAGTAGGTATTGTAGATATTCATAGGCAGGTAGGCCGTTTGATTGTTTATCAACTACTTCTATTAAAAAAAAAATAGAAATGTATGAAATTGTCATAAGCATTCGACTCCTTATGTCAATTCCATACATTTTTAACTTCCTTTTATTCAATCGTCAACGATCCCAGAAAGTGTATTTTTCTAGAACACAATCAGCATTAAAATAACAGTTAAGTTACTGTAACTTTAATTTCAAGTGTAGTCCATGCTTACTTCATTTTGTTGCGGCAACCAATACTGCTCTTGACCCAAACTATACACGTAAACAATAAAACACCATTGACAAATTTGTCATCTACACTATAAAGGCGTGCGCCCATTGCGCAACGCTAACGGACGTTGCACGGCACCCATATCGGTAGCGAACGATTGTTGGGCAACATTTGCTTGTTGCGTACGGGCTATAATAGCTGGTTGGCGCTACCGGTACGGAGTGATTTTCACTGGGCGTGGTTTTCTGCTTCAATTCATTTGAACTGCCAGGTTTCGCTATGTATAGGCAGTTAGTGGGAGGACTAACTCTTCTGCGAGTGTCCGTCTGGGTTGTTACCACCGCTTTGCTCGTGAAGTATGCCGCCAAGCAGTAGTGTGCAAGCATTACTGTGTTCCGGTTTGATGAGCAGAGTATCCAGTGAAATTACTGGGCTTATGAGACTTAATACCTAATGTCTCAGGGTAACGAGCGCACTGCAGTGCCGCGCAGGCCTTTGTGTTTCAAAGTTTTTTGCAATTTTATATAGTGGACAACCATTTTAATAATCTACTTTTATGCTTAAGTGGTAATTCGCAGTGAAAGCCATTGGATATCCAAAGTCGAGGCAATTTAGATGGTGGATGAAAAAAAATTTTTACCAAGCAAAACAAAAGCATTAATTAAAAAAAAAAACTTTTTTTTTATGTTATTTGGTAACGAGACGATCTGGTCGTTTGCCTGATGGTAAGCATAACGCCGGCCCATAACAATTGCAGTGCCACCCAGAACTTTGAAACACAAAGGCCTGCGCGGCACTGCAGTGCGCTCGTTACCCTGAGACATTAGGTATTAAGTCTCATAAGCCCAGTAATTTCACTGGATACTCTGCTCATCAAACCGGAACATAGTAATGCTTGCACACTACTGCTTTTATATTTAGGTTTTCGTTCCTGACCACGATCTATTCACTTGCCTGAGACCTCGAAGTTAGTCAAAAGTATATTTGTGCGTGAAAAGTCCTTTTTTATCCTAATACAATAAAATTTACAAAAAATGCAGATAAAACATCAACAATAAATTCCATCCGTTTATCAAGTCACTGAAACAGTAACCTAGTTTACTTACAAGTGCACTTTCACTGACACACTGCCTTAATGCCTTTCGCCTTTCTCAAATATTTGAATAAATATTTGCTTAGTTGATGGTGATCCTTATGATCGATAAATAACGTTTTGGGATTTTTTTTTTGTTGAAGAATATCTTCAGTCAGAATTATAGGTATAATCCTACTAATATTATAAATGCGAAAGTGTGTTTTTTGGTTTGTCCTTCTTTGACGCAGTAACGGAGCAACGGATCGACGTGATTTTTGGCATAGATATAGTTTATCGACCGGAGAGTAACATAGGCTACTTTTTATCCCGAAAAATGCACGGTTCGTGTGGGAATGCGGGTAAATACCGCGGGCAGAAGCTAGTATAGTAATACTAATAATTCACAATTCTTCAAATCCTTGTAAAATCATAATTCTTTCTATATTTTCAATACGAAATTGTCTAACTTTCTGTATAGATTTTTTTAATCTTAAAACAATGCTAAAAACCAATACTTATTTAGTAACAAGAAGCGTCTTCGCCCCAACCCTTTAATAAAGTTAATAACAACCCCCGAGAAGATTATTCGACCCTAACTTCAAACAAGCAATCTGGTGATTTTGTTAAGTATAATTAAGTCGGTTTTAAGTAAACTTGGCTTAATCACAGGTAATTTTGGTTTATTAAGCGCTTTGACGGCGGACTCTGGATAACAAGTTCGATATTTGATACAAGTTCTTTGATATTTAAATCTTGGACAAAAAATTTAATTAACTTCTATATTTGTTTTTTTTTATATATTTGTATACTATTGGATAAGGGACGAGTTAGTCGTTTTCCTGATCAATAATAATCACGGAAAATTTCCCGTTACAATCTATACAAATAAATAAAATTGAAGTGTCTGTTTGTAATATCAAAATAACAGATTTTTACCAAATGCATATGAAAGTATATACGGTAACTAAAACAAAACAACCTTTTTTAAAATTTTTGTCTGTTTGTCTGTCTGTTTGTTCCGGGTAGTCTCCGAAATGGCTGAGCCGATTTTGACGGGAGTTTCACTCGCAGATAGCTGATGTTACAAGGAGTACCTTATGCTGCTTTTATTTTAGAAAAAGAATTAGGGTTCCGCGCAAAAAAATAACAACCATGAAATCCAATGTCTACGCGCGGGTGAAACCGCGGGCAGTAGCTAGAGTATCAATAAGTAAATAACCGTCAATGTTTAAAACAGTGTTAAATCATTATCATCATCATCAGCCGAAAGACGTTCACTGCTGAACATAGACCTCCCCCATACCTATATAGAACGCCACTTGGATCGGCTACTCGCCTCTTACATCCGACAGTTCCCCGCGAATAAATGAATATGCTAGTAGCTATGTATTGTCCCTGAATATACTTTTCGACCTTTCCGGGAAAGCAATCAATTCCGGCATAAAATCAAAGCCCTTCAATCACTGAAACCTTTCACAAGTACCTAAGTGACACACAAGATCGATCAAAACGTCAAATAAATAATTCGGATTCTCAGTTGGTTATGCTCTGACCAAATCGTAGGCGCTTCACAGACGGTGAGCCATGATATGCGTCACTGATTATATAGCATGGAAGTGATTTGTTTGTGCTACATTAAACATAGTAGTAACGACTATCGCATTGACGCATGTCTCTGCATTGTACAGTGAAGGTACTTCTTTCCTAGTACTGTCTAGCAATAGAATAATGAGATGAGCTGGTCGTTTGCCTGATGGTAAGCATAACGCCAGCCAAATTGCTGTGCCGCTCAGAACTTTGAACACAAAGGCTTGTGCGGCACTGCATTGCACTCGTTACCCTGATACATTAGGTAGTACCACAATTATTTCACTGACTACTCATCAAACCGGAATACAGTAAGGCTTGTACATTACGGCTTGACAGAAAAATACACGAGCACTACCCACTGAGACTGACACCCACAGAAGAGTTAGTCCTACCTGCTCATCCCTTTTCCCAATAGTACAAATATAAAACTTAAGAATGACATGTCGCATGTCTCCAACATTGATACCGTGTGTGAAGCGCCTAAACTTCTCAGCCGTCCGTGAAATTTATTCATATCGGATCTCAAAGGGACTCGGATAGGTTGGTGCTCAAAGGCGAACACTCCTTGTCCGTTACATAACTGGATGTAGTCAGTGGTCCAGGACTACCTTAACTTCCTACCGCTCGGACAGAGAGAAGTACATAATACACAAATGTAAACTGGAATTGAGTTTGGTAGTTTCAAATTGCTTTCGACGTCTGGCTGAAGCAGAACTTGGTATAGTCAGCTCAGTTGAATGTGACTATACTAATATACTGTGTGTACTGTGTTCCGGTTTGATGAGCAAAGTTGTCAATGAAATTACTGGGCTTATGAGACAATACCAAATGTCTCAGAGTAGCGAGCGCATTGCAGTGCCGCTCAGGCCTTTATAGGCCTAAGACGGAGATAGTGAGAACTGGAGTGATGTTTGGGGACTAAACTCCTTACTCTATTACGCAAACTCCAGCCTACATTGACTGGCTAAACGAGTCTATAGATTAAGTTTTTTTATATCAAATTTCTATCTGCGTCTACTTATTATTAATCTTAGAGCAATCAAAGCTTACAAAATTAGACAAACAAATAAAACGCGCAAAAAAATAAAAACCATGAAATCCAATATCTCCGCGCAGGCGAAACCACGGGCAGCGATAGTTAAAATATTTATGTTGAAAAAATCCCGGTCAAGAAACATTCGCTAAAACCTCAACAACAATACCCTTGTAAGAAAAGTAGAACAATTTTTTCCTCATTTACCTATTATTCGATAAAGCTAATAACAAAACAAACAACTTTCTACCTCAAGCCGATATGATCAGCTACACATTGACGTCCTTGTCATAAGAAATCTCCGCAGACGCCACTTTCTTCCTCGCATACTTACTTACTGTGCTACTGTGTCAATGTACTCCACTGTAGGTATAATAGTCACTTTGTTACATTCATTTGCATCATTTGAGTCATCGCATCTGAGGTGTGTTTGAGAGCTGAGCAGGGCAGCTGTATTTTATTATTCAAGTTGAGAAGAGTAGTAAAAATTACGTTAGTGGCTACGCGTAAAATGAAAGCAATGTTTTCAATCAATGGCTATAATCATCATCATCATCAGTCAGAAAAGGTATCCTGCTGAAGTTTGGCCTATGACCTATCAATGGATATGCGCGACTATGCTAATAAGAAATGGTATTTTATGATATTATAATATTACAATATATAACAGTAACAAGCTTCTGCCGGCGGTTTTCACCCGCGTTCCCGCAGGAACCGTGCATTTTTTCGGGATAAAAAGTAGCCTATGTTACTCTCCGGTAAATAAACTATATCTATGTCAAAAATGATGTCGATCCGTTGCTCCGTTGCTGTGTGAAAGAAGGACAAACCAACAAACACACATTCGCATTTATAATATTAGTAGGATTGGTGTTACGTTGAAAATTATAGTATTACTGTTACCTTGAAATCAACAAATTTTTAGTTTTGACTGAACACAGGTTACGAGAAGGTACTTAGTAATTTATTCTTACGACTCCCTATTTCTTTCAGTCATTTAGTTTTAAAATTATATTTCAGACAATAAATTTTCCATTAACATTACAAAAATATTCCAAGCAAAGATTATTCTTTTCATTTCAGCTAAAATAACCTTTTACCAAGTACAAATCTGAAGAAGGTTTTGTCTTTGTCATTATTAACTTTGTAATTTAAATTGAGAATAATTTCAACAACTTTATTATGTCTTTTCTTTAGCAATCCAAATTGCTTGAATAAACCCAAAGCTCAGATAAATTAAGGTCCAAATGAATGCCGCATACCAAATTAGAAAAGTTTCCACGGTTTGCTTTACTGCATTCAATAAAGCGAATCCTCTTCTGAATTTTAAGAATATCTGACCAACAATGCGGATGCTAGGCGAACTGCTGACGTGACGACTTTTTGTTCTTCGAAGCAACATGTTGGACAAAATTGTTTTCATTATCAGCTTATTTTCACATCCAACTGAGTAAGTATTTAAGCCTCTAATACGTAAATTCATCATGAAACTTGCATCAAAACTTTTGGACCCTAATTCAATTCAATTCAAATTAAAAAGTAATTTATTCGCTTCAGCTATGGTAACAAGTGATCTTAGGTTTTTTAAAAAGAACATCATAACTTAACCTATTGGCATACGAACAATAATAAATTATTATAGGTAATGGACATACACAAATTTTTCTATGGTTTGGATACCTCACTATAAGTAATATACCTAAGTAAATATAACTTAATTAATAGCAATTGGGCAAAAATTTTAGTGATTCAATGTGCGGCTTATTACATCTTGGTTGATTTATATCATTAAAATAGTTAAGTTAAAAGAGTTGTTCCGTTTTGGTACGCAAATCGAACCAGGCTATCAGGTGGTTTATATTTTAGCCCAGCTTTGTAAAATAATTGTATTATTTTCGCTTAACGTAATAATAATTACTCATACGACGGCAATTTTTTGCTTTAGCAACTTTTGTCACATCTGTGCATCGCCTTCTATTTGCTTGGATTCAATTCACTCAGAGTTTGAATCGTAAAATTTTAAATCCTACAAGAAACCTCATTCAATTTCCTTTTCATTCGTTTACGAGAATAAAAAAACTTATGTCTTATGCTTAGTAACTGCAAGACATTTATGTGACCCGACACGACTTTATTAGTATGTACAATGATTATCATAAAATAAATCGTAATACCTCAATTAACTCTGTGAATATTTCTTTTACCATTTATTGAAATAAGAATTAGTTTGGATCTACAATTATACATTAAATTGCATCTTTATTTATGACATTTAGTAAACACGACCTTAACCCCAAGTTCATTATCATTGGAATAACTGATTAAAATGAAACAGGATTAGTTCATCAAATATTTTAATTTTCAATAGGTGCCATAAAGATCTATCAATGCTTGACTGGTTTATTGCTACATATTATAATTATTATTTGCCAACTTCTTTGATCGGTTAACATGTGTTTTGTGTATAGCTTACCATTAAACCGCTATTTTTCTATAACGCAACCAAAGAGCCCTGAATTTATTTTATAAAAGTGAAAGTAGTAGATGTAGAAGTGTGAGACTGGACTTTAAGTGCAGATGCAAGATGAACACAGCGATGAGTGACAGTACTAGGTAATGTATACTATATAATAAAAGTAGCCGCACAGACACGGCCACTAGACACGGCTATCATTTGCGGCCTCAATCGCAGCCATGCATTGGTAGCCATAAAATAGAGAGAACAGAAGGGGCGCTCGGGCGCTTTTTGGCGGCCTAAAACGCCAAGCGCCCCTTCTTTTCTCTCAGTATTCTGTGCGGGCGGGAAGAAGACGGCGTTTGTGATGATTGTGCGCGGGATGTGAGCAATAAATGTGGCCACTGTCTCAGTTTGTGGTTCGCTCGCGGCCACTAAACACTCAGTGTACACCGACGCCATATAAAATGTATGAAAAATCTTGTCCGCATATTGTGGTCACGATAGTGGCCGCGTTAGGTGACCCAATGTGCGACTGCTCTTAGCCACCTTATTATGGATGTCTGACGATGTTATCCTTCACCAAAAGGTCAGGACCTAGAGAAGGCATCCACACAACCACTGAGTTCTCACTACTTTCTACTAATTTCATTTTTTATTTATTAATATAGATTTGAAGTTTATCACTATTTCACCTTTAAGCGAAATTTATTTAGTAATAGTAGTAATCATATTTTTACATATTAATCTTGTTTATTTTGAGATTTTGTAACTTACTCAAGGTTGATTGCCTGTTTCAATACTAATTTATATGTGTTTTAATTAATTATTTTCTAAGTTGGTAAAGAATGCATTATTTACTACCTACTTTTACTATTTATACATCGTTGTGGAGAATAGAAAGCGTCTTATTGTAACGAAGCTTTCCTTGGGCAAGGATTTTAAGCACGATTTAATTTAAGTCGTAAGATATAAAAGTCATTAAAGCTCAAGGGATCCTTAAAACGAGGCTTAAAACCTTAAGGCCTTCGGTCAGTGCGTTGACCTCCAGTCCTTTTGAACAACTTTGATTCGTTTTCTTTGACAACTTTTCAAAACTTTGGATTTAATTCGAACTTGGAAGTTTTTAAAAACCACTCTAATCTAATTTTGAACGCAGTTATTTTTATAGCTGTTTGCCTATCACATTCTAACTTACTCCTTTTAATTTAAACTTTCTACGAAGCAAAGTTTTTTAATCCCCTTCTAGCCAATAGGACTAACTCTTCTGCGAGTGATCTTCTGGATGAGTACCTACCAATTAATAGCATCCAATGGCTTAGTTGGTAGTAGCTCTGCCTGTAAATCGATGCGCCCCGGGTTTGACCCCGAGCGGGGTATATTTTTTGTCGTGAACATAAAGTTTTTTTCTCGAATCTTGGATGTTTGCGTTGTGTAACCGAATGTGCCCATGTCGCCTGCAATACAGGGAATTGTATTGCAGGGGTATCAGTGTGTAATCATTTATGTTTTTAAAGTTATACAATCCTTAACTCCGCATCTATACCTAAATAAATATGTAAACTATAAACCGTAAGGCCCTAAGCACACTCGCAACTATTTGCATTAACAACTTATTGACATGATCGCATTGAGTAACTTAAAGTCAGTTGATATCTCTATTTCACCCTTTTTGAAGTGGGATCGACTTTTAGTTGCGAAACGCGATAGTGAGATCTAACGCGGCAAACAATCACATGTCAAAAAACGCAATGGAGTCAAACGTGTGTTTTACACTTATAATAGCAAAGAATCGGCCGGTGACGCGGTCAACAAACGCGAGCAGTATGTTGTTAACTTGTGACTATTGCGAAAGTTTGTGCGTGCGTGTGTGTGTGTGTGTATGTGTGTGTGCGCACACGTGTGTGTGTGTGGTGTGTGCGCGTGCGTGTGCTTGTGCGTGTGTGTGTTTGTGTGTGTGTTGTGTATGCGTTACCATGTATCTCCGTAACTGCTAAATGGATTTGGATGAAATTTGGAATGTAGATTTAGTTTAGTAGAGTTTAGGTTCTGGTATAACACATAGGCTAATCTAATTTACAAACTCAATCTCTAAGGGGGTTAAAAAGGGCGCAACACATCAATTTCGATGCAGGCGAAGCCGCGGGGTGCAGCTGTTATATAATATATTTCCTTTAAGCCGTCCTTGCTTCTCGTATCCATACCAACATGGCGTGAAGATAATCATATACAACAACTTCCGATCTACCTGAAAACTGGACAAATTAACAACCTTCATTCACTATTGTTTCAACCGGAAATGAAACTATCACCTTAACTGATACTTAATAACTAAGTCCATTAGAACCAAATTAGCTTGACATTACTGTTTTTATATCTTTGTAAGACGTCACGTTTTGTTAAGCGATTATGGACGTTACTGAAAGGAAAATAAGAATTGGTGTAGATTCAATTTTTTGTATGCCAAGAATATCATAATTTCACGCAGTCAATATAATATATATCATAATGCGTTGAAATAAAGGTTATAATGCTAATACGGTTATGATTGGTTTGTGAAGGTCGCTAAACGACTTTTTTATAGATCAAGTGAATGGCATTTGTGATTTAAATCTGCTAATTGAAGTTTTCATTAATTATTAAGTTTGTCAGTTGAGAAATTGGAATAGTTTTTGAGCATTAAGGCCGTAAAGTTTCTTAATGGAAGAAACTTGGCTTACTTTGTTATCTGAGTATTTCAACCGGCGAACTAATTCAATTTGACTCTACAATTTTCTATGAGCTTGTGCCGTGCCACGGTTCCTCTTGTAAAGCTTTTATTCTTAGTTTTATATACGTTAGCGTGAATATAAAAACAATTAACCTAAATAGTTAGTGTCCTAAATAGCTAGATTCCGGTTCAGTCTCCTTACACTCCTTAAGAATTCCCAGGATAGGTGTCAGGCAGGAGACCGGCTGTACAAAAATATTGCCAGAATCTAAAAATATAATTGATAATCAAAGTCGCCTCTCTGATGCAGCGGGTGCGGGGCAGCAACAACAGCCTCCTGGCGACTGTGGCGGACAGGGTCGATGGACCAATCCTGAGGCACTGGATCGCAACGCATACAGTGCTGCGAGCTACTGTCTCGAAATAGAATAAATTTTTATTTGTGTATGTTTACTAACATAGTTTTAAGTTTGTTACTAATACCTATATGGAAATGTGAATCAGTTTTATTTCCGAAATAAAAATCTATTATTATTATTATAAGCCTATTTTTATAAGATACTTCATTGGCACACCTACGTTTACTGTCAGCATAAATACAATGAAGGTGCGTATGCTTCATGAGAAGCAATTTCATATCAGTTCTGTTACTTCGTTCTAAAGCTGCACTAAGAGTTGGCGCACATTGGGCCACTAACGTGACCTGCGGACCAGATTTTTTAAACATTTTATATGGCATCCGAGTACACGGTTAGAGTGACCGCTAGCAAGCCATAAGCTGAGGATGGCCATGTTTGTTGCTCATCTTCCGCGTAGAGAGAAAAGAAGGGGCGCTTGGGTGCTTAGGCCGTCAAAACGCGCTCGAGCGCCCCTTTTGTTCTCTCCCTATTCTTGTGCCCCCGTTTTTGGTGGAGTGTGCGTGAAAGGCGAGCCACAAACTTGGGCGCTTAGGTTCGTCAAGACGCGCTCGAGCGCCCCTTCTATTCTCTCTCTATTCTGTGCCAGCGTTTGTAGTCGAGTGTGCGCGGAAGGCGAGCCACAAACTTAGGCGCTTAAGCCGTCAAAATGGTCTCGAGCATTTCTTCTGTTCTCTCTATATTGTGTGGTAACCAGTGGCAGCGACTGGAGCCGCACCCAGCTACTGTAGTGGTCGCGTCTAGTGCCGTGTTTGGTTCCAGTGTGTGGGTACTTTAAATATTAATACTATAGGTACGTGTGCTTACTTGTAACAAAGAGCATAAGAGTATTGAAACTTTTCGGTATGCGTGCAAACAGTTTTTAATAAACCAGAACCTCATTTTGTCTCCAAATAAAAAACACTAAAAACAACATTTTATAATCAGGATCCTGTCCATATTTTGGTCCACAGACATTATATAAATCTGTGTTTTGGTCTCAATAAATTAAGTCAGAGGCTAGTTTAGTATCCATTTGCCGCCCACTTGATTGAAAATAGACAAAAATAATCGTAAAATGAGTCAAGACCAAGGTTGAAATTGTAATTATGAGTCACAGAAGTTAGTCAAAATGATTACAGCCCAAATCCCGTATAAGGTTATAATCACATCGCCATATTTAAATATTTTTGACAGGATTTTAGCTCCAATCTAAAAGATAATAATTTACGAAATTAAAACACGTTTGTTGATGTTTGCGAAACTTGATATTACAACACGTTGTTGCTAAATTAGTGCTCAAAAATATTTATTCAGACCTAAAAGACTGATGTTGTAACTTGCCACAATATAGGTCATGCCTAGACTAAAGCAATAAGCACAGGAGCCTCCTGGCGACCACTACTTAGACTTAAATTTTAAACATGATTGTTAGCATTAGAATCATTGTAAAAACTATTTTTAAAAAGAATGCTGAGACGAGTTTCTTGCCCTTCTTCCTGCTCGGCCTACACCAATTTGGAACTGCACGGTGGGTTTCTGGAAGGTTCGTTGACTTTGAGCACGGATTGGATCTGTTGATGTCTTTATCATTTATTATGTTCTGATAGAGACAGCATTAGTTTTAGTCTGTGATTCGGGTAGACGAGCGTTACAGAGGCCCGCAGAGTCATTTATTTTAACCTTCTTAAGTGCTCTCTTGGGGCCTATATGAATAAAGCATTTTGAATTTGAATTATACACTAATTTATTGTGACCTTTATTGTGAATCGATAAGTGTCGAATCAGCGGCTATGTGAACACGTCAAAGTGTGAACAGTAAAGATATCAACATATTAGCTTAACAGATCAAAGAATGTACTCCGACGCGACAGAGTGCAGGAACAATGCTAAAAAATGTCAGCAAAGTAAGCGCGGTTGAACCCAGATAACAGAAATTTTTTAATGTGTTTATATTCAGCGGCTCCATATACCGATAGTAGAAATCAAATATATAACGTTCATAGCAAGATACTATATGTGGTAGGACTAACTCTTTTGCGAGTGTCCTTCTGGGTTGGTACCGCCCACAGATCGCTTTGTACCACCGCTTTGCTTGTGAAGTCTGCCACCAAGCAATAATGTGCAAGAATTACTGTGTTCCGGTTTGCACTTTTTAAAATGTTTTATTAGGTTATAAAATCGATTTCATCTTCAATAACCGATTGAGATGGTATTTTTGATGCAATCAATCTAAGGTTGTCACATTCAATCTACGATACTCTAAATTATTTAACTTCTTGACCCTTGGGCCAGCTATAAATTGATTCTAAAACTATAAAGTTTACAATCGATTCGAATACGGAAATCGATTAATAATTGATTTATGAATATGTAGGTGTTAAATGAGATATGAGAGCTGGCTCTAAAAATTTGGCCAACACAACACAAACCAGTTTTGTAGTGCATAGCAGCTTTTTATTACATAATGGACTGATCAGAACCATAATAAAAATATTTGAAGATAGATTTAATATTCAACGCTTTGAAAACGTATACCTAGCTTTGGTAACGTTAGGATTTAATTGCGCTGAAAACATAAATGTAATTATTCTAAACTAGCTTCTGCCCGCGGTTTCAACCGCGTTCCCACGGGTCTCAGGTTAAGGTCTTACTAATAAACAGTATATTAGTAAAAACTTAATTGTAAAATAAATGTTATATTTAAAAGTGTTAACCCATACGAGCGCGATATGTAGATAATGTTAACTACATTTATTTTAAAAATGTCCTAGTCTATTTATATAATGCGGGTCTGAATTTCGTTGACAACGAAAATTTAGAGATGTAGGTTCATTTAAAGTTTTTCGATTAAAAAACAGGTATATTTAATAAAAACCATTCACGAAATCTTTGAACCGAGTTAATATTAATATTTTTTTACTTTCTTTATGTTATTTGGTAACGATACGAGCTGGTCGTTTGCTGATGGTAAGCTTAACGCCGGCCTATAACAATTGCAGTGCCACTCAAAACTTTGAAACACAAAGGCCTGCGCGGCACTGCAGTGCGCTCGTTACCCTGAGACATTAGGTATTAAGTCTCATAAGCCCAGTAATTTCACTGGCTACTCTGCATATCAAACCGGAACACAGTAATGCTTGCACACTACTGCTTGGCGGCAGACTTCACGAGCAAAGCGGTGGTAACAACCCAGACGGACACTCGCAGAAGAGTTAGTCCTCCCACTAACAAATAATATAATAAAACAAATGCTATCATTTGACATTAGAATAAACCTAACCTAGTTCAGTGAAATCCAGCGTTACTCCGAAATTATTTACAATTCTCTCATAATAACAGGCAAGCATCGGATTCCGTTATCAGAACAGAACAAGCCGGCCTTTGCCGTAATCTAACCCGTATCAGACGCCCTTGCTGCGTAATCCTCGTATTACAGATACCGTATAAAATACGGTACAAATGCTCGTACGGGAATACCGGTAAAACCGGCGCCGATATCAGGTTAGCCGGGATACATCCCTGTCAGGGTGGCCATGATGTGGTGATAGAACAGGATAGGAAATATTAATGGCGGCTCCGTGGCGAGGCCAAGTTGGTTAGGTAGGCCTATCTTTTCGACCTCTGGCCAGCCAGACTAACATGCACACCACGACAAAATTTTGTCTACTGTTTTGTCTCGCTCTTTCTCCTGTGAATACGAGACAAATGTACGATACAAGCATCGACAAAATTTTGTCACGATGCGCATGCTAGCACGGCTGGGAAACTTTTGCTTGGTGAGCATAAAGCTTATAATAAGTGTGTCTTGGATGTATAATGTATATGTTATGTTATATATCGTTATTAATTAGCTAATACATAAATAAACACTACATCTAACCTAGCTAGCTACAAAAACAGTTGGATAATCTACAAGCCCTAGTAGGCCTATAGATAATCCAAATGTTCTAGCCCACTACCAGTAGGAAGCGTACCCAGCATGCTGGCGGCATTGCCAGCATGTTATATATCTATGTGTGGCCATGCCATCTGTGACATAGTGTCTTCTAGATCCTATAATTCTAGCGGAACGGTATGGGTGTGGAAGCGTTTTAATTAAAATAATGTAGGAAGTGGATAATTTAGCTTTCCCTAAAACACCTAGAAGTATATATACATAATAATCACTGCTTGGTTATAGTTTAGTCATTAATAAACTTATGAATGTTACTTCTTTGTGAAAGAGAATAAATTATTGATCTCACATTCTAGTTATAAAAATAAATTGAGAGATTAGTAAACGCATGGTTACCGTATCGGCTAGTTCCGCAGTAATACCATTGGGATCAACATGTTTCTGACGAGCTTATTCGGGACGGCTTTAATGAAATGGTCACCCATAAAATTATGATAAAGATCGTCATAAAGTTATTAACGGATCAGGACATTTTTCGTTGTGGAATTACTGGACTATCATTGTTAATATATTATTATTTTTGAAAACGTCTCTATGACAACAAGTTAAGTTTTTTATATTGCTAACTAGCTGTGCCTCACGGCTTCGCTCATGTAGCCTAATTTACTCCTTATACCATCAGCTATCTGCCAGTGAAAGTCCCATCGAAATCGGTCCAGCCGTTTTGGAGATTAGCTAGAACATACAGACAGACAAACTGTTAGTTAGAAGTACCGTATATGCATACTTTCATATGCTTTCATTAAAAATCTGTTATTTTGACATTACAAACAGACTCTTCAATTTTATTTATTTGTATAGATAAAATATAATAACAGACTTATATATTGGCCTAATCTCATCTGAAGGCAAGTGACGATGCAGTCGCCGGTGTCGCAAGTTTGCCTAAAAATTATAGGTATCACTCTCGGGTGTTCATATTTTTCGCTAGCAAGTCCACTCAGTGCATATTATAAAAGTCTAAACAAAGCTTTTAGTACGAACAGCGGCGCAAGTACGGATCTTTTCGATAAATAAAATTCGATAAAATTGACAGTTACAATCGATAAAGTGTGTTTTTTTCGATAAAATTGACAGTTAAAATTGATAAAGTGGGTTTTATCGATTTTAACTGTCAATTTTATCGAATTTTATTTATCGAAAAGATCTGTACTCGCGCCGCAGTAGGGATATCATCAAAAGTTCTTTTAAATTTAAACTATTTTATTCTGTAGATTTGAATGACTTTGCCATAACTTAAATTTATTTTTCTTGAAATTTTTTGTTCAACTATTTTTATAAAATTATCCTTTTTCTAAATCTAAATTACGAAAGATATCAATGGAACTTCGACTTATTTTAACGTTAAACATTAAATTCTATCTGTTTAGCACAAAAAAGTTAAACTAAATCCATGTAATTTGCTCCCAATCTATCAATTCATGATCAACTTATACCCAATCTAAGCCACCAGTTGGACAACTAGTCCACCAACCAGTGAGCCAGCATAGCGATATTTCAAACTAAATCATAATCTGTGCTGTCAGTTGGACAACTGGTCAGCAAACCGGTTCGCAGGCCGGTTGACATTTACCAGCAAGAGTGCGACCGGTTGCGTCATCAGCTGATATTTAGGGCTTTGAGGTTGAGTTCCTTGTCTGATGTTAAGCTTTGAAACGATAATTAATGTAAGTACGATCGTAAGTATTGCAATTTGTTAAGATTCGTTAATTATACTTCATTAGGAAATTTCACTTCAGCTCAGTGGTATAATGAAGTCAACCGATTCTTAGACCAATCGAATCCTTCAATGAAGTTGAGCTGTCGGTAAAGAAAAACATCGGAATAAGATTATATAAAGTGAGTAATTTATAGTTTCAATTACTCACTTTAAATAATCTTATTTAAAATGGATTTCCGCAAAGTAACGCCTGATTTCATCAAAAACATCGGAATAGAAACTTAGAAAGGTGGTAGAGAATTTTCTACTTCCTGCTAGCTATCATCCTCAAAATGAAAATCTGTCACCAAACACCCCTCGCATATGTTCCGCCAGTCACTCTTGAGAGGCAGCTCTCATTTTATTTAGCACCTTCCAACACTTTATCGTTTAAAATCAAATGAGTTAATGAACTAACTAACGTATCCAGCAAAAATTAATTAGTTAATATAATGTCATCGTTAAAGGCCAGAACACACTGGATTCATACACGTATAAGTGTACGTACCACTGCGTTGTAATGTATGGTACTGTATGAGACTTGCCACAACGCTTTTGGGAAGTGCACTGCACCTGATGTATACACGCAGAACTGCGTTATATTGTATGGAACTGTATGCAGTTCCATACATTATAACACAGTTCTACATGCATATCTATGTTTTTTTTATGCTATTTGGTAAAAAGACGAGCTGGTCGTTTGCCTGATGGTAAGTATAACGCCGGCCCATAACGATTTCAGTACCACTCAGAACTTTGAAACACAAACTGAGACATTGGGTATTAAGTCTCATAAGCCCAATAATTTCACTGGCTACTCAGCTCATCAAACCGGAACACAGTAATGCTTGCACACTACTGCTTGGCGGCAGACTTCACGAGGAAAGCGGTGGTAACGACCCAGACGGACACTCGCAGAAGAGTTAGTCCTACCACTATCTATGTGTACGGATCCGGTGTGCTCTGGCCTTAAGGTATCTATTAGTTGACTTCAATCCGTCCAGTACATGAAACAGCTACATCACCGTGTTGTTGCACCACATTCCAGATCCCATCTCATTACTGCACCGACAGACAGACGTCCGTTATGTTATTAGAGATTTGGGATCGCGTGTACGCACCAACTCCCTGGGTGTACCGTTAGCCATAACGTAAGTATTAAACAAAATAGTCATCTAATACATATACTAGTATATTACGTATATGCTTATTTGGAAAGACAGAACCAAGGCGAGGACAAAGTAGACCAGATCAGGGAGAGGACATAGGTGTCGTGTCGCACAAAGAGTTAATCCTCTGGCAGAGGATAGACAGCCCATCACCGACAAGAGCAAATCTTCTACGATCACTTTCTACAATCGTGATCGATAGCAGGTATGAAATTGACATAACCATGTGATTTATCGATTCATTTTGTCAAATCCATAACTTTTCTGTTATTCTGTGTAGAAAGTCACAGTATCTAGGCCCACAGCAAACAGAAGACAAACAACGACTGAAAATAATACAATAAGATAAAAAAGCCTCCACTAAAAGAGCCGATTATATTTAAACGGCTGAACAGATTTTTATGAATCATAGGCAATAGCTACCTTAATCAAGTCGCCTTTCAAACAAAAATGTTATATCAAAATCGGTCACTCCGTTTAGGAGCTACAATCAGACACAATACACAGATTCAAAAGAACTTATATATAGCACCCCTCCTTTTTTTCGTCGGGGTTTAAAAATAAACATTATTGTCATCTGTTTACCTCCAGCCCACATCTCATTCCGCCTCAACAATCAATTTGAACCAAAAGATGGCCGTTACATAATCATAGAGCCCAGCGTTGCGTATCACTTTTACTTTTGTAAAAAGATACCAACAGGTTGAATAACTGTACTAAATTGTGTACCGTCGGCGCCATAGAAAGGTTCGCTTGGAGCTATTTTGACGCGTCATTGTTTGGTAGAATTTGGTATGAGAGGAGTTCAAAACAATGTTGTAGGAATGTTATCAACGCATAGTATAACAACTTGTGCTTCTGTTTGCTATAACTATACTCGTATTTTTAGAATTTCGCTACTCACTAAAAATATAGCTGCCAAAGACGATAAAGAAGTCGAATAAACGTTGATATAGGTGCGTTTTTAATTTTTATTATTCACTGTAACAGTACCTCACGTCTTGGGAACAGTTATTATACAACAAAAAATATTGTGTGAACAAAGCCAGCTATATCGAAATGTGCCGTGAGGCAACACTGAACATTTTTCTCTCAGGGAAATAACTTGTACGAAAAGAGAATAGAAATAATGAGCCGCAGTTGGAGCACACTATAAAAACAGTAACGTACGTACTACGTAGGTACATACTAGTATGATGATTGTTTGTGGATATGTCAAAAATAACAAAGTATTTTACTGTTGTAACATAAGACCAAATAATACGTAAGGAATGGAATGGAATGGAAGGAATTTCATCATCCTTTATAATTATGTTCTCACTGCAAGCGCACAGGTAATTTTCAGAGAAACACACACAGTCCGTGGTCGTGATCATGCAACGACATTATGTGTATGCATAACTTCTGCCTCACTAGTCCACTAGTTGGACGTTGGGGTCCCTCATTTCACATGATGATAAGTCATTCCATTGTGGAGGGTGCCAAGGAGACATCATTTTATTTTACAAACGATATTAAATTTTTGACATCGGCCGGACTTTTATTTTTAGATGGCAATTTTTTTAAATAACTATATATTACCCACATTATATAATCTTATTTAAAATGGATTTCCGCAAAGTAACGCCTCATTCAATCAAATATCTTAAATTCTTTAAAATTTCTTTTATTCTTCCCGCTAATCTTTGTAACAGTTTTTTAGCTCAAACATATCAATTTTTATAATAATAATTTACTACTACTTAATAATATTAGACTCACAAAAAAATAAGCTAGATATGAATCTGAACCTAAGAAAACACTAAAGCTAAATTGTTGAACCGAAAATTTTATAAGAAAACAAACACAGTGGAACAAAACAGTGAGATCTGGGACAAAAACAGAGAAAAATTACGAATACGAGCATACTCAAGCGGAACAGTTTTTTCGAGTAATGGAATTGTATTAGTAAAACGGTTTAAGAGAAAACCGAGTGGGGAGAGCCCATGGGGGGTGAGACATCCGTGCTTGGGAATGGCAAACAAATACAATGCCAGCTTTTGGGAATCATTCTCGGTAAGGTCTAATATACATACAGACACCAACCTTTTACAACTGCATGGATTGGTAAATTATCTACCTGTTCAGGTATAGGAATACTAGGTATGCATTATATAAAAGCCTTGAGATCCACACTGTTACATTGTGAATTTAATTTTTATCTATTTTTACTGTTTTTTTTTAAATTTCACGATCTTGTAAGAGCTACCTCACGTGTCACAAAACTTTTAAAAAATTACGGCCACTGCTTACAAGTAAGGGGCAGCTTAGACGCTCAAGCAAACGTATGTTTGCTTGAGCGTCTCAGGTGCCCCTTACATGAAGACGCTTTTATTTGTTATGTTTCCAAATCAAATGGACTGTTATGCATGTACCAGTCGAAATTGACGCAATCCTTGTGAATTTGTAAATAATTTTCATGAATTAAAATTAAGTTATCTATAGAAAAATAATAATATAAAGCTAGACAAAAACATCAAATATTGTTTGCAAAGAGTCGTGCTTCTCTTGTCTCAAGTCTGCATCAATTCGAGTGACATAAACGCGAGCTTGGAAAAAAGCTAAGACAAAAAGAAAATGGGACAGATGGAAATGAATGCGTATTCTCTTGCATACATCCGACTTAACTTAATAGGAGCACTTGACAGAACTGGTCTGGCTCAAAATGAAAGCGAGTAGCGAGTTATGAGAAATAAACGAAATATAATTAAAGGAAACCTTGCGAGACTGATTGAATTTGTAACAGTAATCCCCAACTTTGAGTTCATTTGTTTTGCATAAATTAATTAAAACAAGCACTAATTGCTAAATGAAACTCTAATAATACAATCCAAATCTTACAAGAGCATTAATATCGTAGGTTCTAATTTTATATTTTCAATTGCTGCCAACAAATTAAGATTTACAATATGTCTTATAGTTATATACTATCTTCTGCCCGTGGGTTTCAACCGCTTTTCCACAGAAACCGTCCTACAGATTTTTTCCGGGACAAAAGTAGCCTATGTTATTCTCCAGTCCATAAACTATATCTAAGCGAAAAATCACGTCGATCCGTTGCTCCGTTGCTGCGTGAAAGAAGGACAAACCAAGAAACATACAAACACACTTTAGCATTTATAATATAAGTAAGAAGTAGGATTATCATAAATTCCATATTCTTTACAAAATAAGAAATTAAGTATACCAATTTACAGTTGAAAATATAAAAAGTCTCCGGTATTAAATTAGTAAATTTGACTTTAGAAGGAAGATAATAATTTCGTGTATATGATTTTGTGTCACAATAAAAATCAAATAAATTATTTTGGCCTACTTCCTCCTATGTTTTGCACCACAGTGCACGTTGGCGGCTCCAAAGCGCTGCGTGACGGAATTCCTTACGCTCTACTTGCTACAATTGTAATAATCGTCAATTTCTAAATAAATATTTCGAATAACTTAGTTTTCTGGTGGTTTGCTAGTAAAATCGTACGCAAGTTATTTAATTTTGTACTTTGTGACCTAAAAAGTTGTCACTTAAAATGAAACAATTGTATTTATATGTGTGCACGATCCTAGATAATTGTTACAATAACTTTGTCCTCAAATAATTAAGAACTACCCACTTACTATATTATACTATAAAAGGGCAAATTTATCTTAATGTACATTATAATTATATACAACCTGAGTTTACAATGGTATGTTATGCCGCAAGAAGGTCAATGTACTCTTGGAGGTCAACAACATTTATTTTACGATTTTTTTAAATTCAGAATTTTTCATTGAATAAAAGACATTTTAAGTGTACGTCAAAATTCTACTACAGAACTTCCGGGCAGCCCTAGATCGTTTGATTCTTTGTCATATGATAATATTGATTAGAAGAGACTTCAAAAATAAATCCAGAAAATGCCTCGCACTTCCGGTTTGAAGCTTTTCTCTTTACTTGTTTGGTAATTTTGAAAGGCGTTATTGGGTGGTTCTCACAACTTGTCGACAACCATGGCCCTAATCATCCCCTTCCGAGATAACATACCAATTCAAACTCACCCTGTCTATACAGGGTGAGTGAGGAGGCCTATGCCTACAATAGCTTATAGATAATTATCCAACGGTTTTTGCCGCCAATCATAATTTAATATAATTATTTAGTATTATTATTAAGTCGTTAAATATGTAACTTTTACATTCCCAACGCAAGAAATTATTAATTTAATAGCAAAACCAAATTTAACATAGGCATGTATGCCTATAATTAGCATAAATTTAATTCAATCAAAGCTAAAACCTAATTAACATAAATTCTCTAACAAAATACCAAGTACATAGCGTATAATGAGTTATATAAGTGGGCTTGTACTTAGGTAGTCAGTGACCTTAGATCAGTTAACTGGTGCAGTAACTTGGTCAAGATCTCGGCTTCCATCTGTGAATGGAATAGATCTTGTAAAACTTTCCGTCTATTTGATTTAATGGAAAATTTATGAGCACGATCTTTCTTATAGGAACTTATGAAATACTTCTGTCCGGGATGAAAAGCAGCCTGTTACTCTTCGGTCCATAAATTATATTAATGCCAAAAATTACGTCGATCCATTGCTCCGTTGCTGCGAGAAAGGATAAACAACCAAACGTACAAACACATTTTCGTATTTATTCTAGTACAGACTAGCATGAAGCAATAATAAAAAAATAGTTTTTAAAAATACGGGGAATGCTACTTCCTTTCATTGACTTTTCTTGTTTTATCCGATGAAAAAAGAGATGAAAAAAGGATGAAGAGGAAGGAGGGATTAACAGAGTAGTCCGATTTTGACGATTCTTTTTTCATTGAAAAGGGTTAGCTTCAAAGTAGGTCCGTTTAAATTTGAAAAAAAGCAACCTAAGGCACTCTTCATTAATTAACCACTGAATTTTCACCTGTGAACCGATTCTGTTGAAACTTGGCACACAAAATATAAACTAGTTTGCCGTCGACTTATTTGTTTGTGGAAAAGTTTTCTTGTTTTATCAAGATTGTTTTAAATTATCACTTGTATGGACTTACTATGTAAACACATAAACATTATGTCAAGCATATCCCTACCAACGTGGTTTGACGACACATACCAATTCCAGTCAGTATTATCTATTTTTTATTTTATCTTTATATTTATCAACAACTATTTCATCATTCCTACTACTAATTTCAGTTCTTAAATCATATAAAGCAGTGCTCGAAGCTGTGCCTAGTACAAAACTGTTTCAAATTTTAGACTTCCCCACAGAGAACCAACTGAAATCTCAGCAAAGGTCAATCGCATCGCCACCACTAATGTGACGTTAAATTTTCAGAGCACTTTGCAGAGTCGCGGCCCCTGAAATAGTGGGTCAATTAGCTAGTAAATATTTTATTCGGGGCGAGTCGACTAATTTCGAATTACCCACACTGCAGTGCCTTTGGCCAGACGTGTCGTCGACTAGTGCTGGGACCAAACTGTGAAATCAATATCGATACATTTCATTTTTTTTCATCAACATTAAAATCATCAAGAAAATATAGCAGCTTTTGTTAGTAAAACTAACACTGAGTACCTTTTGAATTATTGCAATTCAAAAGCATTTAAAATATCAACCGTTTTTTAGGGAAAAAAAAATTACACCTAGTTAAAAAAAACAACAGAAAATACTATAATAAATGTATTTTCTTAACAGTAGCATTCATAGAAATCAAAAGGGTCATATAATAAATATATTTTACCACGGTGAGGTATAAGACTTACTTCTCCATAGCTGTCTCCGAATCAGAAACTATGAAAAACAATTTCTACAAAACCCGGACACGGAACAAATACTTGGGCTTAGATTTTATAGACCGGGAATCCTCATAGGTCCTGACCTATATCACAGTATAGACCCTGGTCATTAGTTATTTACTAAATTAATTTTAACCAACAATTATTAATTAAGTTAAGTAACTATCAAACTATTTCCTCTATTGTGCTGTTTACTAATCTCGTAAACAATTGGAGTAATTACAAGTGTTTACGAAACAGTCGAGTTCGTTAACTTGTTCGCCGCCGTTAACCTTCGGTTTAGTTAATGGGCTTTAACCAATTGAGCTGCCGGCATTTTTCTGAAATATTTATAGACTAGGTGTTGCGGGCAGCTATAATTACTTAAAGCTGAAACTGAATTTGACTGCCCAGTCCTTTTTGGTTACTGCATCGCTGGCAATGGTCCTATTGATATATATTGAATATAAATCATTAAGGTTCATTCATCAGTTTGTATGTAATTTGTATATATCGCTAATTACATTTCCAAACTAATACTAAAAATAAATCTGAGAGTTATAATATGTCTCTGTGTTACATTTTAAGGCTAAACTAATTAACTAATTTCGTTTGAAAAAAAAAACGTAATGTCAAAAATGTAGCTTATAATACAAGGACATAGGTTAGAAAAAAAGTTATATTTTAGGGTGGAGGGGCCTAACATAAGACCTAAATATGGTAGGGCTTGAAGCTCGGAATTAAAATAAAAACTGCAGAGAAACGTTCGCTGTGGTGCAACAAAATATGGCGTATATTCATTATTTTTTACATAAGTCGAGGGTAGGGGTTGGAGGGTACATTAAAATAATTTTTTCTTTTATTTCTTCGGATACGCGACATGCCCCCGGCCTTGGAAGCTCTGTTCCAATATAGAGTCTATGCGTCTTCTTCGTTGAATAGAGGACAAATCTTGGTGAAAGCACGCCGCACGATGCCTGATGCCGTCTGGATGTCTGCAACGCGGGAAATGCCATCCTTGCCTGGTATGGTATTGACGACTCGCCCCAGATGCCATCTTAATGGAGGAAGGTTGTCGTCTTTGATGACTACCATGGTGTTTGGCATTAATGTATTGTAAGTGTCTTCCCTCCACTTGCATCGAGTCTGGAGTTCGGAGACGTATTCCTTTGCCCACCTTGCCCAGAAATGGTGTCGCAACTGCTCGACTCGTTTGTAGCGGTTGATTATAGTGGCTCCTGTGTCGTTCCGCAAATCTTGGTAGACTGGTGCAGTAAGCGGTCGACCAACCAAGAAGTGTCCAGGACTAAGTGGAAGTAGGTCATCAGGATTGGATGAGAGAGGAGAGAGGGGATGGGAGTTTAAAATGGCTTCAACCTGGGCTAAAACAGTGGTAAATTCCTCAAAAGTAAGGTGAGCGTTCCCGATAGTGCGTATCAGGTGATGCTTACTCGATTTTACCCCACTCTCCCACAAACCTCCGAAATGAGGACTATAAGCTGGTATGAATTTAAATTTTATTGACTGACTAATCGCATATTCAGATATGTCATTGGAACAATCAGCCAAATACTTAGCAAATTCGCTCTGAGCGCCTACAAAATTCCTTCCGTTGTCAGAAAGGATTTCGTTAGGTTTTCCGCGGCGTGATACAAATCGCTTAAGAGCTAGGATGTATGCCTCAGACGAGAGGTCGCTTACGAGTTCAAGATGTATAGCTCGCGTCAAAAAGCAGATAAATAAAGCAACATATACCTTAACAGTTTTAGCTCCCCTTCCTTTGCGATTCAACATGAGCATTGGTCCCGCATAGTCTACGCCACAGTATAAAAATGGATACGTGGGATTTAATCTTTGTGCAGGTAAGTTACCCATTAAGGGAGTAAGCGGTTTTCCTTTGAACCGTTTGCATATTGTACACTCATGGACGGTTTTACGCGCGAGATTTCTTCCACCGATAGGCCACCACTGCTGTCGAATATCATACAGGAGTGCCTGAGGTGCTGCATGGAACAGACGCTTATGCTGGTGTCGAAATAACAGAGCTGTGAACTTGTGACGTGCGCATAGTAATATCGGATGTTTTTTATCATAACTGAATTGAGAAGAGTTCTCGATTCTTCCACCTACTCGAATAATATTTTTGTCATCAATAAATAAATTCAATTTTGATAAACTACGATTATTTTTTAATGATAATTTATTCAAAATTAAATTATATTCATTGGCAAATGATTCTGTTTGGGCTAACCTAGCCAAACCTAGCTCTGATGCTCTGAGTTCGTCCGCAGTGAGCTCGCCGTGCTGTCGATTTATTTTATAACTGCGCGCGTTATATAAAAAACGCAGAACGTATGCGAATGTGCGTCTCATACGGTCGAATCGCGAAAACCTTGAGAAAGGGAAAACGTATTCGTTTTGGTTTACATTTAACGCATGAACAGCACTAGACTTAATTTCAGGAAGGTCATGCGTTACTTCAGGACTCATTTCTGAAATTAATTCAGTACAGTCACCTGTGAACTCGCGAAGGAACGGAGGTCCCTCCCACCATAATGCAGAAGAAGCAAGGTCAGGCAAGGGTGATCCGCGTGATACCAAATCCGCCGGGTTTTCCTTTCCCTTCACATGACGCCAGGGTAGTTCTTTCGTTATTTCGTGGATCTCGGCCGCCCTATTTTGCACGAAAGTTTTTAAAAGATTAGGCGCCATACGTAACCAACCTAAAACTATCGTTGAATCGGTCCAAAACATTACATTAGTAAAGCGACAACGTAATGACTCGCATATCCTTATGTATAACCGCGCAGCTACCAACGCTCCGCATAATTCAAGCCTAGGTATACTTATAGGTTTAAGCGGCGCAGTCTTACCCTTAGCTGCGAGGAGCCTCATTGTTTTATTGCTAGCTATAGTGCGGATGTATGCGCACGCGCCGTACGCTGTCTGGGAGGCATCACTGAATATATGCAACTCAATCAATGCAGGCTCGATACCTATAACGTGTCGCGGCACTCTTACGTCCTGGAGCGCAGACAGGCTACTAACAAACCGGTTCCAGACCGCTGTGACGTCGCTAGGCAGCTCGCAATCCCAATCGATTTTAATAAGCCATAGTTTCTGCAACATAACTTTGGCGATCGTGATACATGGACTTAATAAACCGAAGGGGTCGAATATCTGAGACACGTGAGATAAAATCGTGCGCTTTGTAATTTTTGTCTCCGATTTAAATTGCGTTTTATAGGTAAATTCATCAGTCGCGTAATTCCAACAAATACCTAAAGTTTTACATTGATTATTTTCGTCTAAATTTAATTGTTTTTCTCCGGACCATCCCTTGGTCGATGACTGATCACATTCAAAGTTAAATATCCACTTTCTAAGTGGAAAACAACCAGATTTTAATACCTCGAAAGTGGTTTCGCATAATGTTAATAACTGGGTTTTATCATCTGAGCCTGTGATCATATCATCGACAAAGAAGTCTTCCGTGATGATTCGTCTGACGTCAGGATCCGAACACTGGATTCCTAGCTCCTTTAGGCAACGTACTGCAAGAAAAGGTCCGTTTGCGGTTCCGTATACAACTGTGTTCAAACGGTAAATGGCCAAAGGTTCCGTCGGTTCGTAACGCCAGAGAATAAGTTGCAGGTTTCTTTGGTCTTCGGATACCAAAACCTGCCGATACATTTTTTCGATATCGGCGCAGGCAATGTATCTGTGTTGTCGCATTCGAAGTAAGATACCTAGCAGATCACCCTGTATAGGAGCTCCAACGAGTTGTAGATCATTGAGCGATTTACCTGAATTACCCATTGAAGCCGTGCTGGCATTAAACACAACACGCAACTTAGTGGTACTGCTGTGCTCGCGGAAAACACCATGGTGAGGCATAAAATAATTTGGGGTTCCGTAAGTATCAACACGCGTCATGTGACCCAAGTCTTCGAATTCGTGCATAAAATCACTATACATCTTTTTATAGTCCGGCACGCGTTGTAATCGTTTTTCTAACGCGAAAAACCGGTTCTGGGCTTGAGGAAACGTCTCGCCCAAGTCATCTGGTGAGGATTTAAAGGGAATGCTGACGATAAATCTTCCGTCGCTATTGCGCATCATTGTTTTGACAAAATGATCTTCACATGCCTTCTCATCCTCTGTGCGCGTATCAGATGACTTCGGTAGCTCCTCAAGTTCCCAAAATTTTCGTAACTGTTCGTCAATAGCTTGTGTGAAGTTACACTGGATATGGCCAGTACTGCGCGTATTAATATGTACGGGACCCGAAATTATCCAGCCTAAGTGCGTATTTTGTACGAACGGCCCATTTGGTAATCGTATTTTACCGTCGCTCAATAAGCCCCAAAACTTATCTGCGCCTATTAAAATATCTATAGGTTGAGATTCATTGAAGTATAGGTCCGCTAATTGTATGTGTGCGGGCAACCTAAACTGCGCGTGTTGTTTAGGTATAGTCGGCATAGTAGACGCTATGTGCGGCAATACAAAACATTGCATTTGCATTGTGAATAAGTTGGTCCGCGATTTAACCTCAATATCACAGATTTGCGTGGACTGTGTTATGGAATTACCAACCCCACGTATTTCTCTAGTGGACTGTATTTTTGGACATTGTAATAAATCGCATAACGATTGCGTAATAATGCATCGTTCGCTTCCGGAATCTAAAAGAGCGCGAGCTGAATGATAAACATTGTTATTATCTTTAACTTCCACTACAGCTGTCGACATTAGCACTGGTTGCATACACGGATACTGAGCGCATAATATATCACTGTGTGTATGTTCAATAGCAGGATCTTCGAGCGGCACGCGTGAGGCGAGGGACGCTTGCATTGCCAAAACCGGTTGACTATTATCGCCTGGTGCTTGTCCGAGCTGCCCGCTCGCGTGCGAAACTACGATGTCCTTATGTATAAGGGAGTTATGTTTCTTATCGCATTTTCGACACGGGCCAAACTTACACTGCGTAACAGTATGACCGGCGCGCAAACAGTTCTCACATAGTTTTTTATCTTTGACAAATTTAATTCGTGATTCTAAATTGTAGTTTAAAAACGTTTGACACGCGTATAGTGGATGGTTATCGTTGCAAAGTAAACATAATTTTTTAATCGGTTGCGGCTTATTGGTGGAAACATTGCAGTGAACTTTATTACCGGTGTGCGTAACTGTGTTGTGTTTACCGGTATTCATTTTAGTGCTACCGTGAGACACTTGCAATGCTTCCAGCATGTCTGCCTCTTCTTTCAGGAACGATAGCATTGTTTCAACCCTCAAACGTGACTCGGAATCATCAGACTGTTTTAAAGCGTTGGATTTATATTGTTCCCAAGCACGTTCTGTATTTTTGTCTAGTTTGGAAACAATTATGTATATAATGAGCGTGTCCCAAGTATCAACCGGTTCGCCTAGAAGTTTAAAGCTCTTAATTTTTTTAAAATAGTGTCAATTAAATTGCGTAATAAGTCTGGTGATTCTTTTGTTAGTGCATGAATGTTGAATAATGCGCGGACATGATTTTGGATTAAAATTCGGCTATTATTGTATCGATTAATGAGAAGTTCCCACGCTACAGTATAGTTGTTTGCACAAAATTCTAATGAATCAATCACTAGTGATGCGCTACCCTTTAGTGACGATTTTAGGTAATGAAACTTTTGTATACTGCTGATTTGAACAGAGTTATGTACTAACGACACAAACGTATCTCTAAATTCTAACCAATGCTCACTTGAACCATCAAACGTAGGTACCGATATAGTAGGGAGTTTAACAGAATCGCTATGACATCCTTTTGAACATGTAGGAACCTCGTCGGTGCTCAACATACATTCTACTCGAGCCAGTGTGCTGTAGTAACAATCCTCAAACAAATCGCGTTGATGTAATTGCTCCTCTAAGTCAACTTCTAATATACATTCTTCTAATTTTGTTTGAAGATCGTTAAACTCACCAAACAGGCTAGCGGCTCCTTGCTTTCTCAACTTGAGATCTGCTCGCATCTGAGCTGATAATATGTTATCACTACTAAATGAATTTATATAATTAGTGAATCTAGTTAATCGACCTTTGACAATAGCACGTTTTTTAACGAGATCACGGATTGTCTGGTTTGTATTTTCATCATCAGTAATAGTAATTCTACAGGGGGACTTTGACCTAGCTTTATCTTCAGTGCTCATCTCGGTGGCTGGTGAAAGGTGGAGTACTCACGGTTACCGGTGGCCGCTTCTGCTGATCCCAGCACGATGCTCGTAACCACTGGCAAGCAGGTAACTCGCCGCGTCTCAATCACTGGAATTTGTTTTACCACGGGATTAGCACAAGCACTTGGAAAGGTTATGATAAGGTAGATTGGCTGGCCGTACCACAATATGCGTTCCTTGAAGTGTGTGGCTTCTATTCTGATGTGGAACGTAGTCTCGTACAGCTGATATTTCGGATGAATCCTTGGTCGCTCCAAAACTTCCAAGTAGGCGCGAAACGGTCGTTAGGTTCTCGTAGTTTTAGCGTCCGGCTCGTAGGATCAATATGGAGGGGCCTAACATAAGACCTAAATATGGTAGGGCTTGAAGCTCGGAATTAAAATAAAAACTGCAGAGAAACGTTCGCTGTGGTGCAACAAAATATGGCGTATATTCATTATTTTTTTACATAAGTCGAGGGTAGGGGTTGGAGGGTACATTAAAATAATTTTTTCTTTTATTTCTTCGGATACGCGACAAGGGTTACAAAAACTAACATGTTGTAAATCATCTACTACTACAAGTAACAAGATGTTTCCGCAGCCCCCTTTCTGATTTAATCGCTAAATATTTCTGCAACAAAAAATTAAGTCAATGCCACACGTCCGAGAAAAATTTCCTAATTCTCCTATTTGACATATTTAAAATCAAGAAGTCTTACAGCTTACAATATTACAAAATGGTTAATAACCTGTCTTTGGTTTTATAGATTCATTTGCCTCCCAAGGTCTCACGATGACTGAACATTTTTTTTAAATATTTTTTGGTAGCGAGACGAGCTGGTCCCGATTAAGCATAACAATTGCAGTGCCACTCAGAACTTTATGACGTTATGCCCATAACAATCGCTATGCAAACCATCAGGCAAACGACCAGCTCGTCTCGTTATCAAATATTATAAAAAAATCTAATGTCTCAGGATAACGAGCGCACTGCAGTGCCGCACAAGCCTTATGTTTCAAGGTTCTGACTGGTACAGCAATTTGTTATGGGCTGCCGTTATGCTATCAGGAAATCAACCAGCTTCTCTCGTTATTAATTACAATACTTTATTACACACCAAACTTAAAATTTAAAACAGAAAAGAAATAAAAATCATAATACTAAAGTATAATGGTTGGACTTATCGCAAGTAGCAATTAGTCAAGTAGTTTAAAAAAGAACTACAAGGATATTCGTGCCACAAAACTCACATACAGAACAAATACCTACTTGTTTTTATGCTAGAACCAAACAAACAACCCGCGTTGCACCACTGGTAGATGTCCAGAATATCATCTAGCTGTTTCTAAATTACATCCATGTTTCTTTTGATTTGGTTTTCAAACTCGCGAAGTCACAAATAACAATTTCACTTTTCGTACTTTACACTCCTGGGAAATCATACCTAGAACTCCTAGAAGTAACATTTTAGTACATAAACAGACTTCAACTTTTTATTGTATTTCTTTATGAAAACTTCTAGAATTTGATCTTGTATACAGTTTTTACTATTTCAAATACCAAAACAGCAATATCGCTTGTTTAATTCCCTATTTATTTATTGACATAAGTGAATATAATATACTGCAAGTTTTTTTATGAAACCATCAAACCAACTAATAAAAGCTGTGGTTCAGGAGGAAGTAGTACCGTGCTAATTCCTTTTTTTGGACGGTAAAATTGTATAAACTATGCACAGAGTAACAACTTACGTGTATATTTGTATATTTTCTTTTTTCACTAGGTATAAACTAATAGAGTAGCTACAAATAATAATTTATTGCTTTATATTTTACTATACCATAATTATACTACATTATGCTTATACTATCTTATATCGATTACATTTGATATTAAAACAATTACACACCTCAATATTTTTTATCTGACGCATGATAAACCACGCCAGTCTTATTTTTCTACATTTTACCAAGTTAACGTATAGATAACGATGTTTAACTTTTTTTTTTTGTTCTACACTAAACACTTACACTTACACACTCATACCCCCGCACTAGGATTCCCTGTGTCGCAGGCGGCATGGACACACACAGATACACATCACAAACATCCAAGACCCGAGAACAAACTTTATGCTTACACAAAATCTGCCCCAGCCGGGAATCGAACCCGGGACCCCTCGCTTTGCAGGCAGTGTTACTACCAACTTAGCTACGGAGCCGTCTGACTTTACTTTACTGAACAATTAAAAATTGTGCTGTTAAAAAAAGCTTACAATAATTATACTATCGATAGCTCTCCCTGTCCGGTTCAACTTATCCCAGGCATTGGCAAAGCCATCAGTAACTGGGAATAACCAGTTAGGGTTGGCAAAGCCATCAGTGACTGGGAATAACCAGTTAGGGTTGGCAAAGCCATCAGTAGCTGGGTATAACCAGTTAGGGTTGGCAAAGCCATCAGTAACTGGCAATAACCAGTAGGGTTGGCAAAGCCATCAGAAACTGGCAATAACCAGTAGGGTTGGCAAAGCCATCAGAAACTGGCAATAACCAGTAGGGTTGGCAAAGCCATCAGAAACTGGGAATAACCAGTAGGGTTGGCAAAGCCATCAGAAACTGGAAATAACCAGTAAGGGTTGGCAAAGCCATCAGAAACTGGGTATAACCAGTAAGGGTTGGCAAAGCCATCAGTAACTGAGTATAAGCAGTAAGGGTTGGCAAAGCCATCATTCAGTATAAATCGAACTTAGGCCATTAGACATTCTTTATCGCGGAATTGAAACTATAAATTACTCATTTTATATAATCTTATTTTTTATTTAGCATTGCACTAGACGCATTGTTTTGTGAGTTTCAGTGGTGATACGGAAGTGTGTGAAAATGTGAGTTCTAGAATAGTCTAGATCCTGATATGGAGTTAGCAGTAGTATTAGCTTTGTGCTATTCATATTGTGATGCATAATACGGTTGTAATAAATCTTCGTTAGGTTTTTTAAATGGCACACACTTTAGCGTGAGCTTATATTTGTAACTAGCCGTGCCCCGCGGCTTCACCCACGTAGCCTTAGTTGCTCCATATAAAATCAGCTATCTGCCAGTGAAAGTCCCGTCAAAATCGGTGCAGCCGTTTCAAAGATTAGCCGGAACAAACAGACAGGACACAAAAAAATTTCAAAACTGTTTTTTTGTTATATATACCAATATATACTTTCATATGCATTTAGTAAAAAGCTGTTTTTTTATGCTATTTGGTAACGAGACGAGCTGGTCGTTTGCTTGATGGTAAGCATAACGCCGGCCCATAACAATTGCAGTGCCACTCACAACTTTGAAACATCAACATCAACAGTGCCTGCACGGCACTGCAGTGCACTCGTTACCCTGAGACTTTAGGTATTAAGTCTCATAAGCCCAGTAATTTCACTGGCTACTCTGCTCACCAAACCGGAACACACTAATGCTTGCACATTACTGATTGGCGGTAGACTTCACGAGCAAAGCGATGGTAACAACCCAGACGGACACTCGCAGAAGTCATACCACTAACAATTCAGATACAGAAATACAGAGATTAAATATACCTGGATACAGAGAATTGGTGAACCCTATAAGAGTATTTTACTCACTCCTGTTACAAAAATTCGACTTGCCGAGATGATTCAATGGTAATGAGATCATCTTTTATTCCGTAAGTGGAATCCTGCATTGGACTTGAACTTTCAGTCGTGATCAAACTATAACTTTTAATAGTTGAGCAGTTCCACTCGCTTAGTCATAATTACTACGCACACGTAGGTTGGATGTGCACTCGTGTGGGTAGAATCAGAAGAAAATGGCAGAAGCAAGGGAAAGCATCAAAGAGAGGCTGCTTTATTGAGTATTCTTCTGCGAGTGTCCGTCTGGGTTGTTACCACCGCTTTGCTCGTGAAGTCTGCCGCCAAGCAGTAGTGTGCCAGTATTACTGTGTTCCGGTTTGATGAGCAGAGTAGCCAGTGAAATTACTGGGCTTATGAGACTTAATTCCTAATGTCTCAGGGTAACGAGCGCACTGCAGTGCCGCGCAGGCCTTTGTGTTACAAAGTTCTGGGTGGCACTGCAATTGTTATGGGTACTGTGTTGAGTATTGAGTACAGGCTATATTCAGTAGAAACATATTCAAAACATAAAAGCTTATAAACACATAGTACGTATTACAGTCATGCACAAACACAGATGCACAACATAGACATCCAAGTTCCAAGAGAAAAAATGTTCACTACACAAAATCTGCTGCGGCCGGGAATCGAACCCGGGGATCACTTTGCAGGCACGGTTACTACCAACTTAGCCAAAGAGCCGTCACTCATGACGTGTGGCGTTATTTGGCGATGCCAATAAAAATGTTTAAATAAATCTACTAAACCTGTAAAATTATATTGTCAGACGACCCTGTATAAAAATCTGATTACAACTGATTGTGCGCCTGTGAGTGAAGAAACAAAACTTATATTTCCCGTTCACGACTTTAAAAATGATTTTTATCATAGAGGATTCGCGAACCGAGGTCTCAACCTCACGTTGTAAAAATGAGGCCACAACAATAATGCATTGTTTTTTTAAATGTGGCTATTAAGTGGTTAACGTATGAGAAACATATTGCGTGACATTAGTATTTGAAACTATTTTTATTTTGAGTCGATCTCGCTAATGTAAAGTGTAGCAGTGACCTTAGTCAGATCTAGTGTAGAGTAAGGAATAAATAAGAGACTGCAAAAAAGAACAAGAAATTTAAAAAAGCGTTCGAAATTTTCAAATTGATTGTGGTTAAGTAAGGTCGCCTTATTAATAAATCGAGTGGCGAATTCTATAATGAGCTTCAGCTTTATATATGGTTTCTGAATGGTGGTACGTATTTTCTAATGCACGCTAATAATAACCTAAAAATCTGTCATCGAGCACCTATTTTGGTATGGTCTAGCAACTTGACAGCTAGAAAAAAAAACAATATCTGTTGTAATGTGTACTCGTTATCCTACTTCCTACTTTCTACTAATATTATAAATGTGAAAGTGTGTTTGTTGTTTTGTTAGTTTGTCCTTCTTTCACGCAGTAACGGAGCAATGGATCGACGTGATTTTTGGCATAGATATAGTTTATGGACCGGAGAGTAACATAGGCTACTTTTTATTCCGGAAAAAATGCACGGTTCCTGTGGGAACGTGGGTGAAAACCGCGGCCAAAAGCTAGTTTGTCCATAAAATATACTTAGATCATTAGAGATAAAATAAAAATTAAATGTCAAGATAAACATACCTGATTTCGATGACACAATAGCTTATGTTACGAGACTTATGAGTAAGTAAACATGTCAAAAATTACAACATAATTATTTGTGTTATGTCAGAGTAACTCGGCCCATTTGACAGTTATCTAATGAGACGCCCACGTATTAGATACCAACCGGTTAGTTATTCACTATTGTATCACAAACGTCAAGGGAAAGTGATTTATTACCTGTTTGTTGTATTTAGTCAACGCTGATTGTTATTTATGCAATTTAAATGCTATTATTAAAATATACAAACGTATTATGTAACATTAAAGTGGGCAAATTGATGTGGACATTATTGATTGTCTAGCTAACGTAATTATACATTTAAACGTTTGTCACGTTATGATTTTACGACTTGTGTTTTCGCTAAATTAAATAATAAAAATGACATAAACGAAAAATGTATGAATTTAATTTTTACTTCCTTAAATTCAAAGCTTATTCAGTTTCGGAAATTATAAGTTTTAATAACGTAATAAAATTATATTATTATAATGATTTCCACAGATTAAATTGCGAGTCATATTGATAGAATGTCACTGACCTAGAATCCTTCATTGTCCATATTGTTGTAGTCTCTACCACGCATCTACTCTATGTAAAGTTTTTGCTGTCCGCTCCTTTTCCTTTCATTTAGCCTTGAGGGTCGGCTGGCAAGGCGCATGCGCTTATACTATAGTTAACATATAGTTTAACTGGTCAATCGATTTATATTATAGGATACTGAAAATTTACTCGTGTTAAAAATCAGCAAATAATGGCGATTATGCAGGTATCGTGAGGATGTCGAATGTTGGGTGTACTATTACTTATTCTATGGCGCAGGTTAAAAAAGAAAGTAACTTGCTTTATAAAAAAGCTTTTTAACTAAATAAATAAGTTTTTAAAAAATATTTTTCCAGACAAGCTTTAATTAAATACGTACCTAATTGGTACTGAAATCTTGTGGCCACCTTCCAGCTCCATCGTCAGGACCCTGGACATCATCTAGGATCAGAGTTCTTGTAAAGACAAACAATCCCAAACTCTTGGGGTTACGTCGTTCAGAGTTCCTATGACTGCCTTTCGCATTTGTTATTGCATTGTCATCCGATTTACATATGTTTATAAAAATTTCGGCTCAATCGAACACCGGGAAGTGGATCACACTATTGATTAAACTAGTAATTTGAAGGATACCATAAACAATGTATGACAACTAAATATATACAGAATAAAATAATAAATAGAATCGACGCGTGACCAAAATGCTGGCTTCTATCTCGCTCAAAGGATCAGCCTTGCCATCCAGCGGGGCAACGCGGCCAGCATTTTGGGAACTCTGCCTGACATTAAAGATCGTTTGAACTATTTTTAAACCATTTTGCTGTCTGATAGTTCAAACGATTTTTAATTATATTCTTATGTTTTTAATTGATATTAGGAGTTAAGAGGTCTGTTTTAGTTTTTAATTTTTACATTAGTTAGTTGAAGATCGAAGCAAAACGCTTGGTGATAGGAGGAATAATAACATCACCTGATTAACTGTTACGATGGCACCGTAATACAAAAACTTCTTTAAAATATAACTTACGAATACACCTTACAAATCGACGGCTCCGTAGCTAAGTTGATAGTAACCCTGCCTGCAAAGCGAGGGGGGTTTGATTCCCGGCCGGGGCAAATTTTGTGTAAGCATAAAGTTTGTTCTCGGGTCTTGGGTGTTTGTGATTTGTATCTGTGTGTGTCCATGCCACTTGCAACACAGCGAATCCTAGTGCGGGGTATGAGAATAACCGTTTTATTTATTTACAAATAACCTTATTAAAAGAGAAAAAAACCCTTCCTAAGAGTTGTAAAATACGAATATTTTTTACAGATACTTCCAAGGAATATTACCAAGGATAATATTTCTTCTGTCGCCAAAAGGCATATTACATTTCGACCTTTTTCAATCTTTACCCTCTCAGCCCGGGATAATAGTGATTTTAAATTAAACCCGCTCCAGGCGTTGTCCTTGTTTTAAAAGAAATGAATCAGCGCTTTGTCCCGGGGTTACTTTGGAAGTACGTTTTAATATTAAGACAAAGTAAGTAAAACACAGTTCATAATTATCCTAAAATATGTTTTCTTTTCATTTTTTGATGTAAATTTTTGGACGTGTGCTTCTATCATCGGCTGTAAATAGTAGCAGGCCTTCTCTTTCCGTAGGTGCCGTTAGAGCTGGCTAAGGGAATATCCAGGGAATAGGCAGCAGCATTTTCCTCGCTCAACATCATAATCTACTGTGACAAAAGGGAAATTCAGAAATAAGGACAGGATTTAAATCCGGGATCGGCTTTATTCACCAATCATTACTTTAATTCTGCAAATTATTTTTTTCTATTTCTATTACCGTCCTTTTACGCCTCTTAATTCGTAACAAATGTACATTTTAAAAACATGTTCGCATTAATTTTAGAATCACTTAAAAAAGTACATAACTATTGCAGTATTGTATTGTATTTATTTATATTTTCGTCAATTATCAAAAATCTAACGTTAAATAAGGTTTTTGTGGAAAGTATATTTTTCTAGACAAACTTTTATAAAATACGTAATTCGTACTCTAATCCAGGCTTCCAGCTTCATCATCAGTACCCTGGATATCATCTAGGATGAGAATACTTGTAAAGACAAATCAAACAAACCCAAACTCGATGGGGTACGTCGTTTCGTTACAGAGTTCCTTAGGCCGCCTTCCGGCTCCATCATCAGACAAGCTCTGTGACATCATTATGTGTCATTGTCCTCAGATTTATATATGTATTGTTAGGTCAAGAAATAAGACACTCGGTTTAAATAATCAACACGTTTATTATCGCTTGTAGTTCAATGAGGACTGCTGTCCTTCGCCGCGTCTTCCCCTTGCGTAGCGCTGAGACGACTACGGCGTAGCACTGACTTGGTAACGTCATAGCGTAGCACCACAGCACGACACCATGTTCTACTGTAAAATACAGGAAGTCTTTAGATTGCAAGCTTTGACCCACACCCACACACACATACTCACACACCCACACACCCACACACACCCACACACACACACACACACACACACACACACACAGACACACACACACACACACACAAATATGCGGCGCTAATGTTAATGTCTTATTTTTTGTTTTTTCTGTCTATAACTACACAAACTATTTCGCCTTTGTGTTTTATAATATTGTAAAAGACCTAATTATAAGGGAAGACACTGCCTTCTGCAACACAGTTAGTACACTAAAGCAGGGCTTCAACTATTTTCTTGTAAACTTTTTATATACAATAAATAAATTTTGTATTTGTGTAAAAATAGCAATTTAAATAAAAGCTTGTAAAAAAAACAATAACTCACATCAAAGTACTTTTTAACCAAAACAAATTCATCCATCATTCAAAGTCCACAAACCGTAGTTGAAGCCGACCGGAAAAAATGTTTTGTGCTTTCAAAACGAAAACTGGAAATAAACAAAAACACTTGTGGCAACTTTGGAGCGTTTCGGAACTGGCCTGAAAACTCCACATTCCTTCATACCGTAATTAAGGACCGAGGTCGCTGAAAAGTTTTCAATATTTTTATTTGTTTAACGGCTGGTTCATTAGGGACTTTGAATTATTTTGAATAATAATGCTGGTGCTTGAGCTTGTTATTTCATGGCTCAGAATGGTCTTTCACTTAGTTTTAGAATTGGTGTAGAGCATTTATAGTTGGGCCCGCAGCCCCAGCATTTTGGCTTCGAGGTTGGTTTATAGTTGGTACGTCGGTCTCATTAGCCAACACAACAACAATAATTAGTCCAACATAACCATCACGCTGCCCCCGCAGCGAGAGGCCATCCATGAGGATTTTTAACGACGTAAAAAATGGGCTAGCTACCAACCTCAAGACAAAACTGTGTCCCGAAGCATCTATGAGTATGTTTCAGCAACCACAATTGAGAGCCAGTTCTACAAAATATTTCAACCTAACCTCCTAAACTTAACTTCAACCTAACCTTAGGTGTAAAAATGATGTGTCTCTCCTAATTTAGTTAAGTAAGTACTTTTTTGGTCTCACTATATTATATTGCTTATTTTGGCTTTATTAATGACTAAAATTTGTCTGATTCAGTTAGTAGGTACTTTATAACAATAATTATTTATTTAGCTGTAAAAATATAAGCAATAAAAATTAGAAAGAAAGAAAGAAAATACATTTATTTCAGGACATCACACAACATTACAGTTTTAATAATTTTTAAATTTACATAAATCTCATAATTATTATTATCCAATGCAATTCCTACTTACAGTTCTACTGTATTTGAATAATCCATACATCCATACAGATAAATAAAATTGAAGTGTCTGTTTCTAAAATCAAAATAACAGCGTTTTTCTAAATGCATATGAAAGTAAATACGGGACATACACCAAAACAACCATTTTTAAAATTTTTGTCTGTCTGTCTGTCTGTTTGTTCCGGGTAATCTCCGAAACGGCTAGACCGATTTTGACGGGACTTTCACTGGTAGATAGCTGATGTTACAAGGAGTAACATAGGCTACTTTAATTTTAGAAAAATAATTAGGGTTCCGCGCAAAAAAAAAATAACCATGTAATCCAAAATCTCCACGCGGGTGAAACCGCGGGTCAGCAGCTAGTATACAATATAATAGGTAAAATTTACATCTTTTTAACAATAATAGCACTTTTCCAGAAATTTATTCGTTGGCAATAAATATCTGAGCCGCTCAGAACTTATTTTGTTTTTATCGCCTTAAGACTCGTCCACCTTTGTGACATTTTAGGTGTGACATTGTATCGTGGAATTGGCAAACATAAGTCACAAAACACAGTATACTACTACACAATAAGTCTTTAATCTGGTATAGTATAGTACATGTTACTTAAATTCGTCTGTGACAATGTGTTCAAGTTTGTAGTTTAACAACATATTTATTACTTTCTGTGTATATTTATATGGCTTCTTTATGATAGTGTAGTATGTTTTACTTTTCCCCATTAACGATGTCACACAAAAATGTCACAAACATGACCGCGCCTTTACACAGGACGGCGACAACTTAAGTGATTACAGCTTAGAGTGATTTTTGGAAAACCATTATGTTGAAATTGGTGTCATTAATCTGGTCATCTAAAAGGCATTAGTCTTAATAATAAATGGGTAGAATATATTATAATGGATATGCAAACAATCACTTACGCAACGTAAGCCAAATTTGTTTTCCTTTCGGATTAGTAAAATTAATGGCTATAAATATACTACAGGGGTTTACCAGCATAGTATAACATAATTGTTAGCGTTAGATAATTATAAAAAACCTTTTTCTAGTTAATTCCGACGAGTTCCTTTCGCTTCTTCTCGACCTTTATTATCTAAAGAGTCATTTTATAGTCACCTATAGAGTTATATATTTTACCTCACATGATAACTCTCCTGGGGCCCATATTTATACAAATGTATACAATACAACATATAAATTAAACTGATGTGTCTGTTTGTAATATCAAAATAGCTTTTTACTAAACGCATTTAAAATTATACTCGGCACACATAAAAAAAATTGACGGCTTTCTGTCTGTTTGTTCCGGATAATTTCCGAATCGGCTGGACCGATTTTGACGGCATTTCCACTGGCAGATAGCTGATGTTATAAGCAGTAACTTAGGAGTAATTTAACTTTATGTATTGTAATTGTTGTTACTAAATGAATTGAATTTATTATGTTACTAGCTTCTGCACGCGGTTTCACCCGCGGTATTTAATATGGCTTCAAGAGTATAGATGCTTTTAAGTATTAATTCTCATAATACCAGTAATTTCACTAAAAATCAAACGCTGACCTGTCACCTACAAAATAAGTGTCAAAAGCAATATTACAAACGGGTTCCACAAGGGCTTAACTTACTAGGAGATACGCATTAAAGTCACACAATATTAGCCTTTGGTAGGCGAGGAGCCAGACAGAGTAATCTCCTACGACAATAGAGGTCAGGGTATGTACATACTTGGCACTGTATAACATAATGGTGTCAATTCTATCATTTCATACCTAAACTAATTTTGTGTTAGTGGGAGGACTAACTCTTCTGCGAGTGTCCGTCTGGGTTGTTACCGCCGCTTTGCTCGTGAAGTCTGCCGCCAAGCAGTAGTGTGCAAGCATTACTGTGTTCCGGTTTGATGAGCAGAGTATCCAGTGAAATGACTGGGCTTATGAGACTTAATACCTAACGTCTCAGGGTAACGAGCGCATTGCAGTGCCGCGCAGGCCTTTGTGTTTCAAAGTTCTGGGTGGCACTGCAATTGTTATGGGCCGGCGTTATGCTTACCATCAGGCAAACGACAAGCTTGTCTCGTTACCAAATATCATAAAAAAAAAGTGTCACTCTCTCTCTTTCCAATACATAACATGAGAAAGAGATGGATCATATTTTAGACCTGTCAAATTAATCCACTTGCTTGTGTCTTGTGTAAATTTAATGGCAATGAATTCAGTGGCATCTAATTTATCAAGATCGAAAGATATTTGACAGCTTTAAAACTAAATTTAGATCTGTCAGATATCTTCCGTCTTTTTCACCATTATCTATCGAACGAATACCTATCGATGCGGAAGTGTCTTAGAACGCAGAATGAGGATGGTTTATTGATGGTAAAAAAATACGATACAATATTATAACTAGCTAGCTTTTGTCTTAATAAGTGTTGTTACTAAGTCTACCAGATAAGAAGCCAGTTCCCAAAACATTTTTAGCACGTCCATAGAAAAAAAAAAAAATGGAACGAATCCTATACTACTTCCTACTTATAATAGTATAAATGCGAAAGTGATTTGTTGCTTTCACGTAGCAACAGAGCAACGGATCGACGTGATTTTTGGCATCGATATAGTTTATGGACCGGAGAGTAACATAGGCTACTTTTTATCCTGAAAGAATGCACGGTTCCTGTAGGAACGCTGGTGAAAACCACGGGCAATAGCTAGTCAATAATAATACAAACAGCGAACATTTTAAATAAAATAAGCAAATAGCTAAGACATGTTAGCATTGCCCAACGTCTTAATGTTTCTTATCTTTTTTATTATTATCTATCGATGGTAGTGTACGATGAACCTTATAACATTTTTTCAAGATTTTTATTAAGGTAGTAAAATTACCAAAATTGCGGTGTAAAATAAAAGTGACAGTGGTTTATTTGTTTTCGGCAGTCATTTATCAAAGATGTTATTATGTGGGCATAAAACTTTATTGGTAAAGATATTCAATGGCATACAAATTGTGTAATAACGAGAAAGTGTCATTAATAATAAATATAGGTAATCGCTGTAAACGCGAGTCTTTCGTTTTTAATGCTTAAATTTGTTATCGTTAGTTTATTGCACGGAATTTTTATAAATAATAATTATGAGACGAAAATTTATTATTATTAGTAGCTACAGTAATATTTTTTTTATTTTCTTATCTCCTGATGGAAATGGTACCGGGTAAGGGGTGTTATAAGTTTAACTAGTGTATCAAGTATCTCTATTTGTGGCTCCTCCTCCATTGTTACTCCTAAACGGATGGACTGATTTTGATTTAGTTTTTTTGTTCGGACGATGACTTGATCGAGAATATTCATAGATATTATAAAATAAATTGGTTCAGTTGTTTTAAGATAATCAGCTCTTTTATTTATTTCACATTTTATCGTGTTATGATCGGTATAGGTAATTTTAACCACCATCTCGTCTGATCTTAGGTCAACTATAGACACTTATGCAAGTTTACGTTTTGCTGTCTAAATAACCATGAGTTTTCAACAAGCGCGGATTACGAGACACCCAAGCGCGGCTTGTTAAGATCAATAATAATACTCTCAATAATTGCTAATACTCTCTACTCATTAAAAAATAATCATTTAGGTAAATCGGTTGACAACTGGCAGAGAAATCGAGTAACATGTCCAAAAAAAACCGGACCAATTGAGAACCTCCTTCTTTTTTGGAAGCCAGTAACAAAGTACGTACCACTTTGTAAAAGTTTTATTGCAGAATAGCGCAAAGAATCTACACAACAGTTCTCAATAAAAATCTGCTATCTACTATTAATAACTCCAAAAAGCGATATTGACTATCCAGTATTCGATCTTTAAAATCATAACTCAATGCCTGGAAGCAATTCAGGATGCATGATGCATTATTCATGACAACGTGACGCAGTGACTGCGAATATGACGTCGTGATAGCGCGTGGTCACTTTCGAAAGCGAGCGAAATTGCGTTTTCGTTTTACAAAGGGAAATGAACAAACGTGCTTCTAGTGAAATAATGATGAGGGAATATCCACTCACTATATTTTTGATGTAGGAGTTATTTAGGCATCAGTGCGTCTGAATTAGACAACAAATTTGATATAAATTAGTTTTTTATCGAAGTTTAGTATTTTTATTTTCTACTACATCGTCACTTAAGAGCAAGTAAGACAGCAAAAGTAAAACACTAACAAGCATTGTGCTCGCTACCCTGAGACATAGGTGTTAAGATGCAACCTCGAGCAAATGCATCGCAAAACCATTTCAACCCTGATATTTAGAAGCTATTATCGCGTTATTGAGGGACGCGGTTAAGAAAAATAAAAAGTACCCTGTCAATCTCCAACATTTTCCTTACAAATTGCATGTTTAAAATATGTTTTATAGTTATTATTACATAAGAAATCAGCTTCTAAAGAACTACTGACATTGGATAAAAAACACACATGCCTTGCATCTCTATATGAATTAAAAATGTTGGTTTGCATCAACCGTTTAAAAGTTGGTTTATTACACGTTTGAAAAGACCTATTGCTATATTTGTTTGAGATAATCATTCAAAAATCGATGCGAGTTTTCGGCAGAGGGGCGTGCGCAGAGGTCAAGCGTCAACAGGCAGCCGTCTCTCAAACGGAAAATCGGATGCTGAAAGTCATTCGCTCAGGGATGCGCCTGCCTTAAAAGCCCAGTAATTTCACTGACTAAAAACATATATTAAATCCTTTATTATACGATATAACGTAGATGAAATCCCTTAATAAATATAACCTATGCCAAGCTGAATAGTTTTTGCCGACTCAAACTTTCATTACTCTTCAGAGCACAAGTAATGACGTCACTCCCTCAGCGCTTTTCGTCCATTTCCGGAGCCATAGATTCCGACCTTCGTGTCCGGCCCAAAGATTGGTGGTGAGAGTTATGTATATATAAGAAAGTTGGGAAATATCTTTCGCAGACTTAAACGAGACTGCCTTCAAATCACATTATGGTAGGCTCTTAAGGGACATGATTGAAGAATACTTATTTTTTGTTGGGGTGTATTTAAACTTTACTGAAGCGATTATGGTTTGGTAATCGTAAAAAGTCTGGATTGGCCTTTTAGTGAAAGAAAACATTGTGATGTAGCCTTGCCTGGCTGGCTACCGCTAGTTGAAAATTTAGTCATCAACACCTATCAATGTATTCAATCACAAATTTGCCATAGAAATTTACTATAGTTTTTGTACTCGGATATCTTACTTTGGTTTTTAAGTATGTTAATTAATTTTATTGAATGCGCAGGCATTGTTAGAAAGCTGCCTCAGTAGGTCAATATCACCCTCTTTATTTCTAGTTATATTTTATAGTTTATTGATAGCTATACTTATGTACTGTCCCATTGCCAAAGGTGTCCCTCATTTCCTTTTAGACATTTCTTTTAAGTTTTATAAACTATTAAGGTTGTATTTTATTGACTTTGTATTAATAATGTATTATTTGTTCCAGTGGCCGCCAAGATTGCTGCGGTGGACGTTTACGATACTGCTGGTACTTGCAGTCATCGCTCCCACATCAAACTCCACCAGTAAGTTACACTTATTCAAAGTACCTACTGTTAGGTCCAGAAATGAGACAACTCGGTTTGAATAATCGACACACGTGTATTGTCAATCGTAGTTCAATGAGGACTGCTGTTCTTCCCCGCGTCTTCCCCTTGCGTAGCGCTGGGACGACTACAGCGTAGCACTGACTTGCTGACGTCATAGCGTAGCACCCAGCACCATACCATGTTCTACCTTTATTCTTACACTACATATAGCCCATTAAATTTGCCAGCATTGTTATGATATCAAAGGTATTGCATGTTTTCCCTTCTCATGACATCCTAGCCTCTGGCTACTACATAATTGACGATTTTTTTTATACTATTGGATAACAATACGGGCGGTTTATTTGCCTGATGGTAAGCATAACGCCAGCCCATAACTATATTGACAATGTGGTCAAAAGTGAGAAAAATACTAAACTTAGAATAGAATCTGGCGCTCAAAAACGGTTGATGCAAGATTTTCATCTTGTGGTGGACCAACTTTTTTTTATGGTGTTTTGTAACGAGGCGACCTGGTTGTTTGCCTGATAGTAAGCATAACGCCGGCCCATAACAATTGCAGTGCCACCCAGAACTTTGAATCACAACGCTTGCACGGCACTGCTGTGCGCTTGTTACACTGAGACATTAGGTATTAAGTCTCATAAGCCCAGTAATTTCACTGGCTACTCTGCTCATCAAACTAGAACACAGTAATGCTTGCACATTACTGCTTGGCGGCAGGCTTCACGGGCAATGCGGTGGTAACAACCCAGAAGGACACTCGCTGAAGAGTTAGTCCTACCACTAACGAAGTAGCTACTAAGTCGAGACCTAGAACATATCATCCAGCAAGCATGGTTGCAAAACGATGTAAACCATCAAGTAAATCATCTCCTTTATTTAACTAATCATCATTACATAAAATGCAGTGTAATGGCGTTAGCATTTCTGCCTAGCTTTACCATATTTTTTGTTTGGAGTTAAAAACAAATTCCAATTTAAAAACGTGTACGCTCCACTGTGCACATCCATCCAAATGCCAGCAGAGATTTATTGCTGCTAATCAGACAATTTATTCGGTTAAAAAACCGTGCGGTTTTTGTCTCGTCGCGTCGCATTTTTAATATATATGCAAAAAATATATTACCAAGTGCAAATAATAATATACTGTTCTTAATGCACTACAATCCATAGTGTATATAAGCATACAAAACTTTGCTTTACCAAAAAATATTAAAAAATTAGTCGCCAAATAATAGTTGTACGCCGGAAAGAAAAACATCATAACAAGAATTTCGCAGTCAACATCGATTGCTCCCATAGCCTAGTTGGTTAAGGCGTCTGGTAGATAACCAGACGATGCAGGTTCGAATCCTGTTGGAAGCGAAATTTTTGTGATGTATATATTTGTGTGAGCATCCGCTAGTGTCGGTTAACACTATAAAATATATTTCATAAATAATACTTATTGGTGAATTTCGGCAACTGCACTTGAAAGCCAGCCTTATCCAGATTTAGCGTATTTACTGTCATCAACGACATCATTAGTGATCTCACACACATGCCGACGAGTTTCTGGCCCTTCTTCTTGATATACCTATTTTGAACGAGCACTTAGAGACATTTATTTTATGTTCCATGAGTTCTAGGTTAGGACATAATAATATGCGAATAAAGAATTGTGAATTCAAAATAAAAAGTAATTTTGCTTGTTTAGTTCTTAGTCAAGACTTAAGTCTCACTTTATGTCTCCGTTTGTATAAACTATCTTCATTATGCTGCTGAACTCAACCACATTTTCTCCCTGAAAAGAAGCCCCTCTTCAAAGCCACGAGTTTGAAACTTACTACAAGCTTATTTGAACTTCATATAATAACAAGAACTTAAGTTTTCTCACGGGCTTTCCGTCGGACAGTTCTCTGCCGTCAAGTTACTTTGAGAGAACCTGAAATAACATTTATATTACGTAGGTACTCTACTTGAAATAGTTTTCTCGATCTGTTTTCAAACTATGTAAATTATATTAATTGAATACAATTGTACAAGTTCTCTATGTCTTTTTAGGCGATTTCCAAAAAGTTTAAGATATTCAAGTCTATACCTTATACTATTATATATTCTGTGTTTACACTAAACTAAACTAGTTTTCTTTCTAAACTTCTATTAAGTATTGAATTTAATTTCGACGCTCGAGATTATAAATACTTATTGTTTCCCAATGCCGGAACTGGTTTTGATCAAGGAAAATAAAAGCAATTAGTTTAATATTTTCGTTTTAAAAAGACTAGAGAAATTAAACAACAGACTAGAGAACAGGCACAATACAGATTTGTAAAAAACTAGAAGTGACAATGGGGTTTATATATAATATCTCCTAAAAGAACTGACAATTGATGGAAGAAACGTATTCTTAAGACGAGACCTTGTCAGGCATAAAGCGTAGGGCACTCTCTAGTCAGATAGGCTGAAAAAATGTACGAAATCTAACCCGAATTGAATCATATTCCATGAGAAAGTAATAGATCCAGCAGCAGACACGTGAAGACTTGATATGCTTAGATAATGCTGAACAACACAATCAGGTAACGGACACACTTTTCAATAAATCTCAGAAGACAAAGGAAGATTGACTGTAGCCAATGTATAGAATTCAGCAATAAGACCACATTTAAACTGCAATAGACTAAAACAAACCTTTATTTAATTACATCTCGGGTACTAAAGATAAACACCACCCCCCCGGAATTGTTTTCATACTTCGTTACGTCATTTCGTTTTGCTTTAGTTTTTCAGACGTTTGCCTTTTTAAAAGAAAAACCTTTAATTAGCGTTTCCTTCCATCTTTCATGCTGAGTTTCATTTTATTCTGGTTATTTTTTAGTAATCGAGAAATGATTGTTTTCACAACGGTGACAAAAAACTTTGGTTGACATAAAGAATTTTTGGACCCATTTTTGAATACAATTTTTAAACTTGTTTAATTTTAAATGAATCTGTTTTCTGTGCGGTAATGGAAAATGACTGGAAATACGGAAATGCTAAATTAGGTTTAGCGCGTACACAATCGATCACAATCACTTAATGTCAGGTGTCACTGACACCGTGCAATGAAATGCAAACATTGCTGTGTTCAAAGGGCAAGGTAATCAGTGAAATTGCTGGACATAGCACACAAGAGAAATTATGTCTTATGTCGAATTTCACCAAATGTAAAATGAACGGCGGCGTTCACATGATCGTCAGTTCCATTCACAATTCAGACAGCAGATGTCAAATGCTCTAATGAATTGAATTTGAAGTTATTCTTAACCTAGGTTTAGAGTTAAACCTAGTTCACAGTTGAACTTCAGATCGAAGTGGTTAGTGTACTCGGACCTTGGAGTTGTAGTGAAATGTTGGCTAGCAACACCTTTTTAACTAAAATAATGACAATGCAGTTGTTTTGGGCAGACGAGTCACTTAACATATTTTGTAGATCTATTTTGGCAAATGTTGAAACTACAGAAACCAATGGATAAACTTTTACTAATGTTATACACATCAACTAAAACCAGTACCTAATAAAATAAAACAATCTTTTGTGATACTTTTGCGATATGCGAACGAGAGCGGGACGCAACAAAACCAGAACAAATGATTTATTAACCGCAAAGCTTTCAAATACCTTCCTAAAAATAGCTTTCCGACTCTTTTCATCCATTACAACAATACTCTTATTACTTTTACTTACACAAATAAAACAAATTCCATCATTTCGTTCCCGAAGTGTAAAATTATCACCCTGCCATCTCCATTCAAAATTAAACCTTACTGGGTTTGCAACAAGATTAACTTTACAATGTGCTTTGTTTATCACATCATTCGCGATGCCTCCCTTACGTGCTTTTGAATTCAAAGTACGCTGCAGGTTTATTACTCGGAACAGATCGGGAAATAGTGGCTCTCGGAGATATATCACCAGTGGGCTGTTAAAGCCACAAATTGTTTATTGTTATTGTGTATTCGGGGATAATGTGGTATTGGTAGTCGTAAAGGCTCTGGTATACGCTGAAAACATTTTGGTAAACAAAGTGGATTCTCCAGATGGTCTGGTGTAAGTGGAGTGAAGAGTCTCTGAGAGTAGGTTCTTTGAACAAAATTAGGTCTACAACATGCTTTGAAAAGTAATGTAACTAGTGATGTTTTCAGAATACAAAAAGCCCGTGACATACAAAGTAATATAGGTTTTGTATTCTGAGCACTTGTATCTATTTTATACTTGTTCTATTAATAACATGTTATGTTAGACTACTTTGTTTTATAATTGTCCCCACACTTAAATGGTGGAGAATTTTATTGTGAATCTTTTAGGCATTTATGAATCTCAAATAATCACCTAGAATCAAGAGAGTGGTCAAACTCTAACCAATTGATTTAAAAAATAGGTACTTAAACGCTGAAGTAGGTGTGATAAAGATAGATATAAGCCAGTACCAATATTTTAAGAAATATTACATGTGCGTTAGCTAATTACACTGTTTTTCTCTCTTTTTAGCTACTCGAAGAAGACTCCGAAAACCGACCAAAGTGTCAACATCAGTGTCAACCAGCGTATCAAGAACCACGGACCAGGTGATATCGGCTAGTGTGAACAGGCCAAAGATTCGTGGTCGGCCAAACATTGCAAGTCGGAAATCATCTGCAGCAATTGATAACTCAGTCACTACTGATCACCATAAGGACAAAGATGGATATAAGGTAAAAAAATGCCTGTAGATTCATAATATTTAGCACGTATATTACGTGAACAAAGGTAGGTTAGAATCCCACAAAATTGTGTTCCTGCTAGAGAAAAAAAAACTACGGACAAAAGTACATATATAATACCTATCTTTTTGGGCTGGGTTATAAATGGGACCAAACTTTTCTTAGTCCACACTCGAAATAATTATTGGATGTAATGTGGGTTTTTTCTGCACTCTGTATTCTCTCACACATTCTGTATTCTTTTCTGTAATTTGTTTTAAGTTAGTCGGTTGAAATATTATATCAAAAATAATTAAAGCATGTTCAATAATTACACAAATTTATTTTCTTATAATTTTGTTATTTATATTGATATAATAAGCTAAAGAATAGCATCTTAAATCAATAATTACAGGATATCGTTACGTTAGACTTGATCATTATGTATTCGTAATAAATGTGTCCTTGACTTTATAAGACGGAAAAAATATTACTTACTCTAGTTTCGTATTTGGAAAGGTAGGACTTCCCCTGTCCGTATGTGGAAAGACAGCGGTCCTAACATTGAGCCTTGTGGTACACCTCAGGACAAGCTTTCATTTCTTCATATTCAAAATTAGTTTGAAGAATATTCACTCTTATGCCGTTGATATAGATGTGCAAGTATTTATTTTCAAGATTCAATTCATAAAGTTGTTGAAGCCAGCACAACGCGGATATGAACGAGCTTGTCGAATGCACAAGTTAAGTTGTCGGCCTTCAGAACGAGTGTTTGGTTATTTCGACCCTTCATGTTTGACCAATGGAGAATATATCGCGCTGTTTTATTATTTAGTAATGTGTAATAGTCAGCGTTTTAATCAATCATATATCTATTCGTGTTTTTAGTATACAAGCATAATCATTTAGTCACACCCGCGTTTAGGAAGTAATACTATTCTTGAAATGTTATTTTTACCTTGTATTGTATGTACTAGTTTCTGCCTGCGGTTTTATCCGCGTTATAAAAATAATTATCTTCAATCTTAAACAGATCGTCTGCTACTACACCAACTGGTCCCAATACCGCACCAAGATTGGCAAGTTCACGCCTGAAGACATCCAGCCTGATCTCTGCACCCATATCATCTTCGCTTTCGGCTGGCTGAAGAAAGGCAAGCTCAGCTCCTTCGAGTCCAACGATGAGACCAAAGATGGAAAGACCGGACTTTACGATAGGATCAACGCGTTGAAGAAGGCTAATCCTAAACTGAAGACTCTTTTGGCTATTGGTGAGTAATAAAAATACTAAAAAATCTATGATTACCGCTAATTTTTAATTTAGTGTCCATTGCCAAGTGTAAATATAGCGTGATTAAGTACAAAGTAAACCCATTTAATCGTCACGTGAAATTAATAAAAATAACATAGCTATGGTTGTATAAACATATTATAAACTTTATGATTTGAAATTCACGAAAACTTTCATTTAATTAATAGTACGCAAAGGTGTAAAATACTGTAATAGTCACTTCTTATAGTACAAGACTATAAGAAAGTGCCATATAGATGACGCGACACTTTTATATAAAATTGAGATTTGTTATATGTTTTACTATGTTGCACTAGAAATATACATTTTATATAGTACTATAAAGTCATCGTCATAAAATATAAACTTCAACCAGATACCTCCGCAGGTTGAAGCGCTTTGAGAGATAGACCAAATTTATGTTTTTAATTTTTGTGCGGTTCCCCTAACCAAATTTATATCTATAAAACGAATCTTTTTCAATAAAAAACCAATTTATTGCCGCAAACACGAATTAGTGTGTTCTTCAAACTATCACAAGAACTTTATCAACCCTTCTGTTGTAAACGTTGTAGTTAAACTACCTAGCAGTGGAATCAAATACTTTAATATCCAAGTATCAGTGGAACTTTAGCACAGTAAAGTTGTTAACGTTTCCTTTATGGCTCTTAAGTAAAATTTGAGCTTTGTACTGTAATAAAGTGCTATTAAACATTTCAACGAGAACTTTGTCTCCGCAAACATTCTGCGTCTTCGTTCGGAACTCTCAACTAATTTCAAAGTTGTGTAATGTCACAAAGTAATAAACGGTGAGGTAACAAAACTTTGTGCTTTCTGTAATACTGTTGCATTATTCATTGACAGAATAGACAGTCTGTTTAGCCGCAAGACGGCAGTTGGCAATAGAGCGAGCGGCCGCAAACAAAGTTCCGAAACCAATAAGTTAGGGAAGTGCCAATTTGTAACAACAAAAGTATCGATAAAAATCCTATAAAGTAACTGTAGAAGATACATTTTAAAATAAAAAAAAAACCACTTTATTGATGTGTGTTCTGAGGTACCACATGAACTTCCTACATTAGAAAAACTCTTTAATAATTCATTATCGAAATAATCTTTGTTAAAGTAATTGACATCTTCAACTAACAGAGATCTGTTTGTTGTTACATTACGAAAATCATAGCTTATATGTCCAATAAAATAAACCGTAATTGAAACATCATACGCAATAGACGTGCAATAATGGTCAAGCCATACCCACCAGCCAGAATTGATCAAATTGCTGACGTTACCCAATCAATCATTTTAAATGCAATAAACAGCACAAAGCCAATAATTACTCATAATAAAGTTTATAATACTCCCGACATCGACACTCAAGCAAATGTATGTGTTAATAAGTCATGACAACTTTCTAATGAGAAAAGATATGTTTCATCTTACATAACATAGTGTAAAAGCACTATTGTAGGTATAAAAGTAATGATTTTTAATAACACGAGTTTCTATTTTTATGACTGATATAATTCATAATGTGTCGTCTATTTGAACACGTGTAGAAGTAATTGTGTCAAAATGTGTAGACAACTTTCTTACCATGTGTAAAATTATGCAATCTATTGGGTTTATTACTCTGAGTAATAAACCCTGTGAATTCGCATAATCATCTGTTCCGTATGCAAAACAATGATCGTAACTGGAACAATGTAATTGTAAGAGTCTGCAACCATTACCAACGGTTACAGCATATTGTTTTGTCATGATGATACAATTAATTTAATAATTAACTTTGCACTAGCAAAGATTGCCGGGATGGCTTTTAAATAATATCCAATAGTTCTAATTACAAAAGTAGGGTTAAACAAAACGTAGGTCGCTTTAATTATTATTTTTAAATACTCGTAGGTAATAGACTTTTATTTATTAGGAAATTTGGCTTTACAAACATTATGGAAGTTTTTACTTTTTCTCGTCGTTGCTATGGCTGGACATAAAATCACGTAATTGTAATTGTTAAATCTTTTCAGCTATTCTATCCACACTTTTTATCCGAAGACCGCTTATTGGTTTTGAAAGGCAGACCTTTCAAAACCAATAAGCGGTCTTCGAAGACTCAGACGTCTTCACTGTGGGAATGTATGATACAGACGTCAACACGGTATTTCTTACAAATAAATGTGGCATTACACGAAATTGCGATCATCGAGTAGTTATAAAACCTATAGAAGTAAAAATTATTTATTACCGTCTAAATAAGATTCTCCAAGCTACAGGACAAATTAATAAAATCGATAAAACATATCGACTAAGCGCAACACTGCGTGCACAGTATCTCCCACGCCTACTAAGTCCGCATTTTCACCTATATTCACGGGAACGCCGACAAAAACCTTTACCATTTTCATAAGAGCAAAGAACGTGGGTAAGATACACTTATAAAATGAGTAACTAAGTTTCATACAAATGAATTCTAAAAGGCCAAACTTTTGGAAAACCTCTTAAAATAAATATTAATGGTTTTGCAAGACGACCAACATATACATTTCTGAGTGTTGTAGCAACATCATGCAGTAACTTAATTCAACAAAGCCATGAATATTGTGCCACTATTTTTAGTCATGTCTAAACTTTTAAGAACTGTGCTGAAGAACTCTTAACGGCCGTATTATAAAATGAATCTTATATCTATTATACTTTCATGAGCACAGACTGTAGATTACAATAATGCAATTTAAGTCTGTTATAAGTTTATAGCTAGAGCGCACTTGAAACACACCCTATTTACTAATGTGGCCCTAAAATACCTAAGTAAAAAAAACGTTTATCGTTTGTATCATTTTCTTAATTTTGAAGCAAAGCTTTGATAAGGCTGAACCTGAGAACACACAGAAGACAAAGAATTGAATTGACTGACACTGACGAATACATAAGACGCGCGAAGCCAAAGCCCCGGAAGAGGGGGAAAAAATATAGCTGTCGAATTGGAAAACTGCTCGTAAATACTGTTTGTATTAAATTGCGCTACTGTTAAAATCTGTATATAACGCCTTACCACAAGCAACCATACAATATGAGTTAAATAACGTAATGGAACATGTTTTTGTTTCGCAGCTCTAGTTGCGAAAATATCTCTGCTAATTGGAGATATCGGGTATTGTTTCTGCGTCCGTTTTTAGTGTTCCTATTTGTACGTGGCTAGTATAGTTTGATCCGTTAAGAATGTTGGAACTAAACGAAAGCAGTAGTTATCGTAATTTGACACGCTTTCCGTGTTATTTTTTTGCATTTAGTTAGCTAATTTTTAAAGTAATTGGGTCAGTCTAAAACTTTTTTATCTCATATTAATGCATATTTTATAATTCCAGCATATAAGACAAAAATATTAAGCACCATGTCAATGTTGTCGATTCTGTCATTCCATACCTAAACCTAATTTTAGTTTCAATCTCTCTTTCTAATTGAGAGATGAGAAGAAGATGAAATATATTTTAGACCTGTCAAATTAATCCCCTTGCTTGTGTCTACTGTAAATTTAAGGGCAATGAATTTAGTGGCGTCTAATTTATCAAGGATGAAAGCTATTTGAAAGCTCCAAAAATTAAATTTAGATCTGTCAAACATCTTCCATCTGTTTTTTATGTTATGTATTAGAAAGAGAGAGAGCGAAATTAAAATTATGTTTAGGTGTGAAATGACAGAATCGACACAAACATTACCTATAGCTTTGAACGTGTTTAGTATTTAATGGGTTTTTTTTTAACTTTCTTTAAACAAATTCCTATATATTATAATCAACATCTTAACTCTCCAGGTGGCTGGTCTTTCGGAACTCAAAAGTTCAAGGAGTTGGCTGCGACCCGCTACACTCGTCAGACCTTCATCTACTCGTCTATCCCTTACTTGAGGGACAGGAACTTCGACGGTCTGGACATCGACTGGGAGTACCCCAAGGGTGGAGAGGATAAGAAGAACTACGTGCTTCTGCTTAAAGGTAAGAGTTTCACGAATTATGAACACATAGGTATACTTACGTGGAACGTGTGTAAAATTTAGGCTAAGGCTAAGGTTACATATTCAGGCAAAGGGCAGGAACATTAGAACATCACGTCATCTATTGCAATCACCAAGAAACTTGCCAAGCGTTGCCAGCAGTTGACGTTTTTAGTCTGATGATGACGAAGAAACATAAGTCCAACTGAATATTAACTTCCTTCTTTTTGATCCTGACCGCTCTTCTTGTGTCCAAGGAAACAGAAACTATGATGTGTTTCAGCAAACTAATGATTTGGTTATCTATGATTCGAAAATCCAATTTACGAAACAAGTACGAACGTTTTTTTGATCGAGCCAGCAAGTCTAAAGGGCCACTGTGTTTCTGGTCCAGATGTGCTTTTTCTGCTACTGCTTCAGTGGAGGTGCTACGCGCACTGTTACAAGAACAAGCTGTGCTCAGTTTTGTGTTTGCACAAATACAGCTTGCCGTGGAGCGTGCAACGATCACCGGGCTTGCATGCTCTAGGAGCGTGGAGGTACCACTACTGGAGCGCCACCTTATTGGATACGTACATAAAGTTGAGTCCATAGATCGAACAACTACAACAAGGGACCAGTCGATACGTGTGAAGGGATAATTTGATACTTATGCTCAATGCACATAGAGAAACAATAAAAGCAGATTGCGTTTATGCCCATTAAAACCATAGGACATCAATTCAGCAACCTAAATAAACATTAGGCGTCTAATACCCTCCTAGGTATTAATTACTGTTCCTACTACGTATTCTGTTTCAGTAGAGCCTCATTAGCGAGGGTAGTTGGGGTAGTTGAGGGTAGGTTACGCGTAATCAAGCACGCAGGGTGACAAATAGTTGTACAGGATACGGGTCTCCGGTTAGTTTGGAATTTGATTACAGTTTAGGACTAAATCAATGGAACAGGAGACGTTTTCAGGCTAAAGTGAGCAAATATTTATCTTTATGGGTGAAATTAAATGCTTAAAGATTAAGCAGAGAAAGAAGTACCGAAACAAAATCAACTGTATTAAAAGAGACGAGAAAACAAATAAATTTAAAGGCACTACCGAAGCCCCAAATAAATAAATATTTACGCAAAGTTCTAATTGCCTTGTAAAGTCTAAACTTTGAGCCCCAAAACCGCCCTTCTCCTTACATCCCGCAAGTAGCAAGCAAGGTCTACTTAAAATTTATATGAGGTCGTTTTTGCTTTGACGTCGAAATATCGCGAGGTTTAAACTGTCTTCTGATGTTTTCTCGAATACAGCCAGGATTTGCGAGGAGCAATGCTGTGATATTTGTGAAGAATCGCTTTTAGTTTCTTAGCTCGTAAATTGCAATTGTGGAGGAATTCATAAGGGGATGAATTTGGAAGGGTTTAGAGAGCTGTTTTGTACGATATAAGTATAATTTGTTATAGTATTTCGTAACGAGACGCCGCGTTGCCTGGATGCGCTGGATGATTAGTATGCCCGTCCATAACAATCGCAGTGCAACCAAGAACTTTGAAACACAAAGGCCTGCGCGGCACTGCAGTGCGCTCGTTATCCTGAGATATCCCAGTAATTTCACTGCCTGCCAGTTAAGTACAAAAGCGGTTTCACTGCTCAACTAAAACTGTAGCAGAAAATCTTTTAATAAATAAAACTATAGTAGGTATCAAGGCTGCTAAAACTTTTAAAGAGGCTGCTTTATGACATACTTTCCATACAAACGCTCGTACGTGATTATAGTGTCCTAATAAATTTTTCTTTAGATGTTATGAGTAAATAGGTATCATGTGCTCTATATCTAGGATTCCGTGTGAGCAAAACTGTAAAATTTTGAGATTCCAACTTAGTACAAGCCTTCAAATATCAGCTTTTTTGGACAAATTTTACCTTTACTTTGGCCGTTCACAGTATTCTCATAAATGTAAAATTCAACAAAACACATCCATATTATCCTTGGACATGTAATGGAGATTCGAAATAACAAACATTTTTTTCACAAACTAGTAAGGAATTTTCAAAAACACGTAAGTATATCCTGGAACACGTTTTAGGAAATTACCACGCACTAATTGTCTTCGGAAATTTTCTTTGGACATTTATTTCAAAATTTTCAGAATGCCAACCGAAGGCTCTGGCGTTGTCTTTCTTTTTCCGTAATGCCTATTTTTCTTTGATGAATAACAAAGCCTTTAGGCCATTTTTGCGTTTTAGGATTTTTGCGTTAGGCGGGTCATGAAGCATTACCTTAAGAAGACAACACACAGCACTAAACTTACAAATGAACGATTGTTTGTCTCCACCTGCGACAATTACCATTTTGATTAAGACGAATTCACACTTGCAGCGCTTTCTGATTAACAAGCAGTCTGCTGATCCTTAACGACTTAAGGCCAATGTAATTAAAACCACACTGTGGTAACGAAGGGACTGCAGAGTCAAACCAAGTTAAGCTTTGTGACTTAAAACAGTTCATGCCTTTGTTAGACTAACTTATAATAAAGCTAAATCCGGAAATATATAACCAGTGAAATTAATGGGCTTATGTGACTGAATGCCTAATGTCTTAGGGTAACGAGCGAACTGCAGGGCCGCGCAGGCCTTTGTGTTTCTATGTGTGGCACTTGTTGTGGGCCAGCGTTATGCCCACAATCAGGCAAACGACTAACTCTTTATCAAAAAATATTAAAAAAAAACCAATTTCTCCACTATCTCATTCTCCACTTATCTCTATTAAGAGCTTCAAAGTTACAGATTTACGGTATGGATAAATACTCTCTTTCAAGCATACTCAATACTAAAACTTAAAGCTAACTTATTAACTTGATCAAGTTACACCTAGCCGGAGGCGTTTGTAACGCACACGGAATGACAATCAATATCCCACGCTGGGTGTTTGGATTAATTACTTTAATCCGCTAGTTTCAGGGGTGGTATAAGGTGACTTAGCTTCCATCTACCTTCCCCTCATGCTGTGAGAGTAACTTGCGGTTCTTGAGGGTTGTTTCTGCGTTTGTAATTATCAAAGAGATATACAATCTATTTTGTATAGGCGCCTCGTCGAAGGTTGAGCAAGATAGTCGTTTAGGGTATATATGATCGTAATATCTGGAATTGTATAAGTTTGAATCTTCGGACAAAGGTGATTCAATAGGTAACTAATTCGAGAATTAGTCTATAGATATTGACGAAACCTGTGATAAAACCTGATCAGATGTTTTATTTGATAGGTTAATGTTTCACTCCTCTCTAGTCTGATTGGAGACAATATCACCAAAGACCGTTGAATTTGAATTTGAATTTTTTTTACACATACCTAGCTGCACAACGATGACACAGACAGGTACACAACACAAACACCCAAGACCCGAGTACAAACATATTTGTTATATGTTTTATGTTCACCACATGCACATAGTTTGCACCGGCATTCAAATCCGGAGCCCCCTCGCTTCGAATGGAGGGTTACTACCAACTTGCCGCAATCTATGTTTAGCGTTCAATACCTACTACTACCTGCATCTATACAAATAAATAAAATTGAAGTGTCTGTTTGCAATTTCAAAATAACAGATTTTTACCAAATGCTTTTGAAAGTATATAAGGTACCTATAACAAAACAACCATTATTAAATTTTTTGTCTGTCTGTCTGTTTGTTCCGGGTAATCTCTGAAACGGCTAGGCCGATTTTGACGGGACTTTCACTGGCAGATAGCTGATGTTATAAGGAGTAACATAGGCTACTGTTACTTTAGAAAAATAATTAGGGTTCCGCGCAAAAAAATAAAAACCATGAAATCCTATATCTCAGCGTGGGTGAAACCGCGGGAAGCAGCTAGTTAGTAGTATTATCTTCAATAACACCATCACTAATTAGGTAACTTGGTGTTGAAACTACCAAATTATCATGAACAAAAATGTAAATAAGCAGCACAAGCAATATAGCTGCTTGAACTAATCACAGTCAAGAACTAGCCACCATATAGAATTTCAATCAATAATTTAACAATCCCTTTTAGCAATCTCATTTCCCTCGACTCAAGTTCCCAAGTCGGTGTCCATCACGCCTCATTGCCCAAGACTCCTATAATTTGGCACTAAACCTCCACTGCGCTAAAAACACGAACTTAATGTCGTGACCAGAAAACACTGTCGAAACGTGCCGGGAGTTCTGATGGTTACAATATTGAGGACCCTTAATAGGGATGCTATTTTCTGTTGTTTGGAAACGTCGACGGATCGATAGAGTTACGATAATTGGATTTGTAAGTACCTAATTGGAAAGTATGTTTGTAGATTTGTTAGTTCGTTGTTTTGTCCATCTTTCACGCAGCAACGGAGCTGACCGACGTTATTTTTGGCATCTATGTAGTTTATGGACCGGAAAGTACCTTAGGCCTCCCGGAAAAATGCCTGTTTCCTGTGTAAAAGCGGGTAAAACCGCGGGCAGAAGCTAATAAAACATAAAGAGAACATAACAAAAAGGAAACAACAGACGGAAATAATAAGACACACCATTCTGGTAATTATTTTACTAGTATCCAGATGCCATTTATTGCTATTAAAATGAAGCTGCAACAAAATTAAGTGAGCGATCTATAAGCGACAATATCCTCTTAAACCTACGAGCTTCTCATCTACTCCATGAATATTCATGTTAAAGTAATGGCTACACTGAAACCTGTTTACCTGATTTATAGTAGATCATTTTACTGAAATATCAAAGTTCAATTAACTGCATTTTAATTGACATGTCATTATAACGGAATCAGGAGATGAACAAGTTTTAAATAGATGCGTTGACATTAATCATCAAATTTACATAATTCACTCGTCGAATCTTGGCATCGTCGTCGTATGACTTTTGGAGCAATTTTAATATTCATAAGTTTATTCAAAGCTAGCTTTCGAACCTTGACCTAATATTGAAATGTTATTGAAAGACTGCAGTGAATTGTCTTTGACTGCAGGAGGTATTGTAATTTTTTGCATGACATTTCAAGAATAAGGTTAATCATATCAATTTACGTGTTTCACTCAAGAGAATTGTCTATAGGTTGATAGATCATATCACTTATTTACAGCATTTTGATCATGCATAAACATTCACTTGGAAATAAATGCTGTTAGCTCTAAAAACTTGCTATCTAACTAAACCAAATACCATGACGTATTTTTTGATAAAACAACTTTTAAGCCAATATCAGAAAATATGCAAAATATACGCTGTTAAAAATTTGCAAGCAAGATCTACGATGGCACCCGGTGGTTTTAACCGAGTCCCAAAAATGTGGAACAAAAGCAATTAAAATGTTCATCGATAAAAATATATCATTCGCCAGCTCTAGGGGCCGCGAGGGGGCACTAGGGAGCACCGGTGCTGGCGACAGGTGCATCGGAGCACGCCCGGCCGGCCACCGCGTGCTATCGTTTTATCGATAAATTGTGTTCTGATACCGCATCACTAGCAAGGAATAGAACTGACAATCATAATTTGGGCAATTTTTAAGTAGGATGTTTTCTTAAGCGCACGCAACTGATTCGACTCGTAACATTTACAATGTACCCGTTACAAAATCTAAATAACAAGCAATCGATGAATCGATTCAATAATCATCGTACCTACTATGGCGGTCAATTATAGTATTTTTGTTTCCAATCAAAAAGTTATTATTTATTATAAAAAGCAAGAGATTAATTTCAAAATGGTAAAATGCATGGCTCCTGTGGAAACGCGGGTGAGATCGCAGGCACAAGCTAAACATAAAGAGAACATATCAAAACAACAGATCGAAATAATAAGACACACAATTCTGGTGGAATTTCAAAAATTACCAATAGGCATCGCAATAGATTTTTAGCCACATTTTATGTCTTTAATGTTGATTCGTAATTTCCCTACAGTATGAAGAAAACTATTGTGTATATAAAATACCCAATAGTTATCTTCTGGTCACATTAAACCTGATATTCATGAATACGAGCTTAGCGATAGCCAAAGAGACAGTCATCGTCTTAGAGTAACACGGACTAGACAACACAGACAACATGGACTAAGGCTTGGTGGCCGTATTGCACTAAGTTCATCGTGACTGTGGTAACATTCGCTCTGTCGTACGACGCTGTCGCGAATAGCAAACAACGAAACACCACCTTAAGATATTTCAAAAGCTCAAGATCTTAAGTGATGTCGTGAAAATGAAGTGGTAATTTCACGAGTTTCGGAGAGTAGACTTGTCTCAGATTAAATTATAATGGACTTAGTCTAGTTCTTACTAAAGTTTCCAAGTTTTTAGGTTGTGTTCTGAAACTGAGTCTCGAAAGTTAGTATCTTTATGACCGTCAGGTTTATCTGCTTTAATACTTTGACGTGATAAGTTTAGTAAAGAGAATCGTCTATTTCTGTATGTATGTGTGGATATTTTTATAGTTATCCAGTAATGGAAACAAACTTGACGACTGTCATTGGTTGGTGATCACTATTGCAGTCATTGGTTGGCATCCGCCGAAATTATTTACATTATTGGACAATTAAGAGAATTTCCACTATATCTTTAAACACCAAATGTAAAATGTTAATCAGCTAAACTCACGTCATTTGTCGATATTTTTTGGACCTAGGTTTCGAGTGTGTCCGACGCTCTTCATCTTGGAGTGCACACGGCGAGATCGCAACAACCGCCGTCAATTATTATTAAATTATTATAAATTATTACTAACTCTTTTGCGAGTGTCCGTCTGGGTTGTTACCACCGCTTTGCTCGTGAAGTCTGCCGCCAAGCAGAAGTGTGCAAGCATTACTGTGTTCCGGTTTGATGAGTGGAGTATCCAGTGAAATTACTGGGCTTATTAGACTTGATACCTACATTAGGTAAAGAGCGCACTGCAGTGCCACGCAGGCCTTTGTGTTTCAAAGTTCTGGGTGGCACTGCAATCGTTATGGGCCGGCATTATGCTTACCATCAGGCAAACGACCAGCTCGTCTCGTTACCTAATAATATAAAAAAAAAAATTAAAAAAAATTCACTTGCCTAAGAACGTTAGATTATACCACTTGCCGATTTTATCTTGTCTTCTATATTTACAATTTAGGTATCATCAAGGACATAGTGAATAAGTAAAAGTACCTACTACTTCTAGATTGACGCGTACAATTCTTGGCTAATTAACTAACGGTAAAAGATGTGCGTTTCTGTTTGACCAATTATTGTATCCGGGGCGAATAGCTACACCTGGTTTGGTGCAAGTAGAATTTTAAAAACCCATTTTCGCTTAAGTATGCTACTAAAAAGGTTAAGACAAAATAGGCAAGTGCCTTAAAAGAGATTCAAATTATAACTTCATGCTTATGTTAAACAAGTTATGGCATACATGTACCTAAAGCTCAAATAACTTAAATTAGGAATTTTTGGCGGGAATGCGAAAATGTGCTGTTGTTGATTTTGTATTATTTACTAAAACCTATGTTTTATCGAGTGTTAATGTGTAATAATGGTGGATTATTAACCATTAAGTGTTCGTAAACGTGCATGAGTGAAAGGCAAATAGTACAAAGACGAAAAACGTGTATTTTCGTATTCTATCCAAAACTCCATAGAAGCTTCAGTAAACTATCCACCGCTTTACTGAAGCGTCACTTCGACTCGACCGCGCCTAGACTAAACTTTAACTTGACTTTGACGACTTTTATGCACCAAAACTAGAGATTTATTATATATTGTTATATTTTATATAACTTAACACTGGCTAAATACGCAAATCACGTGGAGCCAAAAACAAAACAAAAAAAGCTTAATTTAGATCGGGCGTCTAGACTGGATTCGATGGTATTTTAGGTATTTTAGGTAATATAATTATCCTTTCTAAATATTCTAAATTCTATGTAAGAAGGCACCTGGCCACGCCCGCGCCAGCCGCCGACATTCAGACGGACGGGACACCAGATATTGCAATATCGACGATAGATTACATTCGGCACGGGGGCGGTGCAATGCGGTACGAGAGATGGTATAAATAACCTCTAGGGGCAGCTCGGGGGTAAACAGGAGTTTTATAAATGAGCTTCAGGAGAAATGAACCTTTGAAAATAAGATGAATGAACTTTTTATCGTGCACGCTGTTGTAAAATAGCGACGTTTAATTAAACAGATAAAGGTGCAACAAAGTCTTCGACTGCATCGTTGTTTAAGATAGTGGGAGGACTAACTCTTCTGCGAGTGTCCGTCTCGGTTGTTACCGCCGCTTTGCTCGTGAAGTCTGCCGCCAAGCAGTAGTGTGCAAGCATTACTGTGTTCCGGTTTGATGAGCAGAGTAGCCAGTGAAATTACTGGGCTTATGAGACTTAATACGTAATGTCTCAGGGTAACGAGCGCACTGCAGTGCCGCGCAGGCCTTTGTGTTTCAAAGTTCTGAGTGGCATTGCAATTGTTATGGGCCGGCGTTATGCTTACCGTCAGGCAAACGACCAGCTCGTCTCGTTACCAAATAACATAAAAAAAAATCGGACGAGACAACGCTAACCTAACCAATAGTACAAAAAAGGATTAAAATGAAACAGTACCCTCAAGATGCAGCGTTAACTTTACAATAACTTCTCGAACTATATAATAGGTATCCAAATAAAAGGAAGTCTATATCTGACTCATCCAGGCAAGTCCTTGACATTTACCTAAGGTCAAGTAACAAAGTTGTTTTTACGTAAAATATCTTTATGCATGATCTCATAAGTTTTTTGTTCGAACAATTTTTTGACACGGCTTTCCGTGTTTTTGATTCTTGAATTCCCCATAGCTTTCAACCGCCAAGTTATCCTTACTTCTTTATTTGAAAGTTGTGAATGTATAAATTTACAAGTTCTAAATGGAGGGTTTTTTTGTTTGTCACTAAAAATTACATTGCAAGATTTGGTCCTGCTACGCTATCGATTGGACGAACAATCTTCTGCCATTGTAATTCTCACTAAATGAATCTCAAAAAAATTTCCTTTTATTATTATGGTACTTACATGAACTAGTATCCATACAATAAAGTATTCCAAAAACCTTGATTGAGGCTCGAAGCTATTTGAGTTCCTTTTATAAATGTCCTAGCTGCCGCCTGTGGTTTCAGCCGCACGGAGATATTGGATTACATGGGTTTTATTTTTTTGCATGGAACCCTAATCAACTTATCATAGATCTGTCAAATTAAATAAACTTGTCAACATCATAAAACTTTACTGACAGCTGTCAATGTCAATATTATGTCACACTAACCTCTGCCCGCGATTTTCACCCGCGATCACACGGGAATCGTGCATTTTTCCGGGATAAAAATCAGCCTATGTTACTCTCCGGTCCATAAACTATATCTATGCCAAAAATTACGTCAATCCGTTGCTCCGTTACTGCGTGAAAGACGGACAAACCAACAAACACACTTTCGCATTTATAATGCAAGTATTAGGAGGAGAGAAATCTAAAGATCACGTACCGATTTGACTAGTAGTTAAGATCTGTCAAATAGCTAGAGGACCCGAAAATGTCAATCCAATATGATAGGAGAGAGATTTAATCCAGAAAAACACTCCGATACTGTGTTCAAACATTGACATTGAAGGGACTATTGGATCCACGTGTGGCTCCAGTTGTAGCGTTATACCGTAGTGGAAATAAAAAAGTGTGTCACCTTCATAAAACGGTGTAAACCTGGAGGGCAATCGCGTTAAAAATTATCAACGAAACCGCTACTAAACCACAACCGCATCACAGCTTTATGACAGTTAACGCTGTCAAATGAACGGCAATATCGAATTCCACACGCCTGAACCGAAACTAAACAACAGTTGGTATCAAACCATAACTGTACGCTGTCATTTCAAATTAGCGCGATCGGGGCCCTGGTTTAAATCTACACGCCAGTATGTAAGCGCATATCTCGGACAGCTAAGGCTGCGCCTGTGAATGAATTGTAATAGGTATTGTCCATAAGCGGAGCCCGTACACACAATGCCTGATTGATGGATAAGCAACCATCGCGGACCACACGAAAATCATGGAATGACTACGCCGCTTGACGCATATCGCAGCGTCTAAGATGGAGCTTGGTAGAAATCTAGTCCGAGGGATAAACTAGTTCGAGGGCTAACCATGCCGCTGTGAGAGGTAGTGAAAGAAATGCACCACAGTCGCTACTACGATTTCCACTCATAATAATTGTTTCACAACCGCTGCGTGTTTAGTGCAGAAGCCGCAGTAAATACGTGGTGATGTATGTAGCGTAAAGTGCAGCTGTCGCCACTTTGAGCCCAAGCAGGGAGTGAAAGAGACACCACTCTCTGGCTGTATTACTGCTCTTGTCTGTTTCGTGGATTTTTGATGGTTTTACTTGAAGCCGCGCTTGTTGCAAAACCATGGTTATATTGACAGCAAAACGCAAACATGTGTCCAGCTTTATGCTGCGTTCTCATTGACGCCACAAAACAGTGTGAGAGAGAGAGAGAGGGAGGAAGAGCGAGAGGGAGAGGGAGAGGGAGAGCAAAAGAGACGCTTAATACTTGGCACACTAAACGGTCACGTGAACCTACGTCACACGCATCCTGGAAATAACAGACGGTTTCAGAGGAATCTCTCTGTGAGGGGTACGAGATACATTTGCAGAACAAATGTATTTAAAATTCTATTGCGTAATTAAGTTATTCGATTTCCTAATTATTGACAAATTTTACGAATTTATGATTTACCATCCACGATTGTACCATCAAAATCATCATCAGCCCATTTACACTCCCACTGCTAGGATAAAGGTGTTCTCTAAAGAGGGAGAGTATGGGATGTAATACGGTCGTAATCCACGACGCAGGCCTAGTGCAATATTGCAGATATTCGACCACTTTAGAACGATAAGCGCTATATAGCGCTTATAGTATATATATAATCGTATATATAACCAACAAACACACTTTCGTATTTATAATAATAAATACGAAAGTGTGTTTGTTGGTTTGTCTTTTTTTCACGCAGTAACGAAACAACGGATTGACTTGATTTTTGACAGATATAGTTTATGAACCGGAGAGTAACATAGGCTACTTTTTATCCCGGAAAAATGCACGGTTCCTGTGGGAACGCGGGTGAAACCGCGGGCAGAAACTAGTATACAATAAGGCAGAGCCGAATCTAAGTTAGTACAATTGATTTTGCCCCAAGACTGAGCCACAAAAGTGGGGCACTACCTTTAGCTTTCACATTGATTACAACCCGGAATTAACTCTCTACCTAGGGTTAGAAGAGATTGGCGCCCTGCGTCAAGTCTACTACACAGTTGGCTCTGATAGGTCTACCTTTTATTAAATGCCATTGCCAAATAGCCCGAGCAATTGGGAATTATCTTTGGTATCTCTGGAAGTATATGTAATATGTAGGTATAAATTGTATCTACACGTTGGACATCTTTCGCCAATCCTCTAACCGTGTGTGTCAGCAACGAGCCAGGTTGTACTCTATGTGTGTTACCTACTAGTCGATATTATCAATGTAAACTATGTAAGCTCTTTAGATTTAATAAAATAGTCTGAGTGCAAAACTAATTTGACACACGAATATAACAAAACACGTCACAAATGCAATGCTTTCATGCCTTATCTTATCACCCTAAACACTTAGGCGATATATATAATAGTCGAAGCCCAAACATGATGGAACCAATAATAATATTCTAATTCTTAAGAGCTATATTGCTGTTTATGAATTTATATATTTTTTATGTCTTAGATATCTATACATACTTAATAAATGTAAATAAAAAAAAATGAAATGTATGTTTGACTCGACCGCACTTAGACTAAACCACAGATTACTATATATGTAGCCTACTAAACATTAACGTGACTTTGACGACTTTCATGCACAAAAACTAGAGATTTATTATACTAACTTGACACTGGCTAAATACGCAAATCGCGTGGAGCCAAAAACAAAAAAAAAGTGTGTGTTTGTAATGTCAAAGTAACAGCTTTTTATTAAATGCATACCCTTTATAATTTGTGCTAAATGCTTAGGAAAGTATATTACGGTAACAATACATTTATAAAATTTTTGTCCGTCTATCTGTCTATTTGTTCTGGCTAATCTCCGAAACGGCTGGACCGATTTTGACGGGACTAACACTGACTGATAGCTGATGTTATAAGGAGTAACTTAGACTACAAAGGTGAAGTCGCGGAGTACAGCTATGTAACGTAAAACACGCATACAATATAGCCGTTCCTAATTGAAGACGGTTTCACGATCGTAAGCCACGAATCAAGTAAAAAGGTTAAGTAAAATTAATCAGTTATTTATTTTCCAATTTAATTCTAGATAATTGCACATTGCACAAGTTGTGTTCCGGACGGAAATCGTACAACACATAATATTGAGGAAATATCCGCAGCGTTTAGAAATATATCCATAATAATTCGTACAAATTATGTTTTTAGTGCACTTTAAGTGATCTTTTTGAAACATAAAAGCGTATGTGCTAATTTCGTATATACGCATAAAGTCGAACACGCATAAAGACAAACACGCATAAAGTTAAACACGAATAATGTCAAACACGCATAATTGCATTCGATTTTGATGTCATTGTAGACTTGAACTGGTTTACTGCATTATCAAAGATATAAATTAAATTATTTCACGTTGGGCGTTGTGTTTTTTTTTTCTATTTTACATCTCCAAATATAATATTAGAATAAATGTAACTAAATGTGAAAGAATTTTAATATTAATAAAGTATCTTTTTGCAAGGCGATTGAATGAACTCATAAACTTTTTTAAAGTATAGCATATGTTGGGCATGGTGGTAGGGCATTTTAATGACTAGCTACCGTCCTCGAGTTGAAAATCTTTCACCAAACCTCTATCGTCACGAGATAGTAGTCAAATGTTATCCTATTGAGTATAAAAAGGCTATTATTTAAGTTCAAAGCTCTGTATGAAAATATAAGGGCCAAGTAAGCCACGAATCATGCGACCTTGACCTGCCACTTCCGGAGAGGTCAACAGCGTCTTCAATAATAAATGTATAAACAAGCTGACTTTTCTTGTACCGCGCCTAATTGTTCCTAGTCACGCATTCTGATTCATTACTGTTAGGCTATAAATACCTTTGTTGCTGTGTGGTTTTGTGGTTTATTATTTTTTCCTTGTACATTCACTTTCATTGAGTAGTTTCATTTTCAACGTGCTAAATGTCTTTATTTACTAAAGTGTTTGTTGTAAAATAGCGACGTTTAATTAAACAGATAAAGGTGCAACAAAGTCTTCGACTGCATCGTTGTTTAAGATAGTGGGAGGACTAACTCTTCTGCGAGTGTCCGTCTCGGTTGTTACCACCGCTTTGTGAGTGAAGTCTGCCGCCAAGCAGTAGTGTCCAAGCATTACTGTGTTCCGGTTTGATGAGCAGAGTATCCAGTGAAATTACTGGGCTTATGAGACTTAATACCTAATGTCTCAGGGTAACGAGCGCACTGCAGTGCCGCGCAGGCCGTTGTGTTTCAAAGTTCTAGGTGGCACTGCAATTGTTATGGGCCGGCGTTATGCTTACCATCAGGCAACCGACCAGCTCGTCTAGTTACCAATTAGTCCAATAAAAAAAACTTTTAAAAGTGAAAACTTTATGAACGTTATCACATAAGTAACTAGGTGTTATGGCGCTAGTCAGTATCATGCTCAAATGAGATCTGCTTAACATCTCATATGAAATGTATAGAAGAGAGAGCGGGTTTTAAATGGGTGTGGAGTCTTTTAAATCTCGCTTTTTGTTCGTTGTGTGAGTGGCTTTTTGTTAGTTGTGAGTGTTTGTATAGTAAAACTACACCATTGTTTCGCTAGTAGATTTCTCAAAGTTTCAAAGAGTATTGTCGCCAATAACATCACTGGGCGTATAACACTTAAAATTTAGACTGACAAGTGAAATGCAAACATGACAAAATTGCAAAAACTCCGAATGGAACTGCAATATTATGAAAAAGACTGACGATCACCATCAAATGAACCTGTCTTTACACTGTAAATAAAAGTTAGCGCACTGTGTCCACATTGCCCACTGTGTCGCACCTGCCTGACCCATCCGTGTATCTTTTAGTTTACATAACCTACTGTTTGTTTTGTTACGCTACAACGGTGACAAATACGTTCGCAATGTTTTGTATTGTGCTTCATATTGCATCGTAAATATGGTTAAGTTACGTATGTGCACTTGACCTACACCACGTATTTATTACCAAATTTGAAAACGTTTTTATTTAGTACCAGTTTCTTTTCTTCTTCTCATTTGGTTAAGTGGCTAAAGATGATGCTGTTGTGGCATTTGGGCCTTAAAACGTTCTTCAACTTGGTTTAAAATGGTTCTAAATCTGATTGCGGTTCTAGGTAAGAAAACGATGTGTTTCAGCATTAAAATGAAAATTGCAACTAAAGAGTTCATAATACTACTTTCTAGGTTTCTAAAAATTTAGATCTCTCTCAGATTAGGATTTGAGAGTGCACGATTGTCTCAAAATAGCTGACAGTGAAACCATTACCAAGATTAGGAAAGCAGACAACCACTTACTATTAAAAGCATATTAGGGAACACTTGGATATAAAACGGATGGCTGCGTAGCAAGCGCTAGCGAGGCAAGTAGCGTACAAGTACTTTGCCTACATCTTTGCACTTTGAAGCATCGAAGATTTTAATACAAGAACCATTATCGTTGATTAAAATCATGTCTAAGTAAGCTCCGTGAAGAGCAAGTTCAAAATCCATCAAGAAATCAGTTAAGCAATGGTCGAGAAAAGATTTTTTTAAATATAAATAAGTAAGAGTAAAACTTTACATGAATTTATTTTAGGAACAAATATATTATTTGTTATTTAATACAGACATAACAAATTTGAATAATGTTTTGTGGGTAACTTTAACATACTCTTACAAGCTCCAGAATGTTTCCGTAATGATAATAGGAGAGAGAAAACTACACCACGCAGTTTTTGGCTTAGCGAGCGTATCGACGCGTTTTTAAACATAATTATCATGAAAATCCTACTAATATTATAAATGCGAAAGTGTGTCTGTTGGTTTGTCCTTCTTTCACGCAGTAACTAAGCAACGGATCGACGTGATTTTTGGCATAGATATAGTTTATGGACCGGAGAGTAACATAGGCTACTTATTATCCCGTAAAAAATGCACGATTTCTGTGGGAACGCGGGTGAAAACCGCGGGCAGAAGCTAGTGATACATAAAGTCATCAGAAGTCTGTACCCAGCTTACGGTTGCTTGGAAAGATGGCTGCTTAGTGTTAAGGGCATCGATTTTGCTTATTCGTAAAAACTGTTTTAAACTTATTTATTGTGCAACCGCTTCTCGCTAACATTTAGACAAAAAGAGGACGTACACGCACAAATTAATATCAAAATGTAATAATTTTGAAAACGCTTCTCGCTAGGTCTATTCCTTATACGCATCCTATTATTATACGTGTGCAACTTAGCAAGCTTTCTCGCAGTATCTAATCTAATTTAAATATCTGTATCTTGCGGAGAAACCGTTGGCAATATTCCACGCGTTCTCAGTATATACAACACACATAGGTTTAGGATTTCATATTTTGTAACAGCGTCGCTAAATTTTTACGCTAGGCACTTCAGATTCAGATTCGGAAAATAGAGTCGTAAAATGTACACACAATTCTGAAAATGGAATCGTAAAATTGTATACCTACACATGCAAATTGAGAGATAGATCAAAGAAAATGTCTATTCGAACTGTATACGATGTAGATATATTCTTGGAGTTTTGTACGGTGGCGTGGGGTCACATTTTTTACGCTACCCATATTTTTATATTTATAGACTTTGACGTATGTACCTAAAGCGTGAGAAAACGTTTTTCAAAGATGAGAATTTTTTATACCTATGTTAGTTGTAACACTCTTATCAAACGTACCTATCTATGTATCTACGTACCTATCTATCTATAATCTTACTATCCCTACTAATATTATAAAAGCGAAAGTGTGTTTGTTGGTTAGTCCTTCTTTCACGCAGTAACGGAGCAACAGATCGACGTGATTTTTGGCACAGATATAGTTTATGGACCGGAGAGTAACATAGGCTACTTTTTATCCTGGAAAAAGTCATGGTTCCTGTGGGAACGCGGATGAAAACCGCGGGCAGAAGCTAGTAGATAAATACTTGGAAATATTTTTAATGTCTCAGGTAACGATTCGAGTGCACTGCGGTGCAAGACTTTGTGTTTCAAAGTTCTAAGTAGCACTGCAGTTGTTATGGACCGGCGTTATGCTTACCATCAGGCATACGACCAGGTCGTCTCGTTAACAAATAAAATTAAAAAAAACACAGTGTGCTTTTTTGTCCTAAAATCTTTTGAGGCGTATATTTTTCGGACTTTAGAAAATAGATTATTATTATTTAAGGTATGACGCGAGAGACGCCCTGCACTGCGACGGCAAGATAGACCGTGGTAGCCCAAATTGTCTACCTCGCCTCCACAGTGGCAGTGATGTGGCGTAGTCGTGGAGATGCCCAGACGCAAACCTACTGCAACAGTGAAACTAGTATTATCCAGTAGAGTTCCTATATTAGACGAGGGAATAGCCTGCAACCAGAAGCCCGACTCGCGTTCACTAGTAGCAAGGAGACGAGCCCGAACAAAAAGGTCATTACTACTATTTAGTAATGATTGTTGTACAATTTTGCAAAGTGGCTCGTCCCATTGCTTCTGCGAATGGAGGCTTTTTGGGAAACCCTCACTCGGACAGGCCAAGATCCAAGCATTTTTGGCTTCGTCCGTGCATACTGGCTGTACACCATCCAAACAAGGATTTATGATTTTCCTGTAAAGGCCGGAGGTACTGTGGACAGAAGACAAAAATGCTGGTAATGAAATACTCGTAATTTTACGGATACCTATGCCCCCAAAACGAACGGGAAGGGAAGCCTGACCCCATGAATTATCCGAAAGAGAACAGTTTAAAATTTGTGTTAAAATATTTTTGATGGTATCGTCTAAACTGGTCAAAAGAGAAATATGATTCCAAAAAGGGCAGCAACGGAGTACATAAGTAAATTTAGGCACAAAAAGGCAAAACCGAATTATATGAAAAGCGACATGACTCTCGCGTCACGCCGCTTTGAATGATGTCATACGTCGGGCCCTTACCACCGTTAACGTGCCGGCTACTTTAGAGCCGAACGGTATTTCACGTGACGATGGTAAGAGGCCTGATGGTATGACATTAATTCCTTGGAGTCGTGGGAGGCCACTGGTGTGGGACGCAACTTGTGTCGACACGCTAGCGCCTTCTCACGTCCAATTGTCATCTAGGGCGGCGGGTTCGGCAGCAGAAGCAGCGGAAATCCTTAAACGGAGGAAATATGCATCCCTTGGTGACGGATACATATTTCTTCCTTTTGGGGTCGAGACAATGGGCCCCTGGGGACCAGACGCGAAGCTGTTTTTTAAGGAGTTGTCCCGACGCTTAGTAGAAGTGACAGGTGACCAACGAGCTGGCGCTTACCTCGGTCAACGTATTAGTTTAGCTATTCAGCGAGGTAATGTCGCCAGCTTTTTGGGCACCCTACCTGCAGAAGGCGACCTTAATGCTGTTTTTTATTTATAAGGTTTTGTTTAATTTTGGTTTTAATTGATAAATTCTTAGTTTTTTATTGAAATGTAAATAATCCTATGTATAGACGTATATTGTTGTATATTAAACTATCCTTTTCCCAAATAAACATAACTATAATATTTAAGGTATTGAGTATGAATTCTCACGTTTCTAACTAGAACAGTTATAAATTAAATAGATAAAGGGTATAAATCATTTCAATTATTGTTTCCAAAGCGATGGTATCAGCATGAAGGATTTCTGTAACATGATTTCGAAAGGATGATCCTAGTGAATGGAAACTGTGGTATTTAACCCTGATATTGGTTTTATTTACGATATTTTGGATTAAACTTGTATATATATACTAGCTGCTGCCCCGCGGTTTCACCCGCGTGGAGATTTTGGATTTCATGGTTTTTATTTTTTTCGAGGAACACTTATTCTTTTTCTAAAATAAAAGTAGCCTAAGTTACTCCTTGTAACGCCAGCTACCTGCCAGTAAAAGTCCCGTCAAAATCAGTCCAGTAGTTTCGGAGATTACCCGGAACAAATAGACAGACAGACAAAATTTTTAAAAATGGTTGTTTTTGTTATATGTACCGTATATACTTTCATATGCATTTAGTAAAAAGCTGTTATTTTGATATTACAAACAGACACTTCAATTTTATTTATTTGTGTAGATCAATCCTTGGACGGCTATTACCTTTTATTATTATTTTTTATTTCAGTTATTATTACCCTTTGTTTGTTAATAAAATTATTTTAAATATAACAATTCCTTACTTAACATAATATCATCAATTTAACAAAATTATTCTTACTCCGAAGACCGAACCAAAGTGCGTTCATACATACATAGTTTTATATACTTTTATTTACTTGGCTATTACCTATCTCGTTTCAACCAATTTTTAGGTACTATTGTTTAAGCATCTTCTTCTATAAACCTTTTTATTTTTGTATGAGCCTCATTGAATGATTTGCTATCCTATAACTTACTTTCTTAAAGGACCTTTAAATCTACCATCAAGGCTACCGCTTTGGGACTGCTTTAGACCGTTTGCCGTAACTTCACAATAATGCAGGAACTTTAGTTTTTTGCCTTCGTAATACTAATTTTACTAATGTAAACTCGTGTTTTCTGTTGTATAAAAATCAGATCAAAACTTGATTTAGATGAAAAGTAAGGGGAAAGTAAACTACGTCTAAACGCAGGTTCTGAAGTGCATTCTCACGGCGTAAACAGAAATGAGAATAAAACCTGGTTATTATGTAAATTCTATCTCTCAGTCCTGTCTCAAATTTCATTTTACCTTCTTGTACTTGAGCCAAAATCCCGACTTTTGGCACCCCCAGCACACAATTTGTCTCGCAGTAACATGCTCGACTAAACGGTCCACATTTATGAAATAGCTCATACAAAATTCCTTACCCATCACTAAAAAGCAAGAATACGGCTTTGTCCTTGATACGTTTAGAGAGGTTTAAGAAACTCCTTTCGAAAATTCCTGTCTGTATACTGTGAACGAACAAACCAGCGTGTTATATACAAAGTTGGAATGCCTGTCTTGTCTGCTTCGGCAGGTATTATACGCTAAGTTTTGTGACTTTCAAACATAGTTTACACAAACACAACCATATTAATGTTACAAAGGCAGTTTAATATATAGAGTGTATTTATATTGCCTTATGATAATCGTAACGCTGGCCAATAAAAATTGCAGTGTCACTCAGTTCTCACTCACTCACTTTGAAACACAAAAGCCTGCACGGCACTGCATTACGCTCGTTACCCTGAGACATTAGGTGTTAAGTCTCATAAGCCCAGTAAATTCTACTGACTACTTTGCTCATGACTAAGTTGCTAGAGATTCCGACCCTCATTGGCACATTATACTTTTTTAAGCTCTCTCCTCGCTCTCCTTTTAAAAACCCCTGTGAAAAACATGTCTTTTATTTTCAATTTCAAAACAGTTTGTGCCAGTCAAACTTCATAGATCAGTACAAGAAAAATGAAGATTAGGAGTTCTCTTATGAAAAGATATTCCTTTTTGTAACTCAAGACCTACGATTAATAACGCAAACTTGGATCCTAACCCAAGTTTGCGTTATTAATCTTATGCGTCTTTCTGGCGTTATTAATACCATGATATTCCTTTGTGGTATTAGGTTACCACAAAGGAATATGACCTAACGAAGCGTTATTATAATATCACCAGACAAAATCTAGACTCTAGACGCTGTTGAAATTTGCTATGTCGGGTCCAATAATTTACTGATAGTTAGTTCCATAAATCCGGTGCGAAAGGCGTGTTGGCGGGTAATTCGACCTAAACTAATTTTGGTTTTGCAAGCAAATGCAAATCATTAGAAGTGGAACGTACGATAAATGCTTTTGAGTCTCTTGAAAATATTGGCATAACTTGCGAATGCTTCGAGCTATGACTTTTTTAGTTTAAATAATAAAGTTTTTATTTTACTTGTTTAATTTGGTCAGCATTTATTTAGTAACTAGCTTCTGCCCGCGGTTTTCACCCGCGTTCTCACAGGAACCGTGCATTTTTCCTGAAAAAAAGTAGCTTATGTTACTCTCCGGTCCATAAACTATATCTATGCCAAAAATCACGTCGATCCGTTGCTCCGTTACTGCGTGAAAGAATGACAAACCAACAAACACACGGTTGCATTTATAATATTAGCAGGGATTAGTAGGGATATAAATTCGAAAGAGGGTTTGTTGGTTTGTCCTTCTTTCACGCAGCAACAGAGTAACGGATTGACGTGATTGTTTACATAGATATAGTTTATGGACTGGAGAGTATGACATGAAAGGCTACTTTATATCCCGAAATATGCACTAGTTCTGTGGAAATATCTACAAGTATAAAACCGTGTGGCAGCTCGTACTATATAAGTAATACTTTATATAAGGTCTATAAATTGAAGTGGAATAGAGTATCGACCTAAACTAATATTGGTTTTGCAAGCCAATGCAAATTACTTAGAGTTGAGCGCTTATCGGATTCGTTGCTGAAATCTCTTTTGAATGTTTGCATTGTTACTTTTTGATATAAAACTTGCAGTCACTTTTAATGATTATATGTTTTTTTTAGTTTTTTTATAAGACATAATTGTACTTGTTACTTAACTGTATAATTGCAATTGCGTTCATGTTATTATAGATAAATAAATAAATAAATAAATTAAAACAAAAAACGCTATCCACCTCATGGCTGCATTAGACCCTCGTCACCAAGCCCAATCTGTTGGACTCGTCAAAACTAATCATATAAGCCCAAACTGAAGGTTTATTTGTAGCCACTGGAGGGTTCCATTCCACCTCCTAGCTCAATCATCAGATCAGCTCCGTGATACCATTACTGTAATGTCATCAAAACTACATAAACTTACATCCAAAGTTCTTGGGAAGAACGTTTACACACATACCCCCGCACTAGGATTCCCTGTGTCGCAGGTGGCATGAACACACAGATACACAATATCACAAACATCAAAGATGCGAGAACAAACTTTATGCTTACACAAAATCTGCCCCGGCCGGGAATCGAACCCGGGACCCCTCGCTTTGCCGTAATGGCATTGTATATTACGCATGTTAACAAACATAAAATATCTGCTTATCTTTGTTACAGAACTGCGTGAAGCCTTTGAAGCCGAGGCCCAAGAAGTGAAGAAGCCTCGTCTCCTTCTTACTGCTGCTGTTCCCGTCGGCCCTGACAACATCAAGAGTGGATACGATGTCCCTGCAGTCGCTAGGTAAGATAGATTGCTTTATGAGACAAATTGATGGTAAGCATAGCGACAGCCAGCCACCCCATACCTAACTATTGCAGAAGTATAATAAGTACGAACTAAAGTTACAGATTGTATTACATTACAAAAAAAAAACAATCGAAACTAATGCTACAGAATAATATCTAATATGTGTTTCGAGTTCCAGCCGTGCCGGAGGTGGTTCGCATATTCCAACCAAGAGTTTTTAACTAACTAAAAATACTAATTCAAACTAACCCAGGTTTCGTGGTCCAGCGTCGCGCGTTACTTTTGGTTAAATTCAGTATAGATCGAACTTAGGCCATTAGACATTCTTTATCGCGGAATTAAAACTATAAATTACCCATATTATTTAATCTTACAAAATAATCTTCCTTCTCCAGAAAAAGAAAGAATAATACAAATGGCAAACGTTATATTGTACTCTTAATTTTTACAATACATAATATACATTTCTAAAGCTTGCCCTCGGGCGACCCTTGTAACGGAAAACTAAATGAAAACGTGATATTGGAAGGATTTCTACTCACTGAAGCTGAATAGGGGGTCTTATTCTTTTATTAAAACTAAGATTGATCTTGAATACTATGAAAATACCTTTTATATTTTTGTATAAAGGAAAAAAGTTGATGCTATATAACTAGACGAGCTGAAAAGAACTTTGAAATACAAAGGCCTGCATGGCACTGCGGTGCGCTCGATACATGGCTACTCTGCTTATCAAACTGCAACATAGTAATGTTTGCACATTACTGCTTGGCGGCAGACTTGACGAGCAGAGTGATGGTACCAACCCAGACGGACACTCGCAGAAGAGTTAGTCCTACCAGTAAATAAAGTAAACTAAAAAGGAAAAGTGGTTACTCTAGAAAATATTTTAATTTTCGCGTTCTTGACCGAGCTTCTTTAATTTAATATTCAAACTGTACCAACTCAGCGCTATTTTGGTAAATCATACACATAAAGGCAAAATGGGGCAGACAATGCGTCCACTTTGGTATTTAAATATTGACCTAAATAAATAACTTAGCGAGACAAAAAATACTGTCGCATGGGCGCTTACGAAATAATCTGTTAGGCCCGGCACAGACGAACCACACTTGTGGCTCGTCGGAGTTTGAGGCTTGAGATAAATTTCAATCTTTAAAAATCTCACCCATTGGGAAGTGGCGATGATGATAGAATACATTATACGCTTAGCTAATCAGTGAGTATTTATACATTCACTCGAGTTGCGAGATAAACTAAAACAAGTAAGATTGCTTTAAAAAGTGACGAACTGACTTCAGTGACAAATGACGACATTTCTATGGGATCAATCTGGAAGTATCTACTTTCAAATAAAAGAAGAATTTTCCAAATCGGTTTACAAATGACACAGATCCGAGGTAACAATCTAAAAAAAAGAAATACAAACCGAATTGAGGACTTCCTTCTTTTTTGGAAGTCGGGTTAAAGTAACTCAATTTCATGGAAAGGTACATAAAATAGTGGTCAAACGCTAACCTTTCAAAAAAATAATGCATTATAATATTATGGGCATATCACAGGCACCATCGCTGCGGTGAGTGTTTAATGTAAACTAACATTTAAGATTCATTATTAGATATTTTGTGTGAAACAATGTAGTTCTCACAAATCGAACTAGATGGCGCCACAGGTAAAATTAAAACACGCAAGCGTTTCGTTCGCGTTTGACACACCACCAAGGTACCTAGAGTGACAGAGAGAATTTTGATTCTGACGTTTGCTATACATTTCAATATAGTACAAGTGCTACTTCAAACGTTGTTTCATTGAACAACCCCGCACCGTACGCGACTCTGGAATTGGAGGCTGAAATTCTTCCATGGTCCTATTCGAGTCGGATGTGCGAGTGTGAATTTTGCTGTAAACACTAGAAACCAGTGGTGGGCCGCCACTGAAGGTGTTCATCGTGTGCGAATCTCTGGGTGAGATTCGGCGCGACTGGTTGGAGCGGAACGAGCGCAAGCAGTTCTTCCTGGAGCGGAAGAAGAGGAGTGCAGTTTCGACAACCGAGGAAGCAGAGGAGTCTTGTGACGTTACAAGAACGTTGTCATACACCACCTGGATTGGAAGCGGCGTATCAGTGAGGTTTGCCAGTGGAAAAATTGTGAGTACATTTTGTGATTTCCTAAAAATAATTGTGCAGTGCCATCTATCTTAAAGAGAAGTAACTAAACCATCGACTTAGAAAATTTTCGAGCATTTATTGGACTTTAACTTTTATAGATTAACTTTTGAATATAATACCGGACTTGTAAAAATTTCTGTGCATGCTTAGACTTAGAATAATTTAAGAAAAAGTGTTGAGACGGGGAATCCACGCCCGTTTTCGGTCCCATTTGAATTAAAACTCAAACACTTGTAAAAACTTCACGAAATTGTTTGGAACTTGTAATATTATTGACGTTTAAATAGTTGGTTTTTATTGATATAATTTACAAACTGATATTTTTAATGTGTTTATGGATCAGTGAACTTACAATAATTTTTGTTTGCGTGTTCATGATTTGGGAACTTGAATCATCACATAGAATTTATTCTAAGGTTTAAAACACTTGTAATATTTTCGTACTTGTTTCGCTTTTAGTGTCTTAACGTATACTCGATTAAATATGGCATCCGTAATGAAAAGTCAGTTAAGTTATAAAGGTACTATAGAAAGAGCTTATGTGAATTTCAAAAAATCATCAAAAGAAAGACTTGCAAAACAATCTTACTTACAAATTAAACTCGAAACTTTAGAAGAACAGTGGAAGGTAGTTAACGAAAATCACAGAAAGTTATCTGAATTATCAGATGCCACAATCGAGTCGGGATACTTTCAAGACAATGTGTATGAGAACATTGAGGACACTTATGTAGCTTATAAATCTGATTTACAAGAGGCATTGTCGGTCTTTAAATCCGCACACACTAAAGATAATGTGCCATCGGGGCAATCATTAAAAAGTGAATGCAATGTTAAATTACCTAAAATATCAATCCCTGTATTTTCCGGTCTTTATTCAGAGTGGCCAACGTTTAGAGACTTGTATGTGTCGTTGATTCATAAGAACGCTTCCATTGATGACGTCCAAAGGTTTCACTATTTGAAAGGGCATCTCTCAGGAGAAGCTGAGCAACTTCTGAGACATGTTCCTATAACATCAGCAAACTACAGTGAATCGTGGGCAATTCTAAACAATAGATTTAACAATAAAAAATACTTGGCTAGTTGTTTATTGAAGCGATTCATGGATCTACAAAGCGTCAAAGTGGAATCGTGTAAGGCAATAAAATGTATTTTAGATACAACTAATGATACTATGAATGGCTTGAAGAATTTGGGCATCGATGTGGATACGTGGGATATCATAATCATTTACATCATTTGTATGAAACTTGATTCTGAAACTCGTAAACAATGGGAGGCCAAGATAAGTAACTCAGATGAGCTACCTACCTTAAAACAAATGCGGGATTTTTTAGAATCGAGGTTTCGGTCATTAGAGTTTTTAGACAAACCAGGATCGACCCCCACTTCTTCATACCAGAAGCCGAAGGTATTGCATACTGTTGCCACTGACGCGAAGAATTCTTGCTCATTCTGTAAGCAGGCAGGACACAAGGTAGCAAATTGCAAGGAATTCAGCAAGTTAGATTACAACGCTAGGCATAAATTTGTTCAAACCTCTAATCTTTGTTTCAACTGTTTGGGACGAAACCACGCAGTAAGGTCTTGTGTAACTTCCACCAAATGTCGCATTTGCAATCACAAACATCATTCTTTACTTCATCCTAATCCAACTAAAGAGTTGTGTACTTCTGGGGTTGCTAAACCCGAAGTAGCAGTAGTAACGACATCGTCAGAAACTCCATCACCTTCGAATGTGACAGCACATTTCTCGAAGGAAACAGTACCTAATCAGGTCCTGTTAGCCACCGCTCTTGTTCAGTGTCGGGCAAGAAACGGTAATGTATGCTTGCTGAGAGCCCTTTTAGATCAGGGTTCACAAGCTTCATTTGTGACTGAAGCAGCCGTTCAATTACTCGGCCTCAGGAAAACACCCACTAGAAGTGTTATTTCTGGTCTGGGAGGCGACAAAGGTACTTTGTCGTCAAGGTATGTTGTTGCAATGAATGTCCAGTCTTGTCACGATCCCAGTTTTCAGTTGGAAGTCCACGCGCACGTTTTAGGTGCTATAACGAGTTTGCTTCCATCTGAGAAGATCGTAAACATTCATTGGCCTGAGTTAGCACAGATCAGCATGGCTGATCCCCAATATGACACACCGAACAAAATCGACATTCTGCTCGGTGCCGACGTGTATGGTAAAATCATAAGAGACGGATTGATCACAGGTCCTAATGGCGTTCTCACGGCACAATTCACCGCCTTAGGATGGGTCCTGTCAGGTCCAACACATCATGTTGATGATGATCAAGTCCTCTCGCAAACTCATTGTCATCACAACGTGATCACGAGTATGCATGCTCATGTAGATGACAACGAATTGTTGAAACAATTCTGGCAACTTGAGTCCGATTCTTTCGGAACGAAGATGCTCACTCAAGAAGAGCAGTCGTGTGAAGAATTTTATTCCAAGACAACACACAGAGATCCTACCGGACGTTATATTGTGCGTCTTCCATTTCGCGAGGACGACCCTCAATGCAAATATGAAAACTCAAGAGATATTGCACTCAAGAGATTCCAGCATCTTGAACATCGATTCAAGAGGAACCCAGAACTTAAAGCAAGTTACTCCGAAGTGATGCACGAGTACTTGGACCTTGGTCATATGGAACGTATAACCGGCGAAGATGAAAGACGATCCGAGAGTGTGTATTTGCCACATCATCCCGTTATACGTGCAGATAAGACCACAACCAAGGTCAGGGTAGTTTTCGATGCTTCTTGTCGAGGAGATCGAAACGGAGCGTCTCTCAATGATGCATTGATGATCGGGCCCCCGCTTCAACAGGAATTACGGCACATCATTATGAGGTGGCGTATGCATCCCATCTGTCTGAGTGGAGATATCGTAAAAATGTACCGCCAGATTATCGTAGCTAATCCAGATGCAGACTTCCAACGGCTTGTGTGGAGAGATGATCCAAAATCTGAAACAGAAGAATTTAGGTTAGTAAGAGTCACATTTGGAACGGCATCAGCTCCTTACCTGGCTGTGAAGACGTTGCACCAGCTGGCTACCGATGAAGGCGAAGAGTTCCCTGAAACAGAAAAAAGAATTAAAACAGATTTTTACGTCGATGACCTGTTGACCGGCTGTCATACTGTGGAAGAAGGAATAAAAATCTATAAGGACATGAAGGAAGTATTAAGAAGAGGAGGATTTGAAATGCAGAAATGGGTATCAAATGACGAGGAACTATCAAGAGTAGTAATGGACAGACAAGAAAACCAAGAGAGAAAGTTAGACATAAAAATGGATAATGTGATGAAGATATTGGGACTTTGCTGGGATAGGGCATCGGACTCATTTCATTACACTACACAGATTCCTACTCTGCACTATCCCATCACAAAGAGGAAGGTAATATCCGATATTTCACGTCTATTCGATCCACTGGGATGGTTAGCACCTTGCGTCATAGTGGCCAAGGTGATGATTCAGAAGTTGTGGCTCGCAGGAATAGACTGGGACGAAGAATTACCTGAAAATTTAATAGAAGAATGGATCTCTTACCGATCAGATCTGGTTCGCGTCCACGATGTGTCGGTGCCAAGATGGATTGAAGCTAAAAGAGAAGATACTTACCAAGAAATTCACGGTTTTTGCGACGCGTCAAGCATCGCTTATGCCGCAGCAGTTTACCTTAGGACGGTTGACGCGGCAGGCGATATATATGTCAATCTAGTTTCGGCAAAAACTAAGGTGGCCCCGACTATGCAAGTGTCGATACCGCGCCTTGAGCTAATGGGAGCCGTTCTATTGGCTAAGTTATGCATCGATGTGTCAAAGGTGTTGGGTATTGACAGTACCAATGTACATGGATGGACTGACTCAACCGTAGTCTTAGCGTGGCTTAGTAGTCACCCGAGTCGTTGGACAACATTTATCGGCAACAGAACTTCGGATATACTGTCAAAACTGGACAATAATCAGTGGGCTTATGTCCCATCGGCCCAAAATCCTGCAGATATTGCATCTAGGGGTTGTACGCCTCTGGAACTTGCTAATAACAGCATGTGGCTGCAGGGTCCGTCGTGGCTGAAAGACTCATCTATTGAGTATAAAAGGCCGAAGTCAATCTCCACCGATCTAGAACAAAGAAAGGTCAAGGCTCATGTCAGTGTCGAGTCAACAAGCGACGATCCTATATATACGCGATTCTCGTCGTTGCAAAGGCTCATACGCGTTGTTGCTTTTTGTCGTAGGTTCCTAAGAATCAAAGATGTAAAAAATAATAGGTACAAATTTGAAGCTTACCTTACGAGCTCCGAACTCCATGACGCTCTTGAAGTCTGCATAAAGCGCTGCCAAATGTTGGAACTAGAAGATAAGAGTAAATTGAAATCTCTGAACCCGTATTGTGACGATAAAGGAATTTTGAGAGCCCAAGGGAGAATTCAGAATGCAACCCTTCCTGAATATACCAAACATCCTGTTATTCTTCCTCATAAATGTCATTTAACCGATCTCATAGTAGATGACGCTCATCGTAAAACGCTGCACGGTGGTCCTATGCTGATGCTTAACTACTTACGGTCAAGGTATTGGATAATGTCAGCCAAAAGCCTAGTTAAAAATCATGTTCGCAAGTGTGTGACTTGTGTTAGACATTCAGCGATAACCAAGAACCAATTAATGGGGCAATTGCCGTCAGCAAGAGTAACTCCTGCACGACCATTTTTGCATAGTGGTGTGGATTTTGCCGGGCCTATAGGCGTTCGAATGTCTAAAGGTCGCGGCAATCGTTGTTATAAGGGCTATATATGTCTCTTCGTATGTATGGTCACCAAGGCCATACATTTAGAAGCCGCTAGTGACCTTACTTCCGAAGGTTTTATAGCATGTTTCAAACGTTTTGTAGCTCGAAGAGGTCATGTCGCTCATATTTGGAGTGACAACGGAACTAATTTTGTGGGAGCGTCCAAGGAACTCCAAGGTCTTGTTGACCCACAGATATCATCTGTAGCTGGGGACATTCGCGAATGGTTGAGCAATAACAGTGTCACTTGGCATTTCATCCCCCCTCATGCGCCTAACCACGGTGGTTTGTGGGAAGCTGGGGTGAAATCGACGAAATTTCATCTTCGACGTATTGTACGTGACTCGACTCTCACCTATGAAGAGATGTCCACTGTGCTTTCCCAAATTGAGGCTTGCCTCAATTCTCGGCCATTATCTGTACTACCAGGAAGTAACACGGATCCTTCGCCACTCACTCCCGGACATTTTTTGGTTGGAGAACCGTTAGTCATTGTCCCTGACCACAATTATGAACAGAGCAATATTACCACTCTGAGAAGGTGGCAACTGACACAACGAATGGTGCAGAGTTTTTGGCGTAGGTGGTCAGCTGAATATTTAGTTCATTGTTTGCAAAGGTACAAGTGGTCGAAGTTCACACCTGAACCCAAGGTAGGCGATATAGTTCTCGTGAAGGAAGATAATCTTCCACCAGCCCGTTGGTTGTTAGGAAAGGTTGAGACAAAGCATCCAGGTTTGGACAACATCACAAGAGTTGTCACTTTAAAATGTAATGGTTCTCTACTTAAGAGACCAACCTCCAAGCTTTGTGTTCTGCCAGTTACGGACTGAGTATTGAGTCTTAATTTAGTTAAAATTTAAGCCTATAAATAGTGTAATCGCCGAAAGGCACTTGAGCAGTGTGCTCCTTGTATCTGTCATTAAGTCGATCTTCAACTTTGTTGTGACTTGTGTCAACTTTAGCTGTTATATTCCTAACTAGAATTTTTCCTTGTTTTGCAAAATAGTTTAGAAACTCAGAAAATATTTTGGTTAAGGTTTGTTGTTATGTAAACTCTGTCAGAGAGCTTTTCCAAGCTCAACACCCCCTTGACCTCATGGTGGGCGGTGAAAGGTTACAACTTGGTGGTGAAGAACGTTGATAGCGTTCTTGGTGGGCGGTATGTTTAATGTAAACTAACATTTAAGATTCATTATTAGATATTTTGTGTGAAACAATGTAGTTCTCACAAATCGAACTAGATGGCGCCACAGGTAAAATTAAAACACGCAAGCGTTTCGTTCGCGTTTGACACACCACCAAGGTACCTAGAGTGACAGAGAGAATTTTGATTCTGACGTTTGCTATACATTTCAATATAGTACAAGTGCTACTTCAAACGTTGTTTCATTGAACAACCCCGCACCGTACGCGACTCTGGAATTGGAGGCTGAAATTCTTCCAGTGAGCATAGTGTGGTTTCAAAGTGGCAAGTCTGTAATGAGCCTACGAGTCCAACCATATTGTTTGTCCCTTCATACATTTTCCCATATTTGGATACAATGTGTCTGGCTACAAATTTAACTCCAACTTTGTAAACACTACATTTTCCACCTTACTCCTTTGTAATAAAAGTGTTTAAATCTGTTGATGGGGTACAAGTTTATCTTTGTTTTTTAACTCTCTTCGTCTTACGTCTAGGCGCTTATCACGTTGTCAGTTAAAATGTCTGTTAGTTTGTTAGTATCAACATTGTTCCAATAAAATTTTCACAAACAATTTTTTTGCAATATTATTGTTACATTTATGTAATTTTCCAGATGTTATGATTTGAGGTAGTACGATCAAATTGCTTTCCATAATGTTATGATATTCTTTTGTTAATGTTGATAAGTTTAATACAATTAATTTTTACAACACATCTTAACTAATGATAGTAGTTCTCTCTCTCTCTCTGATAGACTCATAGAGTTAGTCAATAGGTTTAGTGAGGTAAAGTTAGTAGTAAGTACTGATCATTCTGTGTAACTTTGGACCGCAAAGTTAGAAACTACGCTATTTAACTTTAAAACACGAAAGCTGACATCACAAGTCTGTCGAAATTGATAGCAGTATAATATAATACAAACCCCAAAAGTTTACGGTACAATAGAACTAAGTACAGTAGTTTTTTTATTAGCTTTAGTTACAAGTGACGTGTCGCTTACATACACAAGCAGCACCCGTTCACGAGTGTGATGCATGTGCCAGCCATAGCTCTTCTCAACCATTGAAGAGGGTGACCTGCCACACGACGCCTACAAACTAGTGACCTTCAAATTATCAGTAGACGCGGCCTTCTTATATTCTTTCCTTTTTTCCAGTTACCTTGACTTCATCAACCTCATGGCGTACGATTTCCACGGCAAATGGGAGAAGGAGACGGGGCACAACGCACCACTGTACGCACCTTCAACTGACTCCGAGTGGCGCAAGCAGCTGTCAGTAGACCACGCAGCTCATCTGTGGGTCAAACTTGGAGCCCCTAAGGAAAAACTTATCATTGGTAAGTCAATAAGCCATTACCACGTATAATAGGACTGTTGGAGCGCAGACGGCTTGACGGCGGCGCGGGCGCAGCAGCGGGGCGCGGGGGTGCGCTCGGGCCACTTCTCTCGCCACCGAGGACACCACTCGCGCACCAAAGTTACACCCACTCTTGTTTCCGTTGGTTTTTAATATAATATCAGTTTTACAGTCGACTGAGTTTCATTTAAAGTGTCCATACAAGTAGGACCCTAAACTCGTCTCATTTCCCAATAGTATAAAAAATAAGCTCGTGTTTGTTTGAAACGGAAGTTCAAGCGACAATTTTTTGCACTATCGGACAATTAATCTACCTTTACCTGTATTCTAGGTATGCCAACCTACGGACGTACTTTCACCCTCTCCAACACCAACCGCTACAAGGTTAACTCCCCAGCCAGCAGCGGAGGCAAAGCCGGAGAATTCACTAAAGAGGGCGGATTCCTCGCTTATTACGAGGTTGGTTCATATTTAATTTGTTTCACCCCTACTCTCTTTAATTTGGTTCAAGGTATAATAAACTGAGATAGAAAATAAACTAGACGAAATTAATAATAGTTTATTCACGCTTGGCAGCGACTTGAAAAATAAGGCAAAGATGTCCTGTTGCTTATTTTGAGAGAGCCATAAGTCCTGCTGTAGACTTATGACAATTTTAACTTATAGGGCATAATTGTATGAAGAACTTCAGAACTGATGAGCTTTTTTACTAACTTGCGGTATATTCCTTATAGTCTTCTGCAAGAGTCTGTCCGAATGGGTGGCATGGCCTATGGCTAATTATTCTACCGGCCAGTAGAAACGCACAAGCGTTCCCGGTAATTGGGTTCAATTATAGACTCAATGTACTCAGTTTAAATCACTAGACACTCCATTGTTAAACACTGTTTATCACTCCTAATGTCGTAGGGTGAAAACGCAGTGAAGACCGGTATTGTCATAAGCGTCAACAAATGATCCACCATAGTCGAAGTCCTTTGTTTGCAACCTTTACTCCTGCCGCAGCTCACGTCCGCACAGTATGTTGACGCGGATGTTACTCCCGTGTGACCTATCCAGCGGAAGTATCATCCGCAGATCTCAGACACTGTTTAAAACTTCTGTAATAGACGAAGCCATGGCCAACTTAGTCCTTTAAATTAATCTCACGCTAGAACTCTCCCAAACCACAAAATAGTCTAACTCTACCTTCAAGCTATGTCCACGAACATGTCTAAGTACCGTTTGCCTATATCCAATTAAAAGCAGAGTCGGGATAGTTCGTGAAGCAATTGAGTCCGAAGCAAAGTTTCGAGCGCCCCTCTATTAGCTGCGGATTTACATATTACAATCTGTTTTAATTACAACTCCCTTATTATGCTGGAAATTAATTCTTAGAAATGAACTGTCCTTTGTAAAATATTATCTCAGTTCGAAGTTTAGATTTTTATAATTAATTTGTCAAATTTAATGGGATTAAAGTTTTAAACTTGCTCTGATAAAAAAAACAAAAGCCTAGTAAAGAAACATCATTAAATTATTAATGACTTAAATTCAAAATAAAGGGAAAAACTAGTTCAGAGAATACCTAATATTAAAGAAAGCCCTAGGTCTCTTCATGGAACATTTATGACTGAATTATTTCTACCATATTATAATCGAACATACTTTCAGCGAGTTCTTACGTATTTCGATTTGGAGCAAAGTGTTCAGTTCACAATTCAGTCCCTAATCTATTATGGATAAGAATATGCTCAGGTGTTGACAAATACGAAAAAATAGACGTACAAAATATTATAGATGTTATCTGAAATCAAGTAGATATCACTAATTATAATCAAATATTTATTCTTACCTGTAATAATATGAGCGGTGAATGTAATAATCCACATATTATTGCTCATAATCTCTCCAAAACAAGGTTTCAGCATTAAGAAGTAATTAAATTGATGGCATTGAGAGCATTTGGTATGTTATTTCAGGTATGTGAGATGCTCAGAAATGGAGGCGCGTACGTATGGGATGATGAAATGAAAGTGCCCTACGCCGTGCATGGAGACCAGTGGGTTGGATTTGATGATGAGAAGTCTACTAGGCACAAGATGAGGTAAAGAACTCTTGATAGTATTGTAAAATCAATCACTGCACTATGGGCAGTGAATGATCTTACTCACAACTTACTATTCGAATAGGTTTGAAAGTTTTTGATGTTAGTTTGATCTGAGAGTAGAGGATGAGGATGATTACCTCTGAGAGTGGTTTACGTCAAAATTAACGAATTTTCTCGATAACTGGTATAAAGATAGACAATAGTTTTGATTAATACATCTGTATATGAAAAATGTCCCTACATTTCATATTCCATAACGGAAAAATGCCTTATTTTTGAAGGACAATGAGTAAAATGAGGTTGGAACCAAGGGGTGCAATTAATTTTGGGAGACTTAAAAGTCGGTCGAAACCAATCGGTGTCAGGTTTTTTATGCACAAAAATGAGAGAAAGGCAAAGGTTAACTAAGCAATAAACCAGCTAGTATAAAATGAGACAAGGGATAGAGGAATCCATTGAAAAACCTTTGGATTGGTTTTTGCATTAAATTGCTAAGAGATTTTATTCCTCCGTCCAATCTTGAATATATTTGAAATTCTTCAAAAGGTATAACATCTGTGACTATCATAACTAGTTTGCCGATTCATTTTAGCAAAAAATGATTAGAATAATAATTATTACACCATAAGGCATGATGTAAACTCAAACTAGTTGTTACATTTTGGCTAAAACACAAAAATGCAGAAAGGGTTACAAACAATATGTGTTGCCATACTATAATACTACTTTTCCCTCAGATGGATCAAAGAAAACGGCTTCGGAGGTGCTATGGTTTGGACTGTGGACATGGACGACTTCAGTGGCAACGTGTGCGGTGGAGACGTGAAGTACCCGCTTATTGCTGCCATGAGGTAAGGCTGGTTACGTCATGTACCTGCTTCTTATAGCTATGGGTTCAGAAATCATGTCGCCAGGTACCAGCTCGTTTCCTGGAAGTAAACAAGACGGGTTATAACATTCCATGGCCATTATAAGACGATTCTTGATGTGAAGAAAATGTCTCGAAAAACTTTGTCCCCTGTCTAGATGCTGTAGAATCATTATTACGATGTACTAGTATCAAACACTTTTAACACAGTTTGATATCAATGGAAGCCTCAGAGTGGCCCCGAGTAGCAATTGAATGGTGAAAAATATTGAAATGCTAACCAAGACTTGACAAGAGCCATTTGGTAGTTAGGCTGCAGATGAATACAACAATCTGACCACTTTCGACAAAGAATACCTTGTCGTGGTAAAAGTGGTGTTATGCTTATTCTTAAACGCTTTTTTTCCAGAGAGGAACTCCGAGGTATATCGCGTGGTAAAGGCGCTAAAGACGTGGACTGGGCATCAGTCGCAGCCACCATCGAAATCGAAGACGAAACTGAGACACCAGAACCGATTAAGATTAGCCTTTCCGACGTGCTCAGCAAGGTCAAGAAACCTACCAAACATCATATTGTTAGGAACAAGAGTGGTGCTCTTTCGGATAAGAACAGTGAGTAAATTACTAATTAATTCGTCAAAAATTTGTTTTTGTAAACCGATTTTTACCAAAATGCCGCGATGTATGTTCCATGTTTCATGTCCCATTTTCCACCCTTAGGGGTGGTATTCTTTTATAAAATTTATTATCTGACCATTTTTGAGATATTATCCATACTTACCCTACTTATGAAACGAGAGTCATCGAGTAACATCGCCCCAAAAAATAGTACAGACGAATTGAGACTTCTTCGTTTTTGAGTTTAGTTTATTACCAACAAGAGATCCAAAAACTAAATCAAAATTAGTAGCGTCAAATAACAGATCATGTTTTTATTCTTTTACAATCTATATTGTTGCAAATCCCAGTAAAATATTTTTATTTTTTCAATTTGGTATATTTTCTGTATATTTTGGCAATACAACTTTAAAAATTAATAAAAAATAAAGACCTACTGCAAGTAATTTCAAAACATTCTACGTTTCACAACACTGAACAGGTGAAGCTAAAAAGTAAACATGTTTTGCTAAACGCGTTGTTCCAAAACAAATCGAACGCCATACGCTCTCCTGCTTGTCTCTCTCAATTATGATTTTCAAAAGTTTAGGGTTGCCACAAAAGCAAATGTGAATAAGTACTTATTATACAAGCTGTATCCATAAATCATCTCTCTATACATAAATTCATCGCCGTCGTGAATGACAGCCCACGTACCAAAAATGGGGCTAATATTTTAAAAACATACTTACAATCAATCTTCCAACCTAAACATTGCATATAAGTTTCCAGTATAAATCTACAAATCAATAAGCTAATTTCTCTTCGTGCCGCTAACAAATAAAAGTCAGTCATGGATTATTTTAATCTCAACGGTAAATATTTAAAACCAAACTACAAAATAAAATTCGGGTGAGTTAAACTTCTGACATATGTAATTTAAGGTCCCATGCATAGCATGTAAAGTCTCATCTCGAAATACACTTCAAGGTCCCGAGAGACACCTTCGCGTTAACTCAAGCAGACAGAAAAATATCACATAATAATCCTCACATCTCATTTCGTCCTAAGGTACAGTGACGTCTTTATCGTTCTCAAGTGTGCAATAATATTTGTTACCACTAGAGTGTGTATTACAAGTGTTGTTACTGTGCACGTGCAGAGTAGTAAAATACCCTTGACTGAAGTCTTTCGCACGACAATGTGCTACTTGACACCTCTCTTAACAGCCAGATCAGTGTATTTGGCACTAAAAGCGACAAACTTCAGCTGGAGTGCTACGAGGGTCACTCTTAGAACCACCGTTGTTACCAACTGCCAACACCAGCTTAGGAAAGTCGACAACTCACGACATAGTTGCTAAAAGTTTGAAACATCGAATGCTTTTACGTTCAAGTGTTCCAACCGACCGGAGTAGAAAGAGACGCGACCTCGAGCTTGAAATCCTCAAAACGGTAAATTTTCAGACAAGTAAAAGGGTGTGGGAGCTCAAGTTGTACTGGTTACGCGGAGCAAATGGGTTTTTTGATTTAATGGCTTCAAGTTTATGACATGGCCTCTCGGCGATCTTAGCAAGGAGGTGCCTTAAACGTGCTCTCGAGTTGGAAGGAGTAATAAATAACATATTTTCGATGTTAAACGTCATGCAAGGTGACTCTTCGGGGAATTTTCTGGGAAGTCAGCACGACTTTTTATTTGGGTCACAAAGGCGAAATGTTTTCGATGTTTAAATGCTTTTGATGTGAGCACGTATTTTGTAAAGTATTTTACGACTTTCGATGATATATCGGTTCCGATTTTAAGATAGGGTGGAACTTATACCTACGTTATTAATGTTTTAGATACATGTTATTGTGTTGAAGGATATAGTATTTTATATTTATAAATTTTTTCGTAAATAATATTATAAATACTGTGTAATCTGCTTTATTGCACTAAATGCTCTCTGTACTGGTTAGTTCCCCTCTGGGCTTACAATGTTATTAGTACCCACATTTAAAAAAAATCTATTAATTTATTTGGGTTATGTATAATTATTTAAAATAGGTAAATTATTAAAAACACAATCAATGAATAAGTGTCAACAAAAGTGGTCACAACAAAGTACCTAAGTATGAAAAATTGTCTTCGTTAAATCGTGTGTCGTAAGAAAAGTATTGTTTTAAACATTATATACACTTAGCATATGTACGTTTATCGTAACTTAGTCACAATTTCCACCTCGCCGCATATTGGCCAAACCATAAATCTTTCAATAAACCGTTAAGGCATTAAAATTATGCAAAATCTCGTGATTGATTGAACGTGCAATATAATTTTGATTGATTGACAGTTTCATAAAGCTTTCAAATCGCCTGATTGCAGTTTGAAATGCGACGAACGAAGGAACTTTTACTTTTCACTTGTGATTTATGTTCTTGAAGGTGGACGCTAAGTATTTCATGATAACTGTTTTTGGGTTCTGTGTTTTCACTAAGTCCCTCTAGCAAATCGCGATTTCTCTCGTGAAATGATTTTCAGGGAATATTTTTCGTTTCTTCTCGGGGTAGTAACTATCATATCTACATATTGATAACCAAGCAAAACTTAACACAACTTGGTTAAGGCAGGATAATGAGTAAAACAACAGATCTTCTAAGTTAAATTTTTTTTCGATTTAAAATTAGTTGAAATTAAGATATTATGAAGTAAACGCAAAAACGATTATCTCTTTTTTGTAGCATTCGGTAAAGTTACGTTCAAATGGTGCCGTAACTTTTCAGTTGATTGGCGTTTTGAATAAAAATGTTGGTTTTCATATTTGACTATATTCCTAAACGTGTCTGCAGGTACTAAATTTTACAAATTTATTTCATAAATTTATTTATTAACAAAGACATCTTTTTCACAGAGCGCGAGCCACAAGTTCTCTGCTATCTGACTTCCTGGTCATCCAAAAGGCCCAGCGGTGGTCGATTCATGCCTGAAAACGTAGACCCTAATCTCTGCACCCACGTCATATATGCTTTTGCAACACTGAAGGACCACAAATTGTCTGAGAGTGATGACAAGGATGGCGAGATGTACGATAAGGTTGTTGCATTGAGAGAGAAGAACCCTAACTTGAAGGTGAGAGTTATACTTGATTTAACTTTTGAAGGTAACTTAAAATTCAGATCAATTAGAATAATGGGAAAGGTACAATGTAAATCTCAAAAAAATTTACTAGCCAGAACTTGGTTTAGCGTTCTGCGATCAAATTTCGTCAGGCGCTTTGCCAAACTAAGTTGAGGTTTCAGTGTAGTTTCAGCTTTCAGTGGCTAGCTGTTATTGTGTGAAATAATCTTGCATTACGATATGCTTTTGATGAGGACGATTGTGTAGTCGAGGCGATATGCCTATTACGAGTACACACTCATACAAAGCTCGACTAAATCGGGAGTTTCTGCCCTCTTATTGAATTCTATATATTATGTACTATTAGTGTTATTGAAATAAGGAATTAAATTCTAGTCACCTACTATAAGTATTCCTAATTCAGATCATGTAAGTTAAATATTAATATGACACTAAGTAGCTTCAGATCTAATTTCTTCATAACTTTCAGATCCTCCTCGCTATAGGTGGCTGGGCATTCGGATCCACTCCATTCAAAGAGCTGACTTCCAACGTTTTCCGCATGAACCAGTTTGTGTACGAAGCCATCGAGTTCCTCAGGGATTACCAATTCAACGGATTAGATGTGGACTGGGAGTACCCTAGGTGAGTGAAGTTTTTTTTACTATAGATAGGTTAATGTTTGACAATACCACCCGATCCTGAGCAACGATGTGGTCGAAGAAGATGAGCATGATAAACCTAAAATAGAAACTGGCTCTCAATTGCAGCTGCCTGATTTCACCAATATACGATAGATGACAGACTCTAAACCTGATAGTAGTAGATTCAGTCGAGCGCTAGAAAAAAATAGACACAAAGCAAAATTAGCGTATTAAATCAATGACTATTAAAGTATAATAATTTCAAGTATGTATTATATTTGACTGAAGACCCCATTAAAACCATTTTGTACTCCTTTCTCCAAGTGTCAATAACAATAACGGGGACGATTTATCTGGTTTTATACCATTTCAATTCAATACAATAAATTGCATAATTGGAAAAGGAGTCGTACAATTAATTTAATTAGACTCCGCCACTGGATACGGAATACAACTAATTCAGAAGGACCAGTAATAACTTTAAGTTACTACTAATTTTTACTATTATGATCTTACCATTTCAGAGGTGCTGACGACCGCGCAGCTTTCGTGTCTCTGCTCAAGGAACTCCGTCTCGCATTTGAAGGAGAAGCCAAGACCTCAGGACATCCGCGTCTGCTGTTAACCGCTGCTGTACCAGCTTCGTTTGAAGCCATCGCTGCTGGTTACGATGTACCTGAAATCTCTAAATATCTAGTAAGTGCTAATTGCATATAATACATAACCTTGAAATCTATTATAATGTTTGTAAGGTTAGTTACTGTGAACAAAATAAGTGTGTAAAGCTGATAAAACTAATAAATCTGGGACAGTGATGAAAAAAAAGATCGTATTTGAATTATTGCAACTGGTCTTGTAATTTTTTATTTGAAATTATTCTAAAACATGAAATGCAAAAACGCCAAATTCGGAGTACTCTCCATTTTGCGTTTTTGCCTGTCGTACAAAAAAATTCATATTATCATAAAGTTTTATTTCTCGCAGATAGTTTTATTAATAAACGACAGCTCAATTTAAAAAAATTACTGTTTTACAGGTGTAATTCTGATATATTATAAGGATGCGTTAGAAGGAATAATGTTTTTAAACTTACAACATTTTTTCAATTTCAGGACTTCATAAACGTAATGACCTATGACTTCCACGGCCAATGGGAGCGTCAAGTCGGACACAACAGCCCACTCTTCCCTCTTGAAAGCGCTACCACCCACCAGAAGAAACTGACTGTGGTATGTCTTACTTTTATCATTCTAAAGAACTTAACAGCACTACAACAGCACAGGTCATAACTTTGAAACTCTACCACCTACACACACACACCTACAAAATATATAAAGTTTATCTCATTTAGACCTACAAAATATAACGCCAGCAAAAACTTTTTATAATCATAACATAAGTAGCAAATTAATATTTTTTTCTACCAACAGGACTATTCTGCCCGTGAATGGGTTCGTCAAGGTGCCCCTAAAGAGAAGCTCATGATCGGTATGCCCACCTACGGCCGCTCTTTCACCCTGATCAACGATACGCAGTTTGACATCGGTGCTCCTGCTTCTGGTGGTGGTAAGTTATACTTAGCTTAATAAACTATATTTTATCAAATTTGTATCCCTATTGTAGAACGATAACATGGCTGCAAATTTTTAGCATCTTCCGAATTTACTATAAAGTACTTTGTGTAGAATTTGAATGACAGCATTAAGATTGGCTTATGTAAACTTCCGAAATCTCGATGGTCATCGTTTTGTTTCGTTCGTGTTTCGTAAATATTGATAAGAAAACCCCAGTCATTAAAAATATCGTAAAATTAATTAGTAGCAGTCCTCCTACTTGAATACATTTTTAAAATAATTTTTCTACACAGGATCAGCAGGCCGTTTCACAAATGAAGCTGGTTTCATGTCGTACTACGAAATCTGCGAGTTCTTGAGAGAAGATAACACCACCCTGGTTTGGGACAACGAGCAGATGGTGCCCTTCGCCTATAGGGAAGACCAGTGGGTCGGCTTCGATGACGAAAGGTCACTGAAGACCAAGGTAAAAGCTTGAAAAAATATCATATCGACCACATGGTTACTTAAGATTATGTAAAATAGTCGTTAGTCCTAGTCAAACGCTAGATCTGTCGAAATTATGTTAGTAATTCACACATTATAACGGGATATTTACCGTGATTATTATTGAGCGATGAGCACCCGATATTTCGACGCTGTTGCAAGCATCATGTTCACGGGAATACTCGTATTCCCGTGTGAATTACTCGTCGTACTCATGTGAATTAGTTAATAACTGTGAAAGTCTAAAACAGTGTTTATGTTAGTAATATTTAAAAATTGTACAAACACAAAAAATCAAAGCTTACTAATGGTTTCTACAAATTTTTAATTTATATTTTTTGTTTCTCACAGATGGCTTGGCTCAAAGACGAAGGTTTCGGTGGTATTATGGTCTGGTCTGTTGACATGGATGACTTCCGAGGTTCTTGTGGTACTGGAAAGTATCCTCTTATCACTGCCATGAAGCAAGAACTAGGCGATTACAAAGTCAGATTGGAGTACGATGGACCTTACGAATCTGCCGTTCCTAATGGCCAATACACCACGAAAGATCGTAAGTATATTTTTGTCAGTAATAACCTGTAAACAACACTGAAACATTATCTTAATAAAGATAGTAAATTTAAAATCAAAACATATAAATTTAATTCGGTAACAATCCCAACCATTGGTAACTTTAAGTAAATGTTAGGATCTTTTCATCATTATCAGCTGCTAAAACCAAATTTCAATTGGAATATTATTAAAATTATTTTATCAACAAATTTTGTACATTACATTTTAGCCCACGAAGTTTCCTGCGAAGAAGAAGAAGGCCATATCTCGTACCACAAGGACCACGCTGACTGTACTATGTACTACATGTGCGAAGGAGAAAGGAAACATCACATGCCCTGCCCTCAAAACCTTGTCTTCAACCCCAACGAGAACGTATGCGACTGGCCTGAGAATGTTGAAGGTTGTCAGCACCACACTCAAGCTCCAGCTGCACGACGGTAGATTCAACAAAATGTTATAATCAAATACATGTTTTCCTCTAATATAATGAAAACAATTGAAAATTTTCAATCAATGCTGTTGTTTTCTTTTTAACTTAATTTTTTACTATGTAAATAAATGATATTTTAAGAAGTTAAATTGGAATTTGGTACTTTGTGATATTGTATACATGGATGATATAGCATTGTTATGCAAATCTTCATTACAATATTTTGTGGGTTTTTGTACTAATTCATGTCTTTATACTCACTTAGCTAATAATTGCGATTAAACACCACCACATACAATTATATAGGTAGGTATACCTTGCTCACACGGATAATAATTATACTATTATGATGTTTTTAACATTTTTTTATTTATTGGCTTGTCTGCTCTTTATTAGAGAATAAAATATGATTTGTGTGATATAATTACTTTACAATAATTAATGGATTCATTAAACTTTAGTTTGTATCTATTGTTAAATTATATTTTTTACTAGACTTTAGTACCTTTACTGCTCTCCCAAGGGAGCACAATACTTTCAAAATACTCGATATTAAAGATTTGTGTTTAAAAAACATAATCTGACGTGAATTCTACAGTAAATTGTTTGAATTTAAACTAAAGTATTATGTTCTTTTGGGATAGAACCTTTATACTCTTTACTTTAGGAAATTCCTGTACCTTTTTATGTTATAAAATATTTTTAAATACTCAAATCAGCTAAATATCACTGCCTTGATACTGCCGACAATGTTTGTGTAAAAATAATATTTTTAACGAAAACAAACATTTAATTTAAATGTGACATTATTATAATTTACTTAGGTTAGTAAATAAGTTTGTAAATATTGTATTTAGATACAAAAATTGTAAGAATATTATTAAAGAATTTAATAAAACATTTGACCAATTTTTTTTATCCAAGTTTATTGGTTATTTGAAAGTGTTATAATTAACATCTTTGGTTGGTTAATGATAGATCTAGTACAGAGCCGCCACTATACGGCCACTTTAATAAGGTAACCATTCAAATATGACTATATTACTTTGGATATCTGGTACATTGTTTACAGCTAAGTGTTTTTTATACTATTGGATAACGAGACTATCCTTTCGTTTGCCTGACGGTAAGCATAACGCCGCGCCGGCCCATAACAATTGCAGTGCTACTCAGAACTTTGAACAATGAACAATATTTACTGAATGAATCTAGAAACAGCTACCTTATCAGCTAACAATCTCGTGTTCGTTTTCAATACCAGACCGATTAAAACTTATCACCGATGGGGAAGAAAGCTTCTCGAGTGGCGACCACGGACCGGAAGACGTAGTGTAGCCTCCCAACCCTCCCCAATAGGTGGATCGCTGACCTCGTCAAAACCGCGGCGGGAAACCGTTGGATGCAAGAGGCGAGTAGCCGATCCTAGTGGTGTTCTGCAGGGTAGGCCTATGTTTAGCAGTGAATGTCTTCCGGCTGATGATGATGATGATGATGATGATGACGAGTAATAAAAAATGAGTACAGCCAGCTGTTTAAGAGCGAAAGATACAACAGTACATAATTATTAAAGTTTTTTTTTTTTTTTTTTTTAATCTTTATTTTTTTGAAGGGGTTTTGTCATTGCTGACTATGTCACCCCCGTAACATAATTTCAACTTATATAAACAATATACTATATTAAGTTAAACATTTGCATAACTTAAGTTTGTTGCTCCATAAAGGATAAATAAAGCCTTACCAGTAATTCGGCTTCACCAGAAACTGGTGAAGACAAGAAACTATTAAAACTACCGACATTTTTTTTATTATAAGCGAGTGCCCGGCGCTGGGCTTCGTTCCGCACACATTCGGACAGTACGTGGTGTACGTCTTCTAAAATGCCACAAACAGAACAATTTGGTGTGGTAGATTTTCCTATGAGATGTTTGAATTTATTACCCAAAATATGTCCGGAACGAAGTCTGAATAGTGCCACAATATGATTCCTTTTCATGTCCCCTACATCGAACCATGGGTAACGAGGAAGTTCACACTGTATGGTTTTGTACCAAATCCCTTTCGACCGCGAACGCTCATCGAAATATTCCTTCCAGCTTTCTCGACACATCTCCTTGACTTTATGTAAAAATTCATTGTGTAATGGTAAACAATTGTATGAAATTCCGTCGGTTACCGCCTCCTTAGCCGCCCGATCCACTTCCTCGTTACCCACGATGCCAATATGAGAGGGTATCCACTGTATGACAATAACCTTGTTAGCAGCGCGAAGCTTACATACAGTATCTAATATTGTGTAGGCTATCGGATATCCTCGAAGGTTCGAGGTTAGCCGAGCCAAATGTTGGAGTGCACTCTTTGAATCCGATAGTACCACAAAGTACTGATCACTCAAAGACGATATGTATGACAACGACTCGGAGATGGCAATTAGTTCACCGTGCATGATGGAAATATTTTCATCTACTCTAAATTTTATCCGTACATCTGTTTGAGGATCAAAGAATGCAGCTCCAGATATGACTTCATCCTTAGAAGCATCAGTAAAGATCTTATAGTATGAATCATATGTTTTTAGATACGTAATACAATGGTTAAATAATTCTGTTTGATGGAACGATTTCTTAGAAGAACTAATGCCCTCAATATTGCTTATAATATTTGAAGAGAGGTCGTAATTGGTTATCCAACTATCAAGAGAGTATATCTTTAATTTTGGCCACGACTGTACTGGTTGGTCTTTAAACTTTCTATACAGAGTTATCAATAAAGGAACTTTTTTTCGTCTCCAATAACTATTAGTCACACAAAGATTACATAATTCTTCAATCACTTGTGAAGTCACATTCCTACTTAAAGATCTAGCTCGTAGCCAGAATTTTCCAGCGAGATATAGTCTACGTATACGTAAAGGTTGAAGGCACAACTCGCTTTCCATCACATGTATAGGGGTGGTTTTGATAAAGCCTCCTATTACCCGCATGGACTGGTTCTGAACCTTATCCAGTTTGCATAAATGGCTTTTAGCACTAGTATCGTATAAAAAGCTACCGTAGTCGAGTCTACTTCGAATAATCGAGATATACAATCGTCTAAGGTGTTTTGGATGCATACCCCAATTTGAACCCGCAAGAACTTTAAATAAATTTAGATATTGAAGCGTTTTGTCACGAATTTCGTTAATATGTCTACCCCATTTTAAGTTTTTATCCATCCACATACCTAAGTATTTCACGCTATCTACCTGCTGTATGCAATCATCTTTAATTTTTAAGTTAATAGTGTTTCTATTTAAGCCTTTCGTAAACAAAACAACCTTAGTCTTCCTGCGTGATATAGATAGTCCCAGTTCCTCCACTAAACCACCCATGACATTCAATGCACCCTGCAACTCGACCACGGCATGCGTTATTTCTTTATGGGAACTGTAAAGCACAAAATCATCCGCATATTGTGATACAAACACGTTCTTAATATGTTGGCAAATTTTAATAGTCGCTATATTAAATAATAATGGGGACAACGGATCACCCTGTGCTATTCCAGTTCCCGTAGTACGGCAAAGGAAATCATTACTACCCAGTTGGATAGTTAGAACTCTCGAGTGAAGAAACATCCATAAATACCTACATAGCACTGATCCTATTCCGAGATTATCTAAAATATTCAATAGACTACACAAATTAACATTATTATATGCGTTTTCTATATCTATAAAACATCCCACCGTAGCTAAACCCTTCGTAAACCCAACCTGTATACGGCTGACTATTCTAGACAGATTATCCAAACATGATCTTCCACGTCTAAAGCCGACTGTTTCGTTCGAAAAGAAGTCATATTTCTCTAAATACCATTCAAGTCTGCGCGCAATTATTGTGTGGAATATCTTACACGGACATGACAACAATGCAATCGGTCTGATGTTACTTGATAAATTCCCATCACCTCCAGGTTTCGGTATAGGAACTATCTTGACTTTTTTCCATTGTATGGGAACAAAACTCGAACTTAAAAATCTGTTGTACAAAGAGACTAAAATACATTTACCAATCTGAGGGAGATGATTAATCATAGAATATGAAATATTGTCCTCACCAGGTGTAGTATCAGACTTTTTGATGCAATTGTTAAGTTCCTGTACAGAAATGGCGACACATAATTGAGGATTTTCTGAAGTAAAGCCGGGAATATCAGGCAGAACGTAGTCTGGTGCTAAACTACTTAAAAGAGATTCACCTTTATTGCGATCTATAAAGGTTCTTGTTGATCTATACCCTTTAATCCACCTCATACGGTTCCACATGTCACGAGATGAAGTCGTACTGTCAATACTAGTGCACCTATTCTGCCATGACCCAGATCTTTTCTGACGAATTACTAATTGAGAGGCACTAACTTTACCTTGCAAAGTTGTTAAGTTGTCAGGTGTGGGGTTCTTTCTGAAGTTAGATAAAGCCAACCGACGTTCAGCAACAGCTCGGGATAATTCCTGTGACCAGTATGGCTTAGGTATAAATTTATCTTGCCTAAGAGGATTGTCACAAATTTTAGTATTTGGTATGCATTCATCCGCCACTCCATTCAAAATTCCCATAAAACTATCATAAGCGGCTTGATGATCAATTGGAAGGACATAATTCATTAACACACTCTCTAGTTTTTCTTTATACATCGACCAATCAGCGTTCTTAAAATTTCTTCGTTTTTTAATTAAGCTGGATCTCCGAACATCTATAGTAATTTTAATCATTAAATGGTCGCTACCCAAGTTCTCATTTATGACCTTCCAGTCGAATTTTAGCGCAATGTCAGTAGAAGAAAAGGACACATCAGGAGAAGTTTTCTGAATTACGCCATTAACCAATTTTATGCGTGTAGAGTTGCCATCATTAAGTGATATGTAATTATTGTCTAGTGTAGAATCAAATATTTGATCTCCTCTAACATCATGCTTCGAAGACCAGTTGGGATGGTGTCCATTCAGATCTCCAGCGATCAGAGTCTTTTGGTTCAACCGAGAGAAAACCTGGTCCCAATCTCCCGTAGTAGTTCTGGCTGACGGAGGGCAGTAAATTGAGATAATATCCTCCAAGTGGTCACAATTTAATATTTTAACATGAACTATCTCTATAAGTGGATTGGAGGTGATGAAAGCACATTGTTGTGCTTTTACCGACCAGTGTGTCAAAATAGCCACTCCGCCATATCCATCCGAGCGATCAGATCTATATATATTGTAACCACTTAATTTGAAGCTACTGTCAGGATCTAACCAAGTTTCACTAATTAGTGCGATATGTATCTTTTCCTGGCTTAAAAGTGACTCAAACTCAGTTCTCTTTGGTTGAAGACTTTGCGCATTCCACTGTAGTAGGTTTACTACTACAGTGGAATGCGCATTGGCACTACTGAATGTTTGTAAGGTGTTCCTATCCATATTTATTTAAAATATTAAAAAAAGACCAATCAGACAAGTGGTGAGCAACAAATGACACTATCCCTTCAAATATAATCCTCAAACAACTGCTAATCTTTTCTTCCCATGACCTATTACTCTCTAATAATTTCTCCTTAAGTTTACTTAACAATAATTTCCAAGAAATTGTCTCTTTGCCTCTTGTTTTACTTCCAGTTGTTTCTTCTTTAGACTTACTTCCACTTTCACTGGCCTCTGACACTATATCCATACTCATATTTTCACTTGCTGCTGTAGTGGTGCTTTTCTTGTTCTTCTTGGTTTTCTTCTTGGTTCCATTTAAACTAGTTTCTGTTTCCTTTATTATATTTGCATACGTTGTAGTACCTGCACTACTTCCTTCAGGTAAAACTTGTTGTTGCTTTTGTGGTTCTTTCCTGGCTCTTGAGATAACTGGGAAAATATGTTCGACCGGGGGGGGATCTGGGGTGTATAAAGTAAGGGCTCTCTTATAGGAACAGTTACAATCTGCCATTAGTTCGCGAACTTTTTTCTCCTTGATAAAGACAGGACAGGTTTTTGCAAGTGCCATGTGCTTCCCTCCACAGTTATTGCACGTAAACTCAGTTTTTTCGCAATTTGAGTGATTATCTCCACATTTAGGACATACAGCTTTAATAGATGGACACATTTTAACTGTATGACCGAATCTCCAACAGTGAGAGCACTGCGTCACTGGATATATATATGGGTCAACATTAATTCTCGTATCAAAAATAAATATGTGTGAAGGTAGGGATGGCCCTTTGAAACATATTCTCACCGACTCGCTGTCTTGCCAACGGCCATCGAAACTATTTCTGCGTTTAAGCCTTTTCGCTGCCATAATTAAAGTATCACAGCTTAAACTCTCTAAAATTTCTTCTTCACTAAGATCCAAGTCTATGTCTTTAATTACTCCATAGGATTGGTTAACTTCTAAAGTTTTTTGACATCTAAGCCCCTTTTCATTAAAAAATTTAGAGCTTATAATCTTGTCAGCACTTTCTTCTTTGCTGAATTGTATCAAGGCCTTAAAAGCGTTAATATACTTTACGCGTACTATATCTTGAATCTTTTCTTCTTTTAGAGTTTTTGCTAATTTGAATTGTTTTGGTAATTTTTCTGTGCCTGTCAAGCTCACCTCTATACTGTCCTCAGGTATTCTCGTTGAATCATCTATAGAAGTTGCACGAGCAAACCTCTTTCCCTTCCTTCCCACGGTAGTCCACAACTCATCCTGATCCACTCCACGATTCCTCTTGTACGGTCCTCTCCCACTTTCCAAGTTACGATTTTCCTCCATACATTCGTCCATAACTAAACTTTCACAACTTCTTGTCATCTCGCCGTACTGATGCATCAAAATTGACAAATCATTGTCGCCCTTACTCGGTTCGTTACCATCCATTAGACAACCGCCTCGTAAACAACACACTCGATAGTGCACAAAGCTAGTGCCCGGACCGGTTATTTAGACCGAACAATACACGCGTCGTACTTTTACAAGCGCCCGCGCGCGACTGTGAATTATTAAAGTTGTCGTAACCGTTCGTAGGCGTTCTGATGTAGGTAGTACCAATTATAAAATAATAAAAATTGGTATATTTTGTATACACTCACCTGTATTTTTTGTCGTTGCTAAAACACTTTAATCTAATCGTTTGACTAAAAACGATAAAACAGGTGTATACAAGACTGACACACATCTCAAAGTATGCAAAACCGCTCTAATGCCATAAATCTTCAAATCGATATGACCCGTTATCGTACGGTCAACTGACGTTTTAAAAGTTATACTGTTGCGGATCACGCATGCAGACGGTTTATTGGAATTTGGGGCCCAGTTGTTTCTGATATTTTGAATGAATTACCTTTGTCCGTCAATTCACTTTTTATTATACAGGTTGAGAGTCAAGTGGCATATGACATAATTATCCCATAACTACCAATTTAACAAAACAATTTAATTATCTGTATGATGCATACTCCTCTCTCGCGTCTTTATGTTCATCAATCATGTCAGGTTGACTACAGCAAGCAATATTTCATACAACACATTTTCATCGCGTTTTCAATTTGGTATCCCTCTGGGACTGAAAGATTCAGAACGAGCAGAGGTACCTAATTTTAGTTCGTCAAGTTCGTTATAAAATGGTGCAAGATGCTTCTTACAGTCACACTGCCCTCGCATGCTGTATTATGTTTTTTTTTACTCTTGGAAGGTTGCTAACCTTTTTACTGTTTACCTCATGTGCTCTAGTAATGGAATAAAAATTATGAAATGATCGAAAGTAAAAATCACTGAGGAGCGAGTAGGGACTCCGTCCTGAGTCACAATACACACAATAAACCTAAGACAATTGCATTGAAGTGCGGTTTAAGTAGAAAACGAGGTGATTGACGATAGATTTTCATTTTAAGAGGTATGTTGCATGAAGTTCAAATTCAAATTCAAAAATCTTTATTCCAATGGGCCCCAAGGGAGCACTCATGTAAGTTAAAATGAATGACTAAGTGCCCGTTCCAAATTGATATAATATGCCGATCAAGAAAAAGGGCAAGAAACTCGTCGGCATAGACAGAGAGAGTCCATCTGGATGGACTCTTTGCTCATATTTTCAGCTATAACCAGTAAGATGCAAACATAGTCTGGTATTTTTTTTAAATTTGATATAGACTTGCGTTTGACAGGTTAGTTAGGTTAGTGAAATGAGCTGAGACTTGGGAGCTGATGTCTCATGGTGACAAACACAGTGCACGCAAGATTTTGCTTTGATTAGTCATTGACATTATGCGAATGCGTGGCACATTACCAACAGGCGAGTAACATACTAGATTCATTATTTAAACATAGACTAATTTTACCTTAGCTAAATTATTTCCCTCCAGTGAGTGATTTATTTGTACCTTTACAGGCAGAAGTGAAGGATATATGCAGGGAATGGGCAGGACCATTGACGTAGAGCAACACGGAAATTTTCCACCATCACCCGATTACGGTAAATTATGGGAAACCCCTCATCGTGGGGGAGATCTACGTTTAGCTGTGTGCGTTTTCCGACCGAATGAAATTAGTATGTAGTACAAATTTAAATTATGAACTCAAAAATACGTTTCGTTTCCCCAAAAGCAAAACACGGTCCCAAATAAACTCAAAGATTTGTATTGGTAATACAAATGTTAAAGTTCAAGTTTTCAGAGCGAAGAGCTCACGTTTCAATGGGAATTCGCTATATATCCCGTCTGCACCGCAACGTAGACGAGACGGGAAGGGAACGTGACGACGTATCTAAGAGGGATGCTGGGTGAATTTCAAATAACAAGTCAGTTTTTTAGTAACGTTACATTGATCCAGTGATTGAACAAAGTGAACTGAAACGTAATTGGCGCGGTATTAACAACGCTCCGACGCGACGCGACGCGACGATGCGGTGACGGGATGCATTCTAGACGAGTTTGTGGCTAAGTTTTTAGGTACCTACTTGTTGTAACCCTGCTTGCAAATCGAGGGCCTCGGTTTCGATTCCCGGCTGGGGGCGGATTGTGTGAGGTCTGTTTTTTAGTTGGTAGGTCTCCCTCATAAGCCGGAGTCCAACATAACCACCAGTTGCCCTCGCGGCTGGTGGTATCCATGAGGAGTTTTGCAACGATAAAAAAATAAATAAAGGGGGAGATGTTGTAGTAAGAGTTCCTTCCTCAACAAAACCATAAACAGGACCATAACAAATATGATCAAGTAATCCAGTGCTCGAAGTCAGTTACTAGAACAATCTAAACCAACAAGTAACTGGCAAGAATTCTACCGCATTTATCACGAAGAAATATCGGATTATTTCATTTGCCTCGTCCTTATTTCGCGGTGCGCTTAGAACTTATGACTGCTAACGTAATGTTTATTGTAATTTTCATACATAAATACGCTAGAAGGTTCTGTTAATCCGTTAATTGCGTGAATTCGAAACATTATCTGGCAGTTGTGTAGTGAATCTACACTCTCCTCTTCGTGTCTGCAAACAGTAATAGTAATTCTGGTAAGAACATATCTCTAGAAGAGTTTAGACCACCCGTAGCGATTGTAGTAAAATACTTCTTCTATTAATAGAATTAGCTATCCAAGAATACCTACTCTTTTTTACTAAGTTGTTTGTCTCTTCATCGTAGAAAATGTGCAATAAGTGCTATAGCTATGTCTTTTCACAAGCATATTCCTGTAGCTTTGGTAACGAGACGAGCCGGTCGTTTGCCTGATGGTAAGCATAACGCAGGCCTATAACAATTGCAGTGCCACTCAGAACTTTGAAACACAAAGGTCTGCGCGGCACTGCAGTGAGCTCGGTACCCAGAGACACTAAGTATTAAGTCTCATAAGCCCAATAATTTCACTGGCTACTCTGATCATCAAGCCGGAACACAGTAATGCTTGCACATACTGTTTGGTGGCAGTATTCACGAGCAAATCGGTGGTAACAACCCAGACGGACACTCGCAGAAGAGTTAGTCCTACCACCTAGTAAATATTTATCAAACTTTCTTCTTCATAACGAAGTAACTGTACCGACCGCCTACTCATGTTTGCCGTATATAATTATCAAGTGTATAATGGCAAACGATGCAAATTCTCATGGGAATCTGGACTAGAAACCCCATAGTCTAACTTCTGGTACAGATTCTCGGCTAGTATTAGTGCTTATTAGCCAACAGCTTCTCACATCAGGTGCAAGTTATAAACTGAGGGTTAAGCAGACACTCTGACTCAACCGGCATTTTAAAATTGAAAAAGTATTTTGTGGAAAAATTTATTTTTCCATCCAAGCTTTTATAAAATACCTATGTAATTGGTACTGTAATCTTGTCACCATCTTCCTGCTCCATCATCAGGACCTTGGACATCATCTACGATTAGAATACTTGTAAAGACAAATCGAACGAGCCCAAACTCGATGGGATTACGTCGTTTAGATATAGAGTTCCTATGACCACCTTCCGGCTCCATCATCAGAACTGTGTGACAAAATTATATCGCAGTGTCATCCTATTTTCATACGTACGTAAAGTTTCGGCTCAATCAAACACTGGGAAGTGGGTCAAATGTAGCTTGCAAGATTTGATCTTATTTATACTATTTAATAACGAGACGAGCTGGTCGGTCGTTGCTTACCATCAGGCAAACGACCAGCTCGTCTCGTCAAACAAACAGTTTAAAAAAAAATGTCTTAGGGCAACGTTAGCACTGCAGTGCCTCGCAGGCTTTTGTATCTAAAGTTCTGAGTGACACACAAATAATACATACTATGGTTACTTCTGTCCGTCAATATTCTATTCCGAATTGGAGACACACGGATGATGGGGAGAAATCGGATGACAGAATTCGGATCTAGTGCTTCAGGTTCAGGTTACGACCTGTCTTAGAAATATCATTGTGGTTACTTTGGACACCATTTTTTCTGATTCAGCAGCGCAAGTACGGATCTTTTCGATAGATAAAATTCGATAAAATTGACAGTTCAAATCGATAAAGTGGGTTTTATCGACTTTTTATATAATTTATCGAGCCTCGATACTATCGACAAAACTTATCGAATAGCTAGGTCGAATCCAAAGATAATATAGAGCTACTACAATACTTTACTCCCAGTACTTTACGGTACTCGCAACATTCGATAAATTTATCAATTTTATCGATTCGACAAATTTATCGAACCGACTTCCGTACTTGCGCCGCTGATCGGATGCAGTCCGGAACCGCTCTTATGGGCTTGCTGCATACCACCAGGAACAACACTCTCCAAGTCTATAACTTGCACCCGGTCCAATTTACGTTAATCACCGTTAGTTAAGGAGGACCCGGGCTCGGTGCCCCGGACTTGTTGATGCCACCCTGGTACCGACATCAACGACTTATTAGCAAGATTTATATCTGTTTGCCTATGCAAACAGGCATCAGTGATTTATGAAGGTGCTCAGAAGGGCTGGTTTGCCTCACGATATTATATTAAAACGATGGTTAAACACCTTTTAGGTCACTATAATTATATACTTTAAACGAACAAGTCTCATCTAGTGGAATGGTTTCTTGAAAATCGATTCAGGTCTTTAACCATGACGACGGTTCCGTAGCTAAGTTGGTAGTAACCCTGCCTGCAAAGCGAGGGATCCCGGGTTCGATTCCCGGCCGGGGGAGATTTTGTGTAACCATAAAGTTTGTTCTCGGGTCTTGGATGTTTGTGATGTGTATCTGTGTGTGTCCATGACACCTGCGACACAGGGAATCCTAGTGCGGGGGTATGAGTGTAAACGTTTATTTATTTATTATTTACTTATAATCGAATTAGTCAGGGTGGCTCTCGACTAAACAATAATATAACAAGGACTACGTGTAACAATACTACGATGTTTCCTAAGTTGAAATAAAAAAGAACCATCACAAACCGAGAAGTTGTTTCAGAAGAAGTTTCGGAGAAATACGTGGACAAACATACACACACCTATAAAATGTTGAGTATTTGTATGGAATAGATTAGCATATATGTGAATATATTGCAGTTCCAATAATATTACATACATGCGTGTCGAATTGATAACCTCCTTTTGTGAAGTCAGTTTAAAATGGTTTGCAATTTACAAGTCTAAGCATCTCGGCATCGGCACACTCATGCGTGTCAGATGCGCTCTTGTGTGGATGTACCGCGATAGTGTGGCACACAGGTTGGAGGGATTTGATACTTTAAACGTGTTAAGCTAAGTTTAGACTATTACAGAAATTGCGACACAAATGTCAGAGTTTTATATGTTCACAAGAAACACTAATTGCTCATAACGAATTCACACAACTGCTGATTCGGAAATCCTACTATCCCTACTTCCCTACTATATTATACATACTTCCATACTCCATACTAATATTATAAATGCGAAAGTGTGTTTGTTGATTTGTTAATTTATTTATTTATATCGGGAATCTCTCTTTTTGTATGTCTATTAAGAAGCGTTTCATCGCTGCGTGCTCAATAATTTGTAATATTCTAGATTGCTTTACAATTTTGTAGATTTCCGCGTGTCAGATGCAATGAAGTGTGGATGTTTTAGAGTATAATTAGATTGTAAAGGTTTGATACTTCTATGGAAAGTCAGATAAATAATTATTTAGTTCAAGATATGAATTAAGAAAATGAAAAAAAAATTAAAAGCTTAAGATTTAACATAAGATAAAAAGAAAAACTCTAAAATTATTTTCATTTGCCGGATTTTTTGACGGGACTTTCACTGGAAAATAGCTTTTGTTATAAGGAGTAACTTAGGCTTCGTGAGCGAAGCCGCGGGGCACAGCTAGTTAATATGAATGTATTGTATTTTCCGTTCCGGCATCCGACGTAACTGAAAATACAATATATTGGGTATCATCAAGTCACGAGTGAATAGGTATCTACTTGGGAAGCGTGCTCCATCTTCGACCGCATCGTCACCATCAGGTGAGATAGTGGTCACACGCAATCCTATAGTATTTATAAAAAAAAACGTAAGTAGGGGAGACCAGGGACGAACGTAACAATTTTCATATTTCTCGTAATATCTCACAAAGCTTTTTGAATATCAAAATTCTAATCCGTACACATGATAGATTGGTCTTTTAACTATCTTTTAACACCAGCTTAAATGTAACCTATATTACAGATTTTGAGAAATACGACCAAACAAAAAAAGTGGAAATTGTTACAACTATCCCTACCCCTAGGGTTGGTTGTAACAGTGTAACGGGATGGTTGTAACATTGTAAATAAAACCAAAGTTACTTTCATATTCAACATATTAATTTCTAATCAGCCTTTTAGATTTTACATTAGAATCACAACAATTAAAAAAAAACTAGGAAACATAACAATCTTCTTCATTTATAAAAATAATCAACATTATTTAAAAATTAGATCTCAATCTGGTAAACAATTAAGGCGTAGGTAACTTATTTCGTTATTAGCACAATCTACTTGAGCCCACAGCTGATAGTTTCATAGACTATCAGCTGTGGGCATTGAGATCTCATTTTTAAATAATGTTGATTACTTAAAAATAAAGAAGATTGTTGTTTCCTAGATTTTTTATTGTTCTTATTCTAAGGTAAAATCTAAAACGCTGATTAGAAATTAATATATGTTGAATATAAAAGCAGGTAGCCACAATGCTTAGTATCGTTAACTAAGCATTGTGCCTACCTACTTTTCATTTAACCTACTGTTAGAAAAGGATTTCATACAAATTAACCAGAAGCAATCTTCGCTGTCTGAATGATCACTATTCTTAGTTATTTTAGTACATATTTATTTATTCTTTTTTAGTCTTTTATTTAAATTTTTCACTAGTTTTATTATCAACTGCAGCCCTCGGCTTTTTTGTCTGTTTAGCAGTTTGTAAAATAGGTTTCTTAACTTCTTTGGCTCTACGCTTTCTTTCTTCTTGTTATTGAATTTCAAGCTTGTTTGGAGTCAAATTAAGCTGTTAATTATCAAACAATGTCTATTTCTGAAATAATTTCAATGGCAAAGCCATTACTGGTGGCAAAGTTAATTCAGGAGGGGTTCTTGGCAGTAATAGTGAAGCTACCGAAGCCGGTGAAGCTACTAATGGTGGTTTTACTTATGGCTGATATGAATTCACATCGTCTCAAAATGATACATTTCTATAAAGTACTTCTGTAGCCAAATCCATTATTTCTGCAGTAACTAAACCTCTGCTAGTCGTTCGTTTATATATGTTAGGTATTCAGGAGAAAGAAAATAAATCTGTATTACTTTGATATTTCAAAGTAATACAGATTTATTTTCTTTCTCAAACGTAAAAAAACACAATAAAATCGTTTCGAGATATCACGATCATAATCGGGATGAAAGTAACAAGTTGTTACTTTCATCCCTAACTATAAATTTTCCCTCAATTTGCCAAATACATGCCTATAACCTAAATAAACTATCGTTTTGAACGCCAAAATAGAAAGACGAATACTTATGCTACTTTACTGTCACTAGACACGCAAGCAAGAAACCTCCCATAATAAAAAAAAACACCGTTGAAAAAACGGTCAAACCTTACTTTGGGGGTACTTTTGCAGCACCAGCTTGCTACCTCCACAACCTGACGGCACAGTGCCAAGAGGGCAACTGAGGTAATAGGTGGTTCAAATTGGAACATATCGGTGGTACCACCCATCAATGTAGCTAACATAGTTTGTTCAGAAACTCATTTGTTACGTTCATCCCGCGTTACTTTCATCCCTGGTCTCCCCTATTAAGAAACAGTCCTTTGTTAAAACAGTCTTTTTAATTTTTGTTACTGTAATCACTCTTTCTTTAAAGTATCAAAGCCACCCACCACATCCACCAGTAGTCCAGCGTTTTCCAATGCTAACTCGGCAATGCTGCGCGCGCGCATTCGCTATCAGTCAGTTCTCTAGGTCATTTCTACGGAAACGCACCGCTCCGCGCCAACCGCTAGGCTCCGATGAAAACAAAACACGATCGATTCCAATCCAAATAAAACTAAAAACTTTTTGAATTCCGAATCAGTTACAGTAAAAAGTTTTGATGTGAAATACGTTTTTCATTTGTTTTTTTTTTTATTTTAAATAAAAACAAAAGACAAAGTTTCAGTGTACGACGTTTTTTGTGTGTTTATTGAGTGTGTGATATTTTCTGTGAAATTCATGGACACGAACGCTCAGGAATGTAAAACACAGTGCTGGAAGGTAAAAATACATTATTTATGGCTCGACTTTCTTGTTACCTGTCTGTTAATGATTTATTAAGATGATTTTATGAAAGGCTTATGTTAAAAATACCTGTACCACAACACATAAAACACTATGTAGTTATGTTAACAGTGAAAGATAATTTACAAGAGCACAAATTGAACTGTGCGTAAATAAAAAACTTTACTACCTATTTTTTTACACGACTGCACTAACAAGGAATGAAATGTTTTAAGGGTTCATATATGTATGTGAGTTTCTTTATTCCTCCATTATTTATAAATGCTTGAGTATATTTGGATGTATGGAGTAAGGGGTATTGTTAGAATCCTTACATCACAACTCACTGACCCCTCATACAGGTACTGAAATTATTTCCTGAACCCATTGCAGTTAATGAGCCATTAGCAGATTAATTCCCAAGCAAATTAGGTACACTACATCAGTATTCTGGCATTAATTCGTTTAGTTACCAGATAGTAATTATTACCTTACTTTTACACAATCTTGGTAATGTGACCCAATCAATTTTCCCCTTTAAATCGGCACCGTAAAACTAAATTGGTCCAGTAATTAAGAACAAAGCGGTACACGACATAAATTCCTACAATCGTTAGCAAAACGATTTTGTTTTTTTATTTCAGTGTTAAACTAAACTATGGCCTCAAAATTAAAACAATAATACTTAGTGGCCAGTTATGCAGGTGATAAAATAAATCAAGCGAAACGAAACGGCATTTTTTAAATATAGAATTTTGATACGTTTTTAAATGGTTTTTAATTGAGAATGTCTTCCGTTCCTGATAAACAACGTCAGCTTGGAAGTTGGTACTGTTATCATAATGGGACGGTTACAGCACTGGTTTACTTAATATAATGGGCCTCACTCACGTAAGCAATCATAGAACGTAGTTGAGCATTTAAAATGTTTCCGTCTTAGCACAAAAAGCAAATTTTAGACGCCCGTTTAGCTAGACAGTCTTTGATTATAAACTTCTATGTAGACAGTGTCTAAATGATAAACGTCTAAAATGATTAAAAATATCACAACCGAATTAAGTTAGACACTTCTTACATCAACTTTTGTGGTTGTTATTATTTAAACACAAGATAGCTAGTTATGAAAAACATACCGGTTTTAAGAAACAGAAAAAGCACCAGTGATTTTAGTAAAGCCTTAATCAGCTAAAAATGTTTGAGGAATTGGAATTTACTTTAGTAGATATTGTTTATACCATTTGATAATAAGAGCTGGTCGTTTGCCTTATGGTAAGCATAACGCCGACCCATAACAATTGCAATGCCATTCAGAACTTTGAAACACAAAGGCCTGCGTGGCACTGCAGTGCGCGTTACCCTGAGACATTAGTCATTAGTTAGTAGTTATTTAAATAGCTATGAATACTACTTAATCATATATTTATATTAATAATACGATACATCTGACGCAAAACCAGTTAAGTTAATTTATTTATTTGTTAGAATGAATGTATTATAACGTGGTTCACTAGGTCAAGCCCGTCTGTGGGTGTCTAATAGTACCAAACAACAGTTTTAAAGTATACATAACAATAATAATAATAACAATAGAGACTAAATCCATATTATTATTATAAGTCTCGCCCACTCTATTAATTATAGTTTACAGGGGCTTATAGTTTAGGAGCAGAAGCCTTATGATTACATCTTGGTATGACTATTGTACCAATAAAATGAGAAACTATGGGAGTGACCAATTTTTGCTATGAAAAAGTCAGCCTCTCAAGAATTTCGTCGTCACATCGTTCGCTCCCATAGAGTTGATTTAACCAGCTGCCTTACCGGCTAACAATCTCGTGTTCGTTTTAAATTCCAAACCGATTAAAACCAGCGGTCACTAGTCTTCGTGTGGAAGGAGTTGTCTAGAGTTTTCGCTTCTTTTCGTTTTGTAAGAACTTGTTTCCATAATAACGTGCATTCTAAAATTAAAACCAGCGAGAATTCTATACTATTCCTCCCAGCCGAAGACCTAACGTAGTAGTCTTAATTGGTTTGGAGTTGAAAACGAACACGAGACTGTTAGCCGGTAAGGCCCCTGGTTAAATCTAGAGGTATGTCCATGAAAGAACTGCCCCACAACCTCTGTTATAAAAAAGTGGTATCAACCAGTCACATTCTGTCATCGGCGGCAGTTTTTGTTCGTGACACGGAACTAATAAGACATTAGCTCTCGGTCTAGGCTAGATAACTGTGAGGCCCGTATTGATACCGTCTACTCAAGATACCGCCTACTCAAGATTGTTTTAATTGAAATCGTTGTAAATTAAAATATTTATGAATGGGCAAAACATAAAATCCCATTTTTAGGTTTGAAAACTTAAGTGGAAGCAGAAAGCATCGGTTACGCTATAATATGATAGTTGGAATGTACCAGGCTAACATGTACTAAAAGGAGGTTTCTACCTGAAGTAGCCAGGGGAAGGAGGGCAATGGAGAGTGGTTGAAATAATGACGCAGTAAAGTCCTATAGCAACTGGTACTTATTCTGTGTTCATCTTTGGCTTTACCAGTCCTCTTCGCTTCGGTGGATGATAGGCTTAACTCTACTAAAAATGACACCTTATCACATTGTACTTGGTAAACAACCAGTCCTGAAATATCATTTTACAGTTCAGCAACCCTGAGCCGGGTTGCCTGTCAAATGTCAACAACCGTTGGGATTAGAACGTGAATTTGAAATTCAAATTCGGAATGTATTCAGCAGACGCGAAGTAAGGTCCTGGTTGCCAGTAGCAATTTTATTTTATATCAAAATGACACGCTTGGCGCTGGCTGGTAACATGAGATGTTTTAATAGAATCTCTTTCAACGCGAACTCTTTGTTTGAAAATACAAAAATGAAAGATATCTCATCGTCCAGCGAACTACCAGTTCCGTTGCTTAACTGCCCTTGGTTTGTTATCAGAAATGACCTCTTACTGTGTACTTATTATTATTTTAATCATGTATTTTTGATTTATTCGTCGTTTTATACTTTTTGATAACGGACGGGGATAGTTTGCCTGATGGTAAGCGTAACGCCAGCCCATACCTACCTATAACAGTTACAGTGCCACTCAGAACATCGAAACTTAAAACTCTGCGTGGCACTACATTGCGCGTAACTTTGCTGATCAAACCTACTGCTTGGCGGCAGACTACACGAGCATCTAAGCAGTGGTAGCCACCCAGCATATATACTCGCAGAAGAGTAAGTCCTACCACTTGGTAAAAACAAAAATAGTTTTAGCATAGCCAAAAAAATAGTTTTGTATAAATGAGTTATTTTTTTTTTGGGAAAGAAGTATTTACATAATTTTTTTTTTTATTATCAGCCTCTTACACTCTCACTGCTGGGATACCGGCCTTCTCTCAGAGAGAGAGGTATGGGCCATAATCCACCACGCGAGCCCAGTGCGGCTTGGTGGATGTCACATGTCCTCGAATTTTTTGGTTCTTGAACATGGCCGGTTTCCTCACGATGTTTTCCTTCACCGTTTTAGAGCGATTGTGAATAAGAAGTATTTACTGTCTTGTTATTTGTAACAGAAATGTAACCAGTATTACCTTGAAAATTAATTGAAGTGTTAAGGTACAGACCAAGGTTTTGACGATAAAAACAAATAGGTACCTATAAGTACCACAAAAATACGAGAATCTAACAAAGAAGACATTATTTTTATACTCGGTAAGTTAAGCACTATCTTGGCAATGAAATGGTGGTAAAGATATGTTATGCAGACCGTAGACGCTTATGCAAGTATGAGTTTTGCTGTCAAATTAACCATGCTTTTGCATCAAGCGCGGATTACGAGACGAGACGGATTACGACACGGAAGCGCGCCTTGATGCAAAACGATCAAACATCAAAACGACAAAACATCGACGAAATAGACAAGAACGGCAATACGGCCAGATAGTGGTGTCTCGAAGCCCTTTGTAAACATCTCCTGCGCCAACATGTTAAATATGACAAAAGCAGAAGGGAGCTGGGAGACCAGTGTTAACAATTTCGTGGTTTAAAATATATGAGTACATAATTATTTAATGCGCACAATTCTAAATTAAGAGATGAACATGCATGCAAATACATAATGTCAAATTACGGAATCAATGCCATTTCGACGCAATGCAAGAATGACTTTGACATTTAAATCATTTTCAGCTAGCGTCCATTGTAATTCATCTTAATACCGTCTCTTAACCCGATATAAAATATTCTTTGTGTCGCAGACCACTATCGTAATTATGCGATATTAAATAAAGATCAACATTGCATATCTAATACTTTATGATATCACGAAATACGCCTCGAACTATTAAATTCTTGTGGGCGTTCCTATTTCTATGAATTTAATTATAGAGTTAAAATATATCATTAGAAATTATTCTGAACGTTTTAATTATTAATTAATCATTAAAACCAATATTAAACTAATAAAACATGTATTTCGACCCCGTACCTACCAGTAATAAATTTTTTTGTGAAACCCTATTTTTCTACCACCCTCATGATAGACAAATAGGGTCTTACCACAATAAAATTACACGCACCCTAAACTTGTGTTTAACATGCCTTACTCGCGTTTTTCAATATAAACCACAAATTTTTATTTGAGTGGTGTCTAAGTGTTGTCTAACTCCATAAGTATTATATCCATTGTCTTAGTACCCACTGCATACAAGCTCTGTTTAGTTTGGGACTAGATGTGCTGGTAATGTGTGTAAATTTATTTATTTAAATATCTCAATTAATATTTATTCATTTATTCTGCTGTGACATTACTAATTATTTAAGATGTTTACTTTATGAGCGAGTGTGGCCTTACCTTGCACGACTTCACAACACAGCTTCACCACAAAAAAAAAAACAGACGAATAGAAAATCCCTTCCTTTGTGGAAGTCAGTTAAAAATAAATTCGTACGCACACTTCTAACAGCTAATAACTTTAACGTAACGTCCTATACAGCTATTATTTTCTCTTAGATAACTTACAACTACAGATGTAGGTTATGGAACTACCATTAGATCGGTAAACACACCTAATTGCCGGGTTTGTTGCACGGATGCGCTTGCGCATTGATTGGGGCGAATATCCATCGACTTTCCAACCACAATGAATGGGCGGAATGTAAGTTGAAAGCGGAAGCGGGATTATATAAGATGAAGCTTTCAATTAGTATAAATATAAATTTAAGATAATATTATTACAGATTAATGTTATACGATAAGAAGACAAAATAAAACAAAGATAGCCAAAAAAGGTACCCAAAATATTTGTAAGGCAAAAATATGTACGTCATGTTAGCTTATTGATAAATTAATATGTATTTAAAAATAAAGCCTAATAATGATATACGGCACGAAGACAAAATAAAACAAAGATAGCTAAACAAGTTAACATATTATGATTGTTAACTTATTGGTAAATTGATGTGTAAACTAAACTGTAAACAACCAGGTTACAATGTCGTTTCCCATGTAAAATTAAGTGAATGAGCAAAATAAGAGGTAATTTTAATCTTATCACTTAAAAAAAATATTACAAAACCAGTGCGCAGACATCACATTACTTTATAGATGTTTAGTCTGCTAAACAACGTCGGTAGAGCTTTATTTTGGCTTACATTGGCACATTTTTCAGGCAGAAAAATAATCTCTGACGCTGTATTGTAGCAGTTGTGATTGAATCCTAATTACCCTTATGTTCGGTGTAGTACTGTATTTTACTTAAACACCATTTAATTTTGAGCCTTCGGACAACATCGCGGTGCAACCATAGCATGGTGATAGAGAGCATTTTTAACCGACTACCAAAAACGGAGGTTTTTTTACGTTTGTTACCCCAGATCTCCGTCATTTATTAACCTATTTGGAAAATTCTTTATTTGAAAGGATTATACTTTAATATTTGTCCCATAGGAATTTCACCAAAATCGGTTCAATAGTTTGCCTTTGAAGTGTGTTCGTCTCTTTTTAAAAGCAATTTTACTTGTGCTTACTAGCGAGCTATTACCTAAGTTGTATCATCAATAACCTCTCAGTGTGGGCACTTGAGAGCCGATCCTAATAATATAGGCTCAGCTTATTCGCCATCTTGGACGACATCGTCGCTTCATACCATACCTCATACTGCTCGATAAAAAAGTCAAGTTTTTTTTTATCTTTTGAGGGAAGAAAGAGACAAGAGGAATATTATAGTTTAGTATTTATTTTGAGGAATAGTATCTAATATAAGTTACAGTGAAAATATGTATGATGTGAAATATATACCGTCTTCTTTTACACTTGATATGTAATGTAAATAATAATTATAATAGTGTCAATTCTGACGTCTCATACGTAAACATAATTTTAGCTTCACTCTCTCTTTCTAAATAAAACAAAAGAAAGGGATGGAATATATTTTAGATCTGTCAAATTAATTCACTTCCTTGTAGCTAATAGTGTAAATTTAACGGCCAAGAATTTAGTGACGTCTAATTTGTCAAAGATGGACGACATTTGACAGTTCTACAAATAAATTTAGGTCTCACACATTTTCCTACTCTTTCTCATGTTATTTATTGGAAAGAGAGACAGTGAAACTAATATTAGGTTTAGGTATGAAACGACAGAATCGACACCACTGTCTAGTGTAAATACACCTGATGCGTTATTTTTCGCTGCAACTTGTGACTTACACGCACGCCAGTACGACGCGTTCATTCGTCAACCTGTCATTAACGATAATATACGGAAGGCAGGAAGGAAACAATGTGTTCAAGAAACCGGTCAAGCGCGAACTATTAATTCTTGCACGTGTTCTTTTATTTATGCGAAAATGGAAAACCGTGATAAATTTAAACTGACCAACATTCGCGCCATTGTTATTAGTGATCAAACTGAAGTAAAGGAGGGTAATGTTTTTCAAACGAATGTTTCAGTGTCTTTTTGGCACTCTCTGTAGCCTTAGGTTTTAATATATGAGGTGTCATTAGGTTTGTTTTATTTTTTTTATATTGTTTGGTAAAGAGTTGTGCTAGGCGTACTAGTCCTACTTCCTACTAATTCTACTTCCTACTTATATATCCTACTAATATTATGAATGCGAAAGTGTGTTTGTTGGTTTGTCTTTCTTGCACACAGTAACGGGGCAACCACGGAGCAACGAATCGACGTAATTTTTGGCAAAGATATAATTTATGGACCGGAGAGTAACATAAGCTCCTTTTTATATTGGAAAATGTACGATTCCTGTGGGAACATAGATAAAAACCGCGGGCAGAAGCTAGTAATATTATAAATGCGAAAGTGTATTTGTTGGTTTGTTGGTTTGTCCCCCTTTCAGGCAGAAACGGAGCAACGGAACGACGTGATTTTTGGTATAGATATAGTTTATGGACCGGAGAGTAACATAGGCTACTTTTTATCCCGGAAAAATGCACGGTTCCTGTGGGAACGCGGGTGAAAACCGCGGGCAGAAGCTAGTCGTCTATAAAAGGAAACGACCTTTGGAGAAAATATCGCGATATTTCTATTTCATCCCCAATTCTCCATCTTTAAAGTTGGTATTGTTTATAAAATTTATAGAAGTATATTATATATCAATAAGGATATATCGACTAAATAGGATATATCTTAAAACATTAAAGCGATAGATCGGAGTGGAAGATCAGCGTTGGTTATTATGCTGAGTAGCAAAAGAGTCCCGTCCCACCTTTTGTGACTTATCCCTTTTTAATATAGGTGTCCTTTCTTTCTTTACTTTCTAAAAAAAAGAATCATTTAAATTGATTGAGAATTGACGTAGAAATAAAGTCACGTCACGTTCTACTAAAAACTAGATTAAAGTGTACAACGTTGGTTATACAAAATAGTTTAACCGACCATGATACCGTCTTCTTATCAATGAATACGAAAAATGGTGCCTTGAGATCTCACAATACTTATTACAATAAAATAAATTATCCTAGTATCAGGTACCAACTAAAAAACACTGATTTCCAACCAGTGCTTGACTGCGATAATTGTGACAGAGCTGCAGATATGCTGGTCAAAACAGTATCTGATATTATTGTAGCTAACACTAATCTAGTGAAAGTGTCTCGAAGAAAAGCCCCACTTAAGGCCTGGATAACTCCAGGGCTTGTTCGCTGCATGAGAAACAGAGATAAGCTTCACAAAAAATTAAAAAAAGATACGGAAAACGCTATCTTAAAGACGACGTATAATAGATATCGTAATTTTTTAACGCGATTACTTCGTAAACTAAAGAGGCAGTATGAACGTTCGGAATTGGAAAATGCGAAGAATGTAAAAGAAATATGGCAGGTGATAAACAAAATAGCATATCTCAAACCTAATAAAAACACCACTCACGAACTCTTAACAACTGCACGTACCCCCCAGGAAGCTACAAACATGGTAAATAAATACTTTTCAAGTGTAGGCGAGACTTTGGCCCGGTCCGTGTCTTCTAATTGTGGTCAATACACACGCCCTTTAACTGCTAAAACCACACAAGTACCACCTATACAATCCTTCACTTTAATTGATACCGATATAACCGAGGTTGTCTCTATAATAAATTCGTTAAAAACTAGCTACGCTGTAAGTTTAGACAATATTTCAACTAAAATTATTAAGGAAAATAAACTCGTGTTTGCTGGACTCATCACCCATATTTGCAATCTATCACTCACATCATGTCACTTTCCCAAAGCTTTTAAAACATCAGTAATTATTCCGATACATAAAAAGGGACCAAAAGATATTATTAGTAATTATAGGCCGATCTCAATATTGCCAGCATTTTCAAAAATTTTGGAACGCCTTATCAATAAGAGGCTTATAAATTACCTTGAGGAACGAAATCTACTCTCCCAGCAACAATTTGGCTTCCGTAAAAACAAGTCAACATCTGAGGCTGTGGGAGAACTCACTGATCATATAGTAAAAGGTTTGGATGCTGGTGACAAATGCCTTGCAATCTTTTTAGACCTTGCGAAGGCATTTGACACTGTTTCCATTCCACTCCTACTTCAGAAATTGGAAGATCTAGGAATTCGTGGCCCTCAGCTGGAATTGTTTGCGGATTACTTAGATGACAGAAAACAGTGTGTTAGACTGGGTAGCACTGTCAGTGAGCCGGTTTCTGTTACATGCGGTGTTCCTCAGGGAAGTATCCTTGGCCCCACTCTATTCCTAGTGTACATTAATGAGCTGTGCAATATTGATATAGATAACGGTAAAATTATCACTTTTGCAGACGATACAGCGCTTGTATTCCGTAGTAACAGCTGGGAAAATGTTTTCGCTTATGCTCAAAAGGGATTTAATCGAGTAAACAAGTGGCTAAAACTTAACTTGCTCAGTTTGAATGCTGAAAAAACACAGTATGTTACCTTTTCAATGTTAAACAAATCGCAACCACCCACATGTCCCAAATTTACTTTATTGGCACACTCACAGTTGGATAGTAACTTATGTAATTTCAACAGATGCACATGCAGAAGTTTGGAAAGGGTTAGCTCCATTCGTTACCTGGGTGTTACCCTGGATAGCCATTTAAATTTTGAATGTCATATTAAAATATTAACGAGTAGAATTCGAAAATTAATAGCAGTTTTTAAAAATATAAGACACGTAGCTGATAAAACCATACTTAGGACCACATACTACGCTTTATGCCAATCGTTACTATCGTATTGCATTGACACATGGGGTGGAGCAGCAAAAACCCACCTCTTACCCTTGGAAAGAGCGCAACGTGCCATATTGAAAGTCAGTAACTTTCTCCCTTTTAGATACCCAACCACTAAGCTATACAATGAAACCGCTATACTGACAGTTAGACAGCTTTTTATACTGAGACTCACCATCAACCAGCATAAATTATGTGTCCAAAATGAGGAGTCTCGAGAGTTCACGTGTAAAAGGCGTCGAATGGATAGAGTTTTCATTGTTCCTAAGTATAGAACTTTCTTTTGTAAAAAATTTCCTTGTTTCCTGGGCGGTTTTATTTACAACAAACTTTCAAAAATAAAAGACATCAAACACCTGAATTATTTTCAACTAAAAAAAACAGTGACGAATATGTTACAGGCGTACACCTATGAGGAAACAGAGAACTTACTCTCTATTATGAAATGAATGTGCGTATCACAGTTAAAATACCCAGCATCACGAAATACTAAAGTAATTGAAACCATTTTTCATTTACACACACGCACACACACACACACACACAGACACACACACGCACGCAAACACACTCACACGCACACACACACACACACACACACACACACACACACACACACACACACACACACACACACATTAGTATTGTTTAGAAGTACATAAATAACTTCAATCTAATTGTATGAATTAAAATTTAATATAATTATTATAATATAATTCTTATTATTTCTTGCATCAAATCAGTGCTTACTTTGTGTTGTACTTTATAATTATCAGTTATTGTGTATGCTACTTGTCATTTTGTTTGGTTATTAAATAAATTTATTATTATATTAAAAAAAAAAAAAAAAAAAAAAAGTAACGTCCCACAAAAAAATAGAAGAATTGCGAACCTCATCCTTTTTTAAAGTCGGTTAAAAATACTTTATACAGTACTATACGATTTTGGCCTTGCATTAGACCACACGGTAAGGTAAAGTTATGGTTAAAGTACCCAGTAAATTACAAAGTAAAGCTTATAAAGCATCATATTAAGTCTTATAATGTACCTCTACACACTGTTATTATGATAATCAAGTTATTTGTTTACGGTTGATCGGACGCAGTATTTTTAATCGCATGCTACCGATCTAGCGATAAATCAGTTCTGTTTTTGTATAATAGTGTCTACGTAAATCTGAAAGAAAGAAAGAAAGAAAACATATTTATTCGTGACCACTTAAACCTAGAACAACAAATTAATAAGAAAATAAAACTAAAGAAAAAAAAAAGTGTCACAAAATGGTCCCATCTCAGCGTAATGCTGGTTTAAAACCAGCGCTGATCTTGCGTTGTAACCATTAGGTGGCGTCACGGCACCAAGTTGCCACCAAGTCGTGGCAACGCATGCGACATCAATCCCTCATCGTGTATTGACGCGCTATCATTTTTACATAAATTTTATAACGTAAGTAAGGCTTAGCACTGAAGCATAAAATAAATTAAAAACTTAAACAAAAAAGTACAATATATTGACTATCTATAAACAAAAAGGTTTACAAGAAAAGAAACATAAGCCGGAGAAGTAAATCAACATAATGGTCACGCCACGCGTTCTTTAGACATGCAAAATACTCCACATGGTCAGTCTACCTTGGTAATAATAGGCTGCTAACATAGGCTTACTAGTTTTCTTACTTTTCTTTGGTAATTTACTTTTACTAGAATATTGAACAGGAGAAATGTGCTAGCATGTTTCGTAGGCGTGAAATTTGTCTAATTTTTTTTTTGTTAGTGGTAGGTCTAACTGTTCAGCGAGTGTCCGTCTGGGTTGGTACCACCGCGTTGCTCGTGAAGTCTGCCGCCAAGCAGTACTGTGCAAGCATTACTTTGTTCCGGTTTGATGAGCAGAGTAGCCAGAGAAATAACTGGGCTTATACTTAATGTCTCAGGGTAGCGAGCGCACTGCAACAGAACAAAAATTGTCTTTTTTTGTTGTGTCGTTAATAATATACTTTCATATATACATTTAGTTAAAATCTGGTATTTTGACATTACAAACAGACATTTCAATTTTATTTATTTGTAAATAGATAACCAAATAACTTCATAAAAGAATAATTACCCAATTCATTTGCTCATCAAAAAGATATTTCAAGTCACTAATCGCTTCAAGTCACTTGTGCGACTTTCAATCCGACGCACAATCGCTCTAAAACGGTGAAGGAAGACATCGGTGAAGGAACCCGGATGATTGAGAATCACAAAATTCGAGGACATGTGACATCCACCAAGTCGCACTGGGCCCGCGTAGTGGATTATGGCCAGTCTCTGAGTGAAGGCCGGTATCCCAGCAGCGGGAACGTACTCATACAAGAGACTGATAGTAGGTATATTATTATAGGTAGTTCGTGTTTTGGTGTAAACTGTAAGCTTACTATCTAAATAAATAAATAAATATAAGATAATATGATTGGCGGCTCTTCAGTGACGACCATCTATTAGTGGTCATCAACAACCCTCACCACAAAAGGAAAGTTAATTAAATACTATTTCACGCTGCAGCCTTCGTGAGAAAAAAACGTGATTCGAAATACAGAAAAAATGTCGAAGAATAAAATAAAAAGAAAATGATCGTGGGACCGGACTGTATTAAGAATTTTAGAGAAAGCTGCAATACCTATTTTGTACTGTACTTGGTATGAAAACTGTTGCTAAATACCGTAAAATGGTAGACGTTTATTTTTATCGTCAATTGAAAATGTTGCCAGGTCTTCTCATGAAATTCCAGTGTCAGAAATGGCTTTGTGTGATTTAAATCTAGAAATTTTCAATGTGGCAGTTAGTTTTAAAGTTTGGTTGCGTATGTGCATTTAATCGGTGGAAAATTTAGCTTACCGTCACTAGCGTACAAATTTGAAACTACCTACTTGAATTTGGCAAAATAAGGATTTTGAAAAAGTTAAATTACTTTTTGCAATTTTGATTCAAGGTCCATATCATGTTTTTTCGTAAAAAAATTACTTGATTGTTAATAAATTCTACGTCAAATATATTAGGTTTTATGTAGTAAACTAAAGTTAAGCGATACTCCATCTTCTTTTAACAAGTGCCATGAAGAGTTCAGAATGAAAAACCCCGACGCAGCACTGCACTGCAGTCTTAACTATTGTCTACAGGACAATGACACCAGAACTGGAGCTACCTTATAATATCATAATATTTTTATAACGTCAAAAATCTACAAGGTATATTTGACGTAGAATGTAATTTAACAATCAAGTCATTTTTTCTAAATCTTCTATATACAAATAAATAAAATTGAAGTGTTTTTTTGTAATATCAAAATAACAGTTTTTTACCAAATCCATATGAAAGTATATACGGTACCTATGACGAAACAACCATTTTAAAAATTTTTGTCTGTCTGTTTGTCTGTTTGTTCCGGGTAATCTCCGAAACGGCTGGAGCGATTTTGACGGGACTTTCACTGGCAGATAGCTGATGTTACAAGGAGTAACTTAGGCTACTTTAATTTTAGAAAAAGAATTAGGGTTCCGCGCAAAAGACAAAAACCATGAAATCCAAAATATCCACGCGGGTGAAACCGCGGGCAGCAGCTAGTATTAAATATAGCATGATAGCATGAATAAAACAATGATTAGCAGCTGATTAAATTACCTAAGCTGTTATTAATTAGCTAAGCTGCAAAATGCTTTATTCATAGAGGCCCTAAAGAGCACTCATGAAGGTTAAAATAAATGCACGTATTTTGTAGTGTGTAATATCAGTTTATTTTAGCGGTTCCACATAGTTATTCCAACTGCGTTTTCATTAGAACCCTAAATTTTAATGTGTCCTACATTAGCTGAAACCGGACAGCGCAAAACGTTGCCAAAATCTTTGCAATTCATTCTAAAAGCAGTAAGGGTATGTACTAGTTTTAAAAGCTTCAGGCGGTTTGGTTTGTTCGGAAACAATGAGGATGAAAAGTAAGTACCTATAGCAAAACGCAGTACTGGCAGTACTAAACGACAACGTAGGACATAGTTGACGTCAGTAATGCAATTGAACTACTGAGGATGATAAAGCGAATACTTAGTGTGTTCTTGAATTAAATTCAAATCCTGTAGAGCTCTGCACGAAAATTAAACGGCTCTAACAGCTTTTATATTTTACACTAGCTGCTGCCCGCGGTTTTACCCGCGCGGAGATATTGAATTTTATGGTTTTTATTTTTTTGCGTGAATTACGTGGGTCCCTAATTCTTTTTCTAAAATTAAAGTAGCTTAAGTTACTCCTTGTAACATCAGCTACCTGCCAGTAAATGTCCCATCAAAATCGGTCCAGCCGTTTCGGAGATTACCCATGGTCCTAATCACTCTCTTCCAGGATAACATACCAATTCACACTCATCCTCTATGTGTACCTATATTTTTTTCTGTAGGATATAAGTATTATTTTTATTTATGTAACATATTTTGGCGTGCAATAAAGTATTATTGAACTGTATGTTCTCTTACTGGCGTACACACGTACTGTGCACAACTCCCCATTCATTACTTAGTTTAGAACGTGAGCTTGCATTCCTGAGGTTCCACCTACTCGGCAGATCTTTTTACGTTTGGTCGAGCATGAATTCGTTTACTTTTGAGGTTTTACCTTTAAAAAGGCAGGTAAAAGTAACGTGGGATGGGTAATATTTTAGTAGGTACGTTCGAAAACGAAAATGATCTAATGTTTCAACAAAATTCACTTCCGAGCATTTTTTTAATCTACTTTTATTTAGGGGCTTTACCCACATTGGTATGCCAGCTCCATCATACCCTTTTTTTTTTTTTTTTTTTTTTTTTTTCCCCAGAGAAAAACTCCTTTGCGAGCTTACCCCTCCGCGCCCCGGGGCGGGCTACGGAGAGAGTGTGGGACTCACGCTCGCCAACGCGCAGCCGTCCTACCCACTAAAAAACCCTGGGACGTTTTCCGGCTCAGCTTTTGGACGGGGTCGCGGTTCCGCTTTCGCACTCCGCACAGGACCTCGTCAGCCGTCGTCCGCCCCCCAGGGCGGACCCGCCTCGCGGGGAGAGCACCTCTCCCCCGCACGGCCAGGCGATGCGCCCAACGCAAGCGCATCGCCTCCGCCTCGGGAGGACCCTACCTATACGCAGGTGAGGGACGCCGAATGCCCCCGCATCCAACGCCCCAGGTCCTCCCGGTGGAGACGGAGGGGTTAGACCGCGCCCCCGTCTCCGTGCTCATGAGAGCACCGTCAGTGGCGCGCGGTCGCAAAACACGGCCGCGCGCTCCGCCTCATCTTGGTCCGGTGCAGAGGGGGGGTATCAGACCCCCCCCCTCTGAAGACAAGTCCAGTGTTGCCCCCACCCCGATTATGGCCAATCAGGGCGAGGGCCCTTCTCCTACTGTGTCACGTCCGATGTTTGCGCGCTGCCAGCGGGAGCAGGGGGGTCCGTATACCCAAAGGGTCACCCCCTAATCCCACGTTGGTAGGCAGCGCGCTCCTCCTCGTACAGCCCCCCCTAAGAGGGGCTGTCCTCCTCCTACGTCACGTCCAGTCGCGCGCTGCCAGCGGGAGCAGGGGGTTCACTACCCAAAAAGGTAGCCCCCTGGTCCCACGCTGGTGGCCAGCGCGCCCCTCCTCGTACAGCCCCCCCAATAAGAGGGGCTGTCCTCCTCCTGGTCCCGTCCGGTAATATTTGGCGCGCTAACCAGCGCGCCCCTCCTCGTCCAGCCCCCCCAATAAGAGGGGCTGTCCATCTCCTGTCTCGTCCGGTCGCGCGCTGCCAGTGGGAGCAGGGGGGTCTGTATACCCAAAGGGTCACCCCCTGGTCCCACGCTGGAAGACAGCGCGCCCCTATCTCTCACCATCGGTGTGGCGCGTCGCAAGCCGACAACGACGCGCCCGTCCCTCTCTGCGGCCTTCGGGTCCCGCTCAACCCCTCTGCCCCATCCGCCGTGCCCTCTGCTGACCCAATCAGAGGGACACGCGGAGGGGCCCACCTCGCCGGGGCATCAGCTACCCGTCAGCAACCCCTCCGGGACCGAAAGGTCAACCAGGAGATGTTGCTGACGGGTACCCAGGGTGCACCACGTGAAGGTTCCCCGGCATAGCACCCCAGCTCCATCATACCCTTTTTTTTTTTTTTTTTTTTTTTTCCCAGGGAAAAACTCCTTTGCGAGCTTACCCCTCCGCACCCCGGGGGGGGCTACGGAGAGAGTGTGAGACTCACGCTCGCCCACGCGCAGCCGTCCTACCCACTAAAAAACCCTGGGACGTTTTCCGGCTCAGCTTTTGGACGGGGTCGCGGTTCCGCTTTCGCACTCCGCACAGGACCCCGTCAGCCGTCGTCCGCCCCCCAGGGCGGACCCGCCTCGCGGGGAGAGCACCTCTCCCCCGCACGGCCAGGCGATGCGCCCAACGCAAGCGCATCGCCTCCGCCTCGGGAGGACCCTACCTATACGCAGGTGAGGGACGCCGAATGCCCCCGCATCCAACGCCCCAGGTCCTCCCGGTGGAGACGGAGGGGTTAGACCGCGCCCCCGTCTCCGTGCTCATGAGAGCACCGTCAGTGGCGCGCGGTCGCAAAACACGGCCGCGCGCTCCGCCTCATCTTGGTCCGGTGCAGAGGGGGGGTATCAGACCCCCCCCTCTGAAGACAAGTCCAGTGTTGCCCCCACCCCGATTATGGCCAATCAGGGCGAGGGCCCTTCTCCTACTGTGTCACGTCCGATGTTTGCGCGCTGCCAGCGGGAGCAGGGGGGTCCGTATACCCAAAGGGTCACCCCCTAATCCCACGTTGGTAGGCAGCGCGCTCCTCCTCGTACAGCCCCCCCTAAGAGGGGCTGTCCTCCTCCTACGTCACGTCCAGTCGCGCGCTACCAGCGGGAGCAGGGGGTTCACTACCCAAAAAGGTAGCCCCCTGGTCCCACGCTGGTGGCCAGCGCGCCCCTCCTCGTACAGCCCCCCCAATAAGAGGGGCTGTCCTCCTCCTGGTCCCGTCCGGTAATATTTGGCGCGCTAACCAGCGCGCCCCTCCTCGTCCAGCCCCCCCAATAAGAGGGGCTGTCCATCTCCTGTCTCGTCCGGTTGCGCGCTGCCAGCGGGAGCAGGGGGGTCTGTATACCCAAAGGGTCACCCCCTGGTCCCACGCTGGAAGACAGCGCGCCCCTCTCTCTCACCATCGGTGTGGCGCGTCGCAAGCTGACAACGACGCGCCCGTCCCTCTCTGCGGCCTTCGGGTCCCGCTCAACCCCTCTGCCCCATCCGCTGTGCCCTCTGCTGACCCAATCAGAGGAACACGCGGAGGGGCCCACCTCGCCGGGGCATCAGCTACCCGTCAGCAACCCCTCCGGGACCGAAAGGTCAACCAGGAGATGTTGCTGACGGGTACCCAGGGTGCACCGCGTGGAGGTTCCCCGGCATAGCACCCCTCATACCCTAAACCAGCGGTTCTCAATCTTTTTTGGTGACGGAACCCTTTTGGAAAGCGAAATACTTGACGGAACCCTACAATAAAACAATAGTTTTAAATAATTTTAATAGTTAAAAGTGTATTCTTTATTAGTAAGCATAATAAAAGTACCAAGAATTTTTTTCCAAATTCTTGTGGAACCCCCACAGGGGTATCGCGGAACCCTAGGGTTCCGCGGAACACACTTAGAGTATGGCTGCCCTAAACTTAAATACTAAACTTAATTTAATTTGAACATTTTATATAAAAATTTTGCTGCCTCACTATCTGGTGATGCCTAAATATTTGTAAACAAACCAATATCTTTGCTAACTAGATTAAACTTTAAAAGTTAATAAAATCGAATTAAAAATGGTGTTTGTTGACTTGCTCATAGGCCTACCTAGAAGTCATCTCCTGTATCGTGGTTCTACTTTGTGGTATTTTAGTCTGAAATCACTTCCGACATCTGGGATAAGTAATCTGCCAGTCATAGACTCTAGATATTAAAATATGGAAAATATGTAACTTGCAATTAAGTCATCAATAATTATTTTCAGTACTACTCGGCTTTTTCACTACAAACAAATATTAATTGCTTGCATAAATAAGCAGTACAGTCAGCAGCAATTGCTAGTCTCCGTGCTGCTGGGCTAGGCAAGCTTGGAGGTTAAACCTGTTATGAGACAAATTGTTGAACTGCAAATATTTGTTTCGTAACTGGACCCTGTGATTTCAATCTTTCCTAACTCGACACTGAATCTTAGTTAGGGTAATCTTACGCGTTTTTAGTGCCCCCCTAACGTGGCCGTGGCTACTAACGAGACCACAAGCTGATAAGCTGACAAGATTTTTTATATATTTTACATATTAATTTGGTAGGTGGTAGGGCTAACATTGTTTGTGAGTGTCCGCCTGGATGGGTATCAGGCACCGCTTTGCTCGTGCTAGTCTGCCGCCAAACAGTAATGTGCAAGCAATACTGTGTTCCGGTTTGATGAGTACTGTGCTCGTCAAATTGGAGCACAGTCAGTGAAATTACTGGGTTTACACTCAGGGTAACGAGCGCACTGCAGTGCTGCTAAGGGCTTTGTCTTTTAAAGTTCTGAGTGGCACTTCTGTTATTGTGGGATGTCGTTGCGCTTACCATCATGCCGGTGCTCCGCTCGTTTCATTATCCAGTAGTATGCTAAACTTATTTAATACTAGCTGCTGCCCGCGGTTTCACCCGCGCGGAGATATTGGATTTCATGTTTTTTTTTGCGTGGAACCCTAATTCTTTTTCTAAAATAAAAGTAGCCTAAGTTACTCCTTGTAACATCAGCTATCTGACAGTGAAGGTCTCGTCAAAATCAGCCCAGCCGTTTTGGAGATTACCCAAAACAAACAGACAAAAAATTTAAAAATGGTTGTTTTGTTATAGGTACCGTATATACTTTCAATATGCATTTGGTAAAAAGCTGTTATTTTGATATTACAAACAGACACTTCAATTTTATTTATTTGTATAGATATTTCTCACTGTAGTTAATAATAATAATAAAAACTTACACGTAAGATTAGAAAGAAATAAAGTGAATAATAATAATAAATCATTTATTGATCCAAAAATGCATCTTAAGGTTACTTTAACAACAAAATAACTCATAAGTAAAGTAAAGTTGATAGTACTTTACCTATTAGTCATTACTACTTACCGGTCTAGACTTTCGAACAGGTTTACTTCCTAGTATAGCTTTTCTATTGCTTTCTATTATTAATTATTTAGTTTACTTACACACGGAAATTGTAATAATTTAACTGTTCAAATCATTATGCCAACCGTTGTTATGATGACGAATGGATGCTTTTGTCATTGGATTGTATGAATAAATAATGAGAAATATTTATTTATTATTTTAGAAAGCTGAAGCAGTTCATTACAATGAGTTCTTAAGTAAACACTATTGTGAATGCATATCGTGATGATGCGTAAAATAATTATATTATAATTTAAGAGAAAAAAAAATTGACATTTAATTTTTCAAGTAGCATACGTTTAGAAGTTTAGCCACTTGTTCTGTCAAGTACAGCTTTATTTTGAGATTTTTTTGACATATTACTAGTTCAACACATTGAAAAATTCTGTCTGTACAATTGAAAATGTACATAAAGAAAAAAAAATTCAATTAAAAATAATCAAAATATTATCAAATGAGAATATAGTTGAATACTATTATACCCCTTTTTAACACCCTCTCTCGTAAAGCTGATATAATTCCACCGGTTTTAAATATGTAAAGCGGGTCATAAAAAACGCGTGTGTTATCAAAGCAAATAGTTAAGTTATAGTCCATACAAATTCCATAACAGTATTATTTGCCATTTCAAATATGGAACTGATCGCCGCCGCACCACTCCAGCTAGTGAGCAGCGCGCTGTTGCTATTCAAGCGCGCTGGTAAAATGGCGGGAAAGCAACAGTGTGCATTCACAGATTGAGTTTATTTTAATGTTTTTTTTTCCTGTTTACTCGCAAGTGTGTTAAAAAACGTCGTACGATATACGTGCGTATTGGTTATAACATGCTCGGCTCAATTACGCCCTCGCCTTCGGCTCGGGCTGAAATTTCGCCTCGCATGTTATAACCATCTTTACGCACTAATATCGTAATGTACTATAAACGTATCACATTTGGATCAACATTATCGATTAACAATATAGTTGATTTATCGGTATTTTTTTATTCTCTATGGTTTATTTCAACTTGTGATAAATGACAGCATTATAGTCGAAGGTGAAAAATTAAATAGGATTCAGCTTTTAAAGGAAATTAAACATTAACCAAAAAGACAAACATGAACGATCATACCAAAAAAAGAAATTTAACTCACCCTAAACATCTGTTAAGCTTCGAACTCCTAAACGTACCTTAGTCATATGTTTAAATATTAACAACCAAAATCTTGATTTAAGTAGTGTCTAAGCGTTGTCTAACTCTATTCTCTTGTGACAATAAAATCATATTATACGTTTATCTTTAAACACTGTCGTCTAAAGTTGTTTATATTGTAATACGGTATTTGTTTCATTCCAGAAACGAATTTAACAAGACCATCGCAAGATATGCCATCACAGCAACTTTGAGGTTGCAATGGGGAGCGGGCTGAGCACCAACAGTAAAAAGTGGAAGAGGCGCCGAGAGCCACCTTCTCATGCAGAATCATCGAGGGTGCTCTTCCTTCTATACCTCATTCACAGGACTTGGAACGTCGTGGTGGAACACGTGGATTCTAAAAGTGCTAGGTACGTTAATTATCATAAACCTAATTAGACGCTGCTTCTATTGAGGCCTTATGAATGCAAAATGGTAAATAGTGTTTTTCTGTCCATCTCATATTATATTTATTTATAGTTTACCATCAAAATAGGCCGATAAACGACCTACTCGTAGTTGCAGAAAAAAGCCCACGCATCGAGTAATACAATTCCCTTTACTTATGTAGCCAGCTATTTTTACACGACTGCAGACAAAAAGGTGTGTAATGTTTTTATTAGAGAATTTACAAATGTATACAACTAGCTGCTGCCCGCGGTTTCACCCGCGCGGAGATATTAGATTTCATGGGTTTTATTTTTTTGCGCAAAATCAAAATTCTTTTACTAAAATAAAAGTAGCCAAAGTTACTTTTTATAACATCAGCTATCTGCCAGTGAAAGTCCTGTTCAGTCATTTCGGAGATTACCCAGAACAAACAGACAGACAGACAAAAATTTTAAAAATGGTTGTTTTGTTATAGGTACCGTATAATATACTTTCATATGTATTCAGTAAAACGCTGTTATTTTGATATTACAAACAAACACTTCAATTTTATATTTGTATAGATTTATAAATTGTTAAAAAACCGGCTACTTGTCGATATTTTCGACCTAGGTTTCGAGCGTGTCCGACGCTCTTCCTCAGGGAGTACACGCGGCGAGATTGCAACGTCCACACTGATATACAACACTATATACAATTTCATACAAAACACATCAACCTATGGTTCCTGAGCGGTCAGAGCTTTGAGCAGACCAACGGCTGAGGAGGAGTATACTGAGCTGTTCTTGTTCTTTCATTATCTAACTAATATATTTGTTAGTGGGAGAACTAACTCTTCTGTGAGAGTCCGTCTGGGTTGTTACCACCGCTTTGCTCGCGAAGTCTGCCGCCAAGCAGTAGTGTGCAAGCATTACTGTGTTCCGGTTTTATGAGCAGAGTATCCAGTGAAATTACTGAGCTTATGAGACTTAATACCTAATGTCTCAGGGTAACGAGCACACTGTAGTGCCGCGCAGGCCTTTGTGTTTCAAAGTTCTGAGTGGTACTGCAATTGTTATGGGCCGGCGTTATGCTTACCATCAGGCAAACGATCAGCTCGTCTCGTTACCTAATAACATTAAAAAAAAATCTACTCTCGATTCCAGATGGCGCGGCTCTCACACAGTGCCCAGCTCAGGCGAGACCCTGGCGAGGAGGTTCGACTCCGTCAGCCTGGACGACTCGGATCCTGGCTCCTGTTACTCCACCTGCAGCTGCAGCTACTGCCGTCTGAGGGAGTGCGCGCACGACTGTGTCAGGTAAAATTTAGTGCTAAAATTATAACGCTCGCCTAGGATTGTCGCAGGTGGCATGGACACACAGATACGTAACCCAAACATCCAAGAACTGAGAACAAACTATATACTCACCACACAATGTTTTCCCCAGCCGGGGTCCGAAACCATGGGCCCCTTGCTTTGTAGGCAGGGTTACCACCAACTTTGCCATGGATATTAATGCATCGTTGTGTTATGTTTTTTTGTAAAAATGTAAGGAACTTTTAGCCAATGCATAATTTCAGCAAAATTAACTTCTGTCAGAGAGAGAGTGGGACCCACCACGTGGGCCCAGTGCGGATTGGTGGATGTCACATGTCCTCGAATTTTTTGTGGTTCTTGAACATGCCTTTCCTCACGATGTTTTCCTTCGCCGTTTTAGAGCGAATATGATTAATCCGCACATAGCTTGATATAAGTCATTGTTGCGGGCCGAGTCGAGATTCGAACAATGGTGCGCCGGATTGAAAGTCGCACAAGTTCCAGCTCGGCCACACTCGCTCTCAATTCATTTTATTTATGTGCTAATTGGTTCTATAATCTATTTACTGTCTCAATACTACACCTAAAAGATTTAAGGAACTCGTTAATATAACACTACCAGATCACAGCATATTGAGTGAACAAATAGCTCGGTTTTGTTTTTCCCAGCAATAAACCAAGCTGCCAAATTGTGGTAACAATACAAAGCAACAGCAAGCACATTAAAATTTTGCTTCCTGTCAAACGTGACCTAAATGTCCCAGCCCCGGAATGAACACCGAATGTGTCTCCCTCCCTGGATGGGTCCCAAGAGACCTCTCCCCAGTTAATGGGACCACACGATCACTGACAACAGAATTTATTCAGACCACAGCATTCATTGTTTCACGAGTAACAAAAGTTTTTCTCTTTTCAGGTAAATCGCGGTTTCGGGAGTTCCAAAATGGTTGCAAGGACAAAATAACCTAAAAGTTTTAGTGTATTTTTTAAAGCGGTATTAGGTATTTTTTTCATCTTATTTGGTAACGAGATGAGCTGGTCGTTTGCCTGATGGTAAGCATAACGCCGCCCCATAACAATTGCAATGCCACCCAGAACTTTGAAACACAAAGGCCTGCGCGGCACTGCAGTGCGCTCGTTACCCCGAGACATTGGGTATTAAGTCTCATAAGCCCAGTAATTTCACTGGTCGGTATTATGTAAAATGGAATACCGTTACGGTACGTGTACTTTATAACTATCGTTATGTTTGACTACGCTGTTTAGTACTACTTAGTAACGGTCGCGGGATTTCAAATCGTTCGAAAACGCTACGGCCAGGAAAATTTGCATTGAACCATGTCTATGCTTTTCTTGATTTCTTTCAATGTAGGACGGAAAATAAATCTTTTATTCTAGTTGTCGGTGAATACGACAACACACGACGTAAAACCTCAATACCGAATTTGCTCTAGTGTAGTTTACGAAATAGGAACCGCATCTAACATTATATTATATTATTAACATTATATTATATTATTCTGTGTAACATTTTGCATTATGCATGCGCATAATGCAAAATGTTACACAGAATAAAAAACAACAACAGAATAGAAAAAAACCTAATCACTAAAACAATACAATCAATGGGTGGAATTTTGGCTAAACACGGTCTCTGCTGTCAAACAAAAGGTTCATTAAATTCAAATTTTCGATCTATCGATCTCTCTCGATTTCGTTTTATTTGAATACCTTCACACAAAACGAAACACATACGGTTATAGCTAAACAGTGTTTTGTCTCTTTCAATTCAGTTTAAAATTGTCAAAGAAGAACAAAGACAAAACATAGTTTAACTAAATCGCCGTTTAACACTGTTCATTAAGAGCCATGGTTTCGTAGGCACTTCGTTAAATTAGGGTAGCCCTCCTGAAGTTGATAAATGTCATTTAATCTACGGTGCAAGTGCGGATCTTTTTCATCGATAAAATTGACAGTTCAAATCGATAAAGTGGGTTTTATCGACTTTTTATATAATTTATCGAACCTCGATACAATCGACAAAAGTTATCGAACAGCTAGGTCGAATCCAAAGAGAACATAGAGCTACTACAATACATTACGATCAGACTTCGGTACTCGCAACATTCGATAAATTTATCGGGTTTTTCAATTCAACAAATTTATCGAACCGACTTCCGTACTTGCGCCGCTAGAGTGTTAAAAATTACGATATCGTTATTGTGTACCGGTTAAATGTCTTAAATATTCAGTCTTCGAATTCAGGAATACCAAGCTCTCTGTCCACACCCTTTGATCTTTGTCACAATGATTAATGTGAAAAGTTCAAACTGAGTACAGATGGAGGTAACAGATTTGAAGTACTTTAAATTGCCTTTTTGAGTAAGTTGGGCGGACTTTTGTTTGAGGTGATTAAAACTTTGGTCTAAAGGGCTCGGATAACTAGTGTTCTCGGATATCTTGAGCAGGCTTATTCAAAAATTGTTATTCTTGATAAAGTTGGTCTGTAAATATTAATTGCTTATTATTTTTCGCTTTTGACAAGTTAGCGTCTCACTATCTCGCCGGTTGGCTTCGCGTGTTCATCACTTTTGAACACATGATCACGCCATGGTGAAAGGTGATGAACATCCTAAACCTATAACAGAACTGACTCCAGTGCAGCTGAAACACACAAAGCGACAAATGCTTGGCGATAAATTTGACTGATCGACTTGAGAGTGTAACTAGCCAAGTATTTTTTTTCTTTAAGTAAATATTTATGGCCATCTGCAGCCACGATTTTACCCTCGTACACATTCCTTCAGACCACGCCTTTGTCCGGGATAAAATTAGTGGGACCATATAAGCTCTATGAATAATCAAATCGAGCGGTCGGTACGCAAGAAGGACCATCAAACCAACACACGAACAAACAAACTTTCGCATTTTTACGGATTGTAGAAATCCCATTCCATTAGATAAATATTTGGTCAACATGTATGATTTCTAACGAATTTAATGTGTACCTACTTTCCTACAGTAGACCTCTAAGACCTTGTGTTAGTTAATGTAGATTAAGGCACAAAAGAAAAGTGTGAATATCCTCTCAATCATGCGACATAGTCCAAAAATAAGTACACTGTATAACTTCCCCAAATGCTGAACAATAAGTTACATTACAAGACAGTACAGTTGTACACACATTGTTTCGAAAGAAAATATTTAACGCAGTTCGAAGGCACTCCGTCGCTGACTAAGCTTTTACTACCGGGAAGTAAACACGCCGATCCATTCGGCTGTCTATGAGAAATTCCAATCAAGCTGCTCCTTGTAAAGCTGGTAACACATTTGCTACATCTGAGGCCATAAAAACATACGCAATGATTGTACTATTCATATTCTGTGGTAGGTAATGGCGTGATAGTGACGTCGGCCACTGATCTGTAAGGTCATAGGTAGGTTCATAACCCAGAATAAGCTTTCAGTGAAGGAAAATTATGCAATCTTAGGTTGGTAGGGCATTTTCTAGTGCTGGCCTGGCTAGCTACCAACCTCAAGAAAGCTACAATTGAGTATAAAGAAAGTTACGTAATTCGATTTTGCCCAAATTAAATCTTATTGTCATTGTAATACGTCAGTGCCTCAAAGACTAAATTTACAAACTTGTACTTTTCTCTGTGCTGTTACAGGTCGTTCTCAACTTTTTAAAACTATTTAATAGTATAGCTGTTGACCATGATTTGCCTTACTTAAATGAATTTACCGATATCTAAGACATTGGTAACACGCAGCACCATATATAAGACTGGCTTTCAAAAACAATTGCTGGAACCCACTTAAACTGAGGTCGAGGTTTGAATAACGACCAATTTAATTCTTATATTCAAGGAAAAAGACCAGCTTCTCGTGAAAAGACCACCATGAGAAAAATATTGAAATAGTATCGAGTGGTCGCGATTGAAAATAGTCTGATGCAGTAGCAACTCGTCTACTCGTATGGGTATCAGATGGTATGTCATCCTTATACCAAGTAACTAAAATTTAATCTTGTCTAAATGTAGTCTAGAGCAACATTATTAGCCTCTTACGCTCCCACTGCTGGGATGCCGGCCTTCTCTGAGAGAGAGAGATATGTGCCATAATCCACCACGCGGGCCCAGTGCGGCTTGGTGGATGTCACATGTCCTCGAATTTTGTGGTTCTTGAACAATGCGGGTTTCTTCACGTTTTCGAGCGAGTGTGAATAATCTCCACATAGCTTGGTATAAGTCATTGGTGTTGGCCGAGTCGAGATTCAAACTATGGCGCGTCGGATTGAAAGTCGCATAAGTTCCCGCTCGGCCACACTCGCTCTTTGCTAGAGCAATATTTCGTTAATATTATCAGATTCTTATCATTATGCTGAACTATACGCGCGGTTCGGCAGATATAATAATTTTCGCGTTTTTAGTCATTGAAAAGTTTGAATTCCATTTGATTTGTCCAATAGAATCGGTATCAGGTGTACCAAATGTGTTTCTTCCTTAACAGCATCCAATCTGTGTTGCCAGTGCGTTCTTGCATCAATCGGGGATTGCTAGCTGAGAGTAATATGCCAGAGTGCATTTCGTAACCAAGAGAAAATTGGAGCACTTGAGATTAATTGGATTTTACGCTGTCTAGACTGAACGAGACTGAAGTTCGTTCTTCTGAAGTCTTTCATGTTTGTTCAGTGTATTTGGGGTATGAAGGCAACAAGGGTCGGGATTTTATGCGTCGATTTAAAGTGCGCGGTAGATGTTGAGACGAATGTGGTCAAAAGTGGTGAACACGCGTCTATAATAGGATTGTCTCTGTTGATGACAAAATGTATTCCAGTTCAGGGTAATCGCTGGCCAGGAGGGCACTAGAAAAGGCTATATCACAATGCCATACTTGCATCATAATGTTTTTTACTACAGCCAAAAGGCTTGCGTTTGACCATGTGAAACTCTCGAATACTCGTCCGCTATGACGACGGCTATGATAAGACGGCCACTCACCTAGCAGTCGTTAAGAGGCGTGAAGCTTATAGCACCCTCTTCCCATTGTTTTTCCTCTTCAAGAGGGCAGATGCTCACCTGGTAACTTACCTGGTAACTTTCTGACTGGAAAAGCGTCTTGCGCTAGACCAGTCTACCAGTTTTGCTTCATGAAAAGCTCAATTGGTGAAATTTGATATTTTTTACTGTTTGGTAACGAGGACGAAGCCATTGGTCGTTTGCCTCATAAGCATAACGCCGGCCCATGACAATTGAAGTGTCTCACAGAACTTTGAAACACAAAGGCCTGCGCGGCACTGCAGTGCGCTCATTATTCTGAGACATTAGGTATTAAGCTCATAAGCCCAGCAATTTCACTGGCTACTTTGCTCATCAAACCGGAACACAGTAATGCACGTTAGTTCTTCGCAGCAGACTTCACGAGCAAAGCGGTGGTACCAACTCAGACGGACACTCGCAGAAGAGTTAGTCTTACCATATGAACATAAGGTAATTTGTATTGAGAGTCCTGCGTTACGAGTGCTACTTGCTTACCGTATAGACATGTATATGTCTCACAAAGTTGGTATACTAAATATTAGTATTTACTATGTACTATAACACCAACTCTATTTATTAATTTTTATATCAGTTTTTTGATGACGGCTCCGTAACTAAGTTAGTAGTAACCCTGCCTACAAAGCGAGGGGTCCCGGGTTCGATTCCCGGCCGGGGCCGATTTTGTGTAAGCATTAAGTTTGTTCTTGAGAATTGGATGTTTGTGATGTGTATCTGTGTGTGTCCATGCCACCTGCGACACATGGAATCCTAGTGCGGAGTTATGAGTGTAAGCGTTTATTTATTTATATTTATTTAAAAAGTGTTTTCCTTCCTTTCATCCAAATGTATGTGCTAACATGATTTAAATATAAGAATACATACAATATATTTTGTTCAAATATTAATCTTAGATCGATGAATATTTTTATATTTGTGTGTAACCTTAGAATAAATAAATAGCAACCCTAAATAAACCCAAAAGATAGATCAAATAGATTTAAAAGATGACGTCGTATTCCTTTTATCCCATTTCGAAAGAGCAGTTCAAAGTTGGTACTGGGTCCATTACGTAATGCTGGCCGCACTCCACTTTGAAGCCTTTTATTTCATTCTGTGTTAGGTTAGTTGAGGCCCGGCACCTTTTGAAATGTAAAACGAGGGTTTTGCTAAAATGAGCTGGACTTTAGAAAGCGTTGCGTTGTAAGGTTTCCTTATGTATTTATTCAAAGCGTCGACAGTTCCACGTGTATTTTTTCCTAATCAAAATGATAGTTCCCGTGGCCTAGTTTGGTAGGTTGATAGTCTAAACCTCTCTATATTCTAAGGTTTATGGATTAATTAACCATCTCGGAACAAACATTTGTTGCCTAAATAATAGCGCACGTGTTTCTTCTGTGTCAGTAATTAGTGTTGAAGTCGTAGTTTTTGTAGTTCTTGATTCACAAAATACAGTAAACTTTAATATTATATAGAACTTAATAATTAAATTAAATAATAAAATGCTAGTGCCAAGAATATCAAATCAACACTGTATGGCACCGAAAAAGATTTTTCTTAGCATAAAAAGTCTTACATGGTCTGGTGCGGTGTGGCGCTGCACTTTCAATGACACTCTTTTGCCATTCAAAGGTCTGCGTGGCACTGCAATTGGACACTTCTGAAATCAGATAAACGACCTCTCCTTATCAATAAAAAACTTAAGTGATAGATCAAAAAACTTCTACCAAACAGTAGTACAACTTGTGGCGTAAACAAATATCTGCAGCAAATATAAATACATTCAAATATAACCCTTAGCAATTCAAATGCCTTCTACATAAAAGCTAAAACTCCACATTTCCACAACTGTTCTCGCTGTCATTACCACCCTACCTCAGGTGGAACCCCTCAGCAAGAATCGAGAAAACAATTAAATTCTACCCACTCGCAGCAGTGGCGTGTGTAGTGAGGCGAAATACGGGTTATCAGGACGCTTCACTCCGGCCCGTGGCTCCAACTAAAGATCGTTTGCTTTTGTTTTTTAGCTTACATTGAGCTTTAGAAATTTTTATAGCGTTCTAACTGTCTTTTGTTTTAGAAATTTATGCGGATGTAGTGTAACCAAATCAATGTAATGCAAAGAGATTTTGGTTCTATCGTTGATACGCCTTTGGATTATAATGTACAACTTTATAAGACATGTTTTTGATACCTTTAATTTGTATTTGTACCTAACTTATCTGTTGTGACATGCATGTTAATTAAATTCGATTAGTGTAATAGGCCTTGGCCGTGCTAATTGATTAAATAAATAAATAAGATAAAATAAATAAACACGCAAAATGGTAACCGCACGCAAAATTTACAAACTATCAAAATGTACACACGGAAAATGTACATTATGACAAATGTACAATGCTTAGAATGTACAAATCTCAAATGAACTAAACGCAAAAGGTACAAACTAGCAGAATGCACAGACGTAAACGGTAAGTTCAGCATTTCTTTATTAGAATTTTTTTGGTTATTACAAAATTACTAGAAGTTTTTATAAAAAATAGTCTTACTATTAAGGAAAAAGTCTGCTCCCCTAAAAGTTTATCACAGTAAAGCTTGTATATTAAGCTAGCTAGCTACCGTTCACGAACCTGCAATCACAACCCATTAACCATTTACTCACACCGCCCTATTTGCATCCCCTAAGCTTCCCTTGTAAATATTAAATACCCTTTACGGAGACAGGAGTAACGTCGTCCATATTATAGTAGGTATAAGTAACTTGCGGATACGCAAGTAGTAATTAAGCACTCTACTTAAGATTGCACCAGACCTCTAGAGGTTGGTAGGTATTACTCCTATCTAGGAGTCGGAGCCTATTATCCGGCAGTATATTTTCTGTATTTTATCAAAATGTAAACGATGCAAAACCGATGTACCAACATGTAGTGATGTACAAACCATATAGTGATGTGTGATGTCTCAAAATAAGTGTGTTTTCTTTCTGTCTCTTTATAGCTTTTTGTTTCCATAGTTGTCAGTTAGACCACAGAGGAAATAATACTACGTAGAAGTTAGACCTTGGATTTATTTTATTTATGGATATTAAAAGTTTTTTTAAATTACTGCCATCTGTGGTATTAAGCGTGAAACATTAACAAGCACGGCAACTACATCATGCCTGCAGTTAATTTCACAACTCGTCGTTTTCTCCATGTGAATTTAGTTCAACATACTTTCAACAGATGGTGCTCACTCTAAATTTATCAAGAAAGCTAAAAACTATTTTTATTTGGTGGAATGGCTGAAAATGAATTTATTTGTTGAGTTACGTACGTTTTAACTATAATTATATCAGTGCGAGTTATATGAATTAAATCAATATTTATTTGTATTTTATTCATTATGAAAGCCGAAAAACTTATTCAATCATGGACAATCATGGTTGTTATTGGAAGAACCCTATGCCCAGAAGTTGATTGGTACAGAATGATTATGATGATATTTGTTTGTTAACTAACTGTGCCCCGCCTAATTTACTCCTTATAAAATCAGCTATCTGCCAGTAAAAGTCCCGTGAAAAATATCTCCAGCCGTTTCGGAGATTAGCCGGAACAAACAGACAGACAGATAAGAAATCCGTAAATCTTACTACATGAGATGTGCTGTTCGTGCTCGCTTTATTTCGCTACCTATTTATTGATGTATACATTTTATCACCATACCACAGCAAGGAACTCCCCTCCCCCTCCTATAAAGTAAAGTTAATCTATATTTTATTGTGACAAAATACTAAAATACTTTCATTATGCGTACTTGATCGTTACTTCCTTAAAATGTAGATCGCCATAAAAACTCAACTGCTTTTTAATCAGTTACCTCGTTGTAGCGTTTTATTTCAATAACGCTGACATAATTAAGTAGTTTTGCTACAAATCACAAATTTCAAAAATTGGATGCTTTTTTAATATTTATAAAATTGCCTTTAACTTTAGCATGACAAAGTGAAGTTATTTATTGGAACCCGTTACGCTGAGACAGTTTGTGTGTTGAACATAAAAGTTCGTCCTCGTGTCATAAGGCGGCATTAGACGCTAATGCATATTTGTGTTCTGCTGTCAAAATATCCATGGTTTTGCAACAAGTGCGGATTACTGTGTATTACACGCTCATGCGTGGCTTGAAGGACTACCAAGAAACAGACTAGAACAGTAACACGACCAGATGATGTCTCTTTCATTCCTTCAAAGCCCCGCCTGGGTTCAAAGCGACGACTGCTCCGTTACACACATCACTTGTGCACCATCGCGTATTCACCGCGGCTTCTGTACTGAACACGCAGTGGTTGTGAAACTACTTTTTTTAGTAGAGATCGTATAAGTGGCTCTGATGCCTCTCTGTCACTACCTCTAACCGTGGAACAGTTAGCGCTCGGATTAGATTTCCACAAAGCACCGACCGAGTTGGTACGATATGCGTCAAGCAGTGATCGTGTTCCACTGTTTGCGCGCGGTCCGTAATTCATGCTTAGATGCAATCATGCATTGCGTCTAATGGGCCCTTGTCTCAAGGTAACGAGCGCAGTACACTGTCTTGCAGGTATTTGTATTTCAAAGTTCTGTGTGGCACTGCAATTGTTATGGGCTGGCGTTACGCTTACCATAAGGCAAACGATCCGCTCATATTATCATTATGTAATAGTATATAAAAAATGTAGACGCTCTGATTTCGCGTGATTGATTACGTCTCTATGAGATAACGCTGTAAGAGAAAATAAGAGTATAGAGATTGAATGTGAATGCATTGGACAATCCCACTCCTGGGGCACAGGCCCAATGAGGTGACGATGTGACCATAATATTCGTCCACAGGGTCTAAGTATATCGCGAGCATACGAGTTAATAAGAAATGGAGGTGTTGGCGGTATTCTGGAGCCAATTGGTTTAGAATTGCTTCCCGCAGTCAAAACCACCTGGTGTTTAGAGATTTTTTGTTAATGTATCTAAGTCAAGTCAGTGTGTACAAAAATTATATAAAAGTAATTAAAAGGTAGATGTATCACATCATTTTGCTCCACTTTGCAATAAGAGATCTGTGGCCTATACTATTATTAAAAAAAATAAAGGACAGTTCTATTTTTCAACCGGATACAAGTAATAAAAGTATTTGGGAACTAGTTCAAGGGCACTTTTTTATTTCCTTTGCTATTACTGCGTTATTGAAGTTTGTATCACGCAGTAAGGTCGACTTGGGCCATCGTCAGAATTCTCTTCTGGTATTAGAATAGTTCAGGTGTATGAAATCATACGATTAAATTAGGTCCTAATCCAGCCAGATCTATTCAGGGCCTGAAAAATGAACGCTCATGGATTATAAATCAAGCAGAGCAATTCTAATTGCCTTGTTCTAAAACCTGCACTATCGAGAAAAACGGCAAACAACCGGTGGAGTGACAACACTATGCAGATAACAGGAGACATGTTACCATAAGACCTGTCACGTAATATCAATAACATAACTATTATCGCTTCCCTATATCGTATACGAGGCAGCGCAAGTACGGATCTGTTCGATCGATAAACCTGACAGATCAAATCGATAAAGTGGGTTTTATCGATTTTTTAGATAATTTATCGAGCCTTGATACAACTTGCACAAGTTATCGAATAGCTAGGTCGAATCCAAAGAGAATATAGAGCTACTACAATACTTTACGATTAGACTTCGGTACTCGCAACATTCGATAAATTTATCAGTTTTATCGATTCGACAACTTTATCGTACCGACTTCCGTACTTGCGCCGCGGAATCGGAACGGCTTAGAATAAGTCCGTAAACTTGGAAGCAAAGTTCAGTACCACAGTCGCGCGGGAACCGTTGCGACGAGCGCACGCTGCGGTCACGCATGTGTTTTGTGCTTGTGATTTGTGTGTGTGTGAACTTGTATGATAGTTTGACAGGTTGTGTTTTTACGTGGATTTATGGTGAGTGAATACTTGTTTATGTTTATTAGTAGTTGGATCTTGTGAGCTTGATTTTTCTTTGAGATTTTGACTTAGGACTCTTGCTAAGGTTGTAACGTCTAGATAGGTTTTTTGTGGGATTAATGTATGGTGACTGATGACAAATGAAGATTATTCTTTACGGGTTGTAAAAGAAAATTATTCGTAAATCAATTAACTTGTTTTTTTTTCAAACCGGCTGAGGTAAACTTCGAGGAGATTATATGTTCGTCTTTATGTATATTCACCGATTTCTCCATCAATTGTGGACCGACTTTGAAAATATTTTTTTAAAGTGTATTATTATAGTCTCAAGGTGGTACTAAATAAATTTTATAAAATAACAGTTAAAAGTGAAAAATGGCAGTTGAATTTTCATACATCGTGGTATTTTTATCAAAATCGGTCCAGCTTTTTCAAAAGCAATTCTACTTGTTGTCTTTTACAAATGAAGGCAGGCCTTTGTGTTTCAAAGTCCTGAGTGGGGTGGCATTTGTTATGGGCCAGCGTTATGCTTACCATCAGGAAAACGACCGGCTCGTTTCCTTATCAAATAGTATAAAAAAATCACGACGCAACTATCGCTGGGTGAAAGATTATTACAAAACAGAAACTACGAAGACGTCCCAACAAACTACGCACTGAAATGAGTTGATGGTTTTAACCTCCAAGAAAAATATAAATAAATAACTTTTTATTATAACGTAACAAAAATCTAGATGATTTCTTAATCTATAATGTGACAGTTTGTATCTTGCCGCTTATAGCGAACTCTTTTAGACAACCTATGATGATCGAAGATATCACGCTTCCATAGAAAAGACTTCAACGCGCCCGCGAATGTCTTTACGATTCTCGGCAAAATGTCAAGTTCAAATATCTGTAGTATTTAGTTTTAAACACGTTTTAATTTAGTTTCGATACATTATTCTTGTTATTAAGTTACATGTAATTAGCAGTATTTATGTATAGTAGTTAACAATGGCGTATAGCATGTTTTAAAAAAAATAGTTGTTTAACATATAGATTTGTAGAGCTAACGAATTTTTTTTATGCTATTTGGTAACGAGACGAGCTGGTCGTTTGCCTGATAGTAAGAATAATGCCGGACCATAACAATTGCAGTGCTACTCAGAACTTTGAATCACAAAGGCCTGCGCGGCACTGCAGTGCGCTCGTTACGCTGAGACATTAGGTATTAAGCCTCATAAGCCCAGTAATTTCACAATATGCATAATATACTCGTCAATATATACATTTCGAACATTTCGCTGCAACGGGATTCAAACCCTCGTCTTTTGTCTATCTAGACCAGACGCCTGAACCAACTAGGCAATGGGAGCAATCGATGCTGCTCGCATCTGCAGGGTTTACCTGAAAATCAGCGTCGACATTTATGCCGAGATGAATTTATTTCTACGCCACATTATGGTAGATTTTTTTTAAATTTTGTTACAATTCTATATGCCGTTGTTTCCTTTTTAAACTGTGTAATGTTTTGTTTTATGTTTTGTTTACTTTGTTGTAAGAGTACCGAATAAAAGTATTTTTTTTTTCTTACTATTTTAATATTTCGGGCTACAAATGGAGAAAGTCACAAGCCCTTGTAATCAAAAAGTTTATGTTTTTATCGCCTTCCAATTAAAATTTTCATGTCAAAAACTATAAAACCACTCATAAGCCATACAGTTCTAAGCATTCTATTAATGGCTCTCTCAAGCACGAATACTTGCAAAAACAAAAAGTTACGTAAAAATTGAATAAATTCGTTCTTATCACGTAATAGCCTTCACGCTATCGTCTCTGTAGGTAAGAAAACTTTACTATAACAATTAAAATTGTTTTAATAACATGTTGTTATCGTTAACTTTTAGAAACGGTTTAAATGGGAAACCGCTTGGGTTGTTAAATTTGTTGGGGATGAAAATTTATTGGTTTTGTAGATAGAAATAAACACCGAATAAATTAACATTATTTATCACTTTAGTATTTATGGTTTCTTTGCATTATAACTAATGACTGCGAAAGTGTGGTTTTGTTATGATGTAACTTACTAGACCCATGCACCATCCCAAAGAGAGTCTTGGTTTCCGACGTTAAAAAATAATTACAAATAAATATACATATACAAATAAATAAATAATTAATACAAATAAATAAAATTGAAGTGTCTGTTTGTAATATCAAAATAACAGCTTTTTACTAAATGCATATGGAAGTATATACTACCTATAGTAAAACAACCATTTTTTTTAATTTTTGTTTGTCTGTCTGCCTGTTTGTTCCGGGTAATCTCCGAAATGGCTGGACCGATTTTAACGGGACTTTCACTGGCATATAGCTGATGTTAAAAGGAGTAACTTAGAATACTTTTATTTTAGATAAATAATTAGGGTTCCGCGCAAAAATATAAAAACCATGAAATCCAATATCTCCACGCGGGTGAAACCGCGGGCAGCTAGTCGTAAATACAACAGATGTCACTGACTGTCACGTAGATTAAATCGATATTTAGAGCACATTCAAGTCAATATGTGCACTGCCTTTCATGTGAGATCGCATATACTGAACACATAAAAGATTATGATCAGACCCCACAATATCCATGAAGAAAGAATTACAACATTTAATCTCAGAAATTTACTCAAAAATGTTGAATTATCATACTAAACCTTTCCCTTAATAAGGACTTATTATACAACGTAAATCGGTGGACAACTTTCGGATTTCATCCAAAGCTCTTAAACCTGGTTAATTAGTCGTAAACTGGGAAACTTGCGGTAACAATTACTGTTATAGCCGGCAAATACCTAAAATAACTGAGAATACCGATATTAAATTAAGCGGACTCGGTACTCCGGTACAATCTCACTGAAGTCTCGTGATGGTTAAGAAAGTGGCTTACATTTTACAGTTAAGATGATGTTGTAGGGTTAGCAAAAACATTACTAGTAAATTTTTTCCCGTAAATTTGTGAGCGGTTAGATTAACAGTGTAGGAGTGAAGCAATAATGGTGCATGTGGTGCTCTGCGGCTTCGCCCATGTAGCCTAAGTTCACAAGTAACATCAGCTATCCGCCAGTGAAAGTCCCGTCAAAATCAGTCTAGCCGTTTCAGAGATTACCCGGAACAAACAGACAGAAAGGCCAAAATTTTTAGAATAGTTTTTTTTGTGTACCGTATATACTTTCATATGCATTTAGTGAAAAGCTGTTAATTTTAAATTACAAACACACATTTCAATTTTAATTATTTGTATTTGTATAGATGTATATATAGGTAGATAAAATAGACCATATTTTTTCACAACTACCTGTTATCCCACGACATCAGTTTAGCCCGGAACTATCCAAAGGTTGGCCATACCTAATTTAAAGGTTAACCAACCTTTTTATTTTCAGTCTGTATTTACTAAACCGGTTTCTGTGCAAAAAACTACAAGATTAAAGGCTAATTTTTGTTCTATTTATTAGTTTTATAGATATAGATCTTGTTTGATGACTAGTTGTGATTTATGTGATCAAACTTCTTTAAGTAGATGTTTTATAATTGATTCTCTTTTAATAGGTCGTAAATCCAACTAATTTATCTAAAACCACTGCGACATAATTACATTAATATTATTAAAAGACGGAAAAAGGACAATTCTTCAAAACCTGTTACTGGAATAATAAGCTTAACTTTTAATTTTCGATGTCATCTATCGTATATTATATTATTTACTTAATAAGTAAGTACTGAAAATATATGCAATAACAGTTAGTCGTTTGCCGGATAGAAGCATAATGCCAGCCGACAGTTGTAGTGCCAATCAGAACTTTGAAACACAAAAGCCTGCGCCAGAATGCAGTGCGCTCGTTACCCTGAGACATTAGGTATTAAATTTCATAAGCCCAGTAATTTCACTGGCTACTCTGCTCATCAAACTGGTACAATGTAATGCTTGCACATTACAGCTAGGCGGCAAACTTCACGAGCAAAGCGGTGGTACCAACCCAGACGGACACTCGCAGAAGAGTTGGTCCTACCACCTAGTTAACTTACTTATAATTACTTACTTCGCCAATGACTACACGGTCGAGCAGAGCGGTGGTACCCAACTACCCATCCCAAATGGACACTCGCAGAAAAGTTTGTACTATAACGTCGTACTATTTGTTCTTCGTGAATGAGGTTTTTATCTTAGTTGCCTAAGGTATATCAAAAAATCATATTTATATTTTATCATTTTTTCCACCAGTACTTCACGCACGCGCATAACCGCACGCGTACGCTTGCTCAGTCATCCGGTACATTTTTATACGAAACGAGTCACAGATGCGATTCTCTTGATTGTCCATTATGTCCGAGATTGCAGATAGTCAGTTTTTGTTAGGACTTCTCGCTAGACTGTGATCATATCCAACATTACATTAGATAACATGAGAGTAGCGAAGCTATGTGGGATGTAACTGGATTCTTTCTAGACTAATCTGTTATCATCGTAAAGCAGAACCACTCCAGTGTTATATACGTTTTTTTTATTTAAATACTATTTAATAACGAGTCGAACAGGTTATATGCCTGGTGATAAGTATAACGCCGGCCCATGACAATTACAGTGCCACTTAGAACTTTGAAACACAAAAAAAGTTACCATGTATTGAGACACTAGGTATTAAAGCCTAGTAATTTCTCTGACTACACAGCAATGCTTGCAAGCTACTGATATCTATCGGCAATCTTTAGAGAACTTAAAATTAGTTCTCGGGTCTAGAGAGCTTGTATTGTGTACCTGTGTGTGCGCATGCCACCTGCGACACAGGGAATCTTAGTGCAGGGCCGTGAGTGTGTAAGTGTTTATGTTATACAAACTTTCTGACAAATAATGTTTTACAATTACGGTGGGAAACAGTCGAGTTAAAATTTAATATGAGCAAAGCAATTTGTAAATTGTCTAACACTATAAAAAAATAGACCACAAGTTCAGTGTAATAAACCAGTTATTTATTTATTTCCTAATTTAGACATTATTTCATCATCATCGGAAATGCGTTTTATAATCCGGGGCCGGTTTTACATCCATAAATTAAAACCACCGTTAAATATTGAGTTGGCCGGTCGTCAGCCGAACCTTTGCGTAATTTCAATCATCGATTAAAAACTAAGCTTAGTTTTCCCCTTGGATTCACTCAATTAATTCGAAGTAATTGTTTACTTTTGGAAATAGGGTCTTTGTTGATGGAAACATCACAGATAATGGGTTTATATTATGTGATAATATTCATATTATTATACAGATTTAATATATTACGCTTTGCCGTTCAGCTATCAATTATCTGTTGCCACAACCATGTAGGGTGATAGATTAACTAAGCACCTATATTATATCTGCTTTAAAAAGCAGATGAAACAGCGGTCAAACGGTAATCTTTCAAAAAAGAAAAATATTCGAAAAACATAACATAAATGTGAGACAAATAAACTCATAAAATAAATATTACAAAAAGTTTTACTATACGCCGTATTATCGCTAAAAGTAATATCCACAGATAATTAAAAGCCTACTTATTAAAGCTAAACCTGTGGACAAGAGCTTATCCCAATAGCTTTAAGGACGTTATACGGGCCAAGGACCTTGCTCGAATGGGTGGAGTCAAGCGCACTTCACCCGCGCGGTCCACACTACGTCTTTCAAGAACATCGCAAAACCTAACGTCATAGAACACGCGGATGAACCGCTACGAAGCGGTACCCGCACGCGCGCACGGCATCTTTGCCTATAATTCTTTGAATTCATTTAGTGGAAAGTTCTTCATTGAAATGAAGTGTTGAAGTGATCATCATTATTCGTAAATAAACGGTACGGACGCACATGAGATTATCCAACGTTGAGATTGATCTCAAAATATCGCTCTGGACTAAAATAAAAGTACACACAGCCAATTTGTTCCGTAAAGTTGAAATTTGTTACACATTTTGACCCAAAAATTAACGTGTACGTAAATAAATGATTTTCGGGTTGTTTTTATTTTTACTTTTGTAGTCGTGTTTTTTATTTTGGTGTCATTTACGAGGTACCGAGTCATCTGCGAGTGTCCGTCTGGGTTTCCACTTTGTTCATGAAGCCTAATCATAATAATTTATTTGCTAAAAATGTTGGTGACAACAATAGTGTCGGGTCACAGGTATAGAAAATATAAAGTATCATAAACATTTTACCACATTGTGGCATGCAAATATTAGAATAATTAACTATCATTGAATTTAAAATATTACAAAAAAACTAATGACACAATAATCGTAATACAATTCATATTTCATTTCCTATAGGTACTTATTTATATTATCAAATGTTATTATTTTTCTTATTAATTATACTAAAGTGTCAAAAAATAAAACCAATAATTTAAATAGAATTCTAGAAATTCAGTGGTCAAATAAATTACTTTAAAACTTCAGCTATAGTATAGTAATATTTTTCATGCAACCAACATTTCAATTTTTGCCAAAACCGTGTCCAAGGTAGATCCTTGATTTCTCCCGGAACAGCATTATATGCTTGCCGGCAGATGTGCAAGCATTACTATGTTCCGGTTTGATGAGCAAAGTAGCCAGCGAAATTACTGAGCTTATGAGACTTAGTTACGAGTACAGAGCAATGCCGCGCAGGCCTTTGTGTTTCAAAGTTCTGTGAAGCATTGCAATTGTTATGGGCCAGCATTATGATGAGCACACTGCGGTGCCCTGCAGGCCTTTGTGTTTCAAAGTTGTGAATGGCACTGCAATTACAACATATTTACAGTTTTCGGATAACGCCGGCCCATAACAATTGCAGTGCCAATCAATACTTTAAAACAAAAATATGCAGCACTGCATTGTGCTCGTTAACCTGAGACATTAGGTATTAAGTCTTATAAGGCCAGTAATTTTACTTTTCAATTTCATTTCCAGTATTTTCTAAAACGGTTCTCAACCTCCCGATATTCCTTTGTTAACCAATACATATATTTGCCACTCGTAAAAATGATGTACGTAAACAAGAAATTGTAATCAGAAATGTAACCCACTCAATATGTATGCGAGGAGTGTCCACGCGCAAATCACGGAATGAATCAGATTTCACCGCTCTAGACGCTACTCTTTGAGCAAGCTTCAAACCCACACGAAAACAAATACTTATATTGTATATCATTCACGCACACAAATATGTAACGTCGGCGGACAGCGTGAGCAGAGCAACGAGCGACACAACCTCCCCGTCTGAATGCCAGTGCATGACTGCCGCGCGCGCCCGCGCAGAGCACCTCTGAGACTTGTACATTTGGAATTCAGTTTTTTGATAATTTCTTTGCGAAATATTGCTCTATGCACAAATTTAATCAATACGATGTATAGAAAATTTTCTTCCTTATTTTTTGGTGTAAAATTAATCCCAAACGTCTAAGTCATTTAGAAGTTTTAGGGAAAATAGTTTTAAAATAGCATGCTGTTAAATATTTTTTCAAGCCATAAGTAATGGTAATACAAAAAAATCAATCATTACAAATTAATGCCCTTGAATTGATCATTCAGGTAGTATTTTTTTCAAGTCGTTAAACCAAGCCGTGTGGGAGTTTTAGGAGCAGAAAGTAGTCGTTTTTGGGTAACCTAGCCCCTTAAAGGTACAATCTTCTTGTGAATACGAGTAAAATACACAATTATCATAGGTGCAAGATGCAACCGTACAGCCGACCCAGTAGGTCAACTTCACAGAAATGGTATAAATTCCACGCGCGTACCAAAGGTCATCGCTCATTCATACTCGTACACACAATAGTTTGTTGAGGTGTTGTTGTTGAGTGTAGAATACAAACCGTAGATTTGAATATTGCATTGTGTTTAGGAAAAAATGTATGTACATACGCCGTTTATGCTTTCGCAATACGTTCTCCCAAACTTCACCTACGACTTAAGCTGTTTGGCATAATATTATGAATAAATTATATAATGCTTTTCTAGCAAGTCGTCGAAGTTTGTTCGCAAGCTATACGTGGAACAGAACTGGTACTCGAGTACTACGTGCTTGACGACAGATTTTCAACCTGAGGATGGTAGCTAGTCGGATGAACACTGAAAAATGGCTTGTTATTTGTGGTTGCTTTCCGATTTCCTTCAATAAAAGCTAAATCTCATTTTAAAAATATATGGATCTCTGAACAATCCTCTTTTCTAATTCTTTGCTATGTCCTTGCAAATATAGAAGATTTTTTTATATCATAATTGGTAACGAGACGAGCTGGTCATTTGCCTGATCGTAAGCACAACATCAGCCAATAACAATTGCAGTGCCACTCAGAATTTTAAAACAAAAAATCCTGTGTGGCACTGCAGTGTGAGACACTATAAGCCCAGTAATTTCACTGGCTACGTTGCTCATCAAACCGGAACACAGTAATGCTTACACATTACTGCTTGGCGTCAAACTTCACGAGCAAAGTGATCAAACCAGACATCTCTTTTTCTTTCTTTCTATAACTCCGAGTCATAAAATAAATCCATTCTTACCAACAGTAATAAAATAAAACGAAGCTTCGAATAACCCATTCAGATTCATAACCTCGGTACTATTTGCTTGCTAGCAGTAAAAACAAGGTTATACAACCGCTAACGGTCAGTGTTCTAGCCGGAAGCCTTTTTTTTATTCAATTGTAGAGTAATCTTACTTTTTATATGAAAAGTGGCGCTTCTGTGTTGGTATTGTGTTTTATAGCTCGGTATAAAAAATCATGATTTTTAACAACATTCTGGTTCCGCTAATTCAAATTAAAAATTCTTTATTCACGTGGGCCCTAAGGGAGCACTCATTAAAGTTAAAATAAATTACTCTGAGTGCGGCAGCTAGTGCCCGTTCCAAATTGGTAAAGCCCGTTAAAAATGTCTCAAAATGGTGAGTATTAGAGTTATAATGATTATAATCTCATTGACTACTTGCTGTTATTTTGATATTACAAACAAACACTTCAATTTTATTTAGTTGTATAATAGATGTCACCTTATGCACCAACGATTAAGTTCAATCTTATATAGCTTTAACAAAAAAATCGGTTGTTACGAACTAATTGTTATATACTGAACTTTTTCTTTAGCGACCATAAAAGTTATTTGGCACCTTCCCCGTATAAAAATACTTTACACATCGTATTCAAATAGGAATGTAGCAAATAGCGGTCCCTTTCCTGTCACACAGATAATAAAAATAACATAAAAAAAACAACGTTAATGTCTGTACGCACCTGTCTAATACATGGCTACTTACAGTGTTTTTCTTTTTTATTTCTGTAACCTCTTTGGTATGGAAAGAAGGTTTTAATGCGTTTCGAATTACTTTTAAAAAGTTATGGATGGGACGTTTTTAGACTTTTGAGTAGTATACTTTTCTGTGGGAAAATGGTACGCCAATATAGTAAGAAATATTTATATATGTTAGAAATATATTATTGTGTAGTATTTGTTGTTGTAATGGGGAGGCACAGGCAAAGCTAATCTCAGATGGCGCCACCACCGCTGGTGCTTGTCATTGATGTTTACTTTGAGGGTTAATTAACTATAAACATGCTCGCGTCTTAAAAATTATTAGATTTGAAATGGTCACTATATAACCTAGAAGAATAATTGGATTGCAATCATTTTTGATGCGCAATGCTTTGATTCACAATTTCCGTTTTTTCTCGTCAGAAGGGAAACGTGTGTATCTTAATTTTACACTGAATTGCACTTTACAGAAGCATACTTTATTGCAAAGACGATTTTTTGTTTATTAACTAAAGTTTTTCATTGAAGTTTCATAGTGAAACAACACCAGCGATAGTGCGCCACCTAGCGGGATAAGTAAGCAGTGTGGCTCCCCATTAAAAGAGTATAAAAGTTCAAACACTATCGCACCGATCATAAATAACCATGTGATCGAAGGTGGTCATCATCATCATCTGCCTTATTACGCTCCCACTGCTGGGATAATCGGCCTTCTTTCAGTGGGAGAACCGGTACACATGCTGTGTCTAAAATGGAGTGTCTCAAGTACCGCTACCTGAACAAATCGATAGGTGCTGGGGGTGCTTAGTGGTAGATTTTCATTGAAAACAGAACCTTTTCCGAGAAATCGCGTTAAATTCACACAAAAAAAATACACATGAATCCCTACAATAGATACCTCCTCTTTTTGAAGAAAAAATCAACACGCGTCAATTTTGTAAAATCACCAATAACAACAGACGGACATTCTAGCAAGCTCTGACCTATTATTATCCACGATCAAAGCAACAACCCGTGTAAAATCGAGAGCGCGGTATCACAGAAGCCGCGCCGCCCAGTAGCAGACGGTACCGTTTTAACTCCGCCACTCCGATGCCGGCAAATATACCGGCCCGTTAGTAAGTACACCAATTACGTATGAGAGCTGACAGTGATGCAGTACTTAGAACTTGGAAGGCTTGGAATTAAATGCTTTTGGCTTAGGTTTACGTGATTCTGACTTTATAAGACATTAGCGGATGTTGGGTTTAGTTTCTTGCATTTTTTAAGAGTGTCTTGTCTAAGACATGTTTAGTCTCGAAACACGTCATATTTAGAGCTGAAGTAGGTTTGACATAAAAATACCCCCTTTCTATATATAATGCTCAATAAGATAATCTGTGCTTTAAACTATTCTGTCATCTTCTCGGTGACGGAAGGCGTTACGCGTGAAAACGAGACAAAACACTGTAAGTTACGGAACGTTTATGAATAAGGGGGTAAATGTACATATTTCGGTTCTTTGACTTGTTATACCATCGATATATAAATTACAATGAAAGGTATGTACGTACCTATTTATTATTGTTGTAGTAGATAAGATTAAAATCTTACGATATTTAGATTCATGGGCGCAATTCACTACCACATATAACTTACAGTCTTTACCCTCAGAGATGAGAGATGTAGAAGAGACTACATTAGTAAAGAAAACTCTTCTATAGTTTATTTCAATTCAGGACCGTTTTCAGCTGCTCCATTCCTGCGCCGGCAAATTTACCGGCCCCTTATTAAGTAGACCAATTACATATAAGACAGTGAAGCAGTACATCGTGCGATTTATAAGCCTTTCAAAGAATTTCAACCGACTGTCCTTAGAGTACTGACAGATCAATGCTGCGGTTGCTTAGACTTAGAGCTTCCTTTTTTATTTACTTAGAACATTTGCGTTGGAAATAACTGGTTGCTACGATGCAATGACTTGAGCCATCATCATCATCATCAGCCGGAAGACATCCACTGGTGGACATAAGCCTACTTCATAGAACACTAAGGTACTATAACTATCTATCTATTTTAACGCTCGGGTCTTTTCTCGGTGCTGTGATAGGCTTTAATGAAGCTGTAGCAAACGTTAACCTCCATACTCTATAACGCAAACTCCAGCCTACCTCGACTCGTTAATGGGAGGACTAACTCTTCTGCGAGTGTCCGTCTGGGTTGTTACCACCGCTTTGCTCGTGAAGTCTGCCGCCAAGCAGTAGTGTGCAAGCATTATTGTGTTCCGGTTTGATGAGCAGAGTATCCAGTGAAATTACTGGGCTTATGAGACTTAATTCCTAATGTCTCAGGGTAACGATCGCACTGCAGTGCCGCGCAGGCCTTTGTGTTTCAATGTTCTGGGTGGCACTGCAATCGTTATGGGCCGGCGTTATGCTTACCATCAGGCAAACGACCAGCTCGTATCGTTACCTAATAACATAAAAAAAACTCGGTTAATCGAATTTATAGGTTATGATGTTTTTTTATCAACTTTCTAGTCTGCCAGAGGCTTATTTTTAATCTTAGCAATCATACAAAATTGGCGGCAGAGGTAGCCTGAGTAGACTCGAAAATTGATAAAAAATAAACAAAATCGATCGACAGAGTCGAGGTAGGTTGTAGTTTGCGTTATAGGTACGGAGGTAAGTAAGGCTCTGTAATAAGCTTATGTCTAGGTATAATCCTTTTGTATTGAAATAAGGTGGAAAATGGCGGTGAGTTTGCTTTTAGTTGAACGTTATTTCGTAGTTTTTATTTAATTTTATTTATTTTATTTAATATTAATTTAATTTATTAAATTCCTAATTTTAGAAAAAAACACAAAAGCAGTACCACATGCTCAGTGAGGCAAGCCCTGTGGTATTCCTTGCCCTCCTAGAGCAGCTACTTTAGACAGGTTAAAAATATTAAAAAACAATTCTGAAACTCGTCCACTTCAATTTTTTTTAATGTATTAGATAAAAGTGTCTTTCTAAACAGTCACGATGCGGTCGAAGTTGGTATAAATTGAATAGTAGGTACCATTGCAAACATACCACTTTTTACTTTACTCAGTTAAAGTAACGAGAGAGGAAATGTAAAGTTCTCAACCCCACTAGCCACTCAACGTATAAAACCTACTAATTTCACATAATCACATCGCAATCAGCTAAAACCTTGCTAGAACGCAAGCAAAAACTAGATGGTAGCACTTATTAAAAGTAATTAACGAACAAACGGATTCCAAAGAGCTAAGCGGTAACTCTTTCTACGGCGTAAGAG